>OU342776.1:3755000-5005000 GCA_910591435.1 Acronicta aceris | reverse complement strand
CACGGTATCTTAGCGGGTTCATGCACCGGCCGTGTTACTTTCAATGTGCAAGGTGAAAATGATTATAATAAATGTACATAATATACTGCCTCATTAGCCTAATGGCCCTAAGCGTGACTGCTACACTAGAAGTCCTAAGTTTGATCTCCAGGTCGAGCAATGTGTTATTGGATTTTCCTGTGAAATTCTCTGTAGCAGCTCGGAGTTTGGTATTTGTATCCGGTTAATGAGAATAGGCTCGTCCCCTATTACATGGGACCTAAAACATGCCGGCGAACTGTGGGTGTACATTAAGTACGCCTCTGCCTAACCCTTCGAGGAATACAGGCGTGATGGTATGTTATATACATATTATAATCTTTGATGTATGTAAAAAAAGATTGAACGATGTTCTTGATTGTTCAAGATTTTGTAATGTTTGTGGTTTTCATTGAATTGGAAAGGATCACAGTTTATAGCTTGTCTTAAATTATCAAATGTGTAATGAATTAAATTTCAAAATCTAAAACAAGATATAGAACATTATTTTTGGCATAGTTTTTTTTATTGAAATTATACCATCCATAACTCCAAAATTTTTAGCCATATTAACCTTTGCTTTAAATATTGAGTTAAGTTTAGGTTGTTTCGAAGCCTCTTCTTTTTAAATGTTTAAATCGCGGTTGTTTTTATTCCAAGAATTTATATTCGTGACTAAAGCATATCTTTTTTGCATAAAATTGTTACCAAAGAAGCTGAAGTTAAAATTAGAACAAGTTTATCTCACGAGGGAAAATTATATATTTTTGCTGACTAACACTTTAAACCACAAGAAACAGATTATAAGAAAGCACTTGTCATTACTGTACAGTGATAAAATCTGGGCTAATGTGAGATCACATCGCATCTAGATATAAAATGATATCTGCAACATTCCTGCGTTGAGCAAAATCATCTAGATACCATTAACTCGATGCAATCTAGTTTAAATCGTAAATTAACAGCTCGGTTTGAATTTCACAATTGACACCAAGAAACAAACGTACCTAGTTTTGTCATAGAGTATTTACAATTCAATAATGATTAGCTAGAAGTCATAAATGATTAAATTTATTTGTGTAGTCCTTTTGATAGACACAATACAAATTCAACATCATCATTACCAACAATGACGAAAGTCACTCCTCAGCCATTATATGCTCAGCTGATTGATGCTTTCTTTTTTCTAGCTCCACAAAGCGATTTTCATTTTAAAATAGACTAACATAAAATATTTATTTGCTAAAACAGCATTTTCACGGCTGATAATTAAAACTCGAAACATTATCATTACTGTAATTGACAAACGCAAATCCCCACCAGATTCTAATTAACATTCAAAGCTCAGAATAAATAAAACGTTCGCGGATACAACGTTGCGCATGGGCACAAACAAAGGCTGAGTTCATCAACACGTTTAGCTGCGCTGTGACAGACGACTTGCTAATAATAAAACTGACTTGTATGGGAAATATGTATTTAAAACTAATACAAAACTAGACAATAACGTTCTTAAAAAAAATAAGGCTGAGATGAAACAATATGTTTCTTCAAACTGTGATGGTATTTCTTTAACTACAAATGTGTATTATGAGAAGATTGTACTTCCAGTATTGCCTACTTATAATCTTTTATTAGCGAAAAGATTTACGACGGAAAACATTTAGTATCTCTGGTGGCAAGAGGTCAGTGATATAAAATAAACTACTAGGTACACGTAGAATATAAAGGTCAGATTCGATGATCGCATATCGATGTGTAAAATATGATTTTATAGAAATTAAGGTGTGTATTGAATAAAGTGTATAGATAGGTCCTTAATTCTTGGAATATTTACCTACCACAATAGTATCTAGAAACAAAATTAAATGTTCATGAATATGTTTAAATAACAGCTGTAATAACATTTCCCAAATTCGATAATTGTTCAGCACTTCCACAATGTACAACCAAGAAATATATTACGAAGACTCAGGTAAGTTTCAACAGACTGTTGTCCTTGATATTGTCCTCTTGCTCTGGGCCCTTTAGCACAAACGTGAGTGCGACCACAAACTGGTTCCGAAAAGCAATAACTTTGAAGTCGACGCCATCGATGCATAAATATGCTGCGCCCGAAGATGCCAACATGATAATTGGATCCCTGACTAACGGGCTGAATGTAAAACCCTGATAGAATTGCGAAGCTTTAAACATAAAACAGTGCCAGGAGGGATTCTGTCAAATCCATAAATATTTCATGGCTTACAATGCTTCGTAAAGAGGATTTATAGGAAGTGATGCTTGTGACAGTGGACGTCTTTAACGCATAGTAGAGGTAGGAAGATTATGAGACCATTGTGTGCTTTAAGAGAGAAATCTTTCTCAGCGGTTTACTTGAAGGGGAAGTTGTATGTTTCCTATGCTTCATTACTTTTTATACCATTCTTCATCTTCACATTAGAACTCATCAGTCAGTATTCACTTAAGTATGCAAAAGGGTACCTTTTATAGGCACGGAAGAGGAACTTGAAGACTAATTGCATCATAACTAGTATTTAAATCAGTCAAGCAAGACAGAATTGGCCGTTATTGCAAAATCGTTGAAAAATTTACTGTATGTTGACAGTAAAATAGTAGAACTAGCAAATGTTGTGTAAACGTATTTAGATAAAGCGCAATATGCTAATCAGTTGGATGCTCTAGTTAAATCTTTTGTTTAGAATACCTATACTTTGACAGGTTATGTAATTACCACACTAGATTTTGTTAAATTCGCTTTTGTAGATCTCGTTACTTTATTTTATAATACAAGTTATCCAACTGCTTCAAAATTTATTATGGATATCTTTCAGAGGAGATATACTATCATCTTATTATTAACTAAACCTGCCATGTCCATCCAATTTCTTTCTTGAATCCTACAACGACCGCCTCGAAGGGTGCTGAAGTGGATCTTTTGACTCTTTGCTTTTATTTTCGGATTCCTAACGAAGCCTTATACGAAGTAAGTGGCTCAGGAGTGAGATCGTCCGATACCTTTTATAAATTGTTCTTGATTGCACACGTCGCCTCAGGGTATAATCGCCATCACCTGCCTCTGTGGAGTCATTCATTCTCTGTCCTTTATTGAATTTCATAGACTAGATTATGCCGAATAATTTGTTTACTTTTGTTAATTTTAATAAACAGAAACACATTCATTTAATGTAAATCCTTTTGAAGCTCGTTTTAATAGTATAACCTACTTTTAGTGTCAAGTAAAAGAAAAACAACATCTTCAAAAATTGCTTTCTAATAAATTAATGCCGATATCGAAAGAATCCGTGATTGTACAAGCTTCAAAGTCCACTCACTACTCTGACTGTGTCCAATTAAATCTAATCTAACAAAGAGTGGCAGTTGCAAAAATTCCTTGCATTGGATCCGGTGAACCAATTCAATTCATGTTTGCAATACTATTACGTTCTAACCTAACCTTATCTAATTCTTCGACCTTTTTAGTTCTAATAATATTTAATTTGCATGCATTATATTTTAATTAGACCCGTTATGAAATGCGGAAAGCGTTTAAAATAACAATGGTGTGGTTTATACGGAATTTCACTGTTTCCAGTTGAGTGGGTGTGCGTTTGTTGAAATTTTTAGGTTTGGTCCACACCCTTGCTATTGTCGTGCTTTTTGTGGTATGTTGGGCAATGATAGAATGAGGAACTGCCGCACCTGCTATCAAAGCTGTTTTAATATGAATAGTTTATTTCATTTCTAGGTTTATGGTTTCCAAGAATATTTTATAGAATTATTCTCGATGTTGACAGGATTTATTGAAAGCGTAGGATTTGTTAAGTAGGTTAGTATTATTGGATCAACTTGAATAATTTCGTACAATCTACATTTTGACAGCATTGTACATTGAACATTCAAAATAATTTCTTTTTCATTTGCATTGTCCATTTTCTGATTGTAATCAGTTAAAAGTATTATACGTTCATTATACAAATTTATTCATAAATTACAACCTAGACTAATCAAACAACATAATTTGATGTTGTATCAGTTAGTAAATTCAAATTAATTCGTTATGCAATTGCAAAAAAGCACCGTAGTGATTGCCGTTTACGCATTATGAGTAAACGTAATAGTTTATTTTGGAAATAGAACCATCTGCTTAAACGATTATTTAACCCAGTTGTAATGAAAATTATCTAACGGCTTTGAGAATATTTTAGTAATGAATGTGATTATTTTCGAAGCAATAACCGTTACTGGTTACTCATTAGATGCTCGGGTGCGTAGAGAGATTTAAATTAGTCCAAACCACTTAAGCAACCATACCAACCTTAATTAGAGCAAAATGCCATAAGAAATAAGTAATGTTTATAAGCTTAAATTTTCCAAAAAAATATATTAATATTTATAAAACGTTACTAAAATAATGTACCTACAAAACCAAAGTAGCAATGTAAACAGGACTTTACTGAAATTATACTATAGGCAACCTTATCGCGATCAACAATTTCTTCCCTGTAACCTTAGGAAGTTAGAATGGACTGATAAAACTGAAGAAATAATACATTTTCTTTAAACATCCAAAGCCAATGAAATGCCACAAATCAGAATACCCATTATATAAAAAAGCGTTAATAACAATACAGCATACATCAGTCATCGAAAATCCAGTTTTTATTCCTCCATTATCCCGTAATTGCTTATTGATGTTGAAACCGGTACTGATTCGGTGGCAGGACCAAGTCCTGTAGGTTGAACGACCGGGAGCCGTTTCATGGCCAGTAGCTGTGGTAACAACAATGGCGCCTAAGTTATTGTTTGATCGGTGGGTGAAACTTGATTCATCGGTTGGGATAGAAAAGGGATCATAAGAATTGAAACAAAAGTTTTGATTGAAATAACGAAAGACTATAAAAATTTCTCATATTACAGGATACCTGCGATATTATGCAATAATAATTATCTATATCAGTATTATTTCTAATATAATTAAGAATAATTTGATACAAAATACAAACTTAATACATAAATTATTAAAGTCGGAAATGTTTAAAAAATAAATGGAAGTTAAATTATATAAAGCATGCATTGTACAATATAAATTGTATAATTTTATGTTATACATAATGCACAGGTATACTCAATACATATTAATAATACAGATCTTCAAAAGTTGTGTAAAGATATATAAGCATACCTTCAGATTCATCTATTTTGACGGTTTCTGATCAAAAAAGCTCACTACCTCATACCTGCTCATACGGACATAACCAATCGTGTTTCCAAAACTTGATCTTAAAACCCGGTCATAATACAGTTACTAACATAAATACGATACAGCACCACATCTTCAAAACATGAACAGAAATGCTCAGTCATCAATTTCTTTACCTAATCATTAGTTAGAATGACCACTCACCAAATAATTTATTCATCCAAGGCCAAACCAACAAACTGCAATTCTTGGTAAAAAAACACGTCAGAATATACTTTTAATGGTTTTAAAAGCAAGGAAGAAAGGGAGGACGTTTATCAGCATTGGACCATCAGAGCCAAAAAAAATACTTTTCAATTCAACGATATGTAATATAAATATACCTACTTATAAAAAACAAGACCATAAAATTACATAAAGCAAATAAAAGAACAACCTTGTGCCTATGTTATAAGAAAGAATTAATATGAATGATATTGAACGCAATTTCAAATTGATCAATATAATATAAAATAAAAAGAGAGTTCTTACATTACCAATACGGAGTTGAATTTTTTCGACACATCGAAAGTTCAATGTCGTCTAACGATCTATCGTGACTAGCGGATTGTCTGTCTTACACTTTGTGTTTCTAGACGTGATATTCAAGAGGCAATACTAATTTAAATAACTTATTACATAAATATTTGACTGTAAAGCTAGAATGTAAGACAATGTACCGAAAAATATTTTCACTGACATGATTTGTTTATTTCTGTAATAAATGATGTAAACAATGTTGCATTAGCGGAAATTTAAGAAATTACAGAAAATAATAATGTTATTCAAATGTTTCGTAACGTATGATAAATTTTGAAACTAACATTCACTAAGATAACAATATTACGTATATGAGTTACTTAGAAAGTAAATCGAAACGAATTCAAATTCGTTTGGAGAAACTTGAATGTCATAAATCGCATATATCACCGATTAAAACGAGACTAATCGTAGAAGGATTTAAGGAATATTAAGTTTTTTTTTATGCGGCCAATGTTTCCCATTTTTAATTAACCAAATTAATTATATGTGGTTTTTATTGATAATAAATTTCACTTGAATATGGATGAGCTAGAATATGAAAATGTTAATAGTGAACGTCGTGAGAAGAGAAGAAAAGAAAAAGATTCATCAGATTCATAAACAAAAATATCGCGTAAAAACCGTTATTTTTCAGCCGCTATACTACCATTCTCAAAGCAACTAACAGCTGACAGACAATAATTTCTTGTCAATATTACTACAAAAAACTTCCGTTGATTTGCATTTTTATTGGCCAGTTGTCCGACCATCAAGCAAGCGTTACGCACCGACGAACTAAATATTTTTATTATACATTCTTTAGTGAAAGTGTTTGACAGTACCATTTGTTTCGTGGTTTGTGTACTAAACAGTTTTTGTCACCATAATTTCCTTATTCGTCGCGGAAGAGTTTTTACGAAGAAATTAAAGGCAAAATTGGCCCCAATTTAGCAAACTTGGCCATGTCCAAGGCTGTCAAACTGTTATTTCGATAAAGGAAGGAAATAATTACTCCGGTACTAAGTGCTGCCGTGTTTGGGTAAAAGCAATTCTGTGATAATTAAGAGATATTTTTGGAATCGATACAAATTTTTACTACAAAATATATAAAGTTCTAAAATATTCACCGTTATCGAAGAACCTTAAATGGTCAATGATACAATTATTGTATTGTTACCAAATTATAGCAATTAAAATTTCTGAATTAAGATACGAAAATGAGGACACGTAGAGGATATTGAGGTTTCTAAATGCAATAACGGGAATTATTAGCGACAATTTTTATATCCTTCTTTCACTCATTGAACTGCAAGATGTACTGATGATCTACTTTAGTTTTTTTCTCAGCCCAAAACGGAAATTAATATTGTATAGATCAGTATCATAGAAAGCAATATTACAAGTTGGATGCAGTGACTCAACCATTTCGCCGAAATCTCATACGATTTCAAAATTTAATTGCAAATATCTGAATCGGCGATTTTGATGTCGGTTCATATTTTATTTACATTGGCTTAAGGTTACACTGTATTCAAGTTAATTCACCTGCAATATTACTTGCTAAATATTTTCATTTATTATTTCCAGTTCCATCTTTTTCTCTCGGCTTGAACGGCCCCCGCGGGGAGTCTATAAAAATAATCGTACGATTATTAATTTTTCAAAAGCCCCCCAAAGTCTGTTTTGCCCAAAGGCCTATAGGCCTAAGACGACCCTGGCTGTTTTTTTCTTTTCGTTCACTTTACTATTCTTCATTTGATATTTGTCTAGCCCCAAATAGGCTTTTATATCTCCGAAATGATGTCCTTATCAGTTTATTATTTTAATCGGTTGTTAAGGTTAGGTGGAAACTACCGTACTGCCAAAATGCTCATTTGTTTTCCGAGTAGATACTGCAGTATACCTAAGAAAAACTCAATCAAAATCAAAAGACAACAAATTGATCAATATATTACATTTTGCAATATAATATTCAGATTCTCACATTTCAAAATTCAACACAGATGTTTCACTTTAACGTAAGGCGAGTGAATGACCTCGCTGACCGAATGATTATCTGATCCATTCACCCAATGGTTATTTAATGTCGAATATGGTGCTGCCAACTTTCTTATTTATTGTTTTTTTTTTTTGCGAATTACTTGTGAAAATTTGGCGGCGGTCACTCTGATGAAATATTAATGGCAAGAGTTTTTTGGACGATGGAAAAAATGTTAAGGAATAAGTTTCTTTGTTATAAATCAAATTAACTGTGAGGAAATCTGAAATTGGAGTAACTAGTCTTGACGAAGTAATTTGGTACTTGATTCATTCTATAACATCATACTTATTAAATCTTATCGTAGATTAAAAGTAACGGTATTTTTCATTAGTTAAGATAGTCAATATTCCTTTGTTAAATTTCTTTCCCATAGCTAATACAATATGATTGGCTTTGTAAGCAGATCGATAGTTGTCATAATATTCAATCCTATCAACGTGCAGCTTACTAATAATATTGACTGCCCTTCTTTTAGAACTATATTCAAATTATATTTCTACAATTTAATCTAATAAAAGCAGCGTACCCGTACTGATATCGTTTTTACAATCCTCTGGGAGTATTCCAAATAAGGAAATCCTGTGCTGGACTTGTCAGCTCTTAAATATCATGGTAACTCATTTTCCATATTTATATCGTTTTGGAAAGATGATTATTGATCCTGCAATCTATTTTTTTAACTTTCACATTTTGTTCGTGTAAGTTTCACATTGATAGACCAAAAATGTAAACGGAAAAAGAATCCATTGATAATTAGTATCTATAGAGTTCAGTGTCGAATTATCTCAATAAGACCCCACTATAAAGTTCAAAAATAACTGCAGTACTTAATGGTCTTAATAAAATAAAACAATTGATGTTGATTTTTTCTTGAACCAGGCATTATTTCAGATTTATAGAAAGGTAAAACATCTCGTTGATTCAGAAACCATTCTTCTCATTTATTTTTAACCCCCGACACAAAAACGACGGGGTGTTAAAGTTTGACGTGTCTGTGTGTGTGTTTGTCTGTGGCATCGTAGCTCCCGAACGGATGAATCGATTTTGATTTTGTTTTTTTTTTTGTTTTGGAGTGTTCTTAGCTCTATTTGATGAAAATCGGTCCAGATGGCCGCCGCCACAAAATGGCGGTGTCCGGGGTTTCTTTAAATTTTTAATTGTATGAAATAATTACCTTTCGATTTATATTGGTTACAATTGATTGCAGTGCAATATGCTCACATTATGTTTTTTACATTCAAAATATTTAGAATCGAGTAATCACGATTATGAGTGGCCTTGCTAGTTCGTGAGTAACAGTGACGGGTGATCAGACAAACTGACGGACTTGTTATTACTTAGACAGATCTTGTATCTAGATCTTCTAATGTTGATTTCCGTTTTTAGCTTTACCATTTGAATGATCTTAATACACATCATCACGCCTGTAGTCCCCAAAGGGTAAGGCAGAGGCGTACTAATGTACTTACACCAACAGTTCGCCGGTATATTTTGGTCTCATGTAATAGGGGGCGAGCCTATTGCCATTAACTGAGCACAAATATTCCAAACTCCGATCTATCACGCTCAGGACCACTAGGCTAATAGGCAGTTATGATCTAAGTATCTAATATTTTCCAATTGTTCTTATTTATAACTTTTTAAATCAATTAGATGTTGATGTCTAGCAAAATGTCCGGAAGCTCGGAGTCCGGTAGGCTCGCCTTCTCATGAACGTGTATCAGGACTCATCTGCTTATCCCTTCTATGATACTGGTGGGATGGTATATTATGCCATATGAAACCATTAGATGTCAAATCATATTCATCAATTTTGGATTCTACTCTCTTGACACTAATTCTAATATGGCTCAACTTTTCGTATGTAATACTAACCAAATCAATGATTTTAGTGTTTCTCCGAATTTTACCAAAGGAATGCCAAATTCCCAAGAATGTTGAGATGAATAACCAGCTTATTTACGCCCAAGTGAGTTGTATAACTGATTTCTTGTTTCATCTTGTACCAAACTTGATTTTTGAGGTGAAAGCACCGACACAGGTGTTACGCGAGACGTATCGAATCATTTAGGTAGAACACGCAATGGTTAACTTAATTACATGTAGGTCACTCGGCATTTGGATGAATTGAATCAGATTAATTTGATTAGAAATTTCATAAATGTAATAGATCGCCAGCATGTTTAGGTCCCATGTAATAGGGGGCGAGCCTATTGCCATTAACCTGGCACAAATCCAGACTCCAAGCTGCTGTTACTCACAAACACTATTAAACATAGTTTTGTCTCGTTTCGGTCAAATACTAAATGGCAATCGAATGAACAACGAAGTTCTTTATAAATATGATGAATTGCATTTGGATTGCACTACCGACGTGAACCCACTCGTAACACAAGCATTTAGCTTAGCACGAGGGGTTAACAAGAATAGTACTAATGTGCGACCCATACTGGTAGTAAGCTTTAAAAAAAATGAAAGAGAATCCTTCAAACTTGTTGATAAACTTATAGACTTCATTTGATACCGCATAAAAATATTAATTAAAATTTTAAACTTTTTCTACTTCAAAAAAATAACTGTTATTTAAACTTATAACATTATTATCACAATAACAAACCAGCTACATTAATAATATAGCATATATAAAAACTCATTACTCCAACGGACTACCAACTATCATCAACATCGTTCTTAAGAAATGTGAGTCGTCTCCGCACACTTTTTTAACTCCTAACATTAAGAAATGGTTAGTTGTCATGCTCAGGCGCAGGTAGCCGGTGTTTCCGGTCTATTACTCACACTAAGACGGAAGGACGTGTCAGGGGAGCTTATAATATATTTTATTAGATTGACTTTTTATTGTTTATATTTGAATACACAACGGCTACAATGATATCCTTCATTGCATGTCTATTTTGTTGGTTTTCCATGTTTGTAGTTTAAGGTAAGGTTTTAAATACCTATTTATCATAGAATACACCTACTTGAAGATCTTATTACTTTCTACAGTAAGACAGTAATATCTAATAACAACATTGCCATTATTAATTTAATTAAAGTGAGTTAATTACTTAGCATAAAAATATAACATGAGATTTTATTCCAATAATCAGCATTAGCAAAGATGTTTGTGAATCTGTTCACTACAACACAACAATTAAACAACTCACGCTTATGCCCAGAATCATTACTTCAACTTTAATCATAAGTTAATAAGTTAACTTAAATCATTATTTTACGTGGGAGAGTCATGCTTCGGCACGAAGGGGCCGGTTCAACCGGAGTGCTACACCACGGCCTCACAGAAAACCCGACGTTAAAGAACGCTTCCGTTGTGTTTCACCGAGTGAGTGAGGTTACCGGAGAACCAATCCCCTTTTAGAGGTCGGCAACGCACTTGTGACTCCTCTGGTGTTGCGGGTGTCCATGGGCGGCGGTAATCGCTTACCATCAGGCGATCGGTCTGCTCGTTTGCCCTCCTATCCAATAAAAAAAAAACAATTTAACAAGAGAGTAGAGGAATGATGTCATTCAACTTCTAAAATAATAATATAGGTACCAAAAATCTTCAACTTGAAACGGAAATTTCAAAAATAACTTCTTAAAAATGTTTCGTAATTCATACGTTACTAATGCATTTGAAATTGAACCCGGATAGTCCGTATCGAGCTATATGGTCTGAGCACCACAACACACAACACACCAAAATATACCTTATTTGCTTAGAAATAGTGTTTCATTTATGAAGTTTGACGCAGGTTTAAGTTCGTCCGCTGATTCATTCCCGAAAACTTTTATGCATTATCTGTTGTTGGGCGTGTCTACCTGACATTTTTGTGTGTGTGGTATAAGATACAAACAAAAAGCGATAAAGAATTCGCTTTTAGAAAAACATATTTTCTCAGAGACAGAGTTTCTCAGAGATGTCACCTTTGGGTCAATTTGCAATCACTTTTTATTGTAACTTGTTCGTATTTGTTGGTCTTTCCTTTTTATGTGGCTTTGTAGAAAACAATTTGACATTTACGAAACTGAGACTAAATTCTTTTATATAACAACCACTAGAAAGATAATTCTAAAAAGTCTAATTCTAAAAAAATTAAAGTCCAGCTACACTATACTCGACGTAAATTGAGAAAAAATATTATTATTCTAACTAGCTTCTGCCCGCCACTTTATCTGCGTGGACTTCAGAATTGGGTCTGACCTGGATAAAAAGTAGCCTATGTGTTATTCCAGACCCGATTCCAGAGACCCGATTCCAGAGACCAGATTCCAGAGACCAGATTCCAGAGAATCTATCTCTGTGCCAAAATTCATCCAAATCCGTTCAACCATTCTGGCGTGAAAGAGTATCAAACATCCATACTCACAAACATTCACGTTTATAATATTAGTAAAAATAGTACCTATCTAATATTTACCCGAAGGTGAGATTTGTGATGTTTTTAAAGGAAGTCTAGATGAAATCTTTAACTTTGAATATTTCTCCAATTAACAGAACTTGCCATCTGTTTTTGTAACTTCAATAATACCTAATTATTCTA
Organism: Acronicta aceris; assembly: GCA_910591435.1. NCBI lineage: Eukaryota > Metazoa > Arthropoda > Insecta > Lepidoptera > Noctuidae > Acronicta > Acronicta aceris. The sequence continues at coordinate 4,992,630 of OU342776.1, read as the reverse complement.
GTACCAGTTACAATTTTACTATATTAGAATGATAAATATAATAAAATAAGTAAGCAAGGAAATGTAAGCATATTTACTACGAATAGATCCGATCTACAATTGGAACTCCGACTGCGCTTCCGTCTATCACCTCACAGCTCATTGCACTGCGCACACACACACACCTAAAAACATATATATATGAACACACGCACACAAGTCGGACAGTGTCGATGAAAGCCGGCGCGTGAGTCGCATGCTGACGCTCAACTCGTCAATGGACGCTTTCGAAGCATCAGCTTGTTATGAACTGGTTTGATCTATGGCAAGTTTTTTAAGAATTGGAAATTTGTTGAGATGTTTTTAATGAAAATAAGTTTCTCTTCAATATATTGTTTTTATATTTACAATTAACTTACCTACAATTGACGGCAATAAACTACATTTAGACTTGACTACACAAATATTTGGATAGGGTGGGACTCCAACCCACAAGACGCGATGCAACGTTAGTGCTGAGGTGACCATCTTAACCGCCACGCCAAATGTGCAGTCATAAGCAATAGTAATAATTATGTACTCGTAAGTATGCTAAGTTTTTATTATCCTTTCTTTTTTAATTATATTATGTTATATTTTAAGAGAGGTAGGGCATAGCGGAATCAAATAATTCCACTCACAATTAGAGCTGCTCGACTGGGGAAGTACCTCCATCTTGCAGAAAATCGTAGCCAAATAACATAGCTCTGTGCTATGTTGTGTTCCTAACGGTGAGCAAGGTCGCCAGAGCTCCGCGAGGAAGTGTTGTGTTGGCAGATAGGATAAGCATCCGTCTCCGATACTGCCAGCCCAACTATTCCTCTGTAACTTACAGGGTCGGCAACGCGCAAGTTGTCGCAAGCGTCCATAGGCTACGGTAACCGCTTACCATCAGGCGGGCCGTTTGCTTGTTTGCCACCTTAGTGTTATAAAAAAAGGTTTTAAATTTTGGACAAAAACACGTAAAGCAATAGCCCTGAATATAGGTCTAGGTGAATAATCCGGTTTAACCTAGTTCAGGCAGGCTGCTTATAGGTATTTTAAGTCGAGCTAAGTAGATTTACGAGTATTATTAAGCATTATTTAATATTTATAAAATTATTTAATTTGTTATGTAAGGATTTGAAACACAAAATTGAAATAAATAAGCACGAAAATAATATAAGATTGCACTGAGTTTTATCTTATATGCGAATCATTAATGTTTTAAAATTAATTTCCGAATCTCTCGTTCATGTTTATAGAATCTAAAAATATTTTTATACCTACTACATTAAAATCCAAATATATTATGTCTCTGGGACTTAGCAAACCTAAATGACTACTCATATTGAGTCACAATTCACATAACAACTTCAAATTCGTATAAAACATTATTATATTGACATTTCCAATCAGCAAAAAGACGGTTTCAAAGGTCATCTAGAGACGGAATGGAAAAACACCGCTTACATATGAATATTTATTACATTATTTTTGTATGCCAGATGTATTCTCGTCCCATTGAAGTTTTAAACGGCAGGTACTAGGTTTTATAGCAATAAAAAATATGATAGGTAAAAAACGTCTGCCTCATTAGACTAGTAATCCCAAGCGCGACCGCTACGCTAGAGGTCCTGGGTTATTTCACCATGTCGAGAAATTCTCAGTAGCAGCCTTACCTTACCTCTGCCTAACCGTTAAAATGTGTGTTTATCTATCTGTCTGTATGTTTGTACACACGGAATTGGATGCGGTTCTTACAGGCAGTCGTATTTTTGGAGATCTAACTTAAAATCTGGGGCTTGCGCACGTTTCATCTTGGTACACCGCCTAGAAATCCAGTTATAGTACGTAAGTCCTTTTGGAATGAGAGAGAAACTGCGGGTTACAAATACATAAAACAAAATAATCAAACCCATTATATTGTCCCACTGCTGGGCACGAGTCATACTATTGCCCGTAACCCGTAACCGTAACCCAGAAAGGGTTACAGATAGTTGAAAATAATATTTGGTAGTGACAGTAAATACTTACTACCACCGAACGCGGGTTTTCAGTTGCAACCCTCCTCTACTGACATAATTATGCAAATAAATTTCAAATTAATGAATAAAACAGTTATTGTTTCACAAGAGGTGCAATAAAAAACATAACGAATTTCACAGCCCATAAAACAAGACACCATGATTTTCTATTACGTGATATCTCACGATCAAAAAAAACCAACATATAAATCAAGATGGAAACTTGTATCTCGCTAAATATGGAAACTGGTCACGTCAAGCATATAATGGTCATTCAGATCAGTTCGAAAGTCCAACTATGTAGTTTGAAGGTAAACATGGACGATACTGAGAATTGATGATTGTTGGGGGATGTTTGTTTGATAACTTCATTAGTTTTGCCCGTGAGAGGGTTCAGATTACAAAACATCCTCTATCGCCTGGGAAGAAATGCATGTTGAAAGTCAACATAACAGATCCCTTGTTTACTGGTTTCTGACACTTACGCGAATATTAGACATTGAAATAAAACTACTTTTTACGGATTTTATCGCGTTGTATTGATATTATTTGATTCCCGACGTTTCGGATCCTTTACAGCATCCATGGTCACGGGTAGACTAAGTTGTTGGACGTCTTAATGTTACAATTACTAACAGCTACCTTACATTTTTGTTAATTATTGGCGATCGGCTGCAAGACTGAAGGATACGGTGAGCTCGTTCTGCGTGAATACGGGACCGACAGATCTAACATTTTAACATGACGTCACTATGTGATTCTTTCCTTTAAATTTCATACGGGCCATCCGCTAAAGATTGCATACATTACGCCATATATACGTGAGAAGCCCATTGAAGTTATAAATAATGATTAATGTACAGCATGTTTTAGTCATTAGTGGTGTAACTTGAATTAGACACAGTGTTCATACGTGTATCAAGAAAAAAGCGCCCAGGTAACTTGTGATAGAGACGGATATATTGTCTGGGGATAAGTAGATCACTAAATGAATGTGGAGCATTTACTTACCTTATAAGAACCAGATTTAAATAGCAGCTCGAGGGTTAGATTTGTGCCCGGGTTATAAGATGGTCCCATATCAAATGAGATCTATGAAATACCGGCTATAGGGCTTTAAGCCGCTATTAGTTGGCAATAAGCAGAGAGTGTACAGTAATTCATCTCTGCATAACCTTTCGGGGAATAAAAGCGTAATAATATACGTACATGAGTTTTTTAAGGTTTCTTGCTCACTGGTTATTCATACAGAAGATTTATACGTAGTACCTTACTGTTAAAAAAGGTAAGCAGAAGTTTTGCAAAAGAAGTCCCGAAATCGGGCGAAGTCTGTTATATTATAAAAATGTTTTAAGTAGATACGAGTATCTTTCGGAAAGATTCTATTCGAAAGATACCTATTTAAACATTTTTATGTAAGTATATTTGAAGTATACGTGTCGATAAATATCAACGAAAATGTTCTTTTCTTAAACGTACACAATATTTCAAACATGGGCAAGTTACAATTATTATAATGATATCAAAAATTGATTAATTTGATTGCAACTATATTTTGAACTTAAACTGAAACCAACTCCCAAAGTTGGCCTTCTGATGCGACGTTGAACCAATCACACAAAGTTGCTTGACCATTTCAAATATAGACATTTTTTAATTAAGCCATCAAACACAGAATCACGCAATATTTAAATCCTTTACTTTGTATGTACTACTAAATCGTCTAACCTTTTCATACAAGGCTACCACTTACCATTACCACTAATCAAGAGTTTAAAAAAATGTGGCACATTCATCTAGCGTGCGGTGTATCCGTCGCGTGCGCATCGTCGGCCTTGACAGCTTGACTTTTGAGACCCGACTAAATGTCGGGATCGGTAATATCAAAGGCCAAAACTATTAGAATATCATAATACTAATAATATATTTCATTATTGTAATTAAGTGGGCATCCTATTCAGAGCCGGCGCGCTTTACAGTGTAGTTCAAATTATAGGCCGCTTAGGATTTGTATGATCGTGGTATGTATATATATATCATCATACGTCTATCGATGATTTTAATTTTTTGTAAATGATTTAGTTAGCATTAATAGTTCTTTTACAAAGATTTTTAGCAATTCTCTAAAATGGTTCTCTTTTTTTCCTATGTAGGTACTGTACATCTCATCGCTATATGTTTAGGTCCGATGTAATATGAGATGAGCCTAATTAATTTATATTTTGCCACTCAATGAGCACGAATCCAAAATCTGGAGCTGCTACTGAGGGCTTTTTAATAAAAAAACTAAATTACTTTATTAATAATTAAAATTCACACACACACAAACACATTAACAATTTAAATCTATAATTCCCAAAGCATTACACAATAATACTTATTTCATTATTTTCCTCTTTCACAGTAAAATATTATTATCTAGATGCTAACAGTTTGTTTTCTTCTCCCCTTTTTTTTCTATAATCTTCCAAATAAATCGTGGAACTGGACAATGATGTGGGTTATGTGTTTACTAAATTAAAGTAAGGAATCTATTACAACAATGTATGTAACTATTTTTGTCCCTAATAAATCAATTAAAATAATACAAAAAATTCCTCACGCTCATGATCACTAGCCCTATCAAGCATTGATTACAAGTAATGTCAAAAACCAATTTAATAGCATTAATCACGAAGGAATTTAATCTACCATGTTTACATATTCACCGTAATTACACGGCCGCTAAGATTAACATGTGCAGAGTAAATGAGATGTCATGTCTGCGCTAGCGACTGTGTTACTAACAGGTTCTAGTATATCGCTTGGACCGTAATGACATATTACCCTCATTTAACTTGCATAGCCTGACAGGCGACAAAGTGATACTACATAGTTGGATTCAATTATTTCTAGAACCGTTTTTGACACGTAAATGTAGGATTAATATTTTTATGTGACTTTGTACAATAAAACCGCCTTCAAAAACATAAAAATAATATTACTGCCTCATTAGTCTAGTGGTCCCAAGCGCGACTGCTAGTTTTCTGTGAATGTGAGTGCTGGTTTCCTGTGAGGCCGGTATCACTCCGGTCGAGCCGGCCCATTCGTGCCGAAACAAGGCTCTCCCACGTAAAATTGATCCTTGTAAGACGTTACCTCACTATTAAATATTTTGTTCTATCTCTCCATACACATTCATATCCATCACTCTTTTACTCCCATATGTTACGTTTCATGTCGTTTACATCCCCCGTCTTCATGACCCGAATAACTCGAATATACCTGTGAAAAAAAAAGATAATTATCTAATTGACCTACTAAATTACTGTACTGCATAACGAATGTCCACCTAACCTTGCCCGAGTATAGTGTATTCTCACACTAATTCTAGTAAAGGCTGCGTCACATGGAATGCGTGTGCAAGCGTGTGCAGGACTGATGCGGAACAATATATTTCTGATATAATATAGCAATTTATATTAATCATTACAACTATATTTTTTATGTCTACTTTTTTTAACGAACTTTTTGCGTTCGCCTTATTATTAAATTCTAATATTGTAGTAGTTCTTTTACAGCATTCTAAGTACTAGACTTTGGAATTTATTGCGCGAATTTATCGCGAATAATATTATATTATAATTATAATATAAAATACATTAAAATAAAACTTATATTAGCGAGTGTAACCAATATTAATCTAAAAAATATTACAATACCTATGAGCAAACTCTAGTGTACCGTAACTCTAAGTTGTCCATAGTGAGGCAGATTCCACTACATTTTTAGCTAGTGGAAACAGCTTATTAGTAGCCTATTAAAGTCCATTTAGTGGGGCGGATTCCACTGCAATTTTTAAGGGCGCGGAATCTGCCCACTGGTGGGGCAGCTTGGTGGGTCAAAGTGGAATGATTCGATTCACCTAAGTGAGTGTAAGTGTAACCTAAGTGAATTGGCCTCCTGAGCGTTAAAGTCCTGCACACGCTACGAGCACGCACCTTGTGTGGCACAGCCTTTACAAATTCCGAGATTGACAACTTTATTATTATCATTAATCCGTATAACAGTCCCGTAACTATATACACTGCTGTTCTTTCTAGATATTTCAAGGTTCTAACACCTACTTACCTGTCAATGTTATTAATAAAATGAAACTTGACATTCATGTCGAAACGCATGTAAATGGACATTAAATGTAAATTACATTACAATTTTGTAACAACTATTGTGTTACTTTTAACGTTATTATTACTGGTTTATGAGCTTTTAGTTATAACAGTTGAAATTTTACACAATTGAGTATTAAATTTATATTTTATGAGCACTTTGTTGTAAGACCTTGTGTAGAGATTAATTGTTACATGTATTTATTTTACGTTAAAATATATTATTGTTAGATTTGATAAATGTGTTACATTATTGGATAGAAAACAGATAAAATCAAACTACTGATTACAATGAGCAATGTTTTATTACAGAAGACGCGTAATAAATCAAAAATTTAAGTCCTCATTCAAAAATGTTAAATGAAATTGTGTTTTTATCTTGTGTGACTTTTAATTGTGTGACTGCCTCATTAGTCTAATGGTCCCAAATGCGACTGCTACGCTAGAGGTCCTGGTTTCGATCCTCAGGTCGAGCAGTGTTATTGTTGTTTTCTATGAAATTCTCAGCAGCTCGGAATCTAGATTTGTGCGATCGGTTAATGGCTATAGGCTCGCCCCTTATTTCATGGGACATAAACATATCAACAAACTGTAGGTGTACATTAATACGCCTCTGGGAATACAGGCGTGATGGTATGTTATGTTTTTATTGGGTAGAAACTTCGATCAACAAAAGAGATAAAATCAAACGACTAACAATGAGCAATGTTTTATTATACATAGAAAACGCGTAATAAATCGTCTTTTTTTTAATTCACTAGTAAAGTAATATAATCATCACTCCTATAACCCGCTATACCCTCAACTATAATCTTAAGCAGAGGGACACATTCTGAGCCTCAGGATACAAGCTACGCTTAGTTTGAGGATCACCATAACTCGTGTTCTGTGTTGTTACTTTTCTGGCAATAAACTATTTGTATAAATAACATACCATCACGCCTGTATTCCCCGAAGGGTTAGGCAGAGGTGTACTTTATGTACACCCACAGTTCGCCTGGTATGTTTAGGTCCCATATAATAGGGGGCGAGCCTATTGCCATTAACCGGGCACAAATCCAGACTCCGAGCTGCCACTGAGAATTTCATAGAAAAACTCAATAACACTTTGCTCGACCTGGGGATCGAACCCAAGACCTCTAGCGTAGCAGTCGCGCTTGGGACCACTAGACTAATGAGGCAGTAATTATTTGTATAAATATACTCCAGCAATTCGTCGGTGTACTATAGACACCATATAATATGGGTCGAGCCAATTGCCATTAACCGGGCATGAATTCAAACGAGAATTTCTTAATGGAAAACCTCAATTACACTTTACTCGATCTGTGAAGCGAACACTAGATCTCACACTCAGCAGTAACATTTGCGTAGATAATTAAAAAATAAATTCATAGAACTATTCGATTGCCAATTAATGTTTAGTTAGTTATTTTTAGGGTTCCGTACCTCAAAAGGAAAATACGGAACCCTTGTAGTATCACTTTGTTTTCCGTCCGTCCGTCTGTCTGTCAAGACCACTAATTCAGACCATAATTCATTGAAATTAAAACCATATATTCAGGTCTACAGTCCCTTGAAGCTATGAAAAAATCAAACTTATAAAATAACGTAAAAAAAAGATACGGCCGATTATGGCGCAAAAAACGTATATTTCAACACTCTCAAGGGAATCCAAATTTATAGGGTATTTCCCGTTAACCTAGAACTATAAAATTTGGCAAGTAATACCATCTTATACTACAAGTGTATGGAAAAATCTGAAAACTATACATTTGTAATTAAATCATAATAAATATAGTCTTTATTTAAGGTACGTCAAATATGTACAGAACCCTCGGTGGGCGAGTCCGACTCGCACTTATCGGGTTTTTTATTCCTATTCATAGGCGTTCAATTACTATAGCATAGTTGCAGTTTACTCAACGTAGGGTCAAGGATATTCGACAGGTGTAAATATTTATGTTTTTTCCACAGTCATTATTTTAATTACTCAGCTAATATGAGTTAAGCAACCATTTATTACATTTTTTTCTATGACTTCAATGTAGATTCAATTAAGTCTAAGTCTTTAAAAGGTGTCGAATTTTAGAACGATTTTATATAATGTATAATTAATTACATTTTTGCCTCATTAGTCTAGTGGTCCCAAGCGCGACTGCTACGCTAGAGGTCCTGGGTTCGATCCCCAGGTCGAGCAAAGTGTTATTGAGTTTTCTATGAAATTCTCAGTAGCAGCTTGGAGTCTGGATTTGTGCCCGGTAAATGGTTATAGGCTCGCCCCCTATAACATGGGACCTAAACATACCAGGCGAACTGTGTGTGTACATTAAGTACATTTCTGCCTAACCCTTCGGGTAATACAGGTGTGACGGTTAATTACATTTTTCAAAAGTGCTGGGTACACCACGAGCTAAGAACTACATAACCCACCGACTGTTCTTTAACTACACGTGGGGCCTTATGCCGTTGCAATCTACGGTTCGAATTGACAAATGAATCGAAAAAACTGTATAGGAATGTGATGAATAAGCATCGAGAAATAATTCTTTAGTAGGTATTTAAATGTATGACTCGTTCATCGATTCGACTAGTGGAGTACAACTCGCGCGCCCTCTTGTCAGTGTCAGCTTTACTTCGTCCCTTGAAAAACCTTGACGGGGTAAATTGAAAAATATATTTTACTATTATCTTTGTCTTTCTATAATTTTCCTCTTACATTCTCTACTAGACATGGAAGAGCCATGCTTCGGCACGAATGGGGCGAATCGACCGGAGTGATACCACGGCCTCACAGAAAACCGTCGATAAACAATGCTTACGTTGTGTTTCGCCGAGTGAGTCAGGTTACCGGAGGCCCAATCCCCTTTTAAAAGGTTGGCAACGCACTTGTGAGTGCTCTGGTGTTGCGGGTATCTATGGGCGGCGGTAATCGCTTACCATCAAGCGATCCATCTGCTCGTTTGCCCTCCTATCCCATAAAAAAGACAATTGCCATTTAACCATAAATTTCGTTACTGAATTTTAAATATGTACATACCAAACATTTAAGAAAGTTTCTTGTTACAGACGGTAAAAGCTTTAATGAGTTATGTACCGTAATTCCTATCACGCCTATATTCCCCGAAGGGTTAGACAAATGTAATAATGTACCTACATTCATAGTTCCCCGGTATGTTTAGGTCGCATGGGGATGAGCCCGGGCACAAATCCAAACTTCAATCCAACTTAGAATTTCATAGAAAAGCCCAATAATACTTTGCTCAACCTGGGAATCGAATCGAGGACCTCTAGCACAGCATTTTTATTTTCCAATTCCAGATTTCCATGAACTTCATAATAATAGTAATTTCAACTTTTCCAGGTTATAAAAGTTATTTTGCAGGTTGTAAAAATCTTCGATTTCATATTTCACATTTCTACGTAGTCTGTTATGTGATAGCTTGAATATAATAATAACAATAATAATATTTTGATACCAAATATATAGATAATTATAGTCCCTCATTCAATTTCAAGTATCTATTAATTGAATTTCCTCATCAATAAAATAATGAAGCACTAATTACTTAATTACACTTTATGCTCTTAAATACCATATATATATTTACTTTCGTTTCTGTATTTTAAAGCGTCATAAATGTTTTTGTAATCTTATTGAAATGAAAGTTGAGACAATTGTAACTTTTGATTTATTGGCAAAACTTCACAAATTTGATACAGAGTCTTAATTAGTACCCATTAATTTGTAAAATACAAAATCACAATAATTGTTATACCCTTTCACTTAAGGGTCCGGCGGAGCGTGAATTGCCCACAAAAACGTAATACCGAAATAAATCGTAATCCAGACAATATTCTATCAAATTATGTTATTATTCTGATTTGGATACCGTTAATCTAGGTTCCTACGGTACTATTTCGTCTGCTATTACTTCATTGAAAATAAAAGTAAAAAATCATTGAAAAATCGATCCAAACTTGGTCAAGTTATCAAAAACTGCATTCGCTTACAGTTATTTCCAGTGAAGTATTTTGGGCGAAATGGTAATGTTGGAACCTAGATTAACGGTATCGGAATCCAAATAATAACAGAATATGATTAAATTGTGTTTCAATTACGATTTATTTCGGTATTACGTTGGCAAGAGAAATTCGGTCTGCCGGGCTCTTATGAGTTGGTATAAGAGAGTCACTGTTGAAAAAGTTTTACATAAATCGGACGGATATGGGAATTCTCCAACGTATATTGGCTGACCCCATATCAGAGATGGCTAGAATGTTTTATAGATTACTGCCTTCGATTCAACAGCAACTAACGCTATAACTAAAGCTATCATTAGCTTTTCTTTTGTGATAACTTGGATTTCTAGTATGATGGAGCTGATATTTCCATGAAGGAAAAAAGCTTCGAAATAAACATAAATTGAAAAAAATAGTTGGTATAAGAAATATTTGTTAGTGGAAATAGAATCATTCTAAGAAATATAAGATAAGAAGAAACCAAACATTTTCTCAAAATCGGCAAAACATTCCATAGAAAGATTTTGTTGACATATTTCTAGAAATAGCTAACCATTGTGTTGCAAAGATCATCGATGAGAGCAGGAAACAGTGCAGATAATGCAGGCAGAAAAACTACCAATCTTATAATTGCTACAGATTTTTTAAAAGGTGAAATTGCTTTTCTCTATACGATTGCTAATCGGGAAAAACGTGGAAATAGATTATTGTGGCATTGTAAAACTTGAACTTGTATATGCGATTGGTAATTGATGTGAAGTTTTAAATGATTTACATACCTACTATAAAGCTTGTAACTCCTTAAGCAATAGGCAGAGGTCTACAAATGCGCATCAAGAAGTCGCTGGTATGTTTTTAAACATATCATAACATACCATCACGCAGCACGCCTGTATTCCCCGAAATAGGCAGGAAGGGTTAGGCAAAGGTTGTGCTTAATGTACACCCACAGTTCGCCGGTATGTTTAGGTCCCATGTAATAGGGAGGGAGCTTATTGCCATTAACCGAGCACTAATCCAGACTCCGAGCGGTTACTGAGAATTTCATAGAAAAACCCAATAACACTTTGCTCGACCTCTAGCGTAGCATTCGCACTTGGGATTACAAGACTAATGAGGCAGTTTTTAAAGATCCGTGTAATATAAATCTATTGTTAAAAAAAAAATTAGTAGATATTAGAAACTAAACTTAAACATAACCCCATATCTAAAATTTATTTTTTTATATAGTCTGAGTATGAAAATATAACTTTACATTACCTGATAAGCACATTATTATAAAATAAGTTGTTTACTTTTATTATACAGTATGTTAATTAACGAAGAGCGTTCCAGCTAACGCGTTATAATATATACTCGTACAAAAAAAATATTCCCATCGAAAATATAGATAAAAAAACCCGACACAAAACCAAATTTTAATGGTTTCAATTTCGAAACATCCTGTTAGAACTCAAAATAGTGGCGCGAAATAGTTCTTACCGTATTTACGCTGTCCAGACTGGCAACATTGCACAGCCTACGCATGTATAGAATGTTTCTTTGACGTAGCCGTTTATTATTTTTTATATTTGAAAATAAAAATAGTTTTTATTTTGGTGGGCATATTTTTTTTTTGTTTATACGTACGCTATAGTATTACCGGTTAACCGCAGCGCCCTTCGTTAATTAACGTACTTTATAGCAATAAAAGTCACAGCACAGTGCGTATATTTTCTCTCATAAACGACATAGAAACGGTTTATGGTTACGGTAAGAGAATTATAGTTACACCTATGATAATTATATAACTGTAATTCATTTCATCCCGTACTCTTTTTTATGTGCTTTTAATTTGAGGGCACATCAGTGACTACCAAGATCAATAGGTAATGAACGAGGCACTAGAAGCGCCGAAGTTGAATGAAATGAATTAATACATTAATTTATCTCTAATTTCGTTTAATACGTAAAAAAATATAAAGTTATTTTAGTGAAGGAAATCTTCGATTGCGGGCAGGTTTCGAGCCTGCGTTCTGGTTCAATACACCAGACACCATGACCATCGCGAGTCCGCCAATTTTACCTTCCTTGGAAAATGCAATAAATACAAAAAGATAAAAAAATATAATTTATATAATACTTAATTATTTTATTTAAAGGAATGTTTTTTTTTTATAAAAGTAATTACTTATGGACATTGTCTTAAATAGTCATGTTTATAATAATCATATTTTTTTTTTAATAATTATTAACTATATTCTTTCTTTTATGAATTAAGTCGGCAAACGAGCTGACGAGCCACTTGGTGGTAAATAGGCATCGTCGCCTATGGATACCTGCAACATCAGAGCAGTTGCTGATGTGTTGCCGACGCTTAAGAGCCCAGACTGCAGACTGCCAGAGCCGCAGCAACTGGCTCTTACGTGCAAAAGTTGAAACACACACCAAGGTGCTTTACGACAGACTCCGACGTAAGGGTGATCGCCTGCCAGTCAGACCCCAAGAGGTCCTACTACCGAGCAAGTCAGATATTTTGAAAGGCAGTGAGAAACAGTATTCTTACCCGTCCCCACACGGGGACTCATTTTAATCTAGTGTCAGTGTTGATGATTGCGACATTGGACATAAAATATTCCTTAATCGCCGGATGCTGTATCTATTTAAATGGACCGTTTGAGTTGATTCATATGAAATATTTAAGACAAGTCATCTCATAAATGCTAATAACGCCATAATGATCGGTAGTTCCATTTATATCTTAAACACATTGCCTAAACTTATAAAAAATGTGAGTTATAAATTTGAATCAAGAATGTATACGTCAACGTAACTTGCCGACGCGACGGCCATGGAATTAAAGTTTGACAATCACAAAATAAAGTTCGGACTTGACTACAATTTGGACCTTACCTTATTCGTAACAAGAAATAGTATTGCTTGGTATTAGGACCTCTTGGTCTGATTGCCTGGCGACCCCCTTACGTCGGAGTCTGTCGTAAAGCACCTTGGTGTGTGTTTCGATTTTTGCCAGTCGTAATGTTCCCCTTGGATGTGTCTCTGGAGCCATAACTAAGGGGAACTGGCTCTTACAGACTGGGAGACTGCCAGCAGTCTGCAGTCCGTAGAGGCTCTCAAGGGGCGGCAGCGCATCAGCAACTCCTCTGGTGTGCATGCGCGACAATGACTACTTACCACCAGGTGGGTCGTCAGTTCGATTGCCGATACAATACCTTATAAAAAAAAAAACAAAAAAAATTATGCCGGAATATTGAAATGATTATTGACAGCCAAGGTCAAGCTCTTCAAAGGTACCTCTTTCATATTTACTAAACCATGTGCGTATTAATAATTACCTAATGATAATAAACAATGTATAAAAATATCCATAGAGAAGTTGGCAAACCCACAATAGACCAACACAGTGAATAAAGCCTTAATAATAACCCCTCTCATGAGAGGAGACACTTGCGCAGAAGTGGAAAATAAAATAAGTTGATTATTGAGAACAAAGTCAAATTAATGATGATGAGTACAAATCGTAGGTACTCTTATAAGCTATGTTGCTATAATATAGCTGTCCTTATCAGTCTAGTATTTATTTATCGCTTATATTATATTTAACTCGATTAACATTGTAGCCTATTTTTTTATGGGATAGGAGGGCAAACGAGCAGACGTATCACCTGATGGTAAGCGATAACCGCCCATGGACACCCGCAACACCAGATGAGTCTCAAGTGCGTTGCCGGCCTTTTAAAAGAGGATTGGGTCTCCAGTATCCCCAATCACTCGGCGAAACACAACGTAAGCGTTGTTTGACGCCGTGTTAATGTTACTATGTTACTCAGTGATCATGATTTTTTATAATCGGTCCAGTAGTTTTTTATTTTATTCATTACAAACAAAAATACAAATCTTTACTCTTTATACGATATACAACTCAATAGTCTAGTGGTCCCTAAGCGCGACTGTTACGCTAGAGGTCCTGGATTCGATCCCAAGGTCGAGCAAAAACCCTATAGGTTTTTTATGAAATTCTCAGTAGTAGACTTTAGATCTACGCCCAGTTAAGGGCAATAGGCTCGCTCCCTATTACATGGGACCTGTGGGTGTACATTAGTACGCCTCTGCCTAACCTTTCTGGTAATACAGGCATGATGGTAGGTATGTTATGTTACTCTTTATAATATTAATGTAGATTATCCAGTAATTTGGATTCACAGTAGTTATAAGATAAATACGATACAAACTTCCGATACAATTGCGTTGCTGCATTTTCCTTCAGAAGTGATGGATCGTGAAAACTATTCAGTTTTTACGCACATGAATATCGTGACAATCGGTCATCGTGTTTGATGACCACATACACATTTAAAACAACATGCTGTATATTCAAATGGACATATTCCGATGAGATATATTGCATGTTTATAGACTACTGTTAAAGAAAGTCGAGTATCCTCATCTACATTAGTTTCTCTGCTTGTATGTTTGTCACCAATAAAAATAGTACCTAAATGAAATATCCTATATCGTACTATGTATATATGGATCGTTGTAGGATATTTAATTGACTAAAAAAATATATATGTGGTCCCAAGCGCGACTGCTACACTAGAGGTCCTGGGTTCGATCCCCAGGTCGAGCAAAGTGTTATTGGGTTTTTCTATGAAATTCTCAGTAGCAGCTCGGAGTCTGGATTTGTGCCCGGTTAATGGCAATAGGCTCGCCCCCTATATGGGACCTAAACATACCGGTGAACTGTGGGTGTACATTAGTACGCCTCTGCCCAACCCTTCGGGGAATACAGGCGTGATGGTATGTTATTGGTAAAAAAATAAATTAACTGCCTCATTAGTCTAGTGGTCCCAAGAGTGACTGCTACCCTAGAGGTACTGGGTTCTATCACCAAGTCGAGTGTTATTGGGTTCTTCTATGAAATTCAGTGAACTGTGCGTGTACATTAGTACACCTCTGCCTAATCCTTTGGGGACTACAGGCGTGATGATAAGAGTAATTTTATCGATTTTTATGATAATGATTCGACATAATATTTACCTTAGAACATGAGATTTCAACAATAATTCAATCTTATTACGGCCTATCATGGTCTTCAAAACTGTCAAATTTCTTCAATCGATTTTTAAAGTAATCTCTAAATAATAGAGTTTATTATCCATTGGGGGAAGACAGTTTGTGATAACTTGATGCGCTGCTGACTGTACATTACGTAAGCTACTTTTATTTCCACAACTGTAGCCTATCAAATTCCACTTTGTTGCTATTTCGGCTTCTCAAACATCTGGCCAGCAGTGAAAGTATAAATTGCCATATTTTGTCAACAAGCGATGTTTAATGTTACGTAACAAGATTTTTATCGTTTGTAAGTGGTATTGTGGGTAACGACAGTAATAAGGTGGGGAAAAAAAGGTTGTATAGCCGTATATTTACATAATGACCTAAAATACATACGATTACGCCTCCAAGCCAGAATGATTTGAACAGAAGTGTTCTTCTGTTAGGTTTTGTTAATTTTAATTGTTCGGTTACGTTTAATATCTCGTTGTTCCACATAAATACCTATAAGTTTCAATAAAGGATTGCCATGAAACGAATTGGAGATTATCAATACCTCAAAATTAATGATAAAACGTGGCCAGGTTCTTGGCCAGGAGCGGTGCACGGGGCAGTCGCTCCGTGCTCGTCAATTGTAATGCTTGCTTCAGAATTTGTTTTTGTTTGTTTTATTAGTCCTTGTAATATATAAACAGAATTGAATTTAACTTCAAGTAGTATTCCCAATCAAGCAACGCACCTTCGAGAATTACAACCTCTTGGAGCCAACTCTTCTCGAATCGGCAGCAAGCGGAAAGAGGATCTATGGAGTTTCTTGCTGGCTCTTCTCCATATGACCCACTTTTTGGAACCGTGCAACTAGTTTTGACTTTTCATAAGTACCTATTTAGTGGTTTAATTGATATAAAACATTTTGACTTTGACTTTGAGAACAGCAAACGAAATAATTATAAAACATTTAACTAGATTGGCCCGGTATTCCGTTACGCGCACGGAATTTTGTGTAGCGACCTTGATAAATCTGAAGGTATAGGGGCACGTTGTGTGTGATAGATAGCATATGGGCCATATATTCCACTGCGCCACACTTACAAAATAAGTTAGATGCCGATTTACTTAACCAATCAACACGTTTAACATCCTATTGCTGGGTACTGGACTCCTTTCCGAATGAAGGTTAGGCTACACTCCACCACGCTGACCTATAGTGGGTTAGTAGACTTCACCATCATCATCAACCTATATACTGTCCTACTGCTGGGCACAGGTCTCTCCAAGACTGAGAGGGGTAGTTAGGCTATAGTCCACCACACTAGTCTTCTTGTTGGCAGATTAGACTCTTTCTAGAATTCACACACCGTCGAGAAAATCTCGCAGGCATGCAGGTTTCTTTGCGATGTTTTCGTTCACCATTCAAGCGAGTGACAATGAATCCGCACATGATGTGCGTGCCTTGGGTTCGAACTCAAGACTTCCGACTCTGTTATCATTGCTACAATGGAATAAGTAGACAATGGTGATAATTCTATATTAATAGTGATCTATGTCAAGTTACAAATAATAAAATATTAAAAGAATAAATTCCTCCTAGCTCACAAACCGATTTTGATTCTTTTTCTTTTGTTTGATAGAGGACTTTATATCGAGAGTGTTCTTAGGTATGATTTAAGAAAATCTAGCCAGCCATTTTTACATAATCAGCTCTTTTCTGGTTGTTGAAGGGATGCAAGCAACTGCTACAGGGGGGTGGCATGATCAACCTTGATCAAACCCTCGATATAATTATAAAAAAGAAGAAAAAAAAAACTGCTACAGGTCTAATCGATTTGATGCTTTGTTACTTCAGTGAAATTGCATGGTTACCATGACTTGAAGTTGCGCGGGGTATTTAAACTTTAAATTTAATGTTATTTCATATAAAATATCATGAGCAAGCCCTAAAATTACTAAAATGGTATTATTCAATACATATTAGCTGTTAAAACTGGTGCTAACAACATATTGATAGATAAATCATTATAGAAACGGGAAGTTATTAATTACTTTCACTTTTTAATCGAAAGACATTTATGGAATATTTGCATCACAAATTTAATATTTATTCATTCGATTGTGAATTGGTTATGTCATCTCGATTCTCGATTAGGTCCTAATCGATTTGATATCTTGAATCTGTAACCGTATTAGCATTTACATAAATTAAATGTTATTAATTTGGGGTTTAATGCTGGATTGGAATACAATGATTCCCATGTCATATTGATAGTTAATTGCAGCACGTTTATTACTGACTTATACCATCACATCAATATTTCCAGTGGGGTTTTTTTAAATATTTCATTCAGGGGTAAAACCAAGTCAACCATACAAGGGTTTATTAAAAATTAATGAAAAAAATATATATTTCTGTATCCATAATTTGATTCGGAGATTTGTGTTAATTGTGTGTGTGTGTGTGTGTGTGTGTGTGTGTGTGTGTGTGTGTGTGTGTGTGTGTGTGTGTGTGTGTGTGTGTGTGTGTGTGTGTGTGTGTAAACCCGAAGGGTTAGGCTAGGGTTATAGATGGTTTGGACTTGTTGAAAGAATGAATGAAAGACAAAGGAATTTATAAGGCGAATGTCAGCGGCAGCGTCGTTAGAGGTCGCCCTAGAAGGACATACGCCGATCTTATTGGCGAAATCCTTCAAAAAGGTCAGGTGCGTAGCACTCGTAACCGGCGTGTATGTATGAGAAGATGTATGAATGTGGAAGAAGCAAAAGAAGTATGCAGGAATCGTAGCAAGTGGCAGTCTATACTTTCTGCCTACCCCTGTGGGAGAAAGGCGTGAGTGTATGTATGTAAAAAAATGTTTTTTATTTCCTTACTAGCTGCCCCCGCGAATTTCGTTTCGATTTTTCCAATTTTTCTCTCCATAAAAACCTTCCTCGGAGTTCAAAGAATAAATAAAAAAAATTACCCGAATTGGTCCAGCCGTCTTCGAGCTTTGCGCTTATCATCTAATTTTGCGATTCATTTTTATTTATAGAGATGAAGTCGTGTAAGAGGTATGAGTTTCCAACAAACAACAAAAGAAAGGAAAATCGTAATATCTTACTTACTCTCAAAACATAATAATAATATTATCATTATCTCTGCTACACAATTCAATGATTTATCTTCAACTATGCCTATTTAGTTTAACAACGATTGATCTATTACGTATCACGAAGAGAATAATATCTGATAGTTATTTTCTTTGTCACTTATTGAAAACGTGACTAAATAATCATTGAATTTGCAACTGAATTATTTAAGGTAAAGACATTGTTGTAATTATTTTGATAGAAAGAAAACAAAAATTTTAAAGAATATATTTAAATAAACTTCGTTTATTGAGTAAAATAGAAAGCAAAAGCTTTATTTTATAAAGATAAGGTCCAACAATGAAATTATTTATTACTACAATGCATGCCAAGAACACATTAAAATTAGGAGCTAAGTGAGTGGAAAATTATAATTATGCTTTGTTTTACTTGTTAATTAAGTAACAAACAATGTTATCGTAATATATTAACTTGTAAACATAGAATACTTTGGAAAACGTACCTTTAAAGGTTATACAAATTCGCTTTTAGTTTTAATAAAAAACGCACAAATCGGAATTTATTTTATTGTATAATATTTCTGTTGTAAAATACAAAAATGCAAACACTATGGGCAATATTTCAATGGCAATAGTCATTAGTCTCCATCATACATAATACAGAACAGAAGCCAAAACAAATCATTTAAAGCATAAAGAATTCATTAGAAAATCTCAATTTGTACCGATATTTGAACGAGGCGAAAGTTTTTTTTTTGGTTTACGCTTTGACAAATGATTTGTACCGTTCCGCGATTGGCGTAATGATAATTGAGATGTCCGTTAACTGTGAGGCAATTTATTGCAGAATACTTCTGCATTGACAACTGAATGATCAGATGTCTATGCGGGAGTATTCCGAGTGATTAATCAAATCAAATACAAGCGGCGGATAATTTGTCTATAGAAAATAAATCTGACTCCAACTATTTTGGATTGTAGGTATCTTCAAAACGGATGTTGGATCAAGGATGTTTATATGTGTCTTTATCAGTGATAATCGATTTCTGACACTTACGCGAATATTAGACATTGAAATAAATAAATAAAATTCCGTGACCATGGATGCTGTAAAGGATCCGAAACGTCGGGAATCAAATAATATCAATACAACGCGATAAAATCCGTAAAAAGTAGTTTTATTTCAGTGATAATCGAGTTATGAATAAAAAGAAACTCATGTGCCATCGTACATAGAAATATAAACACCCGCGAATTTAGAAATTCATCCTATTCTAGCAGTAATTTTAAACTTTTTCATTATAATTCTTAACCAATTAAATGGACTTTAGCAGGAAATTTAACTGCAAATGGAATGGCATCGCATGATACTGGAGAAAATCCTAGTATGGGGCAAAGCTTTTCTCCAATCGTCAAATAATGGTAGTCGGGTAAAAAAAAATAGGAAGACAGGTTATTTGTGGAAGTTGGTTCCCATACTGAAGGTATTCCACTTTCTCTCCATCAACAACGAAATTAATCTTTAGATTCTTTGATTTTACAGTTGGCTCATTCCTTGATTCGTCCACTCCCGGATTAACCTAGACAGAATCGATATAAATTACAATACAACTTTAATCGATTCTAGACTGGTACATGCAAATCTGTCTGTCAGTTATCTGTCTAGTAGTATAGTCTGGTTATCAGACGTCTTGGTTTACCGTATCATTTAAATACGTGTAGACATGTGCGCGTGAGTCGGTTACTGAGTGCATGCTAAAGAAGTGCACTGACTTGTTTGTTCTTTAGGTGTTTTACAAGGTCAAGGTGGGTATTTGTGTATTAACAATTAGGAGAAGCAAAGAGGTTTTAACATCATTATCTTCAACGAGTTCAATTATTATGATCAAATAGTAGGCATACGTATATATTTTTCAATTTATCTTTGTTCTAATGATGACATTATTTTTTTATCGAATTCAAAATTGGTTTGTTCACGCTTATCTTTATTGTTTTTAACAATACATTTTATATATTACTAGCAACCCACCCGCGGTTTCACCCGAGTGGTACCGTTTATAAGAGGCATAGCGTGATGTTATATAGCCTATAACCTTCCTCGATAAATGGACTATCCAATACAAAAAGATTTTTTCAATTCCAACCAGTAGTTCCTGAGATTAGTGCGTTTAAACAAACTCTTCAGCTTTATAATATTAGTATAGATTATACAATTTTTTTGTTAGTGGTTCAAAGCTCCATCACAAAATACTTTAATTTGCTGCATGAGAAATGGGTTTGCAGCTACAAATAGATTAGTATGTATACTTTCATTCAAGTTAAATATAATATGGCACACTACTTGTTTTCCTTTAAGGCATGAAAGGCATCCCACATAGGGTTCGATAAGTGACACTAATAGGTAGGATTATCTAGGATTGGCGCGCGCCAAATACATTCAAACTTTCTCAAAATACAGCGCCAACTTTTAATTCGTAATGTCAACAAAGATTACGTAAAAAAGAAATGTTCACGGTTGATGCCTGCAATGTTCTTACCTATTCTTTGTTTTGCAATATTTGTAAAACCGTTAAATGAATCATCTGTGAAGAAACGATCTTTTACGCTAATCGTCAATTTTGATCATTCTCGATTGTTCTTTTATTTATAGTTTTTGTTCTTATCTTCTATACTTATAATAAATCTGTAGAGAGGTCAATTCTGTACATGAAATATATTTCCAAAATAACTATCAGCGGGTGATTGGTGATCGATACTGATGCCAAAAATGCAATCAGTAAAATTTTTGTCTGTCTGTATGTTCGTTATAGAAACAAAAACCACTCGACGGATTTCAACGAAACTTGGTACAATTGTTCTTCATACTCCTGGGCAGGTTATAGTATACTTTTTATCACGCTACGATCAATAGGAGCAGAGCAGTGAAGGGAAATGTTGGGAAAATGAGTGATTCATGAGAAAGGTTTCAAGCTATAAAACATCACGCTACAACCCTTAGGAACGGGGCAACGCAGGTGAAACCGCGGGCGAAGAACTAGGAAACAAAGTAACTATTCCACGCGGACGAAGTCGCTGGCAAAAGCTAGTTCTAATAATAAAAACAAAGAATATACTAATGTAATAAAATAATGAGGCTTTACTTTTTCTCTTGTGTTTACGAGCGCGATTGTCGTTAGCGTGCATCGACGCATCGACAAACGTAACCATAATAAAAATGTACTATGTACCTAGTATAGTTTCAGTTCCTCACGTGACCGTGAACGTTGCATTAAAAGGTTTTCATAATAATATCAAAACTTCTAATAAAATGGTGGAATACTGGGATTAAAAAATCACATTATTTTCTTTACAATTTGAAACTTACGGAATCGCAAAAAACGAGTATCCGTTAGAAATAAGCTTTTGAAATAAGTTCAAACTATCAAGATACAAAACGAAGCAAGGAAGCTTTAATTTGTGATATCAATATAATTCATTTATAATTTCAAATTATTGTAATTACCTTAATTCAATGTACATAGTCAATTATTATTTTAAATTATTGTATCTATAGGTATTGCAATTTATATATGACAAAAACTTGGGCAAAATATTTTTGATGACACAATGTTTGTTTTTTCTATTAGCAAGTAGAAAAATGTTATAAGGGAACTCCCAATCATTACAGGGAGATCGATTCGCTATTCATACATATCATGAAATGATAAATATTCAAAGCCTATAACGTGGGAGCGGCCATATTAGTAAATTTGATTACGGCTTAATTTCCTGTTACAAACACAACCTTATCTGCTACTTATAACTGCAAATGATACGGGAATATCAACCATGTCACTTTAAAAATAAGGTGGTCGCGTTAAAAAGCACGTTGTTTTATTAAAATAATTGTAGCACATTGCTCTGAATTATTCTACATTAGCAAGCGTCTTACGTAATGCGTTGCGTAAAATTTGTATTGAAAAGTCTTCGCTTAAACCATTGATAGTAAACGCTGCGTTAAGTGGGTTTGTTTGTACTTACGTGACTTTTTAAGGGTTTTTACTAAGTAGGTTATTGGTATACATAGTTCGTGGAACTGGTTGCCTGCGTGCTTGCCGATAATAGTGTTGTAAATGTATGACGTTATGTATTGAGAACCTAACTAACTTAAGGTTTTTTTTAAATATTTACGTTGTAATTTTCGCAAATAAGTACTTTATAACTGTGAATATATATGCTATTAATGCTTCTAGTACACTAATATAGATGTTTTGTTTTTCATTACAGATGTAAATACACACACAAGAAAAATAGGCCATCTGAGCGGATTATTGACCCAGTCACGAACGGCCACCGGAACCATTATGCCTTATACATCTAGCAGTATCTGAGCGGACCTGACCAGCATTGCAATCAAAAAGCACCGTTAATTATGCCAATTTATTAGCAGCCACAATGATGGAAGAAGTAACGCCACGCCCCAGTGTCGAATACATCCCACCTTTACCTTCAAAGGTGAAACAAAGAGGATCGACTACTTATACGCAAATAACTAGTGATGGAGCTAATATGAACACAAACGGGTTCACCGCTACCGACGTCCGGATGGACTCACTAAGTTCGATGCACTCACTCGTCCTTAATTCTAAGACACCATCTGCAACGGTATTCGTAGCGGCGACCCAGTCAGAACGACCCGCGAGTACGCCTAGTACGGACGCTCTCAACGGACCACACGTGGTTACTATCAGAATAAACACCGACGCAGACAAACCTAAGGCACCCAAAATATCAAGCGTACATCTCAAGAGTGACGTTGACTTTAAAACGTTCAAGATTAATGACGTGTGTAAGAAAAACAACAGCTTAGTTAGAATCAATGTTGACGACAACCGACCGAAAATTCTAGAAAATGAAGAACTTTTGAAGACCGACAAAGCTCCATACATATATTGTAATTCGTTTGTGAATTCCATGACAAATATGGTTATGTCAAGTGGTCAGTGCTCTCCTAGCGACACACTAGACTCTGGTACCTGCAGTGACCTTGACGGCACTCCACCACCTCTACCCAAAAAGAAGACCTCAAAATCTAGTTCAATAAAGAAAGCCGTATCTGTAACGCTTATCAGCTCGAGAAACGGGAGCAGCCAAAGCGAAGCGGATTTCGAAGACAACGACTCAAACATATCATGCGATTCTCTGAATAGTAGCGAGCTGAACGTAAGCGTGCACGCCGATGAAAGTCATAGCGAATATAGTAAAAAAGAAAAGAAACAGAGTGCGGAATCACCCGGCGCGCCAGAGACGTTCGCCAAAGCGAACAATAAAGACAGTAGCTTTCTACCACAGGGTCTGCTGCAAGACATAAGAGACCGTTCAGTGAAACTAAATACGGTCGAAACTGAAAGCGAGGTGAAGCCCGAGTCGCACGGGGAAGCAAACCAGAATATTAATGAGGATGCTAATATTTCAAAAGAAAGCGCACAACTCACGTCGTTCCGTCTAGTTTCTCAGTTTAATAGCGAGTCTAAGAACACGACAGAGTCACTACCCGCGAACTTGAGCTCCAAAACGCTGATTAGCGAGAGTACTTACGAGGAACGAAAGCAAGAGGATAAAATGAAACAAGAGCAAATGTTCTACAGCAGTCATTACTTTGATACGGACAAATTCTATGATTTTCATCTCAACGAGAAACAGTTTGATGATGTGAAAAGTGTTAGTGTCGGTGCTAAGAGTGAGTGTGAAGTGTCTGAAGTGGAATACTTTGCGGGTGTGAAGGATTACAAAAATGAGGAACTACCATCAACGATAAAGAGCTCCAAAGGAACAATACGGGGCGTGAAGAACCGCGTGCGGGCGGGCATAGCGACGTTTTTGCAAATGCAGAACACGACAAAGGTAATTTTTTGTGATTGTCTCACTTTTTAATTTTGTTCGGTCTGTTTTTATGTCGACTGCTACCTCGTTATACACGTACTGATTTTAGAGGTCACAACTAAATGTATTCGAAAGTATCACACGCAAGCACGTATTCTAGTTTATTAAAAAAAATATTTTTAAATGGCGATATTGGAAATGTTCGGTATTGAACCTTCACGGTTGATTGTCGTGAACAATGCAAGGGTGGAGGAACAAAATGGATAAACAATTGGCAGGTTTAATTACTTAAAGAGAATTATGAACGGACGCAGCCGTGTCTTGGTTCAAAGGCTTTTGTACGACAACAATTGTCATTGTAATGACATCGTGTGATTTAATTGTTAGAAAACGTATTTGATAGCTCACATCTAATTTGTAAACAATACAGCTTTTCCCTTGGATTTCATAATAGCCATCAACTTGTTGACGGTTTTCCATTAGGGCTTCGAAATTATTTTTTGTAATAAAAAAAAGCTTACTAGCAATGTGGGTCGCACATTACTTGTTCTTGTAACCTCTGTTCTTGTTAACCCCTCCTGTTAAGCTAAATGCTTGTGTTACGAGTGGGTTCACGTCGGTAGTGCAATGGGTGGATTTCGAACCGGCAACCACATGGTCGCAAATCCGACGCCCTAGCCATTAGGCTTCGCTGCTTTTTGAATTCTATATATAATATTGAAGCGAGGGGTTAACAAGAATACTAGTAATGCGACCCACATTGGTAGTAAGCTTTAAAAAAAATTAAATTCTTTATTTTTCTTTCTTACCTATCAATATTTACATTTGATTCAGTAGCTATGTTCATACCTCTTAATCGATGAACAACCGGTATCTAAATTTAAATTAAATGATTATACGAGTATTACCAAATATTATAAATGAAGTTCGATATGAATGAGAACCGATATAATAGAAAATCAGCTTCACTTTCGCGAATTGTAAAATATTGTAATTTTAATGAATGGTTAATGAATACTTTATAATTATTATATTATATAAAAAGCTGTAGTTTTAAGATTAATTTAAACCTCTCTCATATTGATAACACTATTTTCAGTTCAATTTTTTTAATGGATTAGGTACTACGTAACATAACGTCTGCTTAAAAGGGAGAGTAAGAGATAGTAATTTTACTCCCTTTTAACAAAACGCTTTCTATATATATCATAATATAGGATCATATTGGTTATACGGTTCTTTATTACGTAGACAGCATTTTTGTAACTTTATTAGATAGGTAAGTATCGTTGACATGCTTAAACAAAGCTACATAAAATAGAAAACATTATATTAATTAATATTTCAATTTCTCGGAACGTTCATCTAATAAATCCTATCCGTTATCATCTCAAGCGATTTCCACATCTATAATTACTTTACTAAGACCATCTTCCGCTTTTCTACAGGTTTTAATCAATGTTAAATTGTCGTTTCCTACAGCTAAGGTCTCACGTCTGGCTTTAAGTATGTCGGAAGTGTGACTTCTAGTTTTCTAAGCGATTCTATTGAATGGGCAAGTAGAAAGTTAAGAAAAATTCTTGATGACAATCTTATTAGTGCTATTGTTACAACGATTTAATTGTTATTGGTTTTGTGTTTGTTTGTAGATGATGCTGACTTAATCGATACAGTGTTTTGTTACTGTGTCCAAAGTTCTAAAATCTAAACCGTATCATGGAAAGATGAATTGACATTTGGAAACAGATATTTTAAATACTTTAAATTCAAATAAACGCTACTGCATCTAGTATATTTATGAAAATTGTGTTGAACATATCGTAAGTACAGAAAGGGATATAGTAAAATACTTTTACATACATTTTTTAATACTAAAATATATAATATAAAGATAATGACATTTCGTAGTAATTCATGCTAGCATAAACAGTAAAATCCGTACAAAAACTCTAATTGCGCTAATATAAATCAATTTGATTCTATACCACTTTTGTCTCGCCTTTTTAACAACTAATTATTAACAAGAAAAAAGCTTCAGCCAAGTTACACGGTAAATCTAACTTTGTCGCTTAAATAAAATTAGTCAACCATAAAATTTATCGACTTTGTTTTTGTAACCAATTTGTAGGATATATTTTACTTCCTTTAAAAAATAATAATAATAAAAATGAAGTTTATTCTTGATAAGCTTACGCTTGACAGTTAGTTCGCTTGATGTTTAGCGACACTGCGATCTACGATGTAATGCGCTTGCCTAGAAGAAACCGAAGCTAAAATGTTTTTTCTGAGTAAATTCTGTAATCAGCTGTTGTTGACTGATGATGTTGATGGAGACATTCAGACTACTTTCCGTCCAAGCTAGATCCGTGGACTACTGACTAATGATAATGACCCGCGATATGTTAATAACTTCAATTACTGCCAAACAGCTGGTGGTAAATTTTGATAAATGATCCTGACTAAAGGTTTAGAAGTTGTGCAGTATGCTTACTAAAAGAAAATCTAAATTTCTAAAATTAAAATAAGCAAATATTGCATCGAAGACTTGGTCAGATTGCGTTATATTTGATCGAGTTGAATATAGCAGCTAAATCGCTAAAACCGCACTGATCGAATGCGGTTAGCCAGTTGCCACTAGCCGCTGATATTCATGTATCGAATAACACCATTATTGCTTTTACTAAAAAATTGGATTCGTTTGATTTTATTTTGACATGATTGAGCACAAACAGGATCTAAGATGGAACACTAATTCAACTTACCGTTTCAGACGATAAGTCTATCTGGAATAAATCTATCATGTGAGAGTGATAGCTAACCAGGTTGATCATAAGACCTTTTTTTAAACAGTAAAATCCTCATGGATGATCTTTAGATTCTCTTATCATATGTGCTGGCTTTTGTTAACTTTTACACCATGCGTTTCTTCCCAGTGTGCATGAAGGAAGTCTGTATTCTCAATTGTCTTTCACGGATATATTTCTTCTTACCAGCGTAGCACCTTACTTCCCTAAACATCCACCTTTCCAATTTGGATTTGGACTTAAGACCTAAATAATTTCTGCTTCCAAAATTGCACCAGATAAATAAAGCATGACAGCTGTAGATATAACTTTTTTCGAATCCTTTATCGACATCTACCATTTTTTGTACAGGAAAAAATCATTTTTGACTACGCATACACTCGCCAATTACGATATAATAAGTATATTATTTCCAATCCGGTGGATTCTGATAGATTTTATAATCACCCACTTAACTTTATCCAAGTTTCTATTCCTACCATGTTTCTTTCAGAATGCCACCATAAAATATAACATTAGCGGTTCGACTTTTATCTGTTCTAACTTAAAGAGACAAATAACTACTCGTGAGCCTTTCATTCTTACAGCAGTGCAAATTATCCGCAAAGCGTGCTACATTTGACCTAGATTTGACCTCTATAATCTAAAATTCTAGACCATTTGAACAAGAAAATGTAATAAACTTTTCTTGGAAGTAATTCAGTTACTTGTTTCTTAGTGTACACATTGACCTAGATTTCTGACAGGTGTTCTTTATGTTTTGATCATGATGATCGGTTAAAACTAAAATACCTAGAGATTTAAGTCTTCTTAATTTTTTTTTTATTCGTGATAGGCTTACGCTTTATCGCCAGTTTGCCTGATGTTAAGCGATACTGCGATTTACAATGGAGCGCGCTTGCCTAGAAGAAACCGATTCACTCGTGATTTAAAGATACCCAGATT
The DNA here is from genome assembly GCA_910591435.1 of Acronicta aceris. NCBI lineage: Eukaryota > Metazoa > Arthropoda > Insecta > Lepidoptera > Noctuidae > Acronicta > Acronicta aceris. Next base: position 4,964,683 of record OU342776.1, on the reverse strand, counting down.
ATATCCATCAGGGAAGACCCACTCGGGAAGTGCATTCCATATAAATTAAATTTTAAATTTAAAAGTAATTGCTTTCATTTTCATCTTCATACCGAATCGGAAGCTGACTACCCAGCTAGACTGACATGCGCGCCACGAAATAATATTGTCGTTATTTACTTTGTGCCAAAACAATGGTTGGAGACAGAAAGAAATAATACTACTTTAAAATTATGTCGCTCTATACGCGATCCCCATAGGATGCACGAGGGCCTTATTAGTAGTAGAGAATTTTCTCTTTAAACTTGGCTGCCTTTACAAATACAAATTTTCTTACATATAGGAGGTATAGAGACCTGGAATAAATACCTACCATACAGATATGTGATGTTTAGTTATGTGAGGGTGCAACTAGGGTGGGCTGCGTTTGGTAAGCTTCGTCAAGTCTTCTCGTCGCCTATACCGCAGAGTCTGAAGACGAAAGTCTTCGACCAGTGCGTCCTGCCCGTTATGACTTACGCTGCCGAGACGTGGACACTCACAGCAGGACTGGTCCACAAGTTTAAAGTCGCTCAGCGTGCGATGGAGCGAGCTATGCTTGGGGTTTCTCTGAAGGATCGAATCCGAAATGAGGATATCCGGAAGAGAACCAAAGTTACCAACATAGCTCGCAGAATCTGTAAACTGAAGTGGCAGTGGGCCGGTCATGTCTGTCGAAGGACCGATAGCCGATGGAGCAGACGAGTCCTAGAGTGAAGACCACGAACTGGCAAGCGAAGTGTGGGACGCCCTCCAGCTCGCTGGTCCGATGACCTGAAAAGGATAGCCGGTAGCAGCTGGATGCGGAAGGCAGAGGACCGGGAGAAATGGCGCGCCATGAAGGAGGCTTATGTCCAGCAATGGACATCAGTAGGCTGAAGTGATGATGATGAGTGACAGATATGTGATGTTTGGTTTAAAACCAACAATTCGTATTAACCCTTCAAATACTTTACAAACGCAATGCAAAATCTGATATCTTGTACATCAGGAGTCCTTACAGGCTTTGCTAAATTAATTCTTTAAGGAATGTTGACCCTCCAGAGAACTGCCTGTCAATAGTTTTTCTATTATCTGGTAATTGTTCCTTGACAGTTTAATTGAGTTTTATATTAAGGCCTTAATCCTATATATCATTACTTAGAAGCTCAGCATTGTACATACCAATCCTACAAGATACAATACACGCATTCAAATGCAAGACTTCCTCATACTGCCTTCCGTGTACTATAGTTTTTAGCCTTGGCTTTACGTTCACTATTCGCTTCATTAAACCAGTTATTATTAACTATTTGTTTTTAACTCGTTCAGTAATTAGATGTAATAAGTTCACTGATGTTTATATTCACGATCTATGGTAGTAATCCGATTTGTATTAGGCATATTATTACTAGTAGCTAATGAGACTATTGGCCTTGCGAATTCATCTTAATGAACTGTATAATTTGAATTGGAGGATAATTTAAATTTTTAATGATTATTGTCGTTAGTATTCAGATTAATTATTGTTACCAATTTATTTCAATGTTACACCTGAAGTTACGTTATTATCTGCTATGTCTCGTAAAACATTATTTTTATTTTAAGTAATATGCAAAATCGATAGGGGGATAAACGAGCAGACTGATCGCCTGATGGTAAGCGATTACCGCCGCCCATGGACACCCGCAACACCAGAGGAGTCACAAGTGCGTTGCCCGCCTTTTAAAAGGGGATTGGGCCTCCGGTAACCTCACTCACTCGGCGAAACACAACGTAAGCGTTGTCTAACGCCGTGGTATCATTCAGGCCCATTCGTGCCGAAGCATAGCTCTCCTACGTTATTGTCATTAACTGGGCGTAAATCTAAAGTCTGCTACTGAGAATTTCATAGAAAAACCCAATAACACTTTGCTCGACCTGGGGATCGAACCCAGGAATTCAAGCATAGCAGTCGCGCTTGGGACCACTAGACTAATGAGACAGTTTTATTGAAACAACATAAAAATATTTCCAACATTTACATCTAGTGCATTATTTCAACCTGCCTACACAATAGATACAAACCTGGGTATTCTAACCACATAAATAACACATAGTTAATGCTTCGTTCACATAGAAAGTGATATCTACCTATTCAAGCGTCACACGATCCTCCCACCGTATAAACAGACCATGGCAGCCCGCCCGCGATTTTTCAAATATGAGTTTGCACTAGCTGAGGGCCTAGTGTGAGTTTCATTTCACCGACTCGATTTTACGCATCGACCGCGTTTGGCGTGCTTATTGGCAATTTCCGTGACCTTCACCACTCTCCACCAATCAGAGAGCCAAACGCAGTCGATGCGTAAAATCGAGTCGGTGAAATGAAACTCGCACTAGGCCCTCTGTTACCCGCTGCGTCGCTCGCGTTCCAAAAGGATTCATGACATTCGCCACGAGCATAACAGTTCACAATCAGTCCTGCCGGTAGGGAACAAACAATCAGACAGAAAAACATTTTGAAATTTGTTTTTTGTTTTGTTTCACCGTACTGATATTATACTATACTTTTTACTATTTAAAAAAAAAAAATCTTAACTGATGTCGGCCACACATTACTAGTATTCTTGTTAACCCCTCGTGCTAAGCTGAATGCTTGTATTACGAGTGGGTTCACGTCGGTAGTGCAATAGGTGGGTTTCGAACCCACCACATGATCACAAGGCTACCGCCGCTTCAAACTATGTTACTGACATTACAGACAAACATTTCAATTTTATTTATTTATAAAGAGATTTCATTTAAATAACCTACCAAATGAAAATGAAACAAATCTATAAAAGCTCCATTTTTGTTCCTTTACACGGGACCTAAACATAATGGTGAATTGTCTATTGGCAGTCTGCCAACATATTTAGGTTCCATGTGAAGGGCAAGCCTAATGCCGTTAACCAGGCACAAATCCAAACTCCGAACTGACTCAGAATTTCATAGAAAAACCTTATAACACTGCTTTATCTGGGACTGGGAATCGTACCCGGGATATCTAGCAAAATAGTCACGCTTACAGCCACTAGACTAATATGGCAATTATTATTTAATTATAGCCGAGTAAATGAGAATGGCACATTTTTGATCAAAATTGTAAAACTGAATGCACTTCTTGTAGACGCCATAGTAAAGTTTAAATGCAGTAGAACAATATTGATTGATTTCATATATTATGTACTAGCTTTTGCCAGCGACTTCGTCCGCGTGGAATAGTTACTTTGTTCCCTAGTTCTTCGCCCGCGGTTTCACCTGCGTTGCCCCGTTCCTAAGGGTTGTAGCGTGATGTTTTATAGCTTGAAACCTTTCTCATGAATCACTCATTTTCCCAAAATTTCCCTTCACTGCTCTGCTCCTATTGATCGTAGCGTGATGAAAAGTATACTATAACCTGCCTAGGAATATGAAGAACAATTGTACCAAGTTTCGTTGAAATCCGTCGAGTGGTTTTTGTTTCTATAACGAACATACAGACAGACAGACAGACAAAAATTTTACTGACTGAATTTTTGGCGTACAGTATCGATCACTAATCACCCGCTGATAGCTATTTTGGAAATATATTTCATGTACAGAATTAACCTCTCTACAGATTTATTATAAGTATAGATAATTATTTCTCCTTTCCTTGTCAAGCCAATCAACCCAGATACTATGAACGTAATTCTAAAATTTATTTATTCCCGTGGTTTTCAAAGTTAACTGGATTGCGATCCACATGTGCCCGACGCAAATCGTCCACTGATCTGGTATAGATAGTCGTGTGACAGGTTGTTTAGCTCCCTAGATTATGGTCGAGCTACTCAATAATAGATGCATGCGTGCCGTCAGATGGAACTGGCGTACTCAAAGCCACTCCGTATGGCTCTTTCTTCAAAAGACCATTTCAGACATTGTCTTCCTATGTCTGGACTTTAAAAGAGACCATGATTCTCTGAATTTGTTTCGGTATTTCTTCTCAGAGGTCGTCACTTAGGAAATGCTGGTGCCATCTAGTTAAAAAAATACACCATTGACTTATAAACGTGTCCTTAAAAGATCTATTTACAGAAATAATGTATCATGATAAAATCTTCCTAATTCGGGACTCACTTATTGCTGTCATAAATAAAAATTAAATATTTTTTTCAGGTCTCATCCAATCTTCGCTCACGACCCGTAGTTTTGGGAAATCGTACAAAATCGACCATAATTTTTTTACCGCATTTTCCATTCCGTTCGGAAATCAAACATGGCCGTCTTCTATACAGAAAGACAGTCGAAAAGATACTGCGGTAACAGATAATCATCAAAATGCTATCACTCAATCTAAATTCGTGCATCACTCATTATCTCTATTACTTACTCTAACAATCTAATCATTTGTAATAGAATCAACATAATGCAAATGTCAATTGCATAATTAAATAAATATTGACGCTTGATTACATCAATTACCGAACGAATCTCTCAGTGTCAGGTGCATTATGTAATCTTTTGTTGTGTAACGACTTGTAGATTGTAATAAATAACATCTACTTACCAATGGTGTTAGGTAAATTATCAGTAATAGATGGAACTTGTTATGTTTCGATGGTACCTAAATGAATGTATTTTTGCGTACCTAAATATGGAATATGAAACGTCAAAAATCTAAAATTCGTAATTGCACAATTTCAAAAAGTGATTCTTATGGAGAATAACTTAAAGTTGGATACTATTTAAAAACACTTTACTTTTTTATCACATCATACCATATTAATATTTTTGGAAAAATGTCGATAACTTCAGTTATTGATTAGGCATTGCAGGTGTTTTTTTTCGGAAAATTGTCTTCATTAATGAGTGCTTCTTTTTTCGTAACAGACCGGGACTTAGGATATTAGATACCTCCTAAGTATTTAAATTAAATTATGCTGGTTTAAAATTAACAAATCGTTGACTTTAACTACTGTAATATTTACTCGGCGCCTGCGCACCGTGTAATCTAATTACATACGCGCGCTTGCACGTTTTTACACACAACGTATAGGAAGAATTGATTACACGCTTGTGAACGCTTCCTGCGAGTTGCGACCGATCGTGATCGCGGTCGGAACCGGTTGCTATCGCGACTAATTGATCTTTTGTCAATTATGATGAATTTCATAAACAAATAATTTGGCGTCAAAACTTGAAAGTCAATTCCTTTTTGTACAGCGTGGCAATGCTGCCAGTCTTCTTGGCCCGTTCCCGGACGACAGCGATGTCGAGGAATACTTTGAGGCTTAGTCAGGCGTCTGTCTTTTAGATGTATTTAAATAGCTTTTTCTACATGAAGTATTATAGGTTAATAGTGTATATTAATAAACAGTTATAGATGTGGTCTAATTAAAATAAAACCTTTTTTGTACTATTATGTTACTTTGATGTATTTTATTTCGAAATTGGATTACCTCGAGTGATATAATTTATAAATTTTGTTTAACTTAAAAAAAATTATTATTATTATATATTTAAATTTATAATTTTATGCGCAGCACGGTTTTAATGTTGTCAATCTTTGGCTTCAGCAAAATTTACTAACACTAAATACAGATAAAACTAATTATATTAAGTTCTCAATGCGTAAACTAACATCAACTAATACTAACTCAACATTATTCGCTCATTACTGTAGACAACCAGATGATACACAATGTTTGTGCCCTCAGATTCAAAGTACGAATAAAATAAAATACCTGGGTGTAATATTGGACGAAACTCTTACATTCAAGCAACATATCGAAGCCTTATGTAGTAAAACCCGCAAGTTGATATTTGCTTTATATATATTGATATAAGATACGATATATTGCAGACCCAAAAATAATAAGACAAGTTTACTTTGCCCTGTGTCAGTCAATTTTGACCTACTGTATTACATCATGGGGCGGAGCAGGTAAAACATTATTACTGACCATTGAGAGAGCTCAAAGAGCTATTCTCAAGGTGTCTACTTTTCGCCCTTTCCTTTTCCCCACTAATCTCCTCTATAAATCCTGTAACGTACTAACAGTTCGGCAGTTATTCGTAATGAGCATTGTATTAAAGCAGCATGTAGCACTTCCTTACAACACTGACTATACTAATAAAAGAAGGAAAGATATAGTTTGCGTTCAAAATACAGGAACTAAACGTGCATTTACAACAAAATTTTATGTTTTCCTAGGACCACTTCTCTACAACAGGCTTAATGCAAAAATTAATATCTACCACCTAAACTTAAGTAACTGTAAAAAAAATCTCCAGGAGGCCCTAAAAAGTATGTCCTACGAAGATACAAAGAATTTACTAATCGTGCTTAAGTAAAATTAATTATTGATTTTGTGATGCTTTACCTGATTAGGGAATTTATTTTTTGTTAATTAATATGTATATTTAATGATTACTTATCCTTCGGTTAATTTATAATTTATTTTTATTAATGTGTATTTAGTTTGTGATTATTTTAGTCTTTAATAGCTCTTTTTGCCTGAAACACAGGATTACCTAGTTCAGGCACATGTATTATATTGTAACTAATTTATACTTTGTATTCCCTAGTTTAAACTATCTTAGCAAAAAATGTTTACTCAATAAATTATTTCTTATTCTTATTCTTATAACTTTCAGGCGAGTAGATAAAATTCAAACAATATTCATGACGCACTTTCACTATATAATGTTTATAACATGGAATATTTCAATCTTTTGGTCTAAGTAGGTTTGTAAGATGAACAGGTTTTCAACTGTTTTATGATCAAACAAACCGCTTGCAGCGGTTTAGAGATTCTTAGTCCGTAATAGGGTTGTCTAACAAATAAACATCGATAAAAATATGTTACTTTAGAAGTGGCGGTAGCCTAATGGCTAAGGCGTCGGACTGGCGATCATGCGGTTGCCGGTTCGAAACCCACCCGTTGCACTACCGACGTGAACCCACTCGTAACACAAGCTAGCAATAGGGGTTAACAAGAATACTAGTAATGTGCGACACATATTGCTAGTAAGCTTTAAAAAAAATGAAACACGTGACTAGTAACAACTACGCTAATCGGTTGTTCTCTTAAGTTAAGCTACTCTTGGCCCGGCAATCTATGGATGGGTGACCATTATTAACACATCGAGACATCGAGACCCCTCCGTGTCACAGAGAACATATTAAACCGGTTTTTTTTAATGTTATATTATTCTGTATGCTCACCCTCATTACATGGGAATGGGACCTAAACATGCCAGTCAACTGTGGGTGTACATTAGTACACCTCTGCCTTACCCTTCGGGGAATACAGGCTTATACCATCACGCCTGTATTATGTTTATAATTATTGAGGAAAATATTCACTAAAGTGCCTCATTAGCCTAGTGGTCCAAAGCGCGACTGCTACGCTAGAGATCCTGTGTTCGGTTCCCAGAAATTTCATAGAAAAACCCAATACGAGTAGCACTATGTCCAGCAAAGTGTAATAAATAAATTAAATTTATTTTGTGACTGTACAATTAGTACGCCTCTGCCTAACCCTTTGGGGAATATTCACTAAAATACATTTATATCTCATATATTTATTATTATGACAACCTTGTCTTCGAACAAACATAGCATCAATATAACATAGATTGGAAATAGCAGTAAATTATAGTATCATAGTGGTTGTCGATTACGCTGCGGTTAAATAACATAGAAAATCACACAAAATAACATTGTTTTTTATTCATCGTAGGTAAAAGCTTGGGTCCCGATAAATGGATGTTTCTTGTTGTATTCATATTGCGAATAAAATATAGATATTGAATTATTTATATTATTAACGTGTAAACGTGGGAGAGCCATGCTTCGGCACGAATGGGCCGGCTCGACCGGAGTGATACCACGTCCTCACAGAAAACTGGCGTCAAACAACGCTTACGTTGTGTTTCGCCGAGTGAGTTAGGTTTCCGGAGGCTCAATCCCCTTTTAAATGGCCGGCAATGCACTCGTTACTCCTCTGGTGTTACGAGTGTCCATGGGCGGCAGTAATCGCTTACCACCAGGTGATACGTCTGCTCGTTTGTCGCCCTATCCCATAAAAATAAGAAATAAAAACCGTTTTTGTAGCGACTTTGTTAGTCTTCATTAATTGAGAGAATTTTTTTGACATACTATAATATAGGAGCCAATCTGTACCCAAATTTAAACTCTGAGCAGCTACTGAGAATTGGATAGGAAAACCCATTACACTATTCGACCTGGAAATCGAACCCAGGACCTCACACTTAGCCAAGCTTCTGATTTGCTACGGTAAACCTTACTAATATTATAATCGCGAATGTTTGGATGTATGGATGTTTGTTACTCTTTCACGCCAAAACGGCTAAACGGATCTGGTTAAAATTTGGCACAGAGATAGATTATAGTCTGGAATAACACATAGGCTACTTTACTTTACCTTTTTATCCAGGTCGAACCCAATTCTGAAGTTCACGCAGACAGATATATAAAAAAATTACAGTCATATTATGATGACATTGATCAAGATATTTTTTACGCGGCCGTCACTGTTGTCAAAATGTACTCCATTTGCAATGCAGATGTAATCACATCCGTTGAAATAAACACTTGCATGCAAAGTGTCATAAAAATTGTACATTCATAGATCTAGGTGATAATTTGAAGAAAGTGTGTAAATGTATGATGAAACGGTAAATGTTAAGTATTGCGCAAAACATGTTAACAAAAGGAGTTACATTATGAAGTCTAGTAAATTTTAACACATAACAGGATTTATATAACAAGCAACATACAATAAAAGTAAACATAACATAACATAATCAACCCATTATACTGTCCCACTGCTGGGCACGGGTCTCCTCCCAGAATAAGAGGGATTAGGCTATAGTGGCCTAGTGCGGGTTGGCAGACTTCTCACGCCATCGAGAAAATCTCTCAGGCATGCAGGTTTCCTCACGATGTTTTCCTTCACCGTTTAAGCACGTGATAATTAACTAATTAATACGCACATACATGACTTCGAAAAGTCAGAGGTGCCTTGGGTTCGAACTCGATACCTTTGACTTGGCAGTCCAACGGCCATACCACTAAGCTATCACTGTTATATAAAGTAAAAAAGAAATGAATATTCAAATCCACCGAAAAAGGCATGATTATTCTCAAAGACTGCGATTTAGAGTGGCGATATTTTATCACCAGGATACATAATTTTTTTATATCAGAATGCTGTTAAATGTCGATATAGTTAGAAAGGAGTGCACATAAAGTGCAAACTTTCACTTAACTTCTTGTTTATTCAAAATCATTGTGATGTCTGACGATATAAAATAATATCTATGTATATATAGTTCAACGTTGCCTCAAACTAGGAGTTTATCCTGTATCCTGGATTAATTCAAATTAATTTTCAGATACCTACACATACAATATTATGGAAATATTTGCTCACAGTGCACTTGCTAAACGTACGTGCATAATATTATTTTGCACATTATTTCGTTCTATAGTACCTACAGAAAAATGAACTAAACCATTTCGTATGAAAAATTATTTCAATATAAAAAAATATATATGTCCATTTTGTAACCCATTTAAATCTCTTTGGCTATAAACTAGGGGTCATATTCTTAATTAGCGACACGCTCGCGGTTTCACCATCGTTGCTCCGTTCCTAAGATGCGTAGCGTGATGTTATATAGCCTTTAACCGTCCTCGATAAATGGACTATCCAACACAAAAATAATTTTCAAAATCGCATAGACCCAGATATTACCCCCTACAACCTCACAAAGTCACAAACTTTTCCTCTTTATAATATTAGCATTATTTATAGTTAATTTATAGATTATAAAACGTTTAATAAACCTCCTAACTCTGTATAAACTATAATTATCTAGTTTATGAGAGTGACAGGCCACGCACCGGAAAGCGTAGTGTGGGACGACCTGCGACTAGATGGACAGACGACCTGGCAAAGAGATGCATTTTTCAACAGTTGATCTCTTTCGGCTGATATAATGATAATGATTATGATAAAGGAGCTTCTGCCCGCGACTTCGTCTGCGTGGACTTCAGAATCGGATCCGACTTGGATAAAAAGTAGCCTATGTGCTATTCCAGACTATAACTTATTTCTGTATCAAATTTCATCCAGATTCGTTCAGCCGTTCCGATGTGATTGAGTAACAAACATCCAAGCGTGGATTATGGTGTCTGTTTATACTAGCTCAGGCATCGTCGATAACTCTATCTTTGAATAAGTTTGTCATTACATTGTTTGAAACGATTTTCCTATACCTAGCATTAAGATAGATCAGTTGTACAATTCTTTGGATAATAAAGATTTATTTTATTCATTTATTTTATGCATCCTTACAAACTTTCATGTGTATTATATTAGTAGGACTATATCAATCCGGACGTGCACCGATCATTTTTGACGTCTGCCTGAAAAAATAGTTCTGAATTATTTATCAAAAATGTAGTTTGTCATCATAACACTCATAATATTTTATTATGTCCTGTTCTGACAAACGGCCGGTAGAGATAGAATTTTAACATAAGGTCCAAGGATATTGACAAGTATAATTTTTTTTTTTAACTTTAAAAAACGTTGCCCCACACTAGGTTTTTCTCCTGTGTCCTGGGTGCGTTTACAAACACAAATTCTCACATACAAACACCCACACCCGGAACAAATACCTGTAGATCATACAAATATTTGCTCCGTGTGGGACAATACGTGGCGCAGAAGCCGATCGCTCAGCCGCTACGCCAAACATGTAATGTCAAAATCCTATCTCTAGTAATCAAATCTATCGACGGATTTGCTATTGGGACCGACTGTACGTCGTTCAGGTGACCATAATAATAATTATTATTAAAGTTCTGTTGGTCATCCCACACAAGTCGCAACAGCCTACAGGTTAACTGGTTTAACGAGTGATCTTATCTGTGGGCGATGATATTTATCTGTCTCTTGTTTGCAAAATGTCATTATGTATAATATTCCTTGACGCATGGTAAAACAATAATTCTTACGCCTAGGTTTTCTTCCCGCGATGCCTCACGGCGACGTCACGAAATTCACGATTAGAGTTGCCATTGATTGACAGCTTCAATACAACTAAAGAATTTGTTATGATACAAAATAAATTACTTACTAACCCAACTATTTTGGTCTCCTGTTCTTTGCAGATTTAGTTAAAAAGTACCCAAACATGTCATCTCATCGAAACTGTAATATCTCGCTGATGAAGTGAAAAATATTTGATTTGAATGTTATTAATTCACTAGCTGTTCCATGCGATTTCATCCGCGAGAAATATTTCTGCTTCGCTCCCCTAGGTTGCAGCGTAATGTTAAATACCCTATAACCTTCCTCAAGGATTGGGCTATCAAATGTTTTTTTTTAATCAGGCTGATACGTCCTGAGATGAGCGCGTTCAACCAAACAAACAAACTCTTCAGCTTTTTAATATTATTATAGATTCCAAAGGTACTGACAACAATTTCAAATGTATTAAGTACTAGTTTCTGCCTTTTTGTCGTCGCGACGTTGTCTGCGTGAACTTCAGAATTAGATCGGACCTGCATAAAAAGTATGCCTATCCGTTATTCCAGGCTATAATCTAAAGTGCCAAATTTTATCTAGATCCGTTCAACCGTTTTGGCGTGAAAGAGTAACAAACATCCATACATCCATACTCACAAACATTCACGTTTATAATATTAGTAAGGATCTGTTAGTTCCATGATTCAAAATGTTTCACTTGTCACGGTAAGCGGCCCGCCTATAACCTACAGATACAGATACAGAATAGACCTAAAAATACGAAATGTTAATGTACATCAATACACCTCTACCTTACCCTTCAGGGATAAAGGCGTGATGTATATGTACCTATGCATTTAGTCTAAACACAAACATTCCAAAACATACAAAGAATAGAGTTACCCACTAAAATCAGCGATCCACCGCTAAATCAATACCCGTTATAAAATAAGCATCTCATCACAAACATACCGACAATATACAGCTACAATGATAAATGGACCCATCCCATGGTTACGGTATCCAGTAGGAGCATCCACTCAGCCGATCGCCGCAGGAATGTCGCTTTATAGCCCGAACACCTGTTCCGATACGAACATGGAGTATGTTTGATGGACGCGGCATCGAAGCGAGATACTCAGATGTTTTTTTAATAAAATGGAGAAGGCAACGCAAAGCTTAAACAGCTGTCAGCACGACTTTTCCTACGACAGCCAATCAAAGCGTGTTATTTTGACATTAGCAATTATGTCAAAGCACGTTCAGCCAATGGGATTGCATAAGCCAAGTTGAAGGTGGCGCCATTAGTTCCTCAGTTTCATACCCTATTGGATCGAGATTGAATTCTTACAGGATTGTGATCGAATCTTGACCGCATCATGATTGTGACTGTTGGCTGTGACAAAGCTTACTAACATACTGTTGGTAGAGAGCTTGGCAGAGCTGTAGGCCCATAGTTCACTGGTATATTTAGGTCCCATATAATAACGGGCGAGCCTGTTGACATTAACCAGGCACATAGCCAAACTCCAAACTGTTCAGATTTTGCATAGAAAAATCCAATAACAGTTTATTTAAATATGTAAAAACCAACCAACCATATACCTATGTTTGTAACAAGTCAAATTAAGACTAGTTTTTTTCGCAGCATATGAGGCAAAATTTAAGAACGAAATAACAAAAAATGCTGCTTTTACAAAATCCTTTTACATCTTAACAACGAACCATAGAAAAAAATGGTTCAGTGACGTAATTTTTATCAGTTGTTTTGATAAATCTCATTGCCGTAGGCGCGCTGTGGGCGAACCAAGGCAGACTAAATGTTTATCATAACATCACCATGGTTTCATGACAATAATGCGTTCTAATATCATTTGTATCGTATATGGTATCGTCATGTGACTGCTCGTTGAGCTCCCTAAACCATGGTTAAGCTACATGGTTTTTTTTATACCACTAAGGTTGCAAACAAGCATACGGCCCGCCTGATGGTAAGCGGTTACGTAGCTTATGGGGTATCACTCGAGCTACCCTGTAAATTAAGGAGAAATAGTTGGGCTGGCATCTTATGATACATACTGCCATACATGACAGCGGCGGTAACAAAACACCACCGGTACCCCACACTGCCAACACAGCGTTTCCTTGCGGAGCTATGGCGACCTTGGTCACCGTTAGGAACACAACATAGCCGGAGCTATATTATTTGGATACAATTTTCTGCTGAAGGTGAAGGTACTTCCCCAGTCGGGCAGCTCCAATTGTGAGTGTAAATATTCGATTCAACTATACCTCTATTAGATGATGATTGATATTACTCATAAATCAGTCATTATAGGACCAGTCCTATAATCGAAGTAACAGACGTAGCAGCTTTGAGTTGGCGTTACGATGCAGGAGAAAATCCTAATATGGGGCAAAGTATATAAAAAAATAGGCTGATAAATCACCAGACTACATACATAGTGAAAAAAACTTTCAGGTATGGTTTCCAGATGATTTTAAATCTTAAATTTGATACTTTACTTTAGGTGGTTTACTGAATAATGAAAATTATCTATAAAGTTACAACGTTTTTTTTTTATTGCTGTTTTCCATTTTCAATATCAAACACTCCGGTAATACCGCAAAAGAATGTCGGTATTCACAAAGATAAATCTCGCCAAAATACCTTCTCAAGTATGTCCATTCTATTATCACTTCTGCGTCAAAGATCCCATCGACGGAGGCGTGCCTGCCCCAGGGCTGTCAGGTGCAATTTTGCGATGATTTTTTGTGGTAATGGTTTTTACTAGTAAAAATACATGTATGTCTGAATTCTCGAAGTATAATGATGACCTCGTAAATGATGATCTCATAAATAATGCTCCAATTAAATGTAAAATTTTAATAGAACTAGGTTAAAGCGGAAATTTTATTAACAAAAAAAATACTTTGTAGTTATGATATTATCCATCTTTTTAAAAAGAAAATGTTTTTTGTATATATTTGTTTTTTTCCTGGATATCTAACCATGAACTTCTCGCCCAACAACCGCACTTACAACCACCAGAACAATTAAGCATTTACCATTTAGCATATTCTGTAGCAGAAGGAAAGGTAAGGTGTAGGTACTTAAAGTTTATAGTTGATTTAGGTCGCTTATTGCAAAAAATAATTTTGATTGTTGTCAGCCCTAGGTATATTAAGCGTCCCAAGGCAGGCGGCGTTCTTGTCGTAACTGGGCACCATGACTTACCGACCAGTATTAAGTAATAATTGTTAATTCGCATCTATTATCACGTAGGCCGTAATTAAATCTAAGATTTAATACCTGAGATTACAGGTAGAGAGATGGAAAACTACCAATTGTTAACGCAATATTTTGATAGTAATATTTACACCTAACGTAAGTAATTAAATAAAACGACTGCGGTTGGTGTAAACAAAGAATAAATCAATAGTTTATTAAACTATAGTACTAATCATTAATACACTTTTATTGTAACAATTGCCATTCAGGCAAAAACCCTAAACTCCGAGGTGCTACTGAAAATTCTATTGAAAAAACCACTTTGCTGGATCTCGGAATCGAATCCAAAATATCTAACGTAGCAGTTGCGCTTACGACCACTAGACTATTGAAGGTTAAAGTAAGCTTCTGGCAAAAAGTGCCCAGCAATTAGTTATAATGAACACAAATAAAAACTTCCGATCGACAGCTAATTACATACATTCCATGTAATAACGGTTTAAACTAGCAATCATAAGATTTTCTGCGCACGCGACTCTGTCAACGTGGCTAGGAAATTAATTAGAACTGCTAAACAAACAGGCACCAATTACGTTATCAAGAAAGTGACAAATGGTTGTAAAAAAAATACACTTGAAATTTTTCCACGTGAGTGAATTGAATCTCGAATGTGTTCAAACTGTTCAGTTGGTTGAACATAATAGCTGTACACATTTAATAAATAAATAAATGCGTTTATATCCAAGTTATTCAAATAAATTTTTAAGGTTCTAAAAATATTTGTACATTCCAGGAGAATTGCCAATTTGACTTTTTGGCTCCCCCTGGTTGTCAGGCTTTTGAATACAATAAACGATCGTGGGAGAATTTAGCTATTTTACGTAAAATTCCTTACTAATTAACAGTTTATTTATTGTTACTACAGAATGCCAAACATCGCCTGAATACGTGCATTGTATGTTGCGATGTAAAAAGTCTATTTCATAGTTTGATTCACGCAAAAGAAAAATACTTTGCCGTGCACGAATTCCAACTTCTATTTAGAATAATTCTAGTGACTGCTCGATTGTATATTAAAAAGGGCTAGAGACGCAATAATTTTGAAGTTGTGAGAATAAGGTAGCACTAGCTTCGTTCCTCTCGCTGGCCATTTAACGGACATAAATCGAAGATCCGAATTACCACTAAGAAAATTCCTGACAAAAAATCCCAACAACACTACCCAACTTTTCCTGAGACCTCGCTTCCTTTTGGGGTCTTGGCGAAGTGCACTCAAGTCTCTTGAATTGACCAGGGGACAGGGGAAGGTAAGTTGGCTTTCTAGTCGGTACGAGTCCAATTAACCCAGCCGTCTCCCGTAGCGACAGACAAAAAAAAATTCCGCAATATAAAAAAAACACATATTACACGGCAGTCGCGTTTGCAGCCACTAAAACAATGAAGACCGCAAGAAAATATATCACGCCTGTATTCCCCGAAGGGTTAGGCCAATGTGCACCAACAGTTTGCTATTATATATAGGTCCAATTTAACAGGGGACGAGCCTGTTGCCACTACCCGGGCACAAATCCAAACTCCGAGCTACTAGATTGCTAGAAGACTGCTATTTCATTAAAAAACCTAATAACACTTCCCTCGACCTGGGAACCCACCCAGAACCTTTAACGTAACAGTCGCGATTAGTAGCACTAGGCTGGCCAGTTACAAGTAAACACAATCTCAAATTCCACTCACATTCATACTATCATTGATCAAGATTGCCCAGCAGAGTGGCAACTGAATCTCAGTATAATATCAACAAGTGCCGCAAATAACTGCACGCCACACAAATGAAATTCATTTCTCACTAATTGTTACAAAACGGTTTTTTTGTTCAGACGGACAAGTGATGAATTACTTTTGTAATCGTTGTGCGGTTTGTGTTTGATGAAGATTTGTGATATATTGATGTTGATTGTGAATTGAGTCAATTATCAATACGATCCAGTAACATAAAGTGAAATTATTTTTATAGTGATTCAGTCAGTTTACACAATCTATCTTCTATTTATAAGACACTACCTTTTTGCCCGCGAGTTCGTCCGCGTGGAATAGTTACTTTGTTCCATATGAACCTTCATCCCCTATTTTATCCCCTTGGGGGTAGAATTTATCAAAATCCTTTCTTAGCGGATGCCTACGTCATAACATCTACCTGCATGCCAAATTTCAGCCCGATCCCTCCAGTGGTTTGGGCTGTGCGTTGATAGATCACTATGTCAATCAGTCACCTTTGAGTTTTATATATATTTAGATAAGAGAAAAACCTGACTGACTGACGTATCAACTACAGAAACTAGATCCCTGAATGTTTGCATGCTGGTTACTTTTGTATTGAAGGCGAGCACTAAGAAAAGATTTTTGAAAATTCAACCCTTAAGGTGGTGAAAGTCCGCACACAATACCATGCGTTTGACATACGCACACACACATATACTTAATTAATAAACAATGACATTGTCAATATGTACAGCTGTCATTCGCTGTTTATATTTTGACAATTGTTTTCTTCCATATAAATTTGACTTAACAAATTTTATGATATGAAACCTCTATGGTGTAGGTACAGTGGGTTCAGTTTATTTAAGAAACGAAAATTACCTGGCGAAGCTGCGCACGGGAAGTCTAGTTATGATTAAAGATGAAATGCCTTGATTAGAAATGTTGACAGATACAGTGGATCGAGAGAAATGAGATGATTTCCCTAGACTACCAAGCTTTGATAACATAGGTAACTTTGTAGTTCAAAGAAAATGTAAAACTTATACTAAAAATCCTTGAGAGTCGCTTATTAATCCAGTCGTTGGTAATTCAAGCAGTTTTTTTTTTATAAATTATAAGATACACAACCCCATGATTAAAATTATTAAAACGTGTTTAAAAACAAATTAAGTGCAATTAATAACCCTGAATTTATGGAAGTGAACGTTCCACTCACTCGATATAAAATTGGTAAAAAATCGATCGTTAATAATCGATTATAATCGACAAATTAGCATGTCCACAAACTCAATAAAAGGCTGATTATTCATATCAAGGTTGACAACGGGCAATTTGATTGTTTGAAGTGTTCGATCAACGTTTTGGAATCCGTGACATTAGATCGATTTATGGATCGATAAAATGCTCTTATGTGGCATGTGTGGTAAACACGAAACTGAAATGCTAAGCGCAGTCGCATTGTTTTAGTTATATCTTTACTTTATCAAATTATGTTATTATTCGTATTTGGATACCGTTAATCTATGTTCCTAGGGTTCTATTTCGTCTACTATTACTTCACTGGAAATATAAGTCCGGAAAATCGTTACAAACTTGGTAAAGTTATCGAAAATTACATTCGCTTGCATTTATTTCCAGTGAAGTATTTTGGACGAAATGGTACAGTAGGAACCTAGATTAACGGTATTGAAATCCGAATAATAACAGAATTTGATTAAATTGTGTTTGAATTACGATTTATTTCGGTATTACGTTTGTAACAGAAATTCGGTCCGCCGGACTCTTAAATCAAACATTCTTGATCAAGGTCCTTTAATCACTTGGACAACTTCAAGACGTGATGTCGTCATAGTCAAGTATGTATATATATATATGTTCAATGTTCATCACGCATACAGCATTCTTGCCAAACGTCAACTTGAAAGCGTGGGAAGGACACGCTACCATTGTTCGTAACATTTCTATTGCATGGATATATTGAAATCAATTTGTAGAGGTTTTTTATGTTCGAATTATTCATTAGTTTTTAATGAGTTGAGTTGTTGACTGACTCTTTGGTTTAGTCGTCACAAGTATGGCTACTGAGCGTAAGGTCCTGGGTTAAATTCCAGGTCAAATAAAGTGTTATTTGTTTTTAGGGTTCTGTATCTCATAAGGAAAAAAACGGAACCCTTATAGGATCACTTTGTTGTCCGTCCGTCCGTCTGTCTATCAAGACCCTTTATCACAGGATCGCGTAGAGGTATCGAGTTGAAATTAAAACCATATACTGGTCTACAGTCCCTTGAAGCCGTCTTATACTACAAGTGTACAAGTCTTACAGTACAAGGAAAAATCTAAAAACTATACATTTGTAATTAATTATAATATATACCTACAAATTTGTACGAAACCCTCGGTGAACAAGTCCGACTTGCGCTTGTCCGTTTTTTTATATTACGAATTTCTCTGTATCTCAGAATTGGGATTCGTGCTCGGCTAACGATAGGCTCGCCTCCTATTACGTGGTGCCTAAATCACAACGGGGAATTGATGGTGCACGTCAGTACACCTTATTTACGTTAACCCTTAATGATGGTTGAGCTACACCATGACTGTTGTATGCGTGCCGTCAGTCAGGGCAGGTCAACTCAAGGCTGCTAAGGCTCTTTCTTTAAAAGGCCTGTTCAGATATTGCCCTACATCGTAACACACACACATATAATATTATACATAGTTGTAATACCACTACTACTGTCTGGACTTTACAAGAGACCATGATTCTCTGAGTTTGTTTCGGTGTTTCTTCTTCAGAGGTCGTCAGTTAGGAAATGCCGGCGCCATCTTGTTTAAAAAAAAATGTCATGCATTGACTTGTAAAAGTATCTTTTTATGATCTATTTACAGAAATCAATATCAAAATAAAAAAAAATCAAAAAATGTTTATTTCGTTATTACACGTTATACAATGTTGTACAGTTGGTGGCGTCCCCTTTTAGGCATATAGATGCCTGTACTAGGAGGCGCCGCTCTTTTATATCATATGAGTGTAATAAGTTACAAAACAAAGGTGTGAATTAATAATTAATAGTCTAATTCTAGTTTTATCATAAGTCTGTTTGTGTGTGTGTTTTGAGTGTGTGTGTGTGCGTGAGTGCGTGCGTGCTGGTGCGTTCGTGCGCTTATGTGGGTGTGTGTGTGTGTGTGTGTGTGTGTGTGTGTGTGTGTGAGTGTGTGTGTGTGTTTGTGTTTCTGTGTTAGTGAGTGTAAGAGTGTGTGTGCATGTGAAGTAGATTTATATGGAAAGTGGTATGTGTAAATAGGAACAATTTAAATTATATTTAACAGCAGTTTCTCTGTTTCATCATAACATAGCTTGTTTATCCAGTTAATCAGCAACGATTTGCATTCTTTAAACGGTTTATTATAGATATCTGTTACTTTATTTATTTTGTTATATAAGTAAGACGAGCGTCTTTCGTACTGAATTTTAGCAAATTCTGTATTTACCAGATTGGTGCAAGCAACATTGTGTTTTCTTCTTCTAGCTAAGATATTGGAATCTAATGGTAGGGTTTTATGTTTTTTTAGTACTACGTGTATAATATATAATTTTCGGACTGATAATAAGTTACTAATTTGGTATAACTCACAAGTGGGAAAGGTCCTTTTTTTAAAGTACATTACTTTTATTAATGTCCGTTGTGCTCTTTCAACATCAAGAAAACGTGTTTTACGTGCGCCTCCCCAAATAGAAATACAATATATTATTACTGATTGAACTAGCGATATATACACTTCATTTAGAAGGTTTTTTGATTTATCTATATTACTCCTTGGGACTACGTGTCGTAAAGTTTTAAACATCCAAATAAACTTTCGTATTCTCGCAGTAATTTGTTCGATTTGAGGATACCAAGACAAGCTTTGGTCCAACATTATACCCAGATACTTGACGTGATTGACTTTACTTATGATTGGACAATTACAATTGTGAGTTGACACACTCCTACATTCATGTATTTTAATGTTAAAATCATGTTCTGGTTGGACATTTTTATATATTGAGAAGCAGATGTAATTAGTTTTGCCCGTGTTTAACGTTAGAAAATTGGTTTTTAGCCATGAAGCTACTTGTACCATACCATTTTCTGCGTTGGTTTTGGTTTCAGCCCAGGTTGAGCCAGTGAAAACAATTGCGGTATCGTCGGCGTACGAAAAAATTTTTGCGTTATTGATTGACATATTACATAAGTCGTTCAAATAAATGAGGAATAGGGTAGGTCCCAAAATGCTTCCCTGGGGTACACCGCATATAACATCAACTTCCCCACTGATATAATTCTCTAGCTAATATCATTTTAATCATCATTTTTAAACACCTGAAACAGACATCTTTTGAGTAATTTCTTGTATTTATGTGAAGGATGAGAATGAATATGACATCTTTGTAATTGATCGTAACTTTTGAAATGCCTTATTAGTCTGGTGTTCCTAGGCGTGACTGGTACGCTTGATGTTCTGGGTTTGATTCCCAGGCCGAGCAAAGTGTTATAGGCAAGACTTAGTAGCAGCTCGAAGTTCAGATTTATGCCCAATTCATTTAGGCAATTATAAAATTAAGGCACAAAAGAATTTCATTTTGTTTACTAAACTGCACTCATTAAATTCGTGTCACTAAGACAAAATTAGTCATTCGCAGATCTTTTTAGCTAATCAAAGCTGAATATTAATTACTCAGAAAACATTATGTAATGATATTGAATTACGAGTACGAAAGTATCTGTTTCACAAAAGTATGTTTGGCAATATAATACCGACTGCATTGCATATACTGTCCTTGTCTTACGTTATATTGAAATTAGATACACACTTAGTCACATTGCTCTTTGGTTTTTAACAAGAAAACAGGTGGCAATGAAAATATGGACGAACTAAATAAAACACAGTTTCTTTGATGATGTTTAGACTAGCCTCATTAGGGGCTAAAGTCTAAAGTATACATAATAATATATATATCTTATAATAATATATTGTAGCATTCAATGAAGAAAATGAATAAAATGAAAAGAGAAGAATCGAGAAAGAAACTCTAACGAAAAGGTCTCTATCCTTCAATAGGCTCGGTGGTTGGATCTCTTGGCGTTTGACTGGCTGGCGACCACCCTTACATCGGAGTCTGTCGTAAAGCACCTTGGTGTGTGTTTCGACTTTTGTACGTAAGAGCCAGTTCCCCTCAGTTGCAGCGGCTCTGGCAGTCTGTTGTCCGTAGGGGTTTTAAGGATCGGCAATGCATCAGTAACAACTCTGGTGTTGCAGGTGTCCATGGGCGACGATGACTACTTACCACCAGGTGGCTAGTCAGCTCGTTTTTCGATGTAATAAAAAAAATATTTTTTGTTAATGGGTATCTGAGGCTAGGTTGAGCACATAGAATCTAATTCATCCCACTAGTGTGTTTTACTACTGATTGTGATAAGATATAGTATATACCTAAAGACAAGTAAAGTTCTAGAAAGTTTGCGTGACTGACTATAAACTGTCTATAACAGAACTAATGACGAGTGTCGTACTTATGTGTAACATTAAAACGTCATTGTTGTCCATTTCCCTAAAGAAAGTTACCCGACTGTGGCGGACAAGGAACGGATATGTTATTAGCATTCGGTGTTTGTGTAAGTGTAAATGGTTTTTGATATTGTTTAAGCTAATAATAACTTTAAATTAAATTAATTACGGTCTATTTTACAAAAGAGCCTTTTTGGTAGAAAGGTGACAGAATCATCATTCTATCTACAGCTTGACCAGAAACCCCCCTTTCTCCCACAGGGGTAGACAAAAACTATAGACCGCCACTTGCTACGATTCTTGCATACTTCTTTTGCTTCTTCCACATTCATACATCTTCTCATACATACGCGCCGGTTACGAGTGCTACGCACCTGACCTTTTTGAAGGATTTCGCTAATAAGATCGGTGTATGTCCTTCTAGGGTGACCTCTACCGACAAAAAACCAAAATTACTTTGTTTTATACGCATTTCATATAACGTTCACTGAATTCAACATAACACAAACATAACCATCACACGCCTATCGCTGCAGGGTTATGCAAACGTGTACAATTGTACACCCAGATTTCGTCGGCATACTTACGTTTCATGTAATGGCAGTCTTAGATACGACGGCAGGTTTGAACTTTTTTTTAAACGTTGCACACCAGGATTTGCTCCTGTATCGTGGGTGCATTCACAAACACAAATTCTCACAAGGAACAACTACCTGTAGATCATAGAAATATTTGCTTTGTGTGGGGATAGAACCCACAACACATGGCGCAGAAGCCGATCGCTCAGCCGCTACGCCAAACGTGTCATCATACATACATCACGCCTGTATTTCCCAAAGGGTTAATACAACTGTACACTTCGCCGGTATGTATAGATCTCTTATAATAGGGAATTTGATTTGGCCCCCTCCATAAATAGGGGATCGGATTCGATCATTGATCGGGCAATAATTCAAACTCTAAGCTACTGAGAATATCATAGAAAAATTCAGTAACAATTTGCACAGCCTAAGAATCGAACCCAGTATCTATCTATCTATCTACATTCTGAATTTAAACCACATGTTAGCGCAAATTCATTTCTCCAACATTGCTGAGCATTCCATACAAACTTTCACGTGCAAATTAATGATATCCACGGTTCCCCAGTTTCCCTGGACCGGTGCAGACCGGTCGTGCACCGATCTGGTTTGCCTCACAAGGTCGTGTACTAAGATTATAGAATTGAAATAGATTTGCTATTTCTTTGATCTGGATGTCGCTAATGAATGTGGAGACTTTTCATTTATCTATTTATTATATATATTTAGATATGTTAGGGGAACAAATAGCTTTTAGTTCTTCTAATAAGTTTACAAATACGAGTATAAAACTTAAGATTATAGTTTCCACCTAAATCAATACCAACGAAACCCGAGCAATCGAGAAAATAAAGAATTCATTAATTAAAAATAATTTAATAATTGTAGAACTCATTTAATATTAGTCGTAGAAAATGAACGGCAATGGTTTGAAAATGTCATTTTATGAATCATTAACCAGTGACACTATCTTTACACCACATGCCCAGGGTTCTATTCTCACCCGAGACACATATTCGTGTGTTTCATGAATATTTATTTCGAGTATAGGTGTACTTTCATCCATTAATTATATGTTTGTGTTAAGATTTATTCCGGGAACTGTTTTTAAAAAGAATAAAGGAGAAATTTAAAATTGACATACAATATAGTACGTACAGAAATACAACTCATAAAGATGCCCCAGTCGCCGCTAATGCGATACTTCACGACCGTCATTTGTCTTTTTGGTATGTCACATCTTTTCCATACTCTGTGGTCGCGTAGGCAGATCGTGACCAGATAGGCATAGTAAGATGTTGGCATTAGTTGTATTTAGCGCTGATGGTGGCAATGGAAATTAGTACACGATAATGAGGTGTGCAAGTATTTGTATAGTGATGTGAGACGCAGGTGTCAGGTGTTACGTGATAAGTTAATAGTTTAAGTGTATTTATAAGTACATATCAACAGTTACCTAGGTAAAGTAATGACGATCGATCTAAATTAAAGATATGTCAGCATTAGCGCTCTGTGGATTTAAATTGAACGGTTTAATTTGTTTTCATTCAGACTAGGCCCTTTTATTTTGAAATTTTACTAATGTATTGTTCTAATTCAAGACGGCAATAATAACATAGGGACAAGGGGTTGATGGTCTCTTATTGATAATTGGAGAAACATTATATGGTAAGGGTACCACTACGTTCTTGCAAAGATAAATCAGAAAATTATGTTTTTATGATTTTATCAGATATTCGATCTGACAATAGACATAGAAATGTACAAAAGTTTACCGAAATCGAACGGATTTCGGTAAGCAGTTACGCATGATTAAGTTTCAACATAAAGAATACCATAACATTCTAATATACTTCTGGGACTAATATATATAACTTCATTACCAAATAACAACTTTATCTACTGTATATCAATTTGCAATAATGTCATACTCATTTCTCAACCACGACTCGTGCATATCTTAATATAAATTTAATTCAACTCCTATATTATAATAGTAACATTAATTTTGCAGTGTAAGCATAGGTACTTTTGTTCTACGTATAAATATATGTATGTAAAGCCACGGACTTTTTTTATGGGATAGGATATATAGGATAATTAATTTTAATAAAAGTCACCCCAACTCACCGCAACGCGACGTTGCGACCTGAGTGCGATTAAAATTTTGTAACCATTTAGTACATCGCCACGTCCAGGCCTTGCGAGTGCGGGTGGCGGGGGCCGGGGACCCTATCAAACTTGGTTTTAACCGGTTAATTTTGAACACCAAAACCAAAATTCATAAAAAAACCGGTATTCCGCATATACCGGTAAAAACCGGTAAAGTGCAACCTTTAACCTAAATCGATTTCGGTTTGGGGTCAATGACCGAAACCGGTTAAGAATTTCAACCGGTTTCCGAGCCCTGGGTCAATGTTAGAAAAAAATACAAAGAGCTTTATTAAAATACCTTTTTTTATGGGATAGGGGGACAAACGAGCAGACGGATCGCCCGATGGCAAGCGACTACCGCCGCCCATGGATACCCGCAATACCATAGGAGTCACAAGTGCTTTGCCGACCTTTTAAAAGGGGATTGGGCCTCCGGTAACCTCACTCACTCGGCGAAACACAACGTAAGCGTTTTTAACGCCGGTTTTCTATGAGGTCGTGGTATCACTCCGGTCGAGCCGGCCCATGTGTGCCGAAGTATGGCTCTCCCACGTAAAATATGGACTTTATAATATGAAGGAGGTCTATATTATAAAAATGTTAAGGTCACATAATAATGTGTAGGTTTTGAGAAATGTACCTAACGTGCATTATAATTACAGTTTTTTCATGGTTTCTAATTATTCAAATTGATTTGATTTTGGGGTTGGCAATGCTCTTTGACCCAAGATACTATAACATTTCAATTCAAAGTTATTTTATCAACTACATTTTTTAATAATATAAATTTATTGTATTTAACATACCATCACGCCTTTATTCCCCGAAGGGTTAGGCAGAGGCGTACTAATGTACACCCACAGTTCGCAGGTATGTTTAGGTCCCATGTAATAGGGGGCGAGTCTATTGCCATTAATCGGGCACAAATCCAGACTCTGAGCTGCTACTGAGAATTTCATAGAAAAACTCAATAACACTTTGCTCGACCTGTGGATCGAACCCAGGACCTCTAGGGTAGCAGTCGCGCTTGGAACCACTAGACTAATGAGGATTATTGTATTTATTTATATTAAAATTCCGGGAATTAACTGCGTCAACTATTCAACCCTTTAAAATCATTTTATTTTTTTACTTATTCGCTTAGGGAATCGGTCGATCAGATATACGATATTAAGATCACTGTAGTTCCACTTCTATGAACCTGTTCACTTGTAGCAGGCTACCTATTATTTTCCGGTTATTAGTATCGACGCCTAATAATTCCACATTAATTTGCCGTGACGAAGTCAACTTCCTAGCTCGATAATTAATAGCCTGTCATATAGCATGCAAATAAGCGAAACAGTTGTTTCAATAGTATGAAAGACCAAGGTTTTATTTTGAAAAATAATTTGGATATGGCCATTTATTTAGGTACAGGGCGACTTCAGCCATTTGTGTATCGAGATTCGTAATTTTGATAGCCTTATTATTATTATATAGGCTTATTTTCATACATAAATTTAACATAATAACATAACATACCATCACGCCTGTATTCCCCGAAGGGTTAGGCAGAGGCGTACTAATGTAGGTACACCCACAGTTCGCCGGTATGTTTAGGTCCCATGTAATAGGGGGCCAGCCTATTGCCATTAAACGGGCACAAATCCAGACTCCGAGCTGCTACTGAGAATTTCATAGAAAAACCCAATAACACTGCTCAACCTGGGGATCGAACCCAGGACCTCTAGCGTAGCAGTCGCGCTTGGGACCACTAGACTAATGAGGCAGTCTACATGAATTTGTCAACCTGATATTAATTGATAAGAATATGATAGTCCGTATGGCATTTTATGCGTTATCATTATCACGTAAGGTAAGGTCCGCCGTAAGGTTGCTTGCTTGTCGGTGTTTTAGATGTTGTACTTCGGAGAGTGTGCACAAGAATTCCATGAGCTCATCCCATCTTCCCCCTTCCAAGATCGGAGCTCCAGACGCACCGCAGATATCATCCCTACTTGGTTAATATTCCATATATTGGTACACAGCGCCACAAATCATCTTTTATAATGCGCACAGCCAAGGAGTGGAACACGCTTCTTGCGTCTGTATTTCCGAGTTCGCACAACCCGAATCTATACAAAAGTAGGGTGAACTAGCACCTTCTGGGTGTGCTCGCTCCAACGTAGACCTAATCTTTGCCCTGGAGGTAAGATTGAGGTCAAGAGTAAGCCCTCTTTTAATAATATATAAATAGTTATAAATATACTGGTTTCTGACATTTACGAAACATCGGGAATTAAATAGTATCAATAATCATCATATCAGCCTATTGCCGTCCACTGCTGAACGTAGAAATTTTGGAATGGTTAAAGTTATTTTAGTGAAGGTAAAATTCAATCGCGGGCAGGATTCGAACCTGCGTCTTCTGGTTAGATACACCAGACGCTCTGACCGCTAAGCTACCGCGAGTCCCACCCGCTTGATCGAAATTTGCCTTCACATTCTGAATTTACGTCATAAGGTGACGATTTCATGAATGGTTAATGATAAATAATGACGAATTCACAGAAATTGCGTAAACTGCAAGGTAACTTCATTTTCTTAAACCAAACTATTTTGCAAGGTAAGTATTCACTTAAATCTCGCCCAACTTACCAGCATTATGCTTAATCTAACTTAGTGTGCAATGTCCACTTAGACGACATGCCGAGTGTCGCAAGCGTCGGTTAACGGCTCGCTCCTAATAGCACCAACCATGGTTATCTACACCGATAAATAAAATTGAAGTGTCTGTATGTGATAAAGAAGTAAGAACTGGCTATAAGCATATACCGATGATGCCCAGTTATAAATTACCTTTCCAAAGTTTTCGTCTGTCTGTGTGTCTGTCTTGAATAGGCCCCACGTGGCTCATCGAATTTTAATAAAAATTTTAGGGATTAAAACTGGAATTTAATTACTTTATTTATGTTCAATTTAATTATCTTGTAAGGTTCAGATGTTTATTAAATACTACCTGCTGCCCGCGGTTTTACTCGCTTCCCAAAAGGATTTACTATATATAACCCAGCTTTTACGCAGCGTTTTTTAGTTATACCTCTGCCAATAACACTGTGAAAACAGGATGTAATGCAATGCAGTTTTTACGTGATAAACACCCAGACATACAAAAATTCAAAAAAATATTATTTTGCTTCTGTTGCCCTAATAAAAACCCTCGATATTAGTTTTTCTTCAATATCTATAATGTACAGACAACGGACTGTTACAATTTTATTATTGGTATAGATTTGTATAATTGGAAATAACTCGATGAACGCGGGTAACACCGCGGGACACGACTAGTTATACAGCATAAAACTAAACGTTTGTACTTACTTGTCCGTAATTGATACGGTGGATGAACATATCGGATTACGCTTGACATAAAAATCAAAACTAATATTTGGATTTTTAGGGCGTCCGCTGTTTGGACAAGCGCACTGGCGCAACACAAGTATGCTTTTTTTTAAATTGGAATGTGTTCATTTGCCACAGCAAAATGTACCTTATCATTTTAGAATACCGCATTGTCGTGCAGGGTTACCATTTCCCAATTAATAAATGTCTGATTTTTTTAAAAAAAAAGCTTACTAGCAATGTGGTCGCACATTACTAGTATTCTTGTTAACCCCTCGTGCTAAGCTAAATGCTTGTGTTACGAGTGGGTTCACGTCGGTAGTGCAATGGATGGGGTTCGAACCGGCAACCACATGATCGCAAGTCCTACGCCCTAGCCATTAGGGTGATCAGAAATAAAAAATAAACATTAATCGCGCGAGTGAAAATAAGTTCTATATTCGAATTACGTGTCAAAATTAAAAAATAAAGGGTTTTTTTAATAATTCTGTAATAAAAAAAGAAAAATATATATATATATATCTCCGTTCATACTCTATCTTTTAATCAGCGCGACTACAGAATTGAAAAATGCTCATCTCAATTCCCATAGCGAAAAATTTTGGTGATACCACATTCTAATTACGAAATGGCTATGATGAACCTTGCTTTGTTGGAATCGGCCAAAAATCAAATTATTTATGTCAATTAGACCATTATTACCAACATAGTAACATTGAAAATAGTGCACGGTTATAAATACTTAGTGGATATTATCGAGAAAAACCGGCTCTTATCCATTATCACATTACATATGAGAAGCTAATACTTAAGCTATTGATTTTTAAATAGCTTTTTGAACAGACTTACTTTTTAATGCATACAGCCATTGTTGATTACGTCATGAATGTCACCCTAGAGGCCAATAACCACACTTAAGTTATGGAAATATAATAAATTAAATATTTTGAGATAGATTTATTCAATGTAAAAAATGCCTCATTAGCCTAGTGCTCCTGAGCACGGCTGCTACGCTAGAGGTTCAGTAATCGATTTCCAGGTCGAGCTAAGTTTTATTAGGTTTTTTTATGACATTCTCAGTAGCAGCTCGGAGTTCGAGATTTAATCCCGGATAATGGCATAGGCGCTCCATAGGCGTCCCTTTTACAAGAGACCTGAATATATCGGCGAACTATCCACCTAACTCTTCACACACACCGACGTAATAGTGTGTTTTTATGGAATAGGGGGGCAAACGAGCAGACGCCGCCGTAAGCGTAAGCGATTACCGCCGCCCATGGACACCCGCAACACCAGAGGAGTCACAAGTTTTTTTTTTTATGGGATAGTAGGGCAAACGAGCAGACGGATCGCCAGATGGTAAGCGATTACCGCCGCCCATGGACACCCGCAACACCAAAGGAGTCACGAGTGCGTTGCCGACCTTTTAAAAGGGGATTGGGCCTCCGGTAACTTCACTCACTCGGTGAAACACTACGTAAGCGTTGTTTAACGCCGGTTTTCTATGAGGCCGTGGTATTACTCAAGTGCGTTGCCAGCCTTTATGTTACTTTCCATATAAACATAATCGTAATTCAAATACAATTTAATCAAACTGTGTTATTATCCGGATTCAGATACCTTTAGTCTAGGTTCCTACTTTACCATTTCGTCCATAATACTTCATTGGTAATAAATGTAAGCGAATTTAATTATTGATAACTTTACCATATAAACGGCTGGAACGAATTTCCAGCCGTTTATTTCCAGTGCAGTAGTATTAGGAGAATTGGTACGGTAGGGACCTAGATTAACGGTATCCAAATCCGAATAATAACCCAATTTGATAAAATTGCGTTTGGATTACGATTTATTTTGGTATTACGTTTTTGTGGGCTATTAATTTTTAAATAGCCTTTTGAATAGATTTACTTTTTTAATGCATATAGCCATTGTTGATTACGTCATGTACGTCTCCCTAAAGGCTAATGACCGCATATAAGAGAAGAATAATAAATCAGCATGTGATTACATAATGCCAAATATTTTAAGATGAAGTTTTAGATTTCGAAATCAGATTTCGTGTGAATTTATTTGGCAATTCTGTGCAAGGTCAATATATGAGGTCAATCGATTTGATACGGTTTACTGTATAGAAGTGTAATATATGAATGCTTACGGCTAACGCTAACTGCGTTTAGCAGAGTTTGAAGCAATAAATACTTCAGTTACCTTAAAGGGGTTTTGTACACCAAAATAGTTTTACCGGGTATACGATAATAAAAAAACTAGAGATACTTTAGAAATAATTTTACAAGTCAATGGTTTAGTTTTTTTATAGCTAGAGATGGCTTCGGCATTTCCTACGTAATGACCTCTGAGAAGAAACACCGAGACAAACTCGGAGAATCAAAGTCTCTTTTAAAGTCCAGACATGGAAGAACACTTATATGTGAGTGGCACGATGTAGGGTAATGTCTGAAATGGCATTTGAGGAAAGAATCATAGCTGCTTTGAGTAGACCAGTCAGACCCAACTGTCGGCACGCATGCATCAGTCATCGTGTAGCTCAACCATCATTTAGAGAGCTCAACGACCTGTGGCACGACCATACCAGATCAGCAGGACATTCGTGTAGGTCAAATTAAGTTCCCAAAGCCTCCAGACTATAACAATGCTTCTATAATTATCATGTATCAAAAAATATATGTCTTCGGTGGGAATCAAACCCACGAGTCCAGGACACACAGCGAAACAGTAGTGGCCAATGCCAAACATGCTATCAAAAACATCGATCCACTCGCATCACAAAGGACTTTTCGAGACAAAAGGTGGCCTATAATCCGTTTCCAAGGTCCATTCTATCTATATACCAAAATTTATTAAAATTGGTTCAGCGGTTTAGGCGTAAACGACGTAAAGACAGAGTGACTTTCGCATTTATAATATTGGTATGGATACGTACGTAAAACCACAAAAAACAGCGACACTGTTACAAAATAATATAAAATACCATCACGCCCGTATTCCCCGAAGGCTTAGGCTGAGGTGTACTAATGTACACCTACATATTACTATTGCCAACCGGGCACAAATCTAAACTCCGAGTTGTTACTAAGAATTCCACATAAGAACCTAATAACACTTTGCTCGACCTGGAAATCGAACCCAGGACCTCTCGCATAGCAGTCGCGTTAGGAACCACTAGACTAATGAGGCAATATGCAGTTACAAAATAAATTCTGCATAACTTACATAATAACCATTTCAGAAATACTGAGAATGGTATGTAAACCTTTCTAGTAATTTTCTCGTCCACATTAACTAGTAAATTATGAATGTTGCAAACTAAGAAATGTTGTTAACTGGGAAAACCACTAAACTATTGAGGTCGAAGGGCAGTGTGACGTAATTCCTACGAAGTGATAGGAAAAAAGTGACGTAATCAAGGGAATAATTTCAAAAAGAAATAAGTTTTTACTCCGATCACTATTTAAATTAGATAGGCAAAGTTCCAAATATTATAATCATTAAAAAAAAATTGACGACATGCTTCTACGCCACGGGTTGTGGGTTTGATCCCCGCACGGACCAAATATTTGTATGACCTACAGGTAGTTGTTGCGGGTCTGGGCGTTTGTTTTTTTTTTATTCGTGATAGGCTTAAGCTTTTTTGGTATATCCAATCAAATATAACTGTTATGACCATATTGACCATATTAACCCTATTGATTGTCAGCAACGTAGTCTGATCGTCGAATCCACACTATTTAATAAGCCACACTATGAAAAATGTTTATTGCACAGTTGCACAAACTCCAGGTTCGCATGTCTCTTTATTTTCATTTTAAAACTACTTTTTTTATGGGTAAGGGGGACAAACGAACAGCCGGATCTCCTGATGGTAAAAGGTTACCGCCGCCCATGGACACCTGCAACACCAGAGGAGTCACAAGTGCGTTGCCCGCCTTTTAAAAGAGGATTGGGCCTCCGGTAACCTCACTCACTCGGCGAAATACAACGTAAGCGTTGTTTGACGCCGGTTTTCTGTGAGGCCGTGGTATCATTCCGGTTGAGCCTGCCCATTCATGCCGAAGTATGGCTCTCACACGTTAAGAATAAAGAAATAAGACTACTATGTTAACTACTCACTAGAAGTAATAACTGTAACAATAACAGAAGCGGCGGTAACCTAATGGCTAGGGCATTGGACTTGCGATCATGTGGTTGCCGGTTCGAAACCCACCCATTTCACTACCGACGTGAACCCACTCGTAACACAAGCATTTAGTTTAGTACGAGGGGTTAACAAGAATACTAGTAATGTGCGAACCACTTAGCTAGTAAGCTTTTAAAAAAATATATATCATAATAATAATTAGAGCTTTAAATAACTCAATATACATACAGTTATTTCATTCAAGTATTACGCAAACGGGCACTATTTGTCATACCGGAAAATATTTTGTAGTTACCTACCATTTTCTCCGCACCAAAATTGGTCATAAACCTCCTTACTTGTAAGTAAAGTAAGTGTTACACGAACAGGGAAGGCCAGTAGATTATGGTAGGTGTGTGACGTAACTGGGCTGTGTGTCAGGTGATATAACACTGACACCACAGTTTTTGGTGTTTTTAATTGGTCATAATATACAGTGGCGTAACTATCGTAGGGCCAGGTGGTGCAGTGCATCAGGGCCCCGGCGCGCAGAGGGTTCCTAAGCTTCAAAAAGACATACGAAACTATAAGACTAGAGTTCAAGAATATAATATATTAGCGACCTGCCTGCGGTTTTACCCGCGTTGCCCCGTTCCTAAGAGGCATAGCGTGATGGTATAAAGCCTCGATAAATGGACTATCCAACAGACAAACTCTTCATTTTATTTAACTTAGTTACAAGTAATTTTTGTTTTCAATTTAAGAAATAAATCCTCGTTATAGCTTTATAACATCAATCGAAAAGTTTATTGTGCTGAAGGAGCACGTGTAAAGTAACAAAAAGCATGTGGTTTTCACAGGTGGAGTAACAGGTGGATCGTAAGTCTAAAAAATACGTGTCTGTTCAAAAGTGACACAAGTCAAAATGTAATGAAAAGTTCATTGAGAAAAAAAAAACATTTATGCGGCCAAAGCCAAGTGAAACACGAATAACGTATAACAAATAGGATCGATCTAGAAAAAACTGAATATCATCACGCCTGTATTCCCCGAAGGGTTAGTGTTGGCAACCCAATGACCGGTAGCAGCCACCCCAGCGCCTCCTACCGGACGACCGTGATCACTTACCTAGACATTTAGCGTAGCAGTCGCGCTTGGGACCACTAGACTAATGAGGCTCAAAAAACTAATATTTTGACTTATGCCTCTCTTTTGAATTCAGTCAACGAAATAGACTTAGCTTTGAACGTTAATAAGATGTTGTGACATTGCTAGGATAAGAAGACTTATCCCCTTTGTTGGCCTACGTTAAGGTCAACAAATAAAAGATAAAGTTTATCAAAATAAACTATATTTGGCTATAAAGATGACCGCGAAGCACGTTTGGTGGAGCCCGTGTCTTTACCCGATACGGTTAGATCGCGAACTGGCTTATACCGCGGGTCAACCGCGTGTCACAAACGAATTGCTGATGTGGCTAATATTGTACGGCTGCACCGTACATGCTCCCGGGACAAAAGATTACATAAAATAAACAGCAAAAAATGATAGATTAAAATATTTCAAAAGATTACAAAGGTTTGATAATAAAATAATTGTCCACCCGAATCATTCAAACCGATTCCGAAATACTAAATACGCGTTGTGGAATGGGTGACGTAGATATGTCCGTTTTATTAAGAGTTTTGTCTTTTATTACTTTTGCACTTAAGCACTGCACTGTAGGCAAACGATTAGCCTTTCTTTGTTTTCGCGCACTCACTACACTAATGCTGCTTGTTGGAGAGGGCGGCACAGGTAAACCGTGCCCTTGGTCCACCTGTGGCCTCGCCCTACGCCTGCGTCTCCACAAAAATCCTGCTACTGCTAACAATGCTGCCAACACCAAAGCATAGCTAATGGCGTAGTGATGGATATGATGATAAAAGTCCGAATCGTCATCCGAAAGAACGATGTTTTTCATTTGTTGGAGGCGATCACCAAGTTTTTGCAATTCTAAGCTGATTTCTAAGTTTGTTGTTTCGTTCTCATACGCACCCAACGAGATGTTGATGATGCGATTAATTGGAGCAATCTGTGGACTATAGATATCTGTATCGACTCGTACAGTCTTAGAGAGTTGATTACTATGAGCATATGCAGTAAAATGCTTATCTTTTATAATACAGCCAGTTGGAAGGTCAATGTTGTAGGTACCAGTCAGCCGTTCAATAGTAACTTGATCCCTACACATAAAGCGCAGTTCACATTGTGTGCAACAGAATGACAAAAAGTTATTTAATTTGCTCAACTGGATCCATTGGTCATTGCAAGCAGCAGTGCTTGTTTGGCATTTTTGTAAACCGG
The DNA here is from genome assembly GCA_910591435.1 of Acronicta aceris. Taxonomy (NCBI): domain Eukaryota; kingdom Metazoa; phylum Arthropoda; class Insecta; order Lepidoptera; family Noctuidae; genus Acronicta; species Acronicta aceris. The sequence continues at coordinate 4,930,492 of OU342776.1, read as the reverse complement.
GAATAGAAGCGCACAAACTTTGTTCATTCTTCAGATGATAAATAGTCGTATGCATGTTGCATAAATAGTTTGAAGAGCCACTGTCTACACACTGCTGGATCTCGCTTCCACTCAAGGGTAGATATGTATCCTTCTGCAAGTTGATACCTACGTAGTCTGATACTGGGACGACCGTTACCATAGTATTGGCTCGTTTAACAGGAATTGGTATTATTTTATGAAGTTCATAGTTATCTCGCGTAATAAGAGGTATCCTTATTTCAAAAATGAAATAGTGGCTAGTTAGTCTGGCTTTAACTTGCAGTAACTGATATATTTTAACAAGCTCTTGATGTATATTTTCGATAGGTAGCGACAGGTCTTTAGTCAGCTGACCAGAGATAATGTTCAGTTGATCTAGTAATTGCTGTGGAGAAAGAATATGAGTGTTAAATTTCTGATGATGAATATCGGTGAGCATGTCAACCAATTGATCCTGGATATTTTTTAAGTTCATGATCAAGTTGTTAGCTATCATAGCTGATAAAGTAAACTCGTTTAGAACTTCCACGCTTTCAATTTCTATCTTCATTGTGTCCGCTGCCTTACTTAATTCATTTAAACGCAAGTTAATTACTTTATGCTGTCTACTTATTGTTTCTTCAATTCTCATAAGAACGTTATATTCCCCTTCAACTACCGATGTTTGATTTCTCCATAAGTTCGTTAAATGTTTTTGATCTGCTCTGATGTGAGTAATATCTCTTTGATACTGTTCGGCAAACTGCTCATCTAACACCCCGAACAATGCATTCGCGACGTATCCCACCGCGTTGATAAGACCGCGTCTCTTACGAGCGCGCGTGCCATTTTGCTGACCAAGTAGAGCCCGGTTAGTGAACTCCAGTTCCGAAGAACTGTGACGTAATTGTAACATAATTATGTCACAATGCGATTGTGTTCTAATCGATGTACAGACGTTTTCCAGGTATCTTTGATATTTATCTAATGCCGTCATACCTTCCCAGTACGGGTTCATATTATAATATACGACCAGTCTCCATTGATCTCTTGTCAATCTCATGTTCCCAATTTTGTCGAAATAAAGGCCTTGATAATCATTTATTTTACTTATACTATATGACGCGTGTGAACCACTGGCTAACATCATAAATAAAATAAAATACATGGCCATAGATAGAAATCCGCTTGTTATTTTAGCTCCCGCCTCTTTGCTCTTCACTTTCGCGTCGTTTTCATTTTTGTTCCTAAACTCTTCTTTTTGGCTACTATCTTTGATTGGTAAAACAGAGAGTTTTACGATGGGTCTCTTTAGCATACCATTTTTTGTCTTTAACGAGACCACTCTGACCAAACCATCTTGCCCAGGGTGAAGCTCTATAACTCGTCCCAACATCCATTTACCCGGTGGTAGGTTTTCATCCTGGATGGTCACCATGTCTCCTACTTTGATATTTGGTTGCTGTTTCAGCCATTTGCTTCGAACCGATAATTGTGTAAGATATTCTGTTTTAAAACGCTTCCAAATGTCTTGAGTAATTTGATATGTTAAATTCCATCTTGATCTTGCGTCTTGCTTGGTTTCTATAACGGTAGTTCCAGCTCTTCCAGTTAAAAAGTGGGCAGGAGTTAAAACATTTAAATCTTCTACGTCTTCAGATATCGGAGATAACGGTCGGGAATTCAAGCATGCCTCAAGCAGAGCTAATAAAGTGCTAAACTCCTCAAACGTTAGCCTTTGATCCCCCACGACTCGTTTTAGGTGATGTTTCAAGCTGCGAACAGCTCGCTCCCATAGTCCCCCTGCGCTCGCCCAAGATGGAGCATTAAAATGCCATTCGATGTTAAGGTCAGCTATTTCATTAAAGAAACTTTCGTCAAGAGTATTTCTGAGATCGAAAAATTCCTCCTGTAACATCCGATTAGCGCCCACAAAGTTCGTGCCATTGTCGCTATATAAATGACGAGGCGCTCCTCTCCGAGCAGAGAATCTCCGAAGAGCGGCTAAGAATGCAATGCTGCTAAGATCCGATACTAATTCAAGATGTATGGCCTTTGTCACCATACATATAAATAAAGCCACATATCCTTTACCAGTCTTTACACCCCGTCCTTTGCTAGCCTTGACCTCCACATATCCAGTATAATCGACACCGGTGTGATAGAACGGAGGTGCTGGATTAACTCTTTCTGAAGGCAAATTCGCCATAAGTTGGTATTGCAGTCTTGGATCATGTTTTCTGCACTTCACGCATTTTCTAACTTCCTTCTTAACTGCTCTGTTTCCTGATATAATCCAATATCTCTGCCTCAAATTGGATAAAGTTAAACGTGGACCTCCATGAAAGGTCAATTGATGGGCTTGCTCAATTAAATGCTCTGTTAAAATACCATTATGAGGTATTAAGATAGGAAATTTCATAGAGCTATTTATCTGAGCGTTTTTTAAGCGTCCTCCTACACGTAAAATCCCTTCTGAGTCCAAAAATGGATTTAGCTTCAATAGTTTGCTTCTACTGCTTAATGCTTTATGTTTTTGAATGGCTTCGATTTCATCTGTAAATTCACAACGCTGTACATACTTTATTATAAGTAGTTTAGCTCGCTTTAACTCACGTAATGTGAGATATCCATTGTTTTGTTTACATTCTTTCTGCTTGTTGAATTTTATTATATTTATAGCGCGTAGGATATAAGCTAAGATTCTGATTATCTTGATGAACGATGCGTGCCTTTTTAATAACTCTAGGATAATGCTCTCTTCGCTACTTTTTTTTATAATGTTTACATGCCTCCGTTTACATTCCTCTTCTGTCGTATATGTTACTTGCTCTTTTATATAGCTATCGAACGTTATTTCTTTCAACCATTCCGGTCCTTGCCACCAAAGAGTTGACTTTGCTAATTGCGACGCCAAGAGTCCTCTGCTTGCAGCGTCAGCAGGGTTCTCAATCGATTTAACATAACGCCAGCGATTAGGCGGTATAATATTAGTTATGTTTCTCACTCTATTTGCTATAAATGATTTCCACCGTCCTGGGTCGCCTTGTAACCATCCTAGGACGACCATAGAATCGGTCCAGCCGTGTACGTTTATTTTCTGCTTATTTAGGCTATGAACCACTTTGTTCATTAGATTTGATAGTAAATGAGCTCCACATATCTCTAATCTAGGAAGTGATATCGCTTTGTTATGGGGCACTAGTCTGGTTTTAGAAGCGAGTAAGACCACTGTTACTTGATCACCTCTGATAATCCTTGCATAAATTACACCGGCGTAAGCTTTGAGTGACGCATCAGAAAACCCGTGTAATTCTATGACGTCACCCAATTTATATTCAATCCATCTGGGAATCTCACACTGACTTAAATTCGAGATATCTGACCTGATTTTCATCCATTCAGTGTTAATTTCTTCCGGTATTAAGTCATCCCACTGTAAATTAGCTATCCATACCTTCTGAAAAAGTATCTTTAATTTAGTTGATAACGGCGCCAGCCATCCCAAAGGATCGAACAATTTTGAAATCTCCGATAAGATAGTTCTTTTAGTTAGATGAGAGGTTGTATCCATGCTGTATTGAAAAATGAACTTGTCTTTTTCGGAATCCCACTGTAAACCTAAAGGTTTCGATAGACCTTCTCCTTTAAAATTAAATATTGGTTTCTGTTCATGTTGTCTCTCTACGCCTTTCAATAGCTCTGGCTCATTTGACCTCCACTTTCGTAATGTGAATCCCCCAGACAGTAACACATGGTTTATTTCTGCTATCAGTTGCTTTCCACTTGCAAGGTTATGTGACCCATGTACAAGGTCATCCATATACATACTTTCTTCTAAAACCTGAGCCGCTTCCGGGTACTTGCTACGTTCATCAGCTGCTAATTTTTTCAAGGTCATCATCGCTAAGAATGGGGCAGCTTTCGTCCCATAAGTGACGGTCGTCAGTTTAAATGACTGCACCGGTTTATCGGTTGCTTCTCTCCACACAATCTGCTGATAATGTTGGTCTTCTTCGCTTACCCAAATTTGTCGGAACATCTTTTCGATATCCGACGTAAACGCGAATCGATATAGACGCCATTTCATGATCAAAGATTGTAAATCTTTCTGTAAGTTGGGGCCTTTGAACATGACGTCATTTAAGCTGTAACCACTAGAAGTCTTCGCTGAGGCATTGAACACCACTCTCAGCTTGGTGGTGGCGGACTCAGCTCGCTGTACCGCATGATGCGGTAGAAAACATGATAGTCTTGTTCCGTTATTTTGATAGTTCTGGATGCTATTTGATGGAATCATATGATCTAGTTTGATATATTCTCTGATAAAAGCTTTATATTGCACCGCTAAGCTCGCTTGCCTTTCGAACTTCCGCTCTAAGTTTCGGAACTGAGCTAACGCTATCCCTCTTGATGATCCTAATTTTTCCGGTACGTCTTGTTTCATAGGTAGTTTCACCACGTATCGACCGTCGTCACGTCGTTTTGTTGTAAGTAAATAAAACTCGATACAGGCTTGATCTTCAGTCGTTACCTCCGTCTGAACCTCGATGTCTTCTACCTCCCAGAAGCGCTGAATGTTCTCGATGTTATTAAGCACGACGTTACACTGATATGATGACTGCATTTTTCCGAATAAAATCCAACCAAGTTGAGTTTGTTCAGCTAAAGGTTGAGATGGTTCTTCACCTCTACTTATCCCTCCCATCTTGATCAACGCGTATATATCTGAACCTAGAAGCAAGTCGACTGGTCGACTCACATGAAATTCTGGGTCCGCTAAATCTATGTTTTGAATGAACGGCCATGACGGCTTCATAAATGTTGCATTTGGCAAGTTTTTAATTAAATTATTCATTATTAGTACATCTGTAGAAAAAGAAAAGTCGCTGTATATTGATATACACGTTACATTGATCATGCCTTTAGAATTATTAGCTTTCTCTCCTATTCCGTAAATTACGCCTCTACAAAACGTTCGCTTGACGCCTAGTCTCTGTGCTGCACTCTCAGAAATCAGAGATATCTGAGAGCCCTGATCGATAAGTGCTCTTAAGATGTGGCATTGTCCATCCGCCGATATGACTTTTACTAATGCCGTGGCTAGAAGTATTTCTGCTGAGCCACTCGGTGACACGTGTAAATTATTACCCGCGTGTTCTGACAATTTCGCAACCGGTTCGGTATTACCTGACGGTTTCGCCTTGACCAAGGCGTCATGTATCAGGGTATTATGTTTTCCGCTGCACTTTCGACACCGCTTTGTGGAAATGCATTGTTTGCCATTATGGTCAAATAAACAATTTATACATAATTTTAGCTCCTTCGCCTTTTTCAACTTAAGTTCGCTAGACAAAGAGTTGAAATTTCTGCAATGGAAAAGTGCATGCTCTTCACTGCATAATGGACATTTTATACTCGATGTATGAAATGCCTTATTCGTATTTTTGTGGTAGTTATATGAATAATTGTACGGTTTTTTTTCAAGCTCTAAAAATTTAGGTTGTCTGTTTGAAGTTGATGGCTTGGTCGACACCTGATCTTGCTTTCGACGTGCAGATTCAAGACTCGTGAACTTGCTCTCCAAAAAGGACAGAAATTCCTTTAGAATCGGCAGATCCCTCGGATTCTTTAATGATTCTAAGTAATCGCTATAAGTGTCCCTGTCGAGTTTTTGCGATAAGATGTGAACCAAAAACGGATCCCAAGTAGTCACATCTACGTCTAAGTTCTCTATGGCATGAAGCGTTTCTTGTGTGACATCATGCATTCTTTTAATTTGAGCTAAAGATGGCTGCGATAAGTTGGGCAAGCCCAATAAAGTATTTATGTGGGCGGTGAATATGAGCTTTTTATTGTTGTAACGATTAGTAAGGATTTCCCAACAAGCACTATAATTATCGGAACTTATATGCAGGTGCTGAACAAGCCTTTCGGCTTCTCCTCGTAGTTTTCCTTTTAGAAACTGCATTTTTTGAGCTAACGATAGTGAAGGGTTATTATGAACAGCTTCATTAAATAGGTCCTTAAAGGACGTCCACTGCTGGTAGTTCCCGGAGAACACAGGAATTTCCATTTTGGGAACGGATTTTTCCCTATGAGACACTGACCATAACTTTTTATTAACTGCTTTCTTCAGACTGATATATGTCGTTTCATGTCTCGTGAACAGACTCTCATATTCTTCATCATCTCCGTTTGATTCCATGTAAATATCCCAGTGAAGGGAATCTATCACTGTCCAGCGAGACTGAAGCTCCTTTAGCACATCTTCAAACTCCCATTTTTCATTCATGCTGTCTAGCTGAATATTATTTGCTGTTCTCATAAATGCTTTGAAATTAATCATTTGTTTGCGAAATAATTCATCTTGCTTGCTCATCAAACCTGTCGATACCATTTTCTGAGAAGAACCTGCTTCCGGTTCTGCTTCTGCTCGCTGCGTCTCTCTCTGCTCATCTCGCTGCTCGGTCACACTCTTAGCTGTTGATGCTGGAGTTTGGATAGTTCCTTGCTCCTTAGTCTGACTAAAAATCATCTCTTTTGCTGAATTATACAACTCCCTCGTACGCTCGTATTCAAGGTTACAAAAGTAAGGATGCTCTTTAATGTTGAGTCCACAGATGCTCTTATGATTATTCCCGTATTCCGTCCAGTAATTTTCCAAAATATCCAACCGCCTTTTGAAGTAGTCTCCTGTTCTTCTATCTAACGCTGCTTTTTGTAAATTTTTTATAAATTTCCTAATAGCCTCCGTAATTTCAAGTTGGTTCGTGTATAAATTCTCCATCTCCGTTTCTAGATGCAATTAGTAAAAATATGGAAAGATCTTACTTGGAAATCGCCGATTGCTATGATTATCACTCCTTACTCGCCGCTATCTGCTCCTTGGCTCCTGATTGCTGCTTGCTTCTGTTCACCAAACCACGGCACGTGCACTTTTTGCTAGTTCATCACCACGTGTTGTTTAAAGTCACTGCTATAAGTACGTTACGAAACTCCGACTCGCTCGTGTCCAAGGCTCGAAGGACCAATTTGTTGGCTTACGTTAAGGTCAACAAATAAAAGATAAAGTTTATCGAAATAAAACTATATTTGGCTATAAAGGTGACCGCGAAGCACGTTTGGTGGAGCCCGTGTCTTTACCCGATACGGTTAGATCGCGAACTGGCTTATACCGCGGGTCAACCGCGTGTCACAAACGAATTGCTGATGTGGCTAATATTGTACGGCTGCACCGTACACCCTTATTCATACTTAAGCGGATTTATCCTGTAAGGGCAAGAAAAGATAAGCCCTGCTTGTCTAACACAGGTTGTTTTTTTACGTAAGATATGACGTCAATCATACAGTTTTGGGTTTGTCTCTGTTGATATAGCTGAATTGCCAAATAACCTAACCAGACGCGGCTAAATATTTGTAGGTCATACAAGTTTTTAAGCTATTGCATAGCTTCTATCGCGGGCCTTGAGCGTGGGGACCGAATACAGAAAATCCGTAACGAAAAAAACCTAACACGCTTGTCTCTTTAGTTCAGCAACCCGCCTTTAGGTGGCATTGGTTGTATTACATAAGTTGATAAAAACGCTATGCAATAGCTTTACCGCGGCAGTCCCCGAGTGTCACACGATTTTTTTTTTGTGGGTATTAAACCCACAACACGTAGCATAGAAGCCGATCGCTCAACCACTACGCCAATCGTGCTGTTAATTGCCGTCGAGCATTTTAATATTAATATGGATACAGTACTTTCGGAGAAGAAGGAAAGTAGCCTCGATAGATAACATTAAATGCGGGACCAACATTAACGATGCTGCCAGTCTCTGCAGACTGGCACAAGATAGAGACAAGTTCCGTGGGGTGGTCGCCGACATCCGCTAAGGATATGGCACACGAAGAAGGAGTACTTTGGCGAAAGCAAAGTGACGATTACATTTTTGTCTCTAAATCTCCGGCGAACCGAATTTCTCTTACAAACGTAATACCGAAATAAATCGTTATTCAAACACAATATAATCAAATTCTGTTATTATTCAGATTCCGATACAGTTAATCTAGGTTCTTACTCTACCATTTTGTCCAAAATACTTTCCTGGAAATAAATGTAAGCGAATGCATTTTTTTTAATAACTTTATTTTTGGTCTTTTATTTCCAATGAAGTATTAGTAGATGAAATAGTACCGTAGGAACCTAGATTATAGATATCCAAATCCGAATAATAACATATTTTGATAGAATATTGTCTAGATTACGATTTATTTCGGCGCCGGACCGTTAACCACGAAACTCTCTACACTCTATTAAATCAAATAACGTCTATATTAGGGTGTCCCAAAAAAATAAAAGGTATTTTATTTCAACACATACCCTCTAAACTAAATTATGTTAAATGATGACAAAACAGTTTTATATAAAATTTCATGTACTTTGAACCACGGCAACCCGTGCCGACTTGCATCGAAACATTGTCAGTAGGTCAGAATACAGTTTTGCTAGCGCTAAGGTACCGATGTGCAAGTTTTTTTCCCGCCTGATGGTAAACGGTTACCGTAGCCTATGAACGCTTGCAACACCAGGGGTATCACTCGCGCGTTGCCAACCCTGTAAATTAAGGAGGAATAGTTAGGCTGGCAGCATAGGAGACATTCTGCCATGCATGACAGCGGCGGTAACAAAACACCACCGGTCTCCCACACTGCCAACACAACGCTTCCTCGCGGAGCTCTGGAATGATTTAAGCATCAAACATTGGTTCACCTCATTAATAAATCACTCTTACGTCATAAGTAGCTAACAGATGATACAAGAATATCTCTCGTAGATGATTACAACATCGTAGTAGTAAAAGTAGGAAGTACTGTTAGTTGGTCAGTAAAAGAGTATATAGCTTTTTTTTTTTACCTGTAGATATACACTGAAGTTTTTTTTTTATTTATTTGACAGAATGCATAAAGACTAATAAACATAAAAAGAAGTTGTCGATACAATTTTGTAACTTCATCATTATTTTTTTTTACTATCACAATCAGAACAGGGGAAATTATTTTATGACTAGCAGAGGAAGGGTACCTACGTAGCTCGTTTTTTTTTATTCTTTGACGTTTGGAGGATTTGTGTATAAGTAGTATATTTTATAAACAAATACGACAACATAGTCTCATTCTCTCAAATAGTCTCAACATAGTCTCAATTTATGTTCTTTCATCGCAGATTTTTCTAGAAACAAAAATATTACCGTTATACTTTAAATGTAAAATCTTGTCTATAAAGTTCCCATCGTAAATTTTTGTGACTACCTGTACTCAATAGCCAATAGGAAGTTACGTAAACAGTTCGACCGGTTGAATCGTAAACTATGTGAATTTGTAGATAACACTTGACACATCGATGGTACGTCTGTCTCTCTTTGTAGGTACAATATTTGTTGTTGCACAAGCTGTGAATTTGCACTGTAGCGTTAATAGGTTTCTAGAAATGTAGGAATTTAGGTGAGCTGGATTGCCTACAGTATAAGTTATATTTTGAGTCTTGTTGACCAGATAATGAAAATCGTAAATCGATTAGAAAAGGTATCACAGTTCACTACTCGTATTTACCTGGCTATCTGACTGAAAAAAAGATAAAAGGACCAATTTTTGGAAAGGCTCCAAAGACTGGTCCTTTACATTATTTGGTTAATTATAAGGACTCGAACGAATCGAAGGCAAGGTCAATTACAAATCATAAACTAATTTATTAAGGTTTTTTTTTTATTTTGCGAATATAATCACAATTCGTCATAAAAATTAAGTTAATTTCAAAAAGTGCGATCTGACGAGAACGTTCATAAACTTCGAAACTCTTTCACGGCACTATGAATACAACGAAAGTAATAGACGTGATGGTTCTAATGTTATCTAAAAGATGGCGCTATATTCAATTCCTATTCCCTTCTTTTTCTATGATTTTATTCTCCTAAATAAAGTTGTATTTTTTTAATTTTTATATGCAAACATAAATACAATGAAAATGTCTTTTTTACAGAGATACAAAGAAAAAGACGCGGGTAAAGTGGTAGTGTACACGACGACGATGGGCATCGTCAGGAGTACGTACCAACGCTGCGTGCTCGTGAAGAAGATCCTGAGAAACTTACTGGTGAAGTATGAGGAGCGAGATATCTTCATGAGCACCGAGTACCAAGACGAGATTCGGGATAGGATGAAAAGTGACCAGATCTTAGTTCCTCAGCTGTTTCTTGACGGACAGCATATTGGGGTGAGTTAAATTTATCAAATGACAAATAAAGAGGTCCAAAACTAAAGTCTAGTAACCCTAAGCGCAACTGCTGCAGTAGAGGTTCTAGGCGATGGACTCGTACCGATTAAAAACCACAAGTTACAAATCCCTTCATTTACTATCACAGTTAAGGGATTCGCGACAGTCGCCACGACCGTCACAAACGATTTGTGTTTCGACATTTTGTTAGTCCTTAGGTACAGCCTAAGGATAAACAAATTCATTGCCGCCCTAAAAAGTCAGTTAATGTACTGACTTTTTAGGGCCACCATGCCATCATAGAAAAGTAAGCGCTTTACCTCATGCCGCACATCATTTACAAACATTTTTTTTTGTCTTTTGGCGAAATATTTAAGTTTCAAATCGAGGCGCCTCGGCATTTGCATAAAGATATTTCGGACGCCGATGGGCGGCCTCAACATTTAATGGGTCAACTTACAGATTATTTAGTAACAAATTGATTTAAGTACTCCACTCCATCATGGTTCGATTTCAATTATACCCCATTTCCGTTAACCTTCCAAGAAAGTGCTCAGATTCTCGCAAAAGTTTCAAATCTCCAGACATTCTAAGAAATACACAACAAATTGATCTAATCCGATCTCCTCGGCGCCTCATTAGGTATTTGGTGAAGAAACGTCTCCGTGGAAGAGATTTAAGAAAGAGTGTAATATTCAATAATTTTGTCTTTTGGAACTTTTTTTAGGTATTGTTATATTAGAGACATGTTTAAAAACCAAGTAGTTCCTTAGTACAAAATTAAATTGAATTAAAACTCAGGACATTCACATTTCTGTAATTTAGGAGGCCTTAAGCTACACAGGCTGATTTAACATTAAAGTATAATTAACAAAAAGTAAGACCGCCTTCAAAAACCTACGAATAATGTTAGGTGCATTCAATAGTCTAGTGGTTCTAAGTGTGACTGCTATGCTGGAGATTTTAAATCGGATTTCTAGTTAGACTAAAATATTATTCGGTTTTTCTGTGTAATTCTCAGTAGCAGCTCGTAGTTTGGATTTGTGCCTGGTTAATTAGACTGGCCCCTATTACATGGGAACAATACAAACTGGCAAACTATGGGTGTACATTAGTACACCTCTACTCTACTTAACCCCTTACAGTGAGGCATGCTGGTATGACTGATAGAAGTAGTGATTTCTTTTATAAACTAGAAATTAATTGACGTTCACACAATAGTCAGTTTTTAAACATACCAGCACGCCTGTATTCCCCGGGTTAAACAGAGGTGTACTAATGTACACCTACAGTTCGCCGATATGATTAGGTCCCATGTAAAGTAGGGGGCGAGCCTATTGCCATTAACCGAGTACAAATGCCAAACTCCGAGCTGCTACTGAAAATTTCATAGAAAAACCCAATAGCACTTTGCTCGAAACCAGGACCTCTAGCGTAGCAGTCGTTCTTGGGAATACTAGACTAATGAGACAGTTTTTAATTAAAATTATTATCGCTACATCGAAAATACTTATCATGTACATTATTTTACCTTCTCTCTGAGATTCAGACTCTTCATATTAATAATTCAATGTGCCATTGAATTATTAATATAGTAAGTAGAGATAAATATTTAATATAAAATAAAGTCCTAAAGCCTTTTTCAAGGAAATCCCCATTTCGTTTCGAGGTCATACTACGGATGGGGGCAAAGACCCTTTTTGTTACCCAGTCTTACAACTTACAAATTATGAAAACTTGATAAACTTTCTCGTGTCTCTTTTGTGGGAAAAGATATTTCCAAGAAGCTATTTCTCTGGATTTTCCCCGAAGGCAAAACTTGGTATAGATTTTCAGAATACTTGTCAACGCGTGAATAAATTTAAAAGAAAGTAACGTTCGTGATAAAGTAATTTGGGGGTAAATAAGCTTTTGAGAATTTCTCATTTTTTTACGTGAACGCGTTTACCGACATACACGACCTGTAATTCATACGATTATTTGTTCCATGCAAGCATCGAATCCACAATCTAATGCCCATTCGACATATTGACGACATTTTTGGATCGTATAAACATTGCCATTAATTAGCCAGGTTATAGTAAATCCTTTTGGGAAGCGAGCAAAACTGCGGGAAGTAGCCAGTATAAATAAGTTTCCAAAGCTATCCTGGGGCTCAATTTTCTAAGCACTTGGGTAAGTTAAATAATGATATCTTACTTGAAAGCTCCTTTAAACCAATCCCACTAACAATCCTTTCAAGATTTACTGAACGTTTCAAGGCCTTCAGATTCAGAAATTTATAATACAATCATAGATTAATATCGTCCTTCACAACATTTACAATAACAAGGACAATAAGAAGCCTTCAGACATTCCAAGGTCAAAATTCTAGATTCAAGATACCTATCTAAATGTTAATATTAATCTGATATCTTTGGTCAATGTAATCCAAGACATTGGAAGTAAAGACATCATTGATTGAATACCTTATGACAAAGCTAAATCTGATCATAATTGGTTCATCTTTGTCAAACCTGATCATTATTTCATTCTCATCCATATGTACTTATAGATATCTAGTGATCACTATATGTTTGCGTTTATATACCACTTATCCGATTGCGATAAAACTTTGGTGAGTTGTTTGCGTGCCTGGGAAAGCTTATAACAAAAAAAAATACAAAAGGAGCGAATAAATTATAAATATATAATAATAATATTAAAAATGCGAAACTAACTCTCTGTCTTGCCGTTAGACTGTTTGTGGCGTGTTCATTCCTATACTGTAACATATATACAGACGTATTCCTCGAAGAACTTAGCAGAAGTACCTATAGTTATCCAAATTCCGAGCTGTTACTGAGAATTTCATAGAAAAACCGTAAATGACACTGGTCGTCCTGGGAGTCGATCGCAGAGCGCGTAGCAATTGCGCTTACGATTAATAGATTAATGAGGTAGTTAACATATGCCAGTAAACCAACATACATAACAAATATCTATATGTAGATAAGTTGAGAACATCGGATACTAATGGCAAAAAATGAAGAAAATAAATTCCAAATAGAGATGCGCCGGAAAATACTGCATGTTGTATCATCCCAAGGCTCCATTAGCTTAAAACACAGACGGAAGTACTGCAAAAATGTTCTGCACCGGAATTGTCTCGTATTCCAGAATGTTCCAGTAACAGTGATGAACACGTTATGCCCTGGCTCCCAATTAACGTTATAATATAAAAAATAGGCACCACCACAATGAGACTGCCCGTAAAAGGGAACTATCATCGCATTAAAATAGGGTTGGCACTTCTAGCTTCTGGCTAACCTTATTCTAGACAATATGAAATTGAATTATTTTAATAAAATTACAACTGACAGAATGACCAACAACGGCCATCTTATATTATTGTTAGGTAGGTTGTACTTATATGTATTATAGTTAGGTCTAGATAAATTTTATTATTATTCTTAATATAAAAATATTATAAATTCTAATTATATAAATTCTAATATTGACATCGAGTTCTCAAACACTGAGAACCTTCTAGTGATCATCGACTTTGGTCTAACTTTGACATCACACATCCCCATATCGCAATATTGTATACCAGTGAAGATTGTAACACCATTTTTTTATGTGTCCATGGAGCTTCTTGCCGGATTCTTCTCCATAGGATTAACCTTTTGGAACCGTGCAACTGGAATCATTATGTTTCATAAACGCTTGTAAAAGCTTATTTGAAATAAAAACATTTGAACTTGAACTTTGTTCAGGAGTTCCTTAAACATTATAACGTAGGCAATCATTAGGACAGATTTTTTTAGAAATTCTCACGGAATTGGAGACTTATAAATAAACTTATAAATTTGGATATAATATTATTTTTTTGGTGTGCAATAAAGAATATTCTATTTTATTCTAAAAACAAGATCATCGCGGGTCACACTACGGGTACGCAGCTAATATTATATTTGAAGAATCATTTCAGTGTTTTTATCGATTTAACAGCTTTAGGTGGTAGGTATGTGCTAAAGCGTCTTACTGGGTACTGAAAAAAAAACTCCAATTTAGTTCCCACTGTAGGGTACGGACCTTTCCTCATATAGTCCAGCAAGCTAGACCATTGCGGGTTAGTTAGTTGCATTATTTTTACAAAACCGAGACACTTGGATGCGTTCAACCCTACATCAGTAAAGTCGTAACCGCAGGTAGGATATTCTGAGCATCCATTGCGCACAACTACCCGTCACCAACTTTATTGCAGCTGTCTGCATGGCCAGACGTGTACACTTACGTTCATATATTCTATCTTGCAAAAAAAAGGATATATTTCTATTATATTTCTTTGTAACAAATTACGTAGTTATTTTTATGTACTGAGATCTACTAACGATCATCATCCTCCGAGTCTTTTCCCAACTATACTGGAATTCTAACTAGATTCGGCTGAATATAAATATTTTACACGAAGCGACTGCCATCAGACCTCCTAAAACCAATTTCTGGGCAATACCGATATCCGGAGGGTAGACTGTAGGCTTTTTTGGGCTTCTGACTACCATTAAAAATTGTTATACATCGGCAAAGTTATGACTTAGCCATGAGCCACTGAGAGTGAGATCTACTAACGATATTGAACCTTAATTTATCCTTTAAAAGAACATATACGTAGATGTAATATTTGTAATGAGAGAATAAATATTTACAAAACCTTAATTTACTTATTTACATTAAATTAATTTATTTCAAAGAAACGTATCTAAAAAGTAAAGTTTATTCCATATAACAACTGCTTGCTGCTTGGTTTTGCTGCTTGGTTTTATTCCCAGATCACATAAAGTATTATTGAGATTTTCTATAAGATTTTTAGCAGCAGCACAGATTATATGACCCTGGGAATCTGGGAAAGAGAAGGATTTTGACATATATTATGTACACCATGACGTTTAGATGGACCATGAAATATGAAAGAAAAAATTTGCTGTACCATACTAAGTGATAAATATTATATCAACACAATCAAAATGTATGGAACAACTTTTTTTTTTCATATTTCGGGGTCGGTCCCATAGTAAAAGTTGTTCATATTCATTACTACGTCCGTTTTACTGCGGGAACATCCATTAAATTTCACAGAGACTGCCTCTAGACTAGACTGCCTCATTAGTCTAGTGGTCCCAAGCGCAACTGCTACGCTAGAGGTCCTGGGTTCGATCCCCAGGTCGAGCAAAGTATTATTGGGTTTTTCTATGAAATTCTCAGTAGCAGCTCGGAGTCTGGATTTGTGCCCGGTTAATGGCAATAGGCTCGCCCCCTATTACATGGGACCTAAACATACCGGCGAACTGTGGGTGTACATTAGTACGCCTATCCTAACCTTTCGGGGAATACAGGCGTGATGGTATGTTATGTGTTATGTTAAATTTCACAAAATCCTATCTCAAGTAAGCAAATCTACGGACAGATTTGATATACTTACCTAGAAACGAAACGATAATCAATATCAATCGGTCTGATTGACCAAATAAATTGAATAGGTTTGACACGTGCACAGATTATAAAGTGATTTTAAATGCTAAAAAGCCAGTAAACAATTTACGCATTAACAATACTGATTTTATACAACGAGTTTTCTGTATTGTTTTAACATGAATTATTTAACATACAAATACGCTTGTATTCCCCGAAGGGTTAGGCAGAGGTGTCTACATCTACTAATGTACACTCACAGTTCGCCGGTATGTTTAGGTCCCATGTAACACGGGGCGAGTCTATTCGTGAATATAGATTTTTTTTCTTGTTTTATACTTTTCAGTTGATTTATTTCGTAGTTGGGTTTTAGTTTTTTAAGCTTTCGTTTTTATTTTAGATCCTATATAGGTAAGAGGCCGAGTCTATTACTTTTAAACTAACATAAATCCAAACTCCGAGCTACTACAATAACACTTTGCTCGACCTGGGAATCGAACCCAGGACCTCTAGCGTAGCAGTCGCCCTTGGAACTACTAGTATAGGAATGAGGTAGTCTCATATTATTTATTATTATATTTCATGAGTACATACCGGCGAACTGTGGGTGTACATTAGTACACCTCTGCCTAACCTTTCGGGGAATACAGGCGTGACGGTATGGTGGTATGATTCTCACCTTAGATGTAGATCCAGGATTTATTTCTGGAAAGGGGAACAATGCCTTTGATATTTTACGTTTTGCAACTTGGGGCATTATGCCCTAATTATTAGATATACACAAAGACAAAACGAATATTATCAGAGTCCCCAGTCTCATCTCCTTGTTTTATTTGAAGTGTCTGGGGTGGAGGGTGTTTGTACCCCTGTGCTCCCCCACGTATCTTAATCATAAATAATGTCTACGTTATCTACAGTTAATCACACACTCACTGACAAATACTATAGATTCATTTATAAAATCTACCAATTTGAAAGATTGCAATGAGATTCTGACGACACGATTTGCGTAGCGGTTGAACGATCGGCTTCTGCGCCACGTGTTGTGGTTTCGATCCCCGCACGGAGCAAATATTTGTATGATCTACAGGTAGTTGTTCCGGGTCTGGGCGTTTGTGTATGTGAGAATTTGTGTTTGTAAACGCACCCACGATACAGGAGAAAATTCAAGTGTGGGGCAAAGTTTAAAAAAAAATAGATTCCTATTTTACTTCCATATCTCTCGAAGAACTTACAAACGCCCTGAAGCAAACGAGAATGCCTGCCTCGCCTGCCTGCCAGGCATAGTGTAGGACTCCCGTCAGCCAGGTGAGTGACAAGTTGCGGAAGGCAGCATCTGGTAGTGATCCCAAACTTCGCCTTTCCTCATTCCTGGCATTCACCAGGAGAGGTATACTTCCAGCAGACGACGAATGTGTGATGATGAAGCTCCTATAAGGAGCTTCCCTATATCCTTTTTCCAAATACTCGCGGATAACATAATAATATTATAACAAGCTGTGATCAAGTTTTCCCAATCCCAAAGGAATTTCCCACTATCCCATCTCAATTCTAACCTATGTTATTTTGCGAAATCTTTATAAAATGGTGGTACATATTTCCCTGTCTCTCCTCACCGTGTAGTTTCTTCAAACCATATTTGTCAAATATTAAAGCAACAAAAAAAATTAACTAGTTAAAAATCATATTAGGAAGAACTTTTAATCATTACTACACGGGTATCGTTAAAAGTTGCAACGTAACTTTATAGTAAACTGTTGCTTATCCACTTGTGAATTTCAATATCATTCTGTAAAGAAGCAGCCATGCAAACTAATAATAAAAATAAGAAAGTAACTCTGTTTATCTGTCCAACGTAGGCTACCTTTTGTCTCAAAAAATCTTTTGGTATGCAAGTGAAACTGCGGGAAACAGCTGGTATAATTATAATTATTAGCTTGCGTGAGTGATTTTGAAATCCAACCTATCCAGGATTGAATTACTACATAAATAATTTGAAACATATTTTAGCGCTAAGGAGCTAATATCAGCGAAAAAAAATCAGGCCTGCGTCCTTCCATTTATACACCAGATTCTTCAATCAACGATATTTTTATTCGCTAATAATATAAATATTTAAAAATGTATCGCATGCGTTAATGGCAAATACAATAACAATCACTTATATTTTGCCTTAGCAACCCCTTAAAAATAAGAAAAACAAGTACTTTTTCACACGTAACAAGATCCAATCCTGCCCAGGTGTTAAGATAAACACAGTTAATTGTGTCAAACACCGCTTTAGAGGGATGTGTGGGGATCAAGTTGCTGAGCAAGATTACTGGGAAAGTGTTATGTGAAAAGGAGCCAGTTTCTTCTTTTTATACAACAGCACTATTGGCGCAGTAATGACAAGCCAGCATCTTATCTCTTGTTAAATTATCTTTTCCCGGTTGGAAAAAAGAGGAAAGCTCTTGCAAAGGTTTTGTCAGTGTCTTAAGTAAATTTGGTCCTTCTTAACCACCTTTTAGTCCAGGTGCTAATTGTCATTATCCTCAATATTTATGGATCTTCAAGGTCTTCAATTATGGACAGCAAACCGTTGACCTAGTAGGAATGAATCTAGTGTCGAAAATTACCATTGTCATGTCAAAATTATACAATGTGGAGGAAATCAGATTATTTTTATGCGTACGCCGTGTTGACGAGGACGCTGATATTACCAGCAGCTGTTACGACTTAATAACCTTCAATATTTCATGTTTATTTATAAATGTCATGTTTTATTTAATGGTAGAAACAATCGTTATGGCGTAATGATTTATGTTATTGAAACAAATGTTCTCGATTGAATATAAATAAGCGCCTTAGAATCCTTCAATAGATACCTTTTTGTTTACGGGAGGAAACTTTCAAAAGGCGACCGGTTGTCGGAGATTAGACCGAGGAGTGTGGAATTTTTACCCACTAATATCACCCCGGTGGCCACAGCACACGATCGGGGCACCCCCCTGTGCAACGCCCGTTCGAGCTCATTCCTAGGGAGACTGTAAAGGGATCTCCCCTGAAACTCACTGTCCACGGCAGCATGCGCCCACTATGCTGCCGTCTTCTTTGCAATCACACGATGCTCAATAGATAACAACTTACCGTTCCAAAGTCTGCCAAGGATTATTTCGGCGTCTTAAGGATAAAAACGTCTTATTTTTGGATTCAGAATACTCCATTGCACAAATTAATTACGTAAACAAATCAAATATTTTGTTTGTAAATCATAGGTAAACTGCTTTTTCTTTAGCGTGACTGCTACACTCGAGGTCCTGGATTCTGGTGGTGGCCAAGATGTGTTATTCGGTTTTTCTATGAAATTCTCAGTAGCAGCCGAAGTTGGAACCTGTGCCCGGTTTAATAGCAATAAGTGCCTGCCCTACTACATGGGACCTCAACATACCGTCAAACTGGCGTACATCACTATAGCCTAACCCTTCGGAGAGTGTCATGGAATGTTTTAATATAAATGATGCTATTAAACAGATGAACAATTCAATTCAATTTAACCACTGTACACTCATCGCTCAAATGCAAAAAACACCCTAGCTTTAAAGAAGTTTCTAGTGGAATCCTTATGTGCGTTTGCCATATAAAAAATATATGTTATACTTAAGGTCATCACAAACAAATTGTATTGTTTAAATTTTTTATAAATTTGCCCCAATTTTGGATAATAATTGAAGTAAATAGGTCTTTTTTAACCTAATTTAATATTTTTTCTCTTTAGCGGCATAATAGTTAGTCATGAATTTTATACCAAAGAAAATGTAATGACGTAATTAACAATTTGTATTGTTTTTATTTTCTTATTTCTTTGAATATTTTGAAATAATAAAGTAATACCCGAAACCTCACTAGCACCCCGCGTGAAGCACCCCCGCAATGCCCGTGACTAACAAATACTAGAACAAAGACTAACTCTTCAAGGTCATTGGGCAATGTAATACCCTTATGTTTTAAATAGAGAAAATGGGATGGGATGGCTTAAATGGGATTGAGCGGGTTATGTAGTTGCAAGCACAATGACCATTAGGTAAGATTCTCCACTCAATGGGTGCCTGAAAATGGATGGCGGAAGGAAAATATTAAAAATCCAATGTACAACGGCTAAAAAAGGCCAATACGTAAAAAGTTTGTGTCAAATACCCACTATCTCCAAGCATCCATACACAGTTATTAACATTTATTTAGTTGTATATTAGGATCAATTTATATTGGCGCCGAAGTTTCTCGAATTCGAGTGACAGTGAACTTTTCTGTTTAACGCGTTTGCCACTTCGTAGCTTGCCAAATAACTTTGTAACTTAGTTAATAAAGATACAGTTTATTATGCAATGTACAGTTATGGCCTGAACATTCGATTTCCTTCCATTAACTTCACACAAATTAACCCTTTGATTGACTTGCAAAGTACAGATAAACATTAAATAAATTAGTTACAGTTAGTATATAACTATTATGTTTTGATTACTACGAATACTCATTAGTCTAGTGTTGGTAAGCGCGACTGCTACGCTAAAGGTCGTAGGTTCGATTCTTAGGTCGAGCAGTGTTATTGGGTTTTTCTGTGAAATTCTCAGTAAAAGCTCGGAGTTAAGATTTATGATCGGTTTATGGCAATATGTTTAGACCTAAATATACCGGCGAACTGTGGGTGTACGTTAGTACACCACTTTCTAACCCTTCGAGGAATACATGCGCGATGGACGGTATAATTTTGAATATAATATATAGAAACTAGTTTAGAGTACTCTCAAGTATATACATACATTATTAAATCATAAAATTCAAATATTAAAATTATTATATTCTTGGTTCCTTTCGCGCGAATACTATCTAGCACGCGTTATCCTCCCTGCGTCCACGTGCACACTGTGACCTTGACCTTGCTCGTGCAATGCCCGCGACTCGTTTATTTTGTTTTGCAGACAGGGTAAGTAGAGCTTAAAAAGTAGTGGACTGTTGGTGCTTATAATATTAAACTCTTTTGAAAAAATAAATTAAAAATGTCATATCACAAACTTGTTTGGTACAATACGCAAGTACCTAAGTAAAGGGATATAAAGGTACTTTTTGGCAAGAAAAATAAATAAACCTACGTTAAGGCGTATCTCAGCGTATTTCTCGCGTATCGCTCCGCTTCCTAGCTCGTCTCTGGTGGAAACGAAACCTGTTTTAATACTAGGAAAAATATTTCGCATATCGCATGGATGTATTAACAATTAATGTGGAATGACACAAATTAGTTAGTTGTCTCTTACGAAGTACGATACAGCTAACTAAATTGTGATACAGATTTAAATCACGAGTGAATCGGTTTCTTCAATGCAAGCGCTCTCCATCGTAGATCGCAATATAGCTTAACATCAGGCGAACTGGTGGTCAAGCGTATCACGAATAAAAAAATAAAAAAGTATATAACTACGAAATTTAAATTGTGTGAAACAACAGTTTCACTTGTATGAATGTTAAACGCTTTGAGGTTTTGGGAAATCGAAGGTTATCATAACCTTTGTTATTTATTAGATTTTAGGTATTTATTTATCCTAGGGTCCAGGGTCCTGGGTGGAACCCCGTCCCTCTAAATATGACAGCGATATTGCCGAGCGTTCCACTCCAGGAGAATATACAATTCTATTCTTGAAAGGCGGTGACCATTTCCCATCAGCATGCTTGCTCGTTTGTCCCGAAAGTGCCGAGCCCATCAGTAAATGTTCCCGGACTGGTTATCAAAGGCAAATTTGAAAACTTCATTCTTTTAATACATAAAGTTAAGGAAACGTAATAACTTTTCCGGGAGCGGCCTACGGAAGATGAAGTGAACATTTTATAATAAAACCAACATATATATTGACCTACTAGAAATGAAACTTATGGCAGCAAAGCCATTAAGTCTAAAATTCAGAAAATACACCTTAACTGCACGCAATAAGGTATAAATTACGATGTGTTCATGTAATAATTTCCCGAGAAAATTTTCTTCAATGCTCTCATTATGTGCAATGCAAAGAAAGTAGGTAAAAGTTTGTACTTACCGTCAAATAGATTAACATCTTGAGTCGGTCTAAACGAGTTTTTTACCGATTTCAGTTAGAGATTACCTGTAATAATCGTGTTTGATATTATTATTATTAAGGAAGGAACTCAATTTTATGGAGAAATTCGGAAGGAAAAAGGTTTTCAACCTTCGAGGGCGTTTGCGTATCATAAAAAAAACAAACTGCCTTACTTGCAAGCGCAGCTGATGAGTGTCAAATCCTGGATTCGGATCCCCGGGTTGAGCAAATATTGAGTATTTCTATTATAAAATTCTCAGTAGCAGTTCAGCGTTCGATCCCGACCCCTGTTGGGCCATCTCCTATTACATGGGACGTATCATATCGACGAACTCTATGGTCATATGGCTGTTCGCAACAGCTAACTTTAGACGCGCGTTGTTATTTCAGAGATACTGTAAAAAAAACACCGATAACCTCATTTTTTTACCTGTGTGTATTAGCGAAGAACATTCTATAGCTAAATTCCATATATCCTACATAACATAACATAATCAACCCATTATACTGTCCCACTGCTGGGCACGGTCTCCTCTCAGAATGAGAGGGATTAGGCTGTAGTCGTGATAGCCGTAGCCGTGATAGCCTAGTGGTATGACCGTTAGACTGCCAAGTCAAAGGTCTCGAGTTCGAACCCAAGGCACGCACCTCTGACTTTTCGAAGTCATGTACGTATTAATGGTTAATTATCACGCGTTTACGAGGAAACGGTGAAGGAAAAGATCGTGAGGAAACCTGCATGCCTGAGAGATTTTCTCGATGGCGTGTGAAGTTTGCCAACCCGCACTAGGCCAGCGTGGTGGACTATAGCCTAATCCCTCTCATTCTGAGAGTAGTCAGCAGTGGGACAATATATCCTAATGGCAGTCCAACGGTCATACAACTAGGCTATCACTGCTTCCATTTCTCCTTGCTTGCTTGCTCACGTTTAATCCTTGAGCAATACTGATGGTAGGTACTGATACTAATGAGGGAACGATGTTAGGTCGTTACCCTATTTGCCTCTATAATAGGTACCACGCCTCAATTATTCTTCTACTAATAAAAAATCTGAGCTACAAAGGCGAACGTTTATCACTGGTCTAAGAAACATGGATTTATTGGAAATTTTCCCGAGGGACCCAACAATAGTGTCTTATTATAAAGCTAGTTAACAAAGCTAGTAGACTGCCTCATTAGTCTAGTGGTCCCAAGTGAGACTGCTACACTAGAGGTCCTGGGTTCGATCCCCAGGTCGAGCAGTGTTATTGGGTTTTTCTATGAAATTCTCATTAGCAGCTCGGAGTCTGGATTTGTGCCCGGTTAATGGCTATAGGCTCGCCCCCTATAACATGGGACCAGAACATACCGGCGAACTGTGGGTGAACATTAAGTACACCTCTGCCTAACCCTTCGGGGAATACAGGCGTGATGGTATGTTATGTATAAAGCTAGTTACATAACAGTGATTTAGCGATATTATTTTATTATGATACTAGCTGCTACCCGCGGTTTCACTCGCTTCCCAAAAGTATTTACTATAACACGGCTTCTAGACAGCATATCAAGATGAAATATGCGCCAGATTTTAAGATAGTCCTCCAGCTAGTACTATTATAGAAACTGCATCTAATTTCATGCAGTACTTTTTGCTTGTTAGTCGTACAAACATACAGACAGACAGACAAATATTCTAAAAAAAACGTTTTAGCTTCTGCTGCTCTAATAAAAACCCCTGTAGTATTAGTATTTCTTCAATATCTAATATAATTTACCTACAGATATTGGCCTGTTACAATTTTATTATGTCTAAGAACCGATTTTTCCTAGAAGATTTGTTTACATGGCGCACTGAATAGTTGTAGTTAAAATTAGGTACAATTTGTAACAATTATCACGAAGCTCTTCTAAGAATATTAATTCTAAGCCTAGTCAAGGTTTATTTTGGTAAATGTTTCGAATACAAGACCCTGAGTAACTCGTGACTGAAATTAAAAGCTAGAATCATAAAAACAAAGCAGACAAAATAATAAAACTTAATGACACTGTACTCCTTACAAATGTAACAATACAAATTAATTACAATCAGAAAACATGTTTTTATCCCAAACTACATAGGTACGCATACAGGAAGGCTTTGGTTTTTATTTAAAAAATACTAAAAACAACATTATGTCAGAATTAATTGACAAATAAAAAATTATAAATAAGTTTATGATCAAAATGTGTTGAAGAAATCTGTATATGAAGGTGTTGAAAAATTTATCATTTAATAAAAAAATTACGGATGGATAAATAAATAAATTTAAGATAGTCTACATTACACTCTACATTTCTGTAATAGATAACATAAACAATGGACGTCGATCATAATGTGAGAAAATTATGTTTTTATAGAATCGATCGACGACACGTTTTGCGTTGCGGTTGAGCGATCGGCTTCTGCGCAACGTGTTGTGGGTTCGTGGGTGGGAATTTGTGTTTGTAAACGCACCCACGATACAGGAGAAAATCCTAGTGTGGCGCAACGTTTTTTTTTTAAAGCAAGAAAAAGAAGCAAGATCACTATTAAGTACCACCATTACAAAGTTATTAACCATTATTGTTTCTAGTATCATATATGTCATAAATTATTTTTTTAGTAACTAGCCGATAAAGAGTAAATTTAAAATATAGCAAAAGGTGAATTTTATTGACACTGATTAATGTCTTTTAGACATTATAAGAATTAGAATGAGTACTATGAAAAGAAGGCTGGCAACTCTGTATTATAATATTTTTAGCATTTTCAGAATGAACATGATGAGACAGTTGTCTGGACGTTAAAATGTTCATGTCACCCGGGACTGCTGGCACATTTTGATTTGTTGTCTATACATGATTGTGGCAGTGAAAGAGTTAATTTCTATAAGAATATAATATAACTATTATATTCTAAATATTTTAATAAAAGAAAAAAAAAATTAACATACCATCACGCCATTATTCCTCGAAGAGTTAGGCAGAGGTATACTAATGTACATCCACATTTCGTCGGTATAATTAGGTCATATGTACTTAATAGCGGGTGAAGCTATTGTCATTAATCAGGCACAAATTAAACTGTAAACTGAACCCCGAGCAACTACCGATTAAATTTTATAAATAAACACAATAAGACTATTCGATCTGGCAGTCGAACCAAAGATCTCAAAATCAGTTCCGCTAGTGACCACTAGACTACTGAAGTAGTAAATCCCTATAAATTAAAAAGGTTCAAAATCCTTGGAGAATATTCTAGTATGAGTGACGTTGTTTTGTTTTTTACAGCAAAGCAAGAACCTTATATTAAAGGTTCTTGTAGCAAAGATATTAATAACAGCCAAGTGCGAGTCGGACTCGCGCACGAAGGGTTCCGTACCATTATCTATAAAAACGGCAAAAAAAATCATGTCTATTGTATGGGAGCCTCCTTAAATATTTATTTTATTATATGTTTTAGTATTTGTTGTTATAGCAGCAACAGAAATACATCATCTGTGAAAATTTCAATGCTCTATCACGGGTCATGAGATACAGTATTAGCAATACGGTCCCGTTTTACCATTTGGGTACGGAACCCTAAAAACAGAACTGTTTCCACAAACAACTTCCATTTTTAATTTATAACGCAACAATATTGCGAGATTTCCCAGTAAATGACACCGAGGTGGCTTAATTAAAAACTTTTTTAATTAAATCCGATATTATTTGGTTTCAGGATGCAGACACAGTGGAAAAATTGAACGAGAGTGGAGAACTCAGGAAAATGTTGAAACCTTATAAGGTAATTATTTTTTCCTTAATGATTTGGTTTTGGTCCTGAGCGCGACTGCTACGCTAGAGGTCCTGTATTCGATGTACGATATGTGAATACCGGTTAACAGACAATAGGCTCGCCCCCTATTACATGGGTACAGTAGTACGCCTCTGCCTAACCTTTCAAGGAATACAGGGGTGATGGTATGTTATGTATATTTTCATTTCGGTTTTTAGCTGACTTCCAAAAAGGAGGATATCAATTCGATCCGTACGTAGCCAAATAACATAGCTCCATGCTATATTGCGTTCCTAACGGTGAGCAAGGTCGCTAGAGCTCCGCAAGGAAGCATTGTATTGGCAGATAGAATAAGCAACACGCATTGTCTCCAATGCTGCCAGCTCAACTATTCCTCCTTGATTTACAGGGTCGGCAATGCGCGAGTGATACCCCTGGTGTTGCAAGCGTCCATAGGCTACGGTAACCGCTTACCATCAGGCGGGCCGTATACTTTTTTGCCACCTTAGTGGTATAAAAAAAAATATAGACAGCCCCCAAAACGCCCGCCTCTTTACCGCCTCCTAGCGTTTTTTACCTGAGAAAGAGAAACGGTGAAACAAAGTCCCCAACCACATATTTCGTGTGAGAGAGTGTGTGTGTGTATTTGTGCATATTGTGTATGTCATATAATGTATTGCAATTTTATCATACCAGCAGACTATCACTGCTCTTAGCTTCCTTACTGAATCAAATTCTGTTTCCATACATTTACAATTAGCGAGAAATCTTCTGCGACAATATCGGCTTTATATTATTATAAGCCTTAGCTAACAAAGGTGTAAACATCCTTAGCCTTAGAATGAGATGTCAATAACCTAGCATTTATTTATGTTTTGTTAAGAACGAAGGAAATTAAATACCTCCGTTTGCGATTCAGACGTTGATAGGTTGTTTTAATGTGTTTAGAGCCAATTCAATGAAGCCGTTTCAAATGATTTATGATATTAGACATAACATACCACCACGCCTGTATTCCCCGAAGGGTTAGGCAGAGGTGTACTTAATGTACACCTACACTTCGCCGGTATGTTTAGGTCCCATGTTATAGGGGGCGAGCCTATAGCCATTAACTGGGCACAAATCCAGACTCCGAGCTGCTAATGAGAATTTCATAGAAAAACCCAATAACACTCTGCTCGACCTGGGGATCGAACCCAGGACCTCTAGTGTAGCAGAGTCACTTGGGACCACTAGACTAATGAGGCAGTCATTACTATATTAGAAGCTTCTAGATTTGAATCAAAAGATAGATTTTATTCTGATAATCAAAACACTTGCAAAATATAGGTACGATTTATTCTCATCATAACATAACTGCTTCATTAGTCTAGTGGTCCCAAGCGCAACTGCTACGCTAGAGATCCTGGGTTCGATTCCCGGGCAAAGTGCTATTGGGTTTCCATGAAATTCCAGCTCCAGCTCCAATTCCAGCTCGAAGTTAGGTTTTGTTTCCGGTAAGTGGCAATAGGCTTGCCTCCAATTACATGGGACCTAAACATACCGGCGATGTCTAGATTAGTATACCTCTGCCTAAGGATGTCCGCTACTGAACAAAGATCTGTCGATTTTCACAAGGACCGATAATATGCCAACAGCCTTTTCAAGGTTAACTGTCCAACCATCTCTTTAGCAGCCGTCCTACGCTGTGTTTTCGAGTGCATGGTCTCCATTCTTTTTCTTTTCCCCAACAGCCATCAGCTTCCAATGTAAACAAATGCTGCTGAATACCAGTATTTTACACAAAACAACCACCATCATATCTCTGGAATCCAGCTTCTGGGCAATACCGATAATTTGACGATATGGCGTAGCGGCTGAGCGATTG
The DNA here is from genome assembly GCA_910591435.1 of Acronicta aceris. NCBI lineage: Eukaryota > Metazoa > Arthropoda > Insecta > Lepidoptera > Noctuidae > Acronicta > Acronicta aceris. The sequence goes on along the minus strand of OU342776.1, from coordinate 4,903,052 downwards.
GCTTCTGCGCTACTTGTTGTGGGTTCGATCTCCTCATGGAGCAAATATTTGTATGATGTACAGGTAGTTGTTCCGGGTCTGGGAGTTTATGTATGTGAGAATTTGTGTTTGTAAACACACCCATGATACAGGAGACAATCCTAGTGTGGTGCAACGTTCAAAACAAATCTGAGGATAGACTAAATTGTCAGGCTTTTTGTTTTTCTGACTATCACTAACGGTTTTCAAAGGTATTCCTTTAACAACTGAAACCAACGGCTTAACGTTTCAAATAAAATGTGTTAATAATGGTCACCCATCCACACACTGGCCTTGTCAAGCGTAGCTTAACTTATCAGATTGGTTGATCAGCTTAGTAATTACTTAGGAAAAAATAAAAGTGTGAAGTAAAAACAATCAGATGTCATATAATATTATTTCGTATAATATTATGACATAGTAACACCGAATTCGCTAGTCTAATCCATCAACGTAATTCCATAGCAACCGTAAGTTGTTTACACGAGGCTGGCCACACATGGGACCGCAACGCAAAGTTTACTTTGCTCGTAATTCAGTGTTGCCAAGCTAGAAATTACTGCTCCAGTGACAAATGGCTCCAATCATGTTGTTTGTTGATGTTGATTAGAGCTACATTAATTCGGTTTAATTGACTTAAAATGTGGTTAGGGAAAATGAAGTACGAAAATATATTATTATCTATCATCTTAATCTTTAGTGGTAGTCAAAACCCTGACAGCAAGTATATCCTAAAGAGTATTAGGATTGGACTACGGAGGTCTGATGTAAAATACTAAAATTCAGATGCATCTAGACTTTAATCCGGCACATAATGGGCAAAGTCTAGGATTTTTTTATACCACTAAGGTGGCAAACAAGCATACGGCGGCCTGATAGTAAGCGGTTATCGTAGCCTATGGACGCTTGCAACACCAGGGGATCACTCGCGCGTTGCCGACCCTGTAAATTAAAGGTATTACATTGCCCAATGACCTTGAGGATTTAGTCTTTGTGTTAGTGTTTGTTAGTCACAGGTATTGCGGGGGTGATTCACGCGGGGTGCTAGTGAGGTTTCGGGAATTTCTTTATTATTCCAAAACATTCAAAGAAATAATAAAATAAAAACAATACAAATTGTTAATTACGTCATTAAATTTTCTTTGGTATAAAATACATGAATAACTATTAAGCCGTTAAAGAGAAAAAATACTAATTAGGTTAAAAAAGGCCTATTTACTTCAATTATTATCCAAAATTGGGGCAAATTTATAAAAATTTTAAACAATACAATTTCATTGTGATAGTTAAATACAACATATATTTTTTATATGGCAAACCCTCATAAGGATTCCACTAGAAACTTGCGATGTAATGCCCTTATGGAGGAATAGTTGGGCTGGCAGCATAGGAGATATTCTGCATGACACTGCCAACACAACGCTTCCTCGCGGAGCTCTGGATGATATGTGAAATGCGTAAGAGTATAACTCCAGTAACAATTCTTATAATTATTATGTTTATTTTCCTTCCAAATCAATCCTATATTTCTTTTTCAATCCCCACGTCTATTGTCAAAAACGTCTTCCTTTTCATCCTCTTCTTTTCAGCCAACATGGCTGTTGAGACTAGCCGATTCCGATTCTACCATCATTCCGTTTAGAAATATTGTGCATAAAATTGTAAACATTGTGTTTTGATAATTTATATGTCCTCTACTATTCTGTTGGCAAAAGCAGATTGCAGGATTGCCAGGATGTAATCGATGCGACCTTTGACCTCCATGAACTGTGACCTGCGGGCTTTTGACTTGGTGGTTTGGTTGTCCAACCTGAAAATAGCCTCAATAGGCAGTGCCCGTGTTTACTAGACCAACGCTTTTGAGTAGGATGCGAGGTAAGACCTCGCCCTTTGAAAGGATCCTGAGAACGCTGTGCCACAGCTAGTCATGGTCATGACAAATGTCTTGAATCCCACAGCCGTGACTTTAAAGTGAGTAAAGGCGGGTCTGGTTTTTATTTGGTAGATACGAGTCTGATATACGATGCCACCGCCCCAAGATCGATGAAGATTTACCACACATCAAAATAAAGGACGCGCCGGACGATCTTTTCTATATTGCCACAACTAGAGGTTTTAAGGCACTGCAATTTCCATTTAAAAAAAATAATCGTATTCAATCAAAACGGAAAGATGTATTACCTATCTTAAATATTTCCTCAGTGTGATAATTTTGACAAACATACCTACGTTGTGAATTTTAATTTACAAATTTTTGTAGTAGACTACCGAAAGCCATCATTTTAGATTATAGGTCGGCTTTAAAGTTTTACCGTAACATCATACCATCAAGCCTGTATTGCCCAAAAGGATAGACAGACTATTGCCATTAACTGGACACAAATCCAGACTCCGAGCTGCTACTGAGAATTTCATAGAAAAACCCAATAACAACTTGCTTGATCTGGGGATCGACCCTAGGACCTCTAGCGTAACAGTCGCGCTTGGCAGTAGACTTATGAGGCAGACATGGCATTTTGATAAACACGTGATATTTGTAAGATACGACAAAATATGTGAAGAATCAGAATATAGCTTGAATACACTTTACCACACACAATTGGCCCCGAAAAGTATCAACAAACGAGAGAAATTTATTATTTACTTATTTGGCAATATACCTAACTAGTTAGAGTGTGTTGTATAATTGGAAGTGACAAAAACAGGTATGACCTACTAAACTGCTAATCCGTAATAGCTAGGTACCGGACCTAGCAAGGCTTAAAATAATACATACATACACTCACGCCTTTCTCCCACAGGGGTAGGCAGAAACTATAGACTGCCACTTGCTACGATTCTTGCATACTTATTTTACTTCTTCCACATTCATACAGCTTAAAATAATATACGCTCGGAAATCATTTATACGATCAAGTAGATACTTGATCTACGAGTGTCTGTAACCTAAAAATAGACTTTTGTAAACTCTTGTAAATAAATGTCAGGCTTTTTGGGTATCCGACTGCGACTATACTCAATGGTCAAAGATGTTTGCAGCTTTTAAATAAAATGAATAAAATTATAGACATCGTGGGAGAGCCATGCTTCGCCACGAATGGGCCGGCTCGACCGGAGCGATACCACGGGCTCACAGAAAACCGGCGTCAAACAACGCTTACGTTGTGTTTTGCCGAGTGAGTGAGGTTACCGGAGGCCCAATCCCCTTTTAAAAGATCAGCAACGCACTTGTGACTCCTATGGTGTTGCGGGTGTACATGGGTGGCGGTAATCGCTTACCACCAGGTGAACCGACTGCTGGTTTGCAAAAATAACAGAGAATTCTCATGCTTGAATGTTATCGATTAACATTCAAGCATGAGAATTCTCTAACACCATAATTATTACTCAGTGCAGGTTCTAAACAATATTTATATAATTTAAAAATTCTAATATGGTTGTTTCTTTGTACTTTATTAAACTGGCTAACTTGAACTATCTAGAATATTTTTTTGGCCATGCCTGTGCCAAAATATACCGCATGTATAGCCAAGATAATGAATGTCAGCGTCAACTTGAGACCGTACTCCGGCAAGCACTTAAGCCGGCGACATTGTCGATTCTTGTGTGAACACCTCTTGCCATTGTTATAGTCGTTACGGGCATCCAAAAAGCCGACAGTCTTACCACCAACGCGCGGCGATACTTCAACCCAAAACACTGCCTTAAAAGAATTATAAAAAAGTTAGTAACGGTGTAAAAACGATCCTTTTGTGATTTTTTACATTTTCCATGCTAAGATTGTAAAGTTATTTTAGTGAAGGAAAAATTTCGATATGGCGGATGGGACTCGCGGTGGCTTAGAGATCATAGCGTCTGGTGTATCTAACCAGAAGACGTAGGTTTAAAAACGAATTAAATATTTTAAAACATGGTTAGGTTACGATAGTTGGATTTTAAATCGTTCAGAGGAAATTGAGAGAACCGATTTCAAATCACAAATTAACTTTCATATACACCAGCACATCAAGTAACCACAAACCGTCAAATTTGCCCTCTATATACTCTATTATTTGGAGATTAAATTGAAAATCTATTGAACAAATTTGTCAGTTTTGAATACCACGATGTGCTGTAGATTGTACAATTTCTATAAATTTGCCGTTTTGCTGCTTTGCGCGACTTTGCACGAGAAAAAGTTATTAAAAAAATATACTTATACCATTTTTTAAATTTTATTCGAAACCAAATAATTTGAGGCGAATTATTTTACTATGAACAACAATCTTGTCATCTTTGAATTTAGTTATATCAATTTAATTCACTGAATCAGAGTCCCGGTGGCGCCCGAGGACCACAAATTTTTTCATCGTTCATTTGTTCATCTGGTATATATTTTTATTTGACAGGTGAAAATGTTAAATTATGGACGATTGACCACCATTCCTAAAGTCATATTATTATTTCTTGATTATTAATATCACCACATCTCTCTCAATTCCAGAGTCCAGACGCCTGCAACACCTGTCAAATGTGCGGCGGGTTCCGCCTTCTCCCATGCAGGATTTGCAACGGATCCAAGAAGAGCCTGCATAGAAACCACTTCACGGCAGAGTTTGTGGCTTTGAAGTGCATGAACTGTGATGAAGTGGGCCTTGTAAGATGTGAGGCTTGCTGCTAAGGGTTAAGTCTCGTCTCTTAAGCATGGACAGGTTAAAATGCAGTATTGAGGACGGTGTTACAATTCAGGCCAAAATAATTGGTGCTTAAATTTATATAAAGATTGTTGCAAGGAATGAGTTATAAAATACGAAAGGCAGAGTTGCATAGTAAAAGTGCATTTTTTTGCAGTTATTTTACTATTGATAACAATTAAATGCCTGGTCTATGTTTATGTAAAAAAATACAAAAATATGAAGTAACAATTATACGTTCTTTGTCAATAGCTTTTGAATGCGTGAATATAATAAATAGTACGACAGACGTATCATTTTTCGAAACAACGCCATCTAACGCTTCTGATTGAGATTATTTTTTATTCTGCTATAAATGCTAATAAGAATTGCTTAATATTTATAATAAGATGAGTATGTAATACTGAATTATATGAAATATGAGAGACGAGCGATAAAAGTAAACGCCTAAACTTTTTTATTTATAAGGCATTCAACGAAGCAAATGGTAAACGTAGGTATTACCCACTTATAGTTTTTACAATGTATATGTTAAAATAGTGGGTAATTATTTACGATTTTATTCATTTGTTATTTTCTAAGATTAAGATATGCGATTTTATGCATTTGATCGAGCTCGACATTCCAACGGGCATTGTATTTTACACAACTTAACTTACATGTAGAAAAATAATGTCTAAACTCACCTTAACTTACATAGATATTTAGAAAATTATGTTTACTAACATTAAAATTGGTAGACCATCTTATAATTTCATAATTATGTTTTTGAAAAAGGTCAACCCTTGTTAGTACAATATATTAGTAGATATCTTCATAATTTCATCCTATGAAACTAATTTAGGCCTTATATACTGAAACATTAAATTGAATATTAATATAATAATATGATGTGTAAAATAGCGGCTTCACTTCACAAATCAAATGAAATAAACTGGTTTAAAAAAATTTATATTATTATAATGTAAAATTTAAATTATTTTATTCTAATGATAACGCAACTGTACAAATTATAAAAACTGAATTAAAATAAAATATTATAATAACATTAAATAAAGCTACAGAATATGTTTTTAAATAAGATAAAAAGAATCTAATTTTATTGCACTTCACACACATTTTCTACCTATGTCAAATTCGTTTATTATTTATTATTATACTGTCAGTAATAGAATAGTAACAAACAAATAATAAGGTTGTAGTGGATAAGAATTGTAAAAATTGTTTAATAGAATATAAATACGATTCGTTTTATCCGAATTTTAGAGAATGTTTGAAAACTTACTTAAAATAAATCTTTATTTGTAAAATAAGTAAGTATATATGTGAAGATAACGTTTATAAACGCCCCATGATTTAAGAAAAAATCTTGGTGCTACATAAAAAAAAATGTTCTTTCGAAACATTTCAGTGATCCGCCATGGTCAGGTCGACTGTAGAATCCGACATCATCATAATTAAAAAGACTACGGTAGTTATATTAGGTATGACATAAAAATATATCTGATAAATTTACATTACTTAAGTTTCGGCTTAAATGTTAACAAAAGCTTGTGTTGCTTCGAAACCAATCAATGTATACTTCAGTGTAATTGGTCAATGAAAATTGTAAAGATTTAAGTATAGAAATTTTATTCAAAGCTTGGTATTATGTAAAACGGAATATCATTTACAAATTCATGTTATTTATCATTACGTCAATAGCCGACTCACTGAAAAGAAACATTTTCTTGAAAAGAATCCTAAATGCTGTTGTATAATAAATTTGTACCTAATTTTTAGATGTCGTATTGATTTTCGACCGGGCTATTTTTTTTGGCCAACAGTGCTTTCATTCGCACAAAATCATAATTCCTTGATTTTAAAAATTGAATTCTATAAGTGAAGCCGCAATTTAATTCTACTTACCCTCAATGCAAATAAGCATGTAGTTAATAGCGGATAAGTAGCTCTACCTGAAAACGAAATTCAGGAATTTTATAAAATTAGGTAAGTACAGATTATATAATAATATGCCATAAATTAGCTGCAATATTTTTATTCATTTTTTATAGAAATGTTTATAGATTTTTCTTAAATTAAGGGTAGTGTTACATTAAACATAATGTGTAGTATTGTTATTCCAACAAATGAATTAAGAAATTTGAAAAGTATTTATTTTCTAAATGTGGATAGATACAGTTAAATAAGTCAAGGTGATTTAAGATTCTCAATGTTATGGGAATAAACTTTTGCATGTTTATTTTTGTTGTTTTATTGTCCATCTCTAAGACCAAAAGAGGTCCACTGCTGAACAGAGACCTCTATTCGTAGACGTTTGACTATGCATTTAACGGACTCGGATCGGACCAACATTTTAGGACGGGCAGTCTCGACATTTATAATGGAGAGATCGTTGTGTACCGATCGTCAAATAGTATCTTACGAAAAAATCCGCTTGCCATAAATTACATGGCCAGTGTACTTAAATATCGAAGAAAATATCAACAATCTATAGTTACATTGGATAAGTAAATTGCGTAAGAGCCGGTTGACGAGAACTTATATTTTTTTGCATTGTCTGCAATTTTTTACTTCAGAGCAAAAAATCGTTTTTGGGGATCTGATCTGACTGCCACATTAGTCTAGTGGTCCCAAGCGCGACTGCTACACTAGAGGTCCTGGGTTCAATCCCCAGGCCGAGCAAAGTGTTATTGGGTTTTTCTATGAAATTCTCAGTGGTAACTCAGAGTCTGGATTTTGTGCCCGGTGAATGGCTCGCCCCCTATAACATGGGACCTTAACATACCGGCGAACTGTGGGTGTACATTAAGTACGCCTCTGCCTAACCCTTCGGGGAATACAGGCGTAATGGTATGTTCGTCTGATCTTGAACTCTTACCTACAAAACTTTACCCTTCAGTCATAGCGATGAATTGTTAAGTGTAGCTACTTCTGTTGCGGTCTCAAACGTTTTACATATCTAAAACGCTTCATAATTCCATTAAATAAATTTTTTGTTTAAATAAATTCACAAGTTCAACAGGAAATTCGGTTCTTTTTCTTTCTTGTATTTTTCGTTCCATTTTCAACCGGTGACCTTGAAATTTTTTTTACCGTTTTTAATAACTGTATCAATAAATTCAGATACCAGTAAACTTGACCCCATCAAAAACACTTCCTGTAAAGTTAGTTGCCAAGACACACGAGCTCATAACATTTTGTGTGTTAAGAAATTATGATAAATATTCAAGTGAAGAGGAGGGATGAGCATAACGTTCAATTTTGAATTATTTAAAATGGCCTAGTTTTATGTTCAAAAGAAAAACATTAAAGGGAATATGAAATCATATAATCTAACATGTGTGCAAACAACCGCAATAATTCTCGCTTATTATTTACCCAAGAAAATGAAAAGGAAGAAATAAATCATAATAAAGCTAAGAATACACTAGTGGAATATTTTTGTGGAACTATACTATTGTATGTGTTAAGAAAACCTTATCCGATCCATGAAGGTATCCGGTTCTATCTATTTATCAGTATTCACTTTACAAGCAAACAGTGATAGCCTAGTGGTATGACCGTTAGACTGCAAAGTCAAAGGTCTCGAGTTATAACCCAAGGTACGCATCTCTGACTTTTCGAAGTCATGTGAGTACTAAATAGTTAATTATTACGCGCTTACACGGTAAGGGAAAGCATCGTGAGGAAACCTGCATGCCTGAGAGATTTTCTCGATGGCGTGTGAAGTCTGCCGACCCGCACTAGGCCAGCGTATAGCCCTCACATTCTGAAAGGAGACCCGTGCCCAGCAGTGGGACAGTATAATGGGTTGATTATGTTTATGTATGTTATGTTATTCACTTTACAAGTAAAAAAATACTCCTATTTTTGTTTTTATAAAACGAGGAAACTGAAATGCTAATAATTAAGTTAGCAGTGACAGTCAGTGCTGGTTAGTCGTCCCTGGGTGCTAAACATACCTACTAAGCTCAATTATACTTTAATTACATTTTAAAAAATGAGAGATTTTAGGGTAATTGCAGCGATTTGGGTACGACAATCGTGAATTTTAAACTTCATTAATATGAACTATTTTTTTTCTTTTATATATTCTACTAAGGTGGCAAACAAGCATACGGCCCGCCTAATATGTAGTAAGCGGTTACCGTAGCCTATGGACGCTAGCAACAACCAGTGGTATCACTCGGGCGTTGCCGAACCTGTGAATTAAGGAGGAATAGTTGGGGTGACAGAATAGGAGACAGTACCGTGATGCTTATCCTATCTGTCAACACAATGCTTCCTCGCGGAGCTCTGGCCACCTTGCTCACCGTTAGGAACACAACATAGCACGGAGCTATGTTATTTGGCTACGATTTTCTGCAAGGTGGAGGAACTTCCCCAGTTGGCAGCTCTAATTCTGAGTGGAATTATTCGATTTCACTATGCCCTACATCTTTTTAACTGCTTTCGTGAATGCTTAATGTTTCTTATTTTATTATGTAATGTGATCGAGATACCTGTATTGTACACTTTCGGATCAGATAGGGATTTTTAAACTTTGCGTATAAGTAATATGAACTCTATACTGTAGATATTTGCATCTTCTACTTACGAGAATTCAGAACATCTTCAGAATTCAAGATATCTTCTAATTCGAGAATCCTTGGAAAATAATAAACTCTCACTTCTCACCAGAAGACGCAGGTTCGAATCCACCCCGTGATTGAATTTTTTCTCCACTAAAAATAACTTTATAATCTTAGCATGGAAAATGCAAAAAAATCACAAAAATGTATCTTATAAACACTTAAACTCCTAAAATTTATAGTGTTATTTTTAGAAGAAAATAAATTTTGTTTATTTTTGATGTGTCACTGGTGTGGCCCTAGCTTTAGATTATTACCTATTTTATGTTTATTATAACTGAATTGTCTTTCAAATACGTCTGCTGACATAGACTGACGTGAAAATGCCAAGTTTCCGCAAATTTCTTCTAGAAAACGAAGCTGTTATGTAAGTTTTAATCCATGGCCATATTTTTCAATGAAATCTAAAGGCAATTTAATTGAATATAATTGCGGTATAATGCTTGACACTGCTTGCTGTAACGGAAAAGGATCGTAATATAACTTGAAAAGGAGTATCACAAAAATATGTATCCATCTCTAGGCTAATGTGGCATAGCTCTTTTCATTTTAAGAATGAGCTGGAAAACTAAGCATCGAAGGATCACCTAGAATAGGACGTAGATCATTATTTTAGTTTATTCTGAATTTTATTTTTCGTTTAACTGCTTCATTAGTCCACTCGTCTTGAGCGCGACTGTTACGCTAGAGGTCCTGGGTTCGATTCCCAGGTCGAGCAGTGCTATTGAGTTTTTCTATGAAATTCTTAGTAGCAGCTCGGAGTTCGGTTAATGGTAATAAGCTCGCCCCCTATTACATGGGACCTAAACATACTGGCGAACTAAGGGTGTACATTAGTACGCCTCTGCCTATCCCTTCGGGGAATACAGGCGTGATGGTATGTTAGTGACTAGCGGTGCGAGCAAATCGTTAAAAATATTGATACGACAAAATTCAACAAATTTATCGTAAATGGCAGCATACAACTTCGAACTTCAATGAGATATTATACCGGCACGGTAAAATCTTATCTAAAGAGCTCCCAGATAAATTCTAAAATAAATTAGGAAATTTAAAATTACTAAAAATATGATTCGACCCAGCCATTCTCTCTATTGAAATCTTGTTTCATCAGAAACCAGTAAATTGTCAACACGCTAAGCAATGCGTCACCGTGCAGTGAAAACCACGTAAAGCACAAATTTTCGGGGATTTATTTTACTTATTTTTGGAAAGAAAAATTTCGTCAGGCACCATTAGAACGAATATATTAAGTTCGTTCTAATTTGTGCTTTCTTCTTATGTTGGTTTTCACTGCACGCTCGACGAATGGTATAACATCTCGGCACGTGCACGTCTGTGAGATTGTCTTGACGGCGTGTGAAGTCTGCCAACACGCATTAGGCCAGCTTAGTGGCCTATAGCCTCTCATCCTGAGAGGAGACCTGTGCCTAGCAGTGATTACGATATGATATGATTGTAAAATGCTCGCATCACTGGTTCGATAAGTTTGTAGCCTTTGTTGTTATTGTAGTTGACAGAATCTTAACTATAAATCATGTCACATGCAAATTTGTGTAGTGTGAGTAATCGGAAAATATACGTTAATCTGTTAGACCTATATTACATTATTAAAATAATGTTTCATTGCAGAGGCATCAAATCGCCAGCCGATTATCTGTACGTGAAAATTATACGATTCACGTTAGCTGTTGTCAGGTCCTGGCCTCACAAAGAGGTTGGAGAGTATGAGTCTAGACTCCTGACGATATTTCTTAAATACTTTTATCTCTGTTTTGCTATATTGTGTGTTGTCGGATGTATGGTGTTCTTATATCTCCACTTCAGCTCTCTAGTATTCTTGGAATTGGGACATATTATAGTCACGACGATATTGAACTTTCTCGATTTGGTAAGTAAGATATTATTACTTAAGCCAGAAGAAAGCCTTTGGGTCCGACAGGACGCTGAATTTCCTATACAAAGGTAATACCAAAATAAATTTTAATTCAAATACAATTGACATCAGGCGAACTGGCGGTCAAGCGTAAGCCTATCACGAATAAAAATAAAAACAATTTGATCAAATTGCGTTATTATTCGGATTCGGATACCGTTAATCTTGGTTAATAACCGACCATGTTTGAATTACGTGTAACGGATGTGACATCAGCTAACACGCCAGACAATCAGAGCCAAGCTGCCATGTTGCCGCTCTCCCCTCCTACCAAGCCAATACCTCAGCCTAACAGTGGGGATGTATCAATAAAAGCCATAGCCAGCCATTTTATGATACCTTGGCTATTTTTCTTTCTTTAAAAAAAAAAAACTTACTAGTAATGTGGGTCGCTCATTACTAGTCGTGTGTTACGAGTGAGTTCACGTCGGTAATGCAATAGGTTGGTTTCGAACCAGCAACCGCATGATCGCCAATCCGACGCCCTAGACATTAGGCTACCGCCGCTTGCGATTAAAGCATCTAGGCGAATTATTTTGGTATTACGCTTGTATGGGCAATTTAGTCCGCCGGACCCATGAATACTAGTAGACTGCCCAGTTTTTAAGCATTAACTATGAATTTTAATTCAATTAATCCTATTCTTTAATAAAGTATTTTTGAAAACGGCTTAATAAATATATTGAAACTAGTAATTTTTTTGTCATATTATTCTTTCATAATATATCTATATAACATGTGTATGTTAATGTATTACAGAGCAGAGTCGTTTTGTTGACATTTTCTGACAAGTATCGAGCTTTGGCCAAAGATTTTCTTACTAAATTCCATCTCTTCTATTACAAAGATCGATCTGATTACGCGATGAAGGTAAGAAATTTAAACAATGCTTGGTAGTATTATTATTTGTCTTTATTTTTATAGGAGAATACAAAATGGATACTTTTTGTTTACATCAAAGAGAGATACATTATTTAAGATGAAGAGTATTATTAAAATCAGTTATTAATCGTTTCAGAATAATGCTCTAAGTATTTGATATTTCGTTAACTCTCACTATATATTTTACAACTTCACTGTTAGATAGTTTGACTGTAGAATTTTATTAGATTCTTTATTTTATGTATTAGATTTTATAGATTATTAAAATGGCCATTAATGTTTTTATGACCTTTCAAATTATCGAATTAACAATCCTAATCGAGCTGTGGTTTTTATTATCACGTTATTTACTATGTTCTTTATTACTCATTAAATTTCTGTTACAGACCCACAAACAAGTTCACTTGGTGTCTCATCTCTACACGTTATATCTAGCATCACAAACGTTATTAGGTCTTTCTCTTTTCAATTTAATTCCTATGTACAGCAACTATTCAGCGGGAAAGTTCAAAGCTGGTGGCTTACAGAATACTACTTTTGAACACTCTCTTAGTATGTCGTATCCATTCAATACATCGACTGACATAAAGGGATACATTGTTGTCTGTATTATTAATTGGTGAGTAATTTCCTAAGGAGGATACAGTACAGTATAGTAATGAAGTCTGCATCCATGTCTACATTGATTGCAGATAATTATATGTAGTCTCACTAGTTAACCAAGGATAAGAACCCTCCCCCCCCAAGGGGTTCTCGCCTTGTCGCGGCGGGGGGGGCTTAGTAACCGTGGATAGTGGCCCACGGCGAAGCTAAGTAGAACCCCAGGGAGGGGCTGCTCCTGCGGGCTTTGCCCAGGAAGCCTGCATTGGAGCGGCCTCTTTAGGTTACGGTGTTGTATGGGAGGCTACTGAGGCAGGCCGCGGTGTTGCGTGTCTGTGGACACTGCGGCTGAAGGTTGAGGGGCCGCAGCAGGAGAGGAGTGCCGGTATTACGGTGCACCGCTCTCCCTGCCTTCCACGGCCTCGGCGGGGTCGCAGGCGTCGGACTGCAGACACGGTGGGGCCGCAGGGGGGGAGGAGTGTCGGTATTACGATTCGCCGCTCTCCCTACCCTCTGCGGCCGATGTGTGGACGGCGGCGGGACTACGTATCTGTCCCACCGTAGGGAGGATTTTGGGCGGCGGACTCGGGGTTGTCAGTCGCCCTAGAGGAGGGTCCAACATTGGACGTCCGCGGTGGGATCGCGAAGCATGCGAGAGCTATTCCTGTGATTCCACTACTATGCGGAGGATGGCAGTGGTGGTGGTTTTAGTCGGTATGCTGGCCACCTGGCCGGAGAGCCCGACACAACCGTCCCGCATCCCCGAAGCGGGGCAGCGTACATAAGGAGCATTTTCCCTCCCAAAAAATAAATAAAAATAAAGGATAACAACACTGTATTTTTACACCTAATTTTACACTAAAATGTGATCTTACTCAACCACGTTACATTATTTATCTATTTTTATTTATCTTTTTGTGATTATTCTGCATTTTCCATGCTAAAATTATAAAGTTATTTTAGTGAAGGAAAAATACAATCGCGGGCAGGATTCGAACCTGCGTCTTCTGGTTAGATACACCAGACGCTCTGAACGCTAAGCTTCCGCGATTGAATTTTTCCTTCACTAAAATATTTTTTTTTTTGATGTAAAGAATACTTGCTAGGTACAAAAAAGTAATTACTTGGATATTTAAAATAAGGCCAATTATAAGTTAATATTTGATTTTGTTAATATTTGAAACATTTAAATTTAAATATTGTTAGTAGACTGCATGGGAAAATGCATTTTTGTTCTTATAACTTATGTCTTGCTTATCTATTGGCTAAATAAATACACACACAACAGATTAATTAGATTTCAATGCAAACCAAATAAAATAGGACTAGAATTACTATTACTACTTTTTGACATGTAATAATACAATTTAATTTTTACATTTGCAGGATTATTTCATATCTGTGCTCAACTTGGTGCTGTATGTTTGATCTATTTCTATCAGTTATGGTCTTCCATCTTTGGGGCCATTTCAAAATACTTATTAACAAGCTTAATGATTTTCCTAGACCGAATTCTATATCACATTTCACATTGGAGGACGGCTCTATAATCAGCGCTGAAAAGTATTCCAAAGATGGACTGGAACAAGTTTCTAATAAGTTAAAAGAGTGTATTGACTACCACCGGGAAATTTTAAGGTGAGTTCATCTATGTTCACAGTTAAGCCCCCACTGGGACAAACGTTACCTCATAAAACCAAAAAGCGATTCTAATCTGCACTCCAGTGCAAATTAGGTTAATAAGTTAGGTCCAAATGAAATGCGCATAAACTGCAGGGCAGCTTGTGGCGAGCTGATAGTGAGTGGCGACACTGCGGTCCTTATTGCTTCAGGGAGTCGGTCAGGGCCTCGTCTCCAGTTTGCCCGTATTGAGTAGCTGAAGTGGAAACCTAAGACCGCCCACAAGACTCTCCTTAATTGGCTGGCCAGAGGGGGGACGCTAGAGCTATATGTTCGGAGGTGGAAGCGGGAAAATCCAATTCGGGTCTTTTCGAGACGCTCGACGGTAAAACCGAGGCCGTACCTCTCTACACCCTTAGCCGCTCACATCGCTGTTGCTGCTGTAGTTGTGGAGTGTCCTAAGTGATTTAAAGGGCGTCTGCGCGTTGTACCTGTGTCCCCCCCGCAAGCCTTCCAAAGGACTGTATATCTTCCTCACGGGAGGCATGCCGTGAGATCCAAAAAGGAGATACAAATAATAATAAAAACTTTATTGCCTCTTTTTTTGAAGAATTTCGTAATGTAAAAGAAATAATACTATTAAAGAAAACTATAATAATTATTTAACTTTAGTTACAAAACACAAGTACAACATTACAATGCAGTTTTCAAGAGCATTCGATGCACAGCCACAGAATAAAAAAACTTACGCTACGGAAACAAGAATATTAACGATCTATGGTACTATGAAATAAGGTTCCAACTCTAACATTTTTCCATGACAATCGCGTATCACTATGTAACTGTCGATTTTAATTAGAATAAAGACCTCTATCGTCCAAGTTAAGATTAAACTTGTATTAAAGTTGCTAGGTTCTCTCCTGATGATCATACATAATTTGCATACAATTTGTACGAAACTAATATGAATGTATGATTTTTCAAAAGTGATAACAAAATAGTTAGAGAATCGGGTGATGGGATTGATTTGATATTCAGTTTTCATTTTGTAAGAAGCGAGAAAATATCTGACTTGCTCGGTTGTAAGACCTCTTGAGTTCGACTCACCGACTGGCTGGCCCAGTCACTGTCGTAAAGCACCTCAGTGTGCGTTTTGATTTCTGTGCGTTAGAGCCAGTTGCTCAGTGGTTGCTACGATTCCATCAGCTCAGCAGTCCTAAGGGGCTCACAAAGTACGGCAACGCGTCAGCAACTCTAATCTTCCATAAGCGGTGGTAGCTGCTAACCATTATCTGCTCGTTTGTTAAAAACAATAAAAAATAATAGATTTACAGATACTATGTCCAACGTGTTTGGTCCGGTGTTGTTCATGCATTACATGTATTTTCAAACAAGTGGCTGCATACTGCTTCTGGAATGTGCACAAATGGTAAATATGGTGTAGTTAAACTTACGTCACGTTCTATCTAGCGCTTTGGTATAATTTAAATATTTAATTTTTTGCAGACGGCGCCCGCTCTGCTGCGTTATTTGCCGCTCACTGTCATACTATTCCAGTCACTCATACAGCTTTCAACAATTTTCGAATTGATTGGGAGTGAGGTAACATTACCTTTTTATATTCATCTTAATGTGAGAAAAAAAGCCGACTTCTCATTGTAAGGTCACCTTAACTGGAAATGTATAGCTTACTATGTAGGCATGTGTAGATACTATACAGAATAATATCGTGATATCTTTCCAGAGTGAAAAATTGAAAGACGCTGTTTATGGCGTGCCGTGGGAGTGTATGGACGTAAATAACAGAAAAGTAGTCATGATCTTCTTGATGAACGTGCAGGAGCCCGTGCACGTGAAGGCAATGGGTATGACTAATGTTGGCGTTCAATCTATGGCTACGGTAAAAAAAATATTATTTTCTGTAAAAATTAGAATACAATTATTATTTTTTTTAATTTGTGGCTTACGCTTGACCGCAAGTTCACCTGATGTTAAGCGATAGGTACTGTGATCTACGATGGAGCGCGCTTGCCTAGAAGAAACCAATTCTCTCGTGATTTAAAAAGACACTCAGATTATATCTATCGGGGAACGTCCACTCGGGAACCATATTCCACACATTTTGGCGGTACCTACGCATGACAAAAGTGGATGTAAAGCGTTTCGTCCGAGTTTTTGGAACATTACATCATGATTCGATGTCGTTTTTTGGTGCTACGGATCGTGGAGATCCGTCCGTTAAAAAAAACCGTTTTCGACTTTGGAGTTTAGCCCGGACAAGGTAGTCGTTGCCAATGAGCTTCTTGGTGCGTTTCTCGACAGATTCCAATGCCTTGAGTTTGTACTTAGGCGATCTATACCAAAGGTGCGAACAGTACTCCATGCACGCACGAACTAATGCTTAATAAAATGTGAGCAATTATTCCAGCGTGAAGTAAAGACGCATCTTCGAGAGGATGCCCATCTTTCTGGCAGCTACTTGAGCCTTCGACTCTATATAGGAGCCGAAGTTGAGGGTTGACGTCAGAGTAATGCCCAAGAGCACAAGGTGATCGATTATCGGCACAGATACATCTCAGAAAGTAGGAGCCAGTTGAAATTGTCTCTTTTTGGCAGAAAACGGACTTGCCTGGGTTTTGACAGTGTTGAATTAGACCAGGTTGGCATCATCCCATTCGGAGACTACCTGAAGGGACAAATTCAGGCGCTCAACCATGGCCTCTCTTAGAGACTGGATCGATTCGATCCACTGGTCCGTGCGTTGGCTGTGTAACTCTCTACAACGGTGCTGTCGTCTGCGTATCCAACGATACCGGGCTTCAGCAGACTTTTTTGAAGAAGAAAGAGTGTCGCAGAGAGTACCGATCCCTGGGGAATATCAGCATTGATATGGTCGGACGACCCATCAATAACAACTCGAATCCTCAGGAAGACCGATATCCAAGCAAAGAAACCAGTGGGCAAGCCATACGATGAAAGCTTGCTAATGAGCTTGCTAACTTGAAGCTAACTAAGCTAACTCGAAGGGTATCGACTCGGCCTGGCCCCTGTTGAAAGCCTTCAAGAGATTTGTTTAACTTTTCATTTCCCTCAAACTATGCAAACATCGGTGAATTGAACAAAATAAATATAAATGGGAAAACGTGTTAATGACAGAATGAGTTTATATTCATGCTAGTTATTACGGGTACTTATTCAAGATTGTATGTATGTGTGTGTATTGAAAATTAATAACAAACAAAAAAATTTATCGTAAATTATTTTGACTATTAAAGAAATGTAATCTTATCCAAAATAATCTTCTCTATCTATACTTATAATAAATCTGTAGAGAGGTCAATTCTGTACATGAAATATATTTCCAAAATAACTATCAGCGGGTGATTAGTGATCGATACTGACGCCAAAAATGCAATCAGTAAAATTTTTGTCTGTCTGTCTGTATGTTCGTTATAGAAACAAAAACAACAAGACAGATTTCAACGAAACTTGGTACAATTGTTCTTCATGCTCCTGGGCAGGTTATAGTATACTTTTCATCACGCTACGATCAATAGGAGCAGAGCAGTGAAGGGAAATGTTGGGAAAATGAGTGATTCATGAGAAAGGTTTCAAGCTATAAAACATCACGCTACAACCCTTAGGAACGGGGCAACGCAAGTGAAACCGCGAGCGAAGAACTAGTTGTAAATAATTTAGATAACGAATTAACTTGAATCTCTTCTTTTGCAGATTTTGAAGACTTCATTGTCCTACTTCACGTTTCTGCGTAGCGTATAAAATAATTTACACTTTATATGTGTAAAAAATTATTTAAATATTTTTTCTCTTTATATTTCTTCATAAAAAGTTTGTGAGCACGATGCTACTTTAATCCATTCTATGCTGAGGCCACCCATCGGCGTCCGAAATATCTCTATTCAAATGCCGAGGCCGCCCATCGTCGCCTAAATTCATACTCCAATATCTCACCAAAAGATAATAAAAAAGATTTGTAAATGATGTGCGGCATGGATAAAGTGCTTGCTTTTCCAGGGTGGCTTGGCGGTAATGTACTGAATTTCTAGGGCAGCAATGAACGGGTTAAGGGTTATATAGCACCATCCTACTATCACACTAAAAATAACTTGACAAAAATAAAACCGCCCTCGAAAACATGAATAATAATGTTATGTGTAAAAATATTTTGTTAGTTAAAAGTTATTTTATTTCAACATTTTGAGTGGAGAGTAGAATTTTACTTACAATGTTGATATTACCATTTTTTATTTCCTTTTTTTTATTTGTTCGGTCGGTACATGTTATTGTCATTTTGTTCTAAATTTTGTGTTCAGATCGTCACCAAATTTGGAAAAAACATTAAAATAAAAATAAATCCTAATCGTTTATAAAAGACGGAGTTCTGAGGTAAAGACATAAAACACAGATAAATTTTAAACATCTCTCAGCTCTCACCTCCTTTTTAAAGTTGGTTAAAACTTATATCGACAATTCAATACATTGTAATACACACAGCCTGTAAGGCAATTTTTTTATTGTAATTACATTAGAAACAAGCATTTATTTCAATTATTCCATTTAAGATACTCTATCAAATATAATTCTTTTGTGCACTTTGAGAAAATATTAAATATTATTGACTATCTTTTTGTGATTTTATTGCATTTCCCATGCTAAGATTATAACGTTATTTTAGTGAAGGAAAAATTCAATCGCGGGCAGGAGTCGAACCTGCGTCTTCTGGTTAGATACACCAGACGCTCTGACCGCTAAGCCACCGCGAGTATAGTAATAGTATCGTAGGAACCTAGATTAACGGTATCCAAATCCGAATAATAACATAATTTGATAGAATATTGTCTGAATAACGATTTATTTCGGTATTACGTTTTTGTGGGCAATTCAAGCTCCGCCGGACCCATAAAGGTATTCCTGCAAGACTGACCGATTGAATTACCAACGAGTCAATGTGGGTGTGTGTGTGTGTGTTTGTATTTGTGTGTATTGAACTTGAAGAACAAACTAAGTTGATCGGGACTCTTTTATTTGATAATTAACTTCTGTCTTTACCCGAAATAATTGCAAAAATTGTAATCAACTTATCTAATCTTAAAAAGGTTTTTATTTCTTACAGATTTTGAAGACTTCACTGTCCTATTTCACGTTTCTTCGCAGCATATAAATATAGTTAAAATACATTTCAATATTTTCTTCTTAGTAATAAAATGATTGTGTTCTATGCTGTTGAGGTCTTTATAAAAGGTTTTGAGCACCGAACGCTGCTCTATGGGTTAAATAGCGGCATCCTTCTATTCTCTAAAAATGATATCGTCAATATAATAATTATATTAAAGTAAATAAAGTTTCTAATCTAATTATTAGATTAGAAACAAGCATTTACTGTAACTAAGTATTCCGTTTAAAGTCTATCGAATTATCATATACCTATAATAAATAATTATTTGCACTTTGCGAAAATATTAATTATTATTAACTACTAGGTATTGAATTTTATTGTAGATTCAGATTATTTCAACCTAAGTATATTATTTTCTGTGAAAGACTTTTTGGAACGAATTTCTTTGACGTGCTCTGCCAAGATGTTTGGTTCCATCTGGCGTATTTCGGATGTTATCGTCAAGTGTTGAACGCCATATTGGATTTTTTAAATAAATTGATATGAGTGTAAATTTCGAGGTATCTCGGTGTGCTGATATTGAAATCGAAATAATTTAAGCGGAATAAATTACTTCAGTAAACATTTCTTTGTTATCTAGAACGCTTCATACGCTACGACACGTTTGGCGTAACAGTTGAGCGATCAGCTTCTGCACCACAAGTTGTGAGTTCGATCCTCACAAGAAGCGAATATTTGTATGATCTACAGGTAATTGTTGCGTGCGAGAGTTTACAAACACTTTGTAAACTCTCCCAAGATACAGGAGAAAATCTTAGTGTGGTAAGTAAAAAAAATGCGTAAATAAATTTATAAACTGAAAAGGATCTCACTAAAAACATTTCTTACAAAGTAGGTTGCCAAGACTTACGACCTCATAATGCTTTTTGTGTTAATAATACATGTACAAGAACGGATAAAACGCAAGTTAATAATTTTGAAAGTGGGAGTAGGGGAGCACATGCGTTCGATTTTAAATTAAAATGGCGCAGGTATGTAGGTAGGTAGGTAGGTAACTAGGTCATTTTAATCACATAATTGCTCAAAAGAAAAACATTAAAGGGAATGTCATGTCACATAATCTAACATATTAATTCTCGCCTATTATTTGTTCAAGAAAATTAAAAGGAAGAAATAGATCGTGACACACGCTATAGTCTCATATATTTTATAAAGGTGAGAATACACCAGCAGAATTTTTGACTATGACCTAGTTATTGCAAAAGTTGTCGTTGGTCGTCACACAAAAAATCAGCGGGAGTTTAGGCGGGAAAATGTAAAGTTTTGTCGGTTTTATATTATTTTTCAAAAGTCGTGTTTCTCCGAAGCTTAATGTGTAATTATAATGGATAATTAACCATTAAGAGTTCGTAAACGTGTGCGAGTGTAGGCAAATGATATAAAACTGAAAATGACTTTTTAGTTCACTCCTAAACTCCTGCGTAGCCTTAGTGAAGATTCCAGTTTTATTGAGGAATATTTTGTATACTTGACACTGGCAAACACAAAGTATGACGCCATATAATTTATTCCTATGACGGGGTAAATATTACTTTTTTACTCCTTATATCCCATGACGGGATTAAAAAAATATACATATATTATCAACAAGTCATTAGACTCTCAAGCTATCATCATTCACCTACTGCATGTCTAGGTTAGATAAGAAAAAATATTTCAACCTTACCTTAGCTTATTAAAACCATATATTCACGTCCAGCCCCCTGAAGCTGTGAATAAATTAAACTTCTAAGTTAACGCAAAAAAAGTATATTTCGACACTCTTAAGGGAATCAAAATTTATAGAGTATTTTTCATTTACCTACAACTATGAAATTTAGCAAGTAATGACGTCTTATACTACAAGTTTAGGGAAAAATCTGAAAACTATACATTTGTGTAACAAAATGTTTTTTCCTAAATCACAATTTCACATAAAACTTATAAAATTTACTGACAACTTCTATCAGGTAATAGGTTTATTAAAAAGCTAACACACTTCATAATGGCAATAGGCTCGCGCCCTATTACATATGGGACCTAAACATACCGGCGAACTGTGGGTGTATATTAATACACCCCTGTCTAACCCTTCGGGGAACACAAGCGTGATGGTATGTTATGTTACCACACTTCAGCAATAGATGGCGTTGGTAAAAAGCTACCACACTTCAGCGCTAGATGGCGTTGTGCAGTTTACGTCATTTTCTGAATCGCGGCGTGACTTATTGACTTCCGCTAATACCTACATTGCGATTTGTAAACACTGTCTTTACGGTTGCATCTGTGATTTTCCTAGTTGGAACGATTCCACAAGACTTTCGCGAATTTCAGTGATGCCGATAAGCTGTGTTTATTTTTTTAGGATTAGAGGGCTGCAGCTGCCTCCTTCATCCAATTGGAAAGGGCTAGTTGGTTCTGCACCTATTATAACAAGATTGTTATCATATTTTATTATAAATCTGGGCCAATTAAATAATTTTATCACAACTCCCGGATTCACTCAGCTGGCGTGGCGTCATCAACACTGACCTCCTACATTCAAGGTTTCTTTGAGTGCTGATTTCATACATCACATTAATGTTAAAATCCAATATGGCGGCTATTATTTTCCCAAAATAATTTATATGGGTGTCAATTTCAAGGTTTCTCGGGGTACTAAAACGAAATTTATTTTGAAATCCAGGATGACGGATAATATTTTTGCGTAAAAATTTATGTGGATGTCAAAATCGTGCTTCATAACTAACAATTTCAGTAATAAATGATATCAAGTGCATTATTTTTTTGTGATAATTTTAATACATATTTGAGTTAGATTTTCTGATTATTGAATCAGAGTTATAAAAAGCGTGAGGAGCATTGTCGCTCCCTTACGGAGGTGCCCCAACCACAGTGTGTTCCTACCTTTAGACAACTATCTTTTTTATATTTCTTAGAACTAAATTGTCATTTAAATTTAACTACCGACATACACTGACGTAAAAATGCCAAGTTTACGTAAATTTCTTCTAGAAGATGAAGCCGTCATGTAAGTTTTAATGCCTAAAGGCCAAATTTGTGCACAGTTTTGTATACGGGTATATAATTCACGTTTCTCCTTTTTAATATTATATCAATTTTTTTTTTTTTAATATACGATAGAACTTAACCAATTTAATTTTTTAATCCTAAAACCAGCTTTTCAAACTAAACTTCTATATCAGACACTTCTTCGTAATTGACAACTTTCCATTAACCTTCTTCTTTCTTTAGGTGAACAACATTCCTTTCATGCTCTTAACCTGTTCCATCATTTTTTACATTTATGTCGCTTCCTTTAGAATTAATAACTGTATGAGGTGTTGGATTAAATCCTGAAATGAATTTGTTTTCTTATATAAAGTTCTTCACATACCTATTATAATTTCTCACCAATTTCCAAGTCTTTACTTACTGTAACCTTTCGTTTCCTATCTTAATGGTCCGGCGGAGCTTGAATTGCCCACAAAAACGTATTACTAAAATAAATCGTAATCCAGACAATATTCTAAATTATATTATTGTTCGGATTGAAATGCCGTCAATCTAAGTTCATACAGTACTATTTTGTCTACTACTACTTCATTGGAAATAAAGGATTAGAAAATCGTTCCAAACTTGATAATTGTATCAAAAATTGCATTCGCTTACATTTATTTCCAGTGAAGTATTTTGGACAAAATGGTAGCGTAGGAACCTAGATTAACGGTATCGGAATCCTAATAATAATACAATTAGATTAAATTGGGTTTAACTTGCGATCTATCTCGGTATAACGTTTGTAAGAGAAATTCGATTCGCTGGATCCTTAACTTAGTTTGCTTTTGTTTTTCAACTTCGGGATTATCGTAATAATTTTCGAGCTCAAAAAGGGGAAGGTTAAAAACGGAAATTTGTCTCTAAATTGTCTTCCATAGAACAGCTCGGACGTGAATTTAACTTTGGAGGGACGAGGTGTAATATTCACATAATTACTTAATTAAATCAGAAAAATTAGTCTGATTGTATCACATTTATGATCCTATATTGCAATATAGCACCTTTGTTTACCATATTTTACGCATAAACAATATGTTTCATTGCAGAGGCATCAAGTCACCAACCGATTATCTGTACCTGAAAATTTTACGATATGGATTAGCTGTAATCAGGTCCTGGCCTCACAAAGAGATTGGAGAGTATGAGTCTAGACTCCTGACGATTATTCTTAAATTTTTTTTTTTTGTTTTTCTTTCTTGTGTATTGTTGGATCAGTGTCGCACTTCATCATCCACTTCAGCTCTCTAGAATTCTTGGAATCAGGACTTATTATAGTCGTAACGATATTGGCCGCTATCAGTTTTGTAAGTAAAATATTACTACTTTACTTTTTAGTAGTAGTACCCACATAACTTGGGGAACTTTAACGGCTTACGTAGTCGTAAATAGACTACCCATTTGAAATTACCAAGTGAAATTTAGATTAATCAATGAATCCTGTTCTTTTTTAAGTATTTTTGCTAAACGACTTAACATGTTAAGGTTTATAATTTTTTTCCTTATCACATGTTTGAAATATATTTAAAGATATTTTTCAATGTATTACAGTCCAGAGTCATTTTGCTGACATTTTCTGACAAGTATCGAGATTTGGCCAAAGATTTTCTTACTAAATTCCATCTCTTTTTCTACAAAGATCGATCTGATTACGCAATGAAGGTAAGTTATTTAAGCAATAAATGATAGTATTATAATTTGTCATTATTTTTGTAGGAGAATACAGGATGGATACATCTTTTAAATTCTTCTTAGGTTTCTCTTACTTATCGTACACTCTCACTCTCAGTCTCACTGTATTTACGTCAAAAAAGATACATTATTTAAGGTTTATCATCACGTTATTCTTCGCTATTAACTCATTGAATTTCTGTTACAGACCCACAAACAGATCCACGTCTTGTGTAATTTCTTCACGTTATTGGTAGTAGTACAGACGTTATTAGGTCTTAATCTTTTTAATTTAATTCCTATTTACAATAACTATTTCTCGGGAAAATACAAAACCAGTGGCTTACAAAATTCTACCTTTGAACACTCTATTAGTATTTCGTATCCATTCAATGTATCGACTGATCTGAACGGATATATTATTGCTTGTATTATTAATTGGTGAGTAATCTTACAATAATTAAATCTTAAACGCGATGTGACATTGGATTTCTGCGTCCATGTCTATATTAGTAGGTACAGATATTATAGTCTCCTGATATAGAAAACTGTTTTAACGCTGCATTTATTAGCTAAATACACATACAAGAGTCACAACATTAGATCACACATTAGATCTCACGTGTACTTAAATTAAATATAAATACAGCAGTAATATTAATATATTGTGGACGTGAACAATATTTTATTAGGCTTGTGTACATGATACAATTTAATTCTTACATTTGCAGGATTATTTCATATCTGATCTCAACTTGGTGCTGTTTGTTCGATCTATTTCTGTCAGTAATGGTTTTTCATCTTTGGGGCCATTTCAAAATACTTATTAACAATCTTAATGATTTTCCTAAACCGACTTCTAAATCATATTTCACATTGGAAGATATTTATACAATCAGCGCTGAAATGTATTCCAAAGATGAACTAGTACAAGTTTCTAATAAGTTAAAAGAGTGTATTGACTACCACCGGAAAATTATAAAGTGAGTTATTTATGATGACATTACCTAAAACATAATTACTTCTGCTTATCATTAGAAAATTTATCTACGATTGTACGAAACTAATGTGATGATGCTTCGAAGGTGGTAACAATATAGTTTTGTAAGAGAACTGGGTGATAAAATTAATTAAATTGTTGATTATTGCTGTATTAAGTAAAACAAATATAGGTATCATTATGCATCTGTAATCCTCGATGGCACAGTGATAATATAATGATTTGTTGAAAATTACCTTAAACGTTGACCAGAATTATGATCTCTCTACAATTAATTTTATAGATCTAGTAATAAGCGGACCCATAGGTAGACTACAATTTTAAAAATAATTAAATACGAGTCCGGTGTCGTTAAATTAGTTCCTCCACAACTAAATAATTGCTCAGAGGACCTTTCTCGATCTACCGTCAAAGATTTAAAGAGCAATCATACATATAATAAAATGTTAACAGGACGATGTCTGTACATCATAGATATTGCAGTGAAATTATAGTCTTTAAAATTAATTAAAAAAAAACTTACTTGCAAAGCAATAGCCTTTGCCCAGCAGTGGGACACAAAATAGGCTACTAAAAAAAACTTGCAAAGTGAGTCACACATTACTAGAATTCGTGTTAACTCCTCGTGTTATGCTAAATGCTTGTGTTACGAGCGGGTTCACGTCGGTAGTGCACCGCGAACACGCGGGGTGTTTACCACACCGGTAACCACATGATTGCATGTCCGACGCCCCAGCTATTAGGCTACCGCCGCTTAATTATCGCTTGGACGATATAGTTTTGTATTCATTTATGGGTGGTTCCAGTCGCCGGAAGAAAAACATTAAAATTTAATGGATCCGGCGACTGGGACCGCGATCCGAGTTAATTGGTGTCCCAGTCACCGGAAACCTCATTGTGAGAATGGGTTAGAATATTATAATTTAATTTATTATATTTTAATCGTAAGATGCGAGAAAATATCTGACATGCTCATTTGTAAGACATCTTGGGTCTGACTGGCTGGCGACTAATCGTAGGTTGGAATCTGTCTTAAAGCACCTTGGTGTGTGTTTTGAATTTTACGCGTAAGAGCCAGTTGCCCGTCGGTTACTGAGAATCCAGCAACATACAGTCCTTAGGGGCTCTTAAAGCTCGGCATCGTATCAGCAACTCTTGTGTTCCATAAGCGGCGGTAACTGCTGACCATTATCCGCTCGTTTACTATAAACAATAAAAAAAACAGTTTTACAGATACCATGTCCAGTGTGTTTGGACCGATGTTGTTCTTGTATTACGTGTCTTTTCAAATAAGTGGCTGCATACTGCTTCTGGAATGTGCACAAATGGTAAGTATGGTATAGTTACACGTCACGTTCTATTGGCTTTGATATAATTTACTTATTTTAATTTTTGCAGACGGCGCCGGCTCTGCTGCGTTATTTACCGCTCACTGTCGTACTGTTCCAGACACTCATACAGCTTTCAACAATTTTCGAATTGATTGGAACTGAGGTAACAACATTCTTAACCTTATATATTTATCATAATGTGCGAAAAAAAGCCGACTTCTCATTGTAAAGTCAGCTTAAACTGGAAATGTACAGCTTGCTATGTTGGCGTGTGTACTATACAGAATAATGTCGTCATATCTTTCCAGAGTGCTAAATTGAAAGACGCTGTTTATGGCGTGCCGTGGGAGTGCATGGACGTAAATAACAGAAAAGTAGTCATGATCTTCTTGATGAACGTGCAGGAGCCCGTGCACGTGAAGGCAATGGGTATGGCTAATGTTGGCGTTGCATCTATGGCTACGGTAAAAAAATATTTATATTCTGTAAATATCGCGATACAATTGTTTTTTATTCGTGATAGGCTTACGCTTGAAACCCAGTTCACCTGATATTAAGCGGTACTGAGATCTACGATTCCATATTTCGGCGGTACCAACGCTTGACAAAAGTGGAATGGATATTATGAATTCTTGGAATGTACAGCATGAATCGATGTCGTTTTTTCGTGCTTCTGATCGTCCGATACTAGACCGGGCAAGGGGGAATAAGATTGTGGACATCTGATGCATACACTCAAAAAACCGATAAGCAACTTTCCAGACTTTAGAGTTTAGCCCGGACAAGGTAGTCGTTGCCAATGAGGTTCTTGGCATATTTCTCGAGGGATTCGAACGCCTCGAGTTTGTACTTAGGCGATCCATACCGAAGGTGTGAACATTACTCCATGCACGAATGAACTTGTGCTTGATACATTGTGAGCAACTTTTCCGGTGTGAAGCAACGACGCATCTTCGAGAGGATGCGTCGCCCAGCTTTCTGGCAGCTCCTTGAGCCTTGAACTCTATATAGGAGCCGAAGTTGAGGTTATCGGCACAGATACATCTTGGAAAGTAGGAGCCAGTTGAAATGGGCTCTTTTTGGCAGAAAACGGACATGCCTGGGTTTTGGCAGCGTTGAATTTGACCAGGTTGGCATCGTTCCATTTGGAGACTGCCTGAAAGGACAAATTCAGGCGCTCGGTCATGGCCTCTCTTAAAGACTGGATCGACCTGATCCACTGGTCCGTGCGCTGGTTGTATAACTCTCTACAACGGTGCTGTAATCTGCGTATCCAAAGATACCGGGCTTCAGCAGACCAGCGATGTGAAGCAGAAAGAGTGATCCCTGGGGAATACCAGCATTGATATCCAGATCGAATCGAATCCTGAGGAAGCCCGAAATCCAAGCAACGAAACCAGTGGGCAAGACATACGATAAAAGCTTGCTAATAAGGCTATCATTCCAGACCCTGTCGAAAGCCTTCGAGATGTTAAGAGATTTGTTTAACTTTTCATTTCCCTCAAACTATGCAAGCCTGTATCAAGATACAGGCATTAATTTTTTAGGCTTTATTTTTTACCAGGGATTTTTGTAAAAAAAAAATTACGATGACAATCCCATCGTACCTTACAAGCATTCATGTTTTTTTGTTTTACCCTTGGGTAAAACATGAAACATCGGTGAATGCTGACTTTATAGAAAACAAAAAACAAAATTAATAAGAGTGGGAAAACGTATTAATGACAGAATAACAAACTTAGTTTAAACTTACGCTTTTATTTTGATAATAAACTTTATTTTGTTTAAATTTGTCGTATTATAAATTATTATGACTATTAAAGAACTGTCTTTATCCAAAATAATTTTTAATAATTTATATAACATATTAACTTGAATCTTAAAATGATTTTCTTTTTGCAGATTTTGAAGACTTCATTGTCCTACTTCACGTTTCTGCGCAGCGTATAAATACACTTACAATGTGTAAAATTATATTTAAATATTGTTTCTCTTTTATTTATGAAATAAGTAAGGGCACATACTAAAATGTAGAAGTCTTCATAAAAAAATTGTGAGCACGATGCTACTCTATGGGTTAGATAGCACCATCCTCCTATCACATTCTAAAAATATCTTTTAACCAAAAGTAAAACCGCTTTCGAAAATATAAAAAACATGTGTAAAACAATTTTGGAAGTCGGTGCCTTCGATTTGATTGGATTTTTGGTTTCCCTGCCGAATTCCGGTTTTACTTTTTGTGAAAAGTTATTTTATTTCAACATTTTGAGTGGCGAGTACAATTTTACTTACAAGGTTGATATAATAATTTGTTCGGTCGGTACATGTTATTGTCATTTTGTTCTAAATTTTGTGTTCAGATAGTTACCAAATTTGAATGGGACCGCTTCAGGAGTAACAAAATTTTAAAATAAAAAGAATTTGCCAAATCGGTTTTTAAACGACGGAGTTCTGAAGTAAAAACAAAAAACAGTTGAATCGAGAACATCCTCCTTTTTGAAGTTGGTTAAAACTTATATTGCAATTCAATACATTGTAATACACACAGCCCGTAAGGAATTTTTTTTTGTTTTAATTAAATTAGAAATGAGCATTTATTTCAACTATTCCGTTTAAAGATACTTTATCAATACCTACATATAATTCTTATGTGCACTTTGTGAAAATATTAAATATTATTGATTACTTGAATTTCATTGTTGATTGAGTTTATTTGTCTACCGCATCAGAAAGCACCCACACACGAGACGGTTGAGAAGTAAACTGGTAGCCCTAGCTAAACTCAAGCTCTATTTTTTTATTTTAATTAGACAAAATACAGGTACTTTTGAAATGTCAAAACTACATGAACGGTTCCAAATAGTAGGCTTAATGGGGAAGAGCTGGCAAAAAAGTCCATACATACTCTTATACATATATACATACTACCTAGAGAAATACAATATTCTGTTAGACTCGCAATATGGGTTTAGAAAGGGAAGATCTACACAAGATGCAGTTGTAGCTTTAACATCTGAAATTATAGCTAAAGTAGACAAAGGTGACAAATGTATTGCAGTCTTTATTGATCTGAAAAAAGCGTTTGACACCGTTTCCGTCCCAATCCTTCTGCAACTGCTGGAGACTATAGGAATTAGAGGCACTCCCCTTTCCCTCTTTAAGAACTATCTCCAAGATAGATAACTTCAAGTCAAAATAGGAAATTAAACCAGTAACGATGAAAATATTACTTTTGGAGTACTACAGGGGAGCGTCTTAGGCCCAACACTGTTTCTGATTTATATAAATGGGCTGTTTCACTTGGAAGATAGTTGTGAGAGAATCTACTCATATGCAGACGACACTGCTGTGGTGTATTCCGGAAAGAATATCTTGGGCAGCGGTAAAAACAACGGCTGAAAAAGGCTTATCTAATATATCAGGCTGGCTTAACGCGAGCCTTCTTACTCAATACTCAAAAAACTAATTTTATATGTTTTACTCCTAATAAAAGATCTCAGCCTGGTGCAGATTTCAGTCTTCGCATTCATGTTTGTGTTAATAAAGCACAGACTGCCAGTCCATATAAAATGTCAAAATGACAAAATATTTGGGTATAATGGTAGACCAACGACTATCATGGCACCCCCACATTGAAGTCATTATGACCCGAGTTAGGAAATTCATCTGGATGTTTAAGACTTTGCGAGACGTTATGACATTACAGTTGATAAATAAAACCTACATTGCCCTGGTACAGTTGATAATTGCTTATTGCATAGCGGTTTGGGGGGGTGCCACTAAAATAAAATTCCTTGATCTGGAAAGAGCCCAGCATTCACTTATAAAGGTTATGTACTCCAAACCATATAGATACCCCACTGTAACCCTTTATAAAACTAGCGGCCTGTTAAGTGTAACGAAGCTATACATTTTAAACATTACACTAAATATGCACCTAAAATACCTCTATGCTTAGCAAATATAAATAAAAGACGTAAAGATATAGTAGCAAATGGTCCTCAAGTACGAACGGAATTTGCCCGACGTCAATATATGTCCCAATCTGCATATATATACAATAAACTAAATAAAATATTAAATGTATATCCCTCAATATCTCGCGAGAGAACGTACACATTCAGGACACACACACACACACTAACACACATATGTATATACATGAAAACACACATACAGTGAGAGAGAGGGAGGGAGAAATATATAACTAAGTAGTGTTGGTATATGTATT
Organism: Acronicta aceris; assembly: GCA_910591435.1. Classification (NCBI taxonomy): domain Eukaryota; kingdom Metazoa; phylum Arthropoda; class Insecta; order Lepidoptera; family Noctuidae; genus Acronicta; species Acronicta aceris. The sequence continues at coordinate 4,872,223 of OU342776.1, read as the reverse complement.
AATCTTTATATTCTATCATTGTTATCTTAAAAACATTGTCTGATGAATAGGGGATGAAGCGAGCCAACCCTAACACAATAACAAAATAATTTCTTTTAAATTTTATACATAGATAGATTGCTACGGCATATATCAAAGACCACTACATCTGTTAGACACCAATATTAAATGCTAACTGCATTTTACCTAAACACACTTCTTTTCCTATAGGTACACGACTATTGCCACGAACCAAGTTGATGACCCTGGCTGGTACATCTATGTATAGTCAACAGCACATCACAGGCATCCAAAACTGTAAAATTTCAATTATGATTTCCAAACAATAGATTTTATTCTTATTGGAGAAGAGAAGTTGGAGGAGAGAATATGTAAAATTATTATGTAAAATTACTTATAACAATTTTGTTTCATAGATTACATCGATTTTTAGAATAAACAATTTTTTATTTAACAAGAACAATCTAAGTTTATCAAGAAAACCTCTTGTATAGGCTACATTCAGACTACAAGTCTGTTAAAAAATATATCGGCTTGTGGTGGGCATTATGCTATAAAATATCCAGATGAGATACGTGTGCTGTCTGAAGGTCTTTCCTTCTCGTAGTCTCCCTTTTTTGTTTTTCTTGTTCAGTTTCATATTCATGGGTATATTTTGCCAGATGAGTAAGAACTACGATATACTAACAATATACAAACTGTCGATATATTCATTTCCTCTGTAAAACTCATTAACCTTCCTTTTTTCAGAGTCAGGTAAAAGTAGTTTCTAATCAAACAGAAAGAAAAGAGTAACTTGAATTTCGAACCCACCCGACAGAAGCTGTAAACAAAGTCGTGCACTTTAAAATACTGCCAATACTTTAACAAAGTGTGGTCTGCATGATTCCTCCTGCTGTAATCTAATTAGGGTTCTTATGACTCTTTTCTGGAGTACAAAAGTTTTTTGAGTATTGGAACTATAGCTACCTCCCCAGAAGAGGATGCTTTTTTTATACCACTAAGGTGGCAAACCAGTATACGGCCCGCCTGATAGTAAGCGGTCCATAGCCTATGGACGCTTGCAATACCACGGGTATCACTCGCGCATTGCCGACCCTGTAAATGAAGGAGGAATAGTTGAACTGGCAGCATAGGAGACAATGCGTAATGCCTATCTGCCAACACAACAAATCTTCCTCGGGGAGCTCTGGCGAACTTGCTCATCGTTAGGAACAAAACATAGCACGGAGCTACGTTATTTGGCTACGAGGAAATTATTCGATTCAACTATGCCCTACCTCTCTTAATGCTGTATCCATATTATCCATTGGGGAAATTTTACAGTTTTTGGTAGCTTGTTGTGCTGTTGATTGTATGTTACGGCTGTTTAAAGCTGGCCCAAAAACTAAGATCAAGATACAGTTCAATTGACTGCTTCATTAGTCATAAACGCAAGAGATCCTGGATTCGATTCCCAGGTCGAGCAGTGTTATTGGGTTTTCTATGAAATTCTCAGTCGAAACCAATATGCTCATCTTAAACACACCAGTGAAGTGAGTACGATAAACCTTTACCTAATGCTTCGGGGAATGCAGGCATTATAGTACAGTAAGTAATATTTACAGTAAACGTACACTTTTCAACCAGAAATCAGTATGTGAAGAATGGTAGCAAATTGTCAGGAGTGCCACTAATCTTTGAACGCCAGCCACGAATACTCTGCAAAGATATCAACGATGAAGAAGAATATTTGTTAAAAATATTTATTGAGAACTCTTTTCAACAAGAGTTGATCTGGTAAATGCAAGCAAATGTAAGGTGATAAAATGGATGGACGAATGTAAGGTTTACAATTTCATTTAGTTTATTAAACATTTTAATAGTTTAAAACGAAATGATGTTAGAATAAATACTCAACAAGGGCGAGGTATTTGAGACTCAACAGTCATGCCGGCTGGAAGAGAGGAAAAAGAAGGGGAGGTTTTTGTTTTGACAACTGATGTCAGGGATGAACAAAGAAACAGAGAATTGATTTGGGAGGAAAATAAAAATAAGGAATATGGGATTGTTACTGGAGTTTTACTGTCCGCTATACAAACATTACAGAAATAACAAAATAGTAGAGTAGTAAGTTAGAGGTAGGTCTCCCGTGTGGGGACGGGTTAGAATAGTTACTCGCTGCTATTCAGATAGGTATCTCATAAAAGCCGAGAAAATATCTGACTTGATCTGAGTGGTAGGTCCTCTCAGTGTCGACTGGCTGGCGACCGCCCTTAAGTCGGAAACTGTCGGACTGTGAAGTTCGGACGTCTGATGTAAATAAATAAATACACTCACGCCTTTCTCCAATAAGATAGAAGGCACTTGCTAACAATTCTTGCATACTTCGATTAGATGTATTATGTGTAAGTGAGAAGAAAAGAAAGGGAGTGAACACAGTCCCCTAACAGCAACCTTTCATTCCCAGGTATTGTTATTGATCAGAAATTGGGTTGCGGGGGTCTGATGGCCATCGCTTCATGAGAGATATGAATATCCAGGCCTATCTAGTTAGACTGAAAGCCCAACCGAACATAGCTTTGTTTATGCTCAAAAGAAAAACATTAAAGGGAATATAAAATCTTATAATTTAACGTGTGTGCAAACAACTGTAATAATTCTCGCGTAATAAGTTATTCACCCAAGAAAATTAAAAGGAAGAAATAGATCATAGCCATTGCGATGCTTTCATATATTCTATAAAGTTGAGAATACACCAGCGGAAATTTTGTATGTGACCCAGTTTTTGCTATGCAATGGTTGTCGTGGATCTCCAACCAATAATTATGATGATCTTAACAATAACTTGTTAAAATTACTTATCGATGACACTAGATAAATTGGTTTAGAAAAATATCAGCAATTCAGCATGCAATTAATTAGACTCTCAGTCTTTCATCATTTACCTACTGCATAGTTGAGAGAAACTCATTTCAAGAACAGATTTATACTTAATTCTGAACAGAAAATAGAAAAACAGCAGTGCCACGCATTTTCAACCGACTCTAAAAAGGAGTAGGGTCTGAATTCGACTGTATGTTGTTTTTTTATTTTATTTTGTTACGCGATTATTCTGTCAATCGTGAACCGATTACAAAATTTAAAACAAAATGGCAATGACACGTTACGATAAAAGTAAATGATAACGTCGTCTAGGTATACGTAAAATTTTACTCACTACTAAAACTGTTACATAACCGACTTCCGAAACTGTTACACACAACATTTTTTTAAATGTTTTTAATGGCGGTTTTACTTTTTCATAATTGTGGTCAATTATGTTTTTAAGTTTAATTTATGTGTTATTTATGGAAGATATACTAATTGAATTATGATATGGTGGTGTAGTGTAGCTTAAGACGATTACCTGTTTTATATTTCTAGAACTAAATTGTTTTTAAATATATCTGCCGACATATACTGACGTAAAAATGCTAAGTTTTCACAAATTTCTTCTAGAAGACGAAGCTGTTATGTAAGTTTTAATGCCTAAAGGCCAAAGTACTGACGTCTTAAAATCAGTTAGTATAATTTAGGTTTTCTACTTTATTTCACTTACTTTAACGGAGAAGGAAACGGTGAAAAGGGATATCAGACAATTATGATACCATCCTGCTCTAGGCTAATGGGGTGTAGCTCTTTACATTCTAAATAGAGGCTAGAGAATTAAGAGCACGAAGTATTCTTAATCCTCCTACCTAGAATAGGATGCAGAATATATTTTGGTTTATTTGCAATTTTATTTTTATTGTTTCTACATGAATAGTCAATACTCGATACATTTATTGCAATCCACAAGTTACATAGATGTTACAATAATATTAAATAGAAACAGGTGTGAGAGAGGAGAAGGTTTATCACCCTTTTTTAACTTTGTATTATTACTTATACTTTATATTATTTATTTATATATCATTATTATGAGTAAATCCTATTATTACACTAATTTAATTGAGTTTTGAGAAACGTAATTAATTGAATTATTATGATTAATGTTACAATTACAAGTGTACCTACTAGGGTTAGATAATGGATTTCATTTTATATTATTTGCAATGTGTTTTGAATAATTACTATTTAATTTCGTTTTTATTTATTATATTTGGATACTAACAGTACTAATGATTATGGAATGTTGTAAGTCAGTAAAAATATCAAAATGTGGGGTATTCCTCGAAACGCACCCGTTAGGTGAACTTGAAAATCAAATTAAAAATATTGTAATTCTATTCCTCATTTACCGCTCACTGTTATACTATTCCAGCAACTCATACAGCTTTCAGCAATTTTCGAATTGGTTGGAAGTGAGGTAATTTTACCTTTTATATTCTTATTATTGTGATACGTAAAATATCCAATCTGCAAGGCTAAGTTCCGCTTGCTGCTGTCATTCTTCATATGGGTGATCATTCTTAACAAATTGAGAAAAATTCAGTATATTTAAGCCGAGTTCTCATTGTACAGCTGTCAGCTTAAACTGGAAAATATGTATAGCTTAACCGTGTGTACTATACAATGTCGTCATATCTTCGCAGAGTGAGAAATTGAAGGACGCTGTTTATGGCTTGCCGTGGAAGTGTGACGTAAATATGAGAAAAGTAGTCATCACCTTCTTGTTGAACGTGCAGGAGCCCGTGCATGTGAAGGCACTGGGATCGACTAATGTTGATGTTACATCTATGGCTACGGTAAAATGAATTATGTTCTGTAAAGATAAAGACAGACAAATATTTATTTCAACTTTATTTATTTCACACCACATTTATTTTGTTTATGCACATCCATTAGTATGTTGGTAGGTAGCACTTACAAATTATATTAGTAAATATAATTATTCATTTTATATTAACCATTGCCATGGCCTGGAACCATTAACACAATTCCAGTGCTTCATAACTGGGCAATCAACTTTTTCCAATATGGTGTTAAGAAGTCTACTGGAGCTGTCTCGCACGCGATGCATCAGGGAGGCCACCCTTTTCCGCACTATTGTTCTGAAACAAACGTTGCTGATGCGCTGCAGAAACGAAGCAATGCTGTTGGGGCAGCATACGAAAACCGTTATTGTATAGGACCCTTATGGCATTAACAGATCTCTGCGCATAACGGACCCACAGGGAGCAGGTGCTCATATTGAAATCGAAATAATTTAAGCGGAATAAATTACTTCAGTAAACACTTCTTTGTAATCTACAACGCTTCATACGCTACGACACGTTTAGCGTAACAGCTGAGCGATCAGCTTCTGCACCATAGGTTGTTAGTTCGATCCTCACACAAAGCAAATATTAAGATTAATTGTTCCGTGCGTTTGTGCATGTGACAATTTGTGTTTGTAAACTCTCCCACGATACACGATTTTTTTTTATTCGTGATAGGCTTACTCTTGACCGCTAGTTTGCCTGATGTTAAGCGATACTGCGATCTACGATGGAGCGCGCTTGCCGAGAAGAAACCGATTCACTCGTGATTTAAAGACACCCAGATTATATCTATCAGGGAAGACCCACTCGGGAAGTGCATTCCATATTTCAGCAGTACGCATTATAAAAGTGGACTTAAAGCGTTTCGTTCGGGCTTTTGGAATGTCCACCGTGAATTGATGACGCTTTTTCGTGCTTCTGGTCGTACGATAGTGGAAAGGGCTAGGGGGAATAAGATCGTGGAGATCTGATGCACACTCTCCGAAATGTATCCGATAAAAAACCGATAAGCTAGCAACTTTGCGGCGATGTTCAAGATGTGTTAATAATACATGTACAAGAAGGGATAAAATTTAAGTTAATAATTTGGAAAGTGAGAGTAGGAGAGCACATAAGCGTTCGATTTTAAATTAAAATGGCGTAGTTAAAACTAGGTCATTTTAATCACATAATTGCTCAAAAGAAAAACATTAAAGGGAATGTCATGTCACATAATCTAACATATAATTCTCGCCTATTATTTGCTCAAGAAAATTAAAAGGAAGAAATAGATCGTGACACACGCTATAGTCTCATATATTTTTATAAAGGTGAGGTTACAAAAGTTGTCGTTGGTCTTCAGAATATAAAATATCAGCGGGAGTTTAGGCGGGAAAATGTAAAGTGCACTTTGTCGGTTTTATATTATTTTCCAAAAGTTGTGATTCTCCGAAGCTTAATGTTTAATTATAGGGGATAATTAACCATTAAGGGTCCGGCGGAGCTTGAATTGCCCACAAAAACGTAATACCGAAATAAATCGTAATCAAGACAATATTCTATCAAATTATGTTATTATTCGGATCTGGATACCGTTAATCTAGGTTCCTACGGTATTATTTCGTCTACTTCTACTTCACTGGAAATAAAATACCGAAAAATCGTTCCAAACTTCGTAAAGTTATCAAAAATTTCATTCGCTTACATTTATTTCCAGTGAAGTATTTTGGACGAAATAGTAGAGTAGGAACCTAGATTAACGGTATCAGGATCCGAATAATAACAGAATTTGATTAAATTGGGTTAGAATTACTATTTATTTCTGTATTACGTTTGTGAAAGAAATTCGGTCCACCAGACTCTTTAAGCGTTCGGAAACGTGTGCGAATGTAGGCAAATGATATAAAATTGAAAATGACTTTTGTGTTCACTCCTAAACTCCTGCGTAGCCTTAGTGAAGTTCAAGGGAATCAAAATTTATAGGATATTTTCCTTTCACCTAGAACTATCCAATTTGACAAGTAATGCCGTCTTGTCCTACAAGTTTAGGGAAAAACCAGAAAACTATACATTTTTGTGTAACAAAAACTTTTTCCTAAATCAAAATTTCACATAAACTTATAAAATTTACTGACAACATCTATCGGATAATAGGTTTATTAAAGCTACCACACTTCATATTAGCAATAGGCTCGCCTCCTATTACATATATATAGGACCTAAATATACCGGCGAACTGTGGGTGTACATTAATACACCTCTGCCTAACCCTTCGGGGAATCCTATCGGGGTATGTTATGTTACCATACTTCAGCACTAGATGGCGTTGATAAAAAGCTACCATACTTCAGCGCTAGATGGCGTTGTGCAGTTTACGTCATTTTCAGAATCGCGGCGTGACTTATTGACCTCCGCTAATACCTACATTACGATTTGTAAACACTGTTTTTACGGTTGCATCTGTGATTTTCCTTGTTGGAACGATCCACAAGACTTTCGCAAATTTCAGTGATGACGATAAGCTGTCTTTGCTTCATCCAAGTGGAAAGGGCTAGTTGGTTCTGCGCCTATTATAACAAGATTGTTATCATATTTTATTATAAAACTGGGCCAAATAAATAATTTTATCGCAACTCCCGGATTTCACTCAACTGGCGTGACATCATTAACACATTTGTAATTAACTACATATAATATTTACCTACAAACTTGTACGGAACCCTCGGTGGGCGACTCCGACTCTCGCTTGTCCGGTTTTGTTTATATTGTCATATCAAGTTTTAGTGATATTTGTGAAAAAAATACATTTATTTTATTTTTGGAGATTTTTCTTGGAACGAAGTTCTTTAACGCCGTTTGCGGTTGGAGTTAATTGCCAGAAGTTTTCATGTAAGGAAAAAGCGGTACGCTCATCTTAATACGTTTGGCTCCATCCTGTGTAGCTTGGATATTATCATCAAACGTCGACCGCCAATACTTGTTTTTCTAAATACATTGATATGAGTGTCAATTTCGAGGTTTTACGGGGCGCGGGATTATGAAAACAACACTAATTTTGAAATCCGTGACAGAGAACATTATTTTTTGTTAGTGTGGATTTCAAGGTTTCTTTGAGTGCTGATTTTATACATCACATTAATATTATTGATAATAATGTGATTTTGTTTTCCCAAAATAATTTATATGGGTGTTAATTTCAAGGTTTCTCGGGGGTCAAATTTATTTTGAAATCCAGGATGACGGATAATATTTTTGCGTAAAAATCAATTTTTATAACATACACTTTTAGTAATAAATGATATCAAGTGCATTATTTTTTGTGATAATTTTAATTCATCCAATCCATATTTGAGTTAGATTTTCTGATTATTGAATTGGAGCTAAAAAAAGCGTGAAGAACATTGTCGCTTCCTCACGGAGGTGCCCCGACCGCACACGTTTTTTAATGATGTGTCACTGGTGTGTTCCTACCTTTAGACAACTATCTGTTTTATATTTCTTAGATCTAAATTGACATTTAAATTTATCTACCGACATACACTGACGTAAAAATGCCAAGTTTACGTAAATTTCTTCTAGAAGATGAAGCTATCGTGTAAGTTTTAATGCCTAAAGGCCAAATTTGTGTTCATTTTTATATATAGGTATATATTACATCACATCTCTCCATTTTAATATTATATCAATTTAATTTTAAATATACAACCAAACCAATTATTTAATTTTTTATCCTAAAATCAGTTATTCCAAACATTTACATCAGACACTTCTTCGTGATCGACAACTTTCCATTGACCTTCTTCTTTCTTTAGATGAACAATATTCCTTTCATGCTCCTGATCTGTTCCATCATTTTTTACATTCATGTCGCTTCCTTCAGAATTATTAACTGTATGAGGTGTAGGAATACATTCTGAAACGAATTTGTTTTATTTTATAAAGTTCTTCACATATTATAATTTCTCACCAATTTCCAACTCTTTACTTACAGCTTTTCGTTTAGTGTGTTAAGGGTCCGGCGAAGCTTGAATTGCCCACAAAATCGTAATACCAAAATAAATCGTAATCCAGACATTAATCTATCAAATTATGTTATTATTCGGATTGAAATACCGTCAATCTAGGTTCCTATCGTACTGTTTTATCTACTACTATCATTGGAAAAAAATATTAGAAAATCGTTCCAAACTTGGTAATTGTATCAAAAATTGTATCAAACATTTATTTTGAAATTTGTCTCTAAATTGTCTTCCATAGAACAGCTCGGACGTGAATTTATTTTTGGAGGGACGAGGTGTAATATTCACATAATTACTTAATTAAATCAGAAAAATTAGTCTGATTGTATCACATTTATGATCCTATATTGCAATATAGCACCTTTGTTTACCATATTTTACGCTTTAACGATATGTTTCATTGCAGAGGCATCAAGTCACCAACCGATTATCGGTACCTGAAAATTTTACGATATGCATTAGCTGTAGTCCGGTCTTGGCCTCACAAAGAGATTGGAGAGTATGAGTCTAGACTTCAGACGATTATTCTGAAATTTTTTTGTTTCTGTTTTTCTTTCTTGTGTGTTTTTGGATGTGTGTCGTACTTAATCATCCACTTCAGCACTCTAGGATTCTTGGAATTGGGAGATATTATAGTCGTAACGATATTGGCCGCTATCAGTTTTGTAAGTAAAATATTATTACTTAACTTTTTAGTAGTACCCACATAACTTGGGAAACCTTAACGGCTTCCGTAGCCGTAAATAGACTGACCCAGTTGAAATTACCAAATGAAATTTAGATCAATTTTAATCAATAACTTTTTAAAGTATTTTTGGTAAACGACTTAACATATTGTGGTTTATAATTTTTTCCTTATCACATGTTTGAAATATATTTAAAGATATTTTTCAATGTATTACAGTCCAGAGTCATTTTGCTGACATTTTCTGACAAGTATCGAGATTTGGCCAAAGATTTTCTTACTAAATTCCATCTCTTTTTCTACAAAGATCGATCTGATTACGCAATGAAGGTAAGTTATTTAAGCAATCATTGATAGTATTATAATTTGTCTTTATTTTTGTAGGAGAATACAGGATTGGTACATCTTCTAAATTCTTCTTAGGTTTCTCTTACTTATTCTCTTACTTTGTATTTACGTCAAAAAAGATACATTATTTAAGGTTTATTATCACATTACATATTATGTTCTTCGCTATTAACTCATTGAATTTCTGTTACAGACCCACAAACAGATCCACTTCTTGTGTCATGTCTTCGCGTTATACGTAGTAGTACAGACGTTATTAGGTCTTAATCTTTTTAATTTAATTCCTATTTACAATAACTATACCTCAGGAAAATACAAAACCAGTGGCTTACAAAATTCTACCTTTGAACACTCTATTAGTATTTCGTATCCATTCAATGTATCGACTGACCTGGACGGATATATTATTGCTTGTATTATTAATTGGTGAGTAATCTTACAAGAATTTAATCTTATCCGCGATGTGACATTGGATTTCTGTGTCCATGTCTATATTAGTAGGTACAAATATATTCTCCTGATATAGAAACCTATTTTAATGCTGCATTTATTAGCTAAATACACACACAAGAGTGACAACATTAGATCACACATTAGATCTCACGTGTACTTAAATTAAAGACAAATACAGCAGTATTAATATTAATATATTGTGGACATGAACAATATTTATATTTTATTAGGTTTGTGTACATGATACAATTTAATTCTTACATTTGCAGGATTATTTCATATCTGATCTCAACTTGGTGCTGTTTGTTCGATCTATTTCTGTCAGTAATGGTCTTCCATCTTTGGGGCCATTTCAAAATACTTATTAACAATCTTAATGATTTTCCTAAACCGACTTCTAAATCATATTTCACATTGAAAGATATTTATACAATCAGCGCTGAAATGTATTCCAAAGATGAACTAGTACAAGTTTCTAATAAGTTAAAAGAGTGTATTGACTACCACCGGAAAATTATAAAGTGAGTTATTTATGTTGACATTACCTAAAACATAATTACTTCTGCTTATCATAAGAAAATTTATCTACGATTGTACGAAACGAATGTGATGATGGATGGATGATGCTTCGAAGGTGGTAACAATATAGTTTTGTAAGAAAACTGGGTGATAAAATTAATTAGATACTCACATACAATTTGTGTTGATTATTGCTGTATTAAGTAAAACATTATAAAGGTATCATTATGCATCTGTAATCCTCGATGGCACACTGATAATATAATGAATTGTTGAAGGTACTTTACCTTAAAGGTTGACCAGAATTATGATCTCTCTACATCTAATATTATAGATTTTGAATTATAGTAGTATCTAGTAGTAATTGTAGTGTATCTATGGGTCCGCTTATAATTTTTTTAAAATAATTTAAATTCGACTCCGGTGTCGTTAAATTAGTACCTCCACAACAAAATAATTGCTCAGAGGGCCTTTCTCGATCTACCGTCATAGATTTAAAGAGCAATAAAATGGTAACAGGACGATGTCTGTACATCATACATATTGCAGCAAAATTAATATCTTTAAAATTTATTTAAAAAAAGCTTACATGCAAAGTAGTTAGCTTCGCTCAGTAGTGGGAAACAAAATAGGCTATTAAAAAAACTTGCAAAGTGAATCACACATTAGTAGAATTCGTGTTAACTCCTCGTGTTATGCTAAATGCTTGTGTTACGAGCGGGTTCACGTCGGTAGTGCACCCGCGTGGGTGGGTTTCGAACCGGTAACCACATGATTGACTTCCCAGCTATTAGGCTACCGCCGCTTAATTATCGCTTGGACGATATGGTTTTGTATTCATTTATGGGTGGTTCCAGTCGCCGGAGGAAAACATTAAAATTAAATGGATCGGGCGACTGCGGCCGCGGTCTGAGTTAATTGGAGTCCCAGTCACCGGAAACCTCATTGTGAAGATGAGTTAGAATATTATAATTTAATAATAATATTCCTCATTGCCATTCAGATAGCTATCGTAAGATGCGAGAAAATATCTGACATGCTCATTTGTAAGACATCTTGGGTCTGACTGGCTGGTGAATAATCGTAGGTTGGAATATGTCTGAAAGCACCTTGGTGTGTGTTTTGAATTTTACGCGTAAGATATAATTTAAAGTTCTATAATTTCTATAAGATATAGTTCTTAGGGGCTCTTAAAGCTCGGCATCGTATCAGCAACTCTTGTATTCTATAGCGTTGGTAACTGCTGACCATTGTCTGCTCGTTTGCTATAAACAATAAAAAAAAAATAGTTTTACAGATACCATGTCCAACGTGTTTGGACCGATGTTGTTCTTGTATTATGTGTCTTTTCAAGTAAGTGGCTGCATACTGCTTCTGGAATGTGCACAAATGGTAAGTATGGTTCAGTTAAACTTACGTCACGTTCTATCGGCTTGGATATAATTTTCTTTATTTTAATTTTTGCAGACGGCACCGGCTCTGCTGCGTTATTTGCCGCTCACTGTCATACTATACCAGTCACTCATACAGCTTTCAATAATTTTCGAATTGATTGGAACTGAGGTAACAACATTCTTAACCTTATATATTTATCATAATGTGCGAAAAAAAGCCGACTTCTCATTGTAAGGTCAGCTTAAACTGGAAATGTATAGCTTGCTATGTTGGCGTGTGTACTATACAGAGTAATGTCGTCATATCTTTCCAGAGTGCTAAATTGAAAGACGCTGTTTATGGCGTGCCGTGGGAGTGCATGGACGTAAATAACAGAAAAGTAGTCATGATCTTCTTGATGAACGTGCAGGAGCCCGTGCACGTGAAGGCAATGGGTATGGCTAATGTTGGCGTTGCATCTATGGCTACGGTAAAAAAATATTTATATTCTGTAAATATCGCGATACAATTGTTTTTTATTCGTGATAGGCTTACGCTTGAAACCCAGTTCACCTGATATTAAGCGGTACTGAGATCTACGATTCCATATTTTGGCGGTACCTACGCTTGACAAAAGTGGAATGGATATTATGAATTCTTGGAATGTACAGCATGAATCGATGTCGTTTTTTCGTGCTTCTGATCGTCCGATACTAGACCGGGCAAGGGGGAATAAGATTGTGGACATCTGATGCATACACTCACAAAACCGATAAGCAACTTTCCAGACTTTAGAGTTTAGCCCGGACAAGGTAGTCGTTGCCAATGAGATTCTTGGCATATTTCTCGAGGGATTCGAACGCCTCGAGTTTGTACTTAGGCGATCCATACCGAAGGTGTGAACATTACTCCATGCACGAATGAACTTGTGCTTGATACATTGTGAGCAACTTTTCCGGTGTGAAGTAACGACGCATCTTCGAGAGGATGCCCAGCTTTCTGGCAGCTCCTTGAGCCTTGAACTCTATATAGGAGCCGAAGTTGAGGTTATCGGCACAGATACATCTTGGAAAGTAGGAGCCAGTTGAAATGGGCTCTTTTTGGCAGAAAACGGACATGCCTGGGTTTTGGCAGCGTTGAATTTGACCAGGATGGCATCGTTCCATTTGGAGACTGCCTGAAGGGACAAATTCAGGCGCTCGGTCATGGCCTCTCTTAAAGACTGGATCGATCTGATCCACTGGTCCGTGCGCTGGTTGTATAACTCTCTACAACGGTGCTGTAATCTGCGTATCCAAAGATACCGGGCTTCAGCAGACCAGCGATGAAGCAGAAAGACTGTCGCAGAGAGTACCGATCCCTGGGGAACACCGGCATTGATATCCAGATCGAATCGAATCCTGAGGAAGCCCGAAATCCAAGCAACGAAACCAGTGGGCAAGACATACGATGAAAGCTTGCTAATAAGGCTATCATGCCAGACCCTGTCGAAAGCCTTCGAGATGTTAAGAGATTTGTTTAACTTTTCATTTCCCTCAAACTATGCAAGCCTGTATCAAGATACAGGTATTAATTTTTTAGGCTTTATTTATTTCCAGGGATTTTTGTACAAAAAAATTACGATGAAAAAAATTACGATGACAATCCCATCGTACCTTACAAGCATTCATGTTTTTTTGTTTTACCCTTGGGTAAAACTGGGGTGGGGTCACTTGGGTGACTTTATAGAAAACAATAAAACAAAAATAATAAAAGTGGGAAAACTTATTATTGACAGATTAACAAACTTAGTTTAAACCTACTCTTTTATTTTGATAATGAACTTTGTTTAAATTTGTCGTATTATAAATTATTTTGACTTATAAAGAACTGTCTTTATCCAAAATAATTGTAAATAATTTTTATAACAAATTAACTTGAATCTTAAAATGATTTTCTTTTTTGCAGATTTTGAAGACTTCATTGTCCTACTTCACGTTTCTGCGCAGCGTATAAATACACTTACAATGTGTAAAATTATATTTAAATATTGTTTCTCTTTTATTTATGAAATAAGTAAGGGCACATACTAAAATGTAGAAGTCTTCAAAAAAAAGTAAAAAAGTTGTAAGCACGATGCTACTCTATGGGTTAGATAGCACCATCCTCCTATCACACTTAAAAAATATCTTTTAACAAAAAGTAAAACCACTTTCGAAAATATAAAAAATAATGTCATGTGTAAAACCATTCTGGAAGTCGGTGCCTTCGATTTGATCGGATTTCTGAAGTGAAAACATAAAAAACAGTTGAATCGAGAACATCCTCCTTTTTGAAGTTGAAAACTTATATCGACAATTCAATATATTGTAATACACACGGTACTATTCCGTTTAAAGAGACTCTATCAATACATATAATTTTTTTGTGCACTTTGCGAAATTATTAAATATTATTGACTACTTGAATTTTATTGTTGACTAGCTTTTGCCAGCGACTTCGTCCGCGTGGAATAGTTACTTTGTTTCCTAGTTCTTCGCCCGTGGTTTCACCTGCGTTGCCCCGTTCCTAAGGGTTGTAGCGTGATGATATATACATTGATAGTTTGAAACCTTTCCCATGAATCACTCATTTTCCCAACATTTCCCTTCACTGCTCTGCTCCTATTGATCGTAGCGTGATGAAAAGTACACTATAACCTGTGGTTTGGGCTGTGCGTTGATAGATCACTATGTCAGTCAGTCAGTCACCTAACGTAAGAGTAGACAAATATAATCAGAAAGCTCCGAACTGCTAAGCTATCGGGAGTTACACGTGTTATTGTGAGTCAACCATAAAAGATAGACATTTGCTGTCGTGGAATATTTTTTATATAATTTTAAGGAGAACATTTCCGTCATACATGATTTCTGTGCAGCTTTAACCATTAAGGCTGCACACGCGACGGAAGCTTAAAAAATGGAGTAAGTTCTCCTGTTTTCCCAACATTTCCCTTCACTGCTCTGCTCCTATTGATCGTAGCGTGATGAAAAGTATACTATAACCTGCCCAGGAGTTTGAAGAACAATTGTACCAAGTTTCGTTGAAATCCGTCGAGTGGTTTTTGTTTCTCTAAAGAACATACAGACAGACAGACAGACAGACAGACAGACAGACAGACAGACAGACAGACAGACAGACAAAAATTTTACTGATTGCATTTTTGGCATCAGTATCGATCACTAATCACCCGCTGATAGTTATTTTGGAAATATATTTCATGTACAGAATTGACCTCTCTACAGATTTATTATAAGTATAGATTAAGTTTATTTGTAATATTTTTTCAAATCTGTTGTATCAAACGTAATACACGTTTGATACAACAGATTTCATCTTGAGACCTCAGTTATCTCAGTCTCATTTACCCAATAATTTCATTTTCTACGAACTCATCAGCAGTTCTACCGCATCAGAAAGCACACACGAGACGGTTGAGAAGTAAACTGGTAGCCCTAGCCAAACTCAAGCTCAAATTTTTTGAGAAATTCGATCCGCCGGACTCTTAATGGAGAAGAGCTGGCAAGAACCTCCATAGATACTCTTATACATAGATAATTGATGTTTACAGTGTTTTATGGAGTTTGATGTGAGCGATAAGAGCAAATTACCTTCCAAAAAGATAACAAAACTGAATCCGAATTGCTACGGCCTGTATCAAGGACCAGTACATCTGTTAGACACCAATATCAAATGCTAACTGTATTTTACCTAAACACACTTCTTTCCCTATAGGTAGACGACTATTGCCACGAACCAAGTTGATGACCCTGGCTGGTACATCTATGTATAGTCAACAGCACATCACAGGCATCCAAAACTGTAAAATTTCAATTTGATATCCAAATAATAGAGTTTATTCTTATTCTTATTTATTTATTCAATAAGAATTTACATCGTGTATGAAATACATTACTTTGATAATTAATAGTATACAAATTCAAAAATTTACTAAACAATATAAAATAAAATTACTTATAACATTTTTGTTTGATAGATTACATCGATTTTTAGAATAAACAATTTCACAATAATTTTGATTTAGATTTCGTCAACAGAATACATACACTTATTTAACAAGAACAATCTAAGTTTAACATGAAAACCTCTTGTATAAACTACATTCAGACTAGAAGTCTATTAAAACATATTTCGGCTTGTGGTGGGCATTGTGCTTTCCAATATCCAGATGAGGTACGTGTTCTGTCTGAAGGTCTTTCCTTCTCGTAGTCTCCCTTTTCTGTTTTTCTTGTTCAGTCTCATATTCATGGATATATTTTGAGATGAGTAAGAACTACGATATACAAACTAGGAACTGTCGATATATTCATTTCCTTAAAGTGTGGTCTGCATGATTCCTCCTGCTGTATTCTAACTATGGTTCTTATGGCTCTTTTCTGGAGTACAAAAGCTTTTTGAGTATTGTAACTATAGCTACCTCCCCAGAAGAGGATGCTTTTTTATACCACTAAGGTGGCAAACCAGCATACGGCCCGTCTGATGGTAAGCGGTTACCATAGCCTATGGACGCTTGGAATACAACGCGTATCACTCGCGCATTGCTGACCATGTAAATCAAGGAGGAATAGTTGGGCTGGCAGCATAGGAGACAATGCGACAATGCAATGCTTATCCTATCTGCCAACACAACGCTTCCTCGAGGAGCTCTGGCGACTTTACTCACCGTTAGAAACACAACATAGCACGGAGCTATGTTATTTGGCTACGATTTTTTGCAAGGTGGAGGTACTTCGCCAGTCGGGCAGCTCCAATTATGAGTGGAAATTATTCGATTCAACTATGCCCTACCTCTCTTAATGCTGTATCTATATTATCCATTGGGGAAATTTTACAGTTTGTGGTAGCTTGATGTGCTGTTGATTGTACGTTACGGCTCAGTTTAAAGCTAGCCCAAATACTAAGATCAAGCAGCAGCAAGTCGAGCAGTGTTATTGGTTTTCTATGAAATTCTCAGTTGAAACCAATATGCTCATCTTCTATTACATGGGACCTAAATACACCAGTAAAGTGAGTACGGTAAACCTTTACCTAACGCTTCGGGGAATGCAGACATTATGGTACAGTAAGTAATATTTACAGTAAACATACACTTTTCAAACAGAAATCAGTATGTGAAGGATGGTAGCAAATTGTCAGGAGTGCCACTAATCTTTAAACGCCAGCCACGACTGCTCTGCCAAGATATCAACGATGAAGAAGAATATTTGTTAAAAATATTTATTGAGAACTCTTTTCATCAAGAGTTGATCTGGTAATATTAAGCAAATGTACGGTGGTAAAATATGGTCCTAAATGAGGACATACACGAGGTCAGGATGGACAAATGTAAGGTTTACAATTTTATTTAATTTATTAAACATTTTAATAGTTTAAAACACAATGATGTTAGAATAAATAATCGGCGAGTGCGAGGTATTTGAGACTCAACAGTCATGCTGGCTGGAAAAGAGGAAAAATAAGGGGAGGTTTTTGTTTTGACAATTGATGTCAGGGATGAAAAAAGAAACAGAGAATTGATTTGGGAGGAAAATAAAAATAAGGATTATGAGATTGTTACTGAAGTTTTAATGTTCGCGACACAAACATTACAGAAGTAACAAAATAGTAGAGTAGTAAGTTAGAGGTAGGTCCCCCGTGTGGGGACGGGTTAGAATAGATACTCGCTGCTATTCAGATAGGCATCTCGTAAAACCCGAGAAAATATCTGACTTGATCAGAGTGGTAGGTCCTCTCGGTGTCCACTAGCTGACGATCGCCCTTACGTCGGAGACTGTCGTAAAGCACCTTGGTGTGTTTGCGGGCGTGAGTCAGTTTCCCCTCGGTTGTTACGGGTCTGGTAGTCTGCAGTCCGTAGGGGCACTGAAAGCTCGGCAACGCATCACCAACTCTAGAGTGTTGCAGGTGTCCATGGGCGGCGATGCTACTACTTATCATTAGGTTGCTCGTTTGCCGCCATAATCTATTTATATCATATCCTAAAAACGGTAGGTACTCCTACCTACCGGCAAAAAGCCTAACAACCCGTCTATCCTCAGGATATCGTCACTGCCTAAAAAATGGGTTAGGACGTCAGATGTAAATAAATAAATAAATAAATACACTCACGCCTTTCTCCAACAAGGTACAAGGCACTTGCTAACGATTCTTGCATACTTCGAATAGATGTATTATGTGTAAGTAAGAAGAAAAGAAAGGGAGTGACCACGGTCCACTAACAGCGACCTTTCATTCCCAGGTATCGTTATTGAACAGAAATTAGGTTGCTGGGGTCTGATGACCGTCGCTTCATGTGAGATATGAATATCCAGCCCTATCTAGTTAGACTGGAAGTCCAACCGAACAAAGCTTTGTTTATGCTCAAAAGAAAAACATTAAAGGGAATATAAAATTTAATAATCCAACGTGTGTGCAAACAACTGTAATAATTCTCGCGTAATAACTTATTTACCCAAGAAAATTAAAAGGAAGAAATAGATCATAGCAAAGGCGATGTTTTCATATATTCTATAAAGTTGAGAATACACCAACGGAAATTTTGTTTGTGACCCAGTTTTTGCTATGCAATGGTTGTCGTGGATCTCCAACCAATAATTAAGATGATTTTAACAATAACTTGTTAAAATTACTTATCGATGACACTGGATAAATTGGTTTACGAGTAGAAAAATATCAGCAAGTCAGCATGCAATTAATTAGACTCTCCGTCTATCATCATCTGTCTACCTACTGAAAAGTTGAGAGAAACTCATTTCAAGAACAGACTTATACTTAATTCTGAAATATGAGGACAAAATAGGTATTAAAGAATTCGAGAATCTCAGAAAAACAACAGTGCCGCGCACTTTGCAACCGAGTTCAAAAAGTAGGAGGTTCTCAATTCGATGTATGTTGTTTTTTTCTGTTTGTTTGTTACGCGATTATTCCGTCAATCATGAACCGATTTAGATGATTCTTTTTTTGATTGGTAGGTCATACTTCAGAGGTGGTTCCATAAAAATTTGGTCAAGTGATCGCAAAATTTAGAACAAAATGACAGTAACACTTATCGATAAAAGTAAATGATAAAATGATAACATTGTCTAGGTATACGTAAAATTTTACTCGCCACTAAAAATGTTAAAACAAAATGTTTTTTTTTTTTCAACTTTTAAGGAAAAGTAAAACCGCCTTCAAATACAAAAAAAAATTGAAACTGTTTTGTACATTATTTCTTGTTATTGAGTGCGGTTTTACTTTTTCTTAAAAGTTATTTTTTTGGATACTTTTTCAATGGTCATTTATGTTTTTATGTTAAATTTAAGTGTTATTTGTGGAATGTGTGTGTGTATACTAATTTATTTATTGTGATGATTTTTTTTAAATTTAATTTTGTGGTGGTGTGGTGTAGCCCTAGCTTAAGACGATTACCTGTTTTCTATTGTTATACAGAACTGACTGTAGAACAAAATTGTTTGTTAAATATATCTGCCGACATATACTGACGTAGAAATAAATGCCAAGTGTACGCAAATTTCTTCTAGAAAAAAAAGCTGTTTTGTGAGTTTTAATGCCTAAAGGCCAAAGTACTGAAGACTTAAAATCAGTTAGTATAATTTAGTATTTCTACTTTATTTTACTTACTTTAACGGAGAAGGAAACGGTGATAAGGGATAACAGAAAATTATGATACCATCCTGCTCTGGCTAATATGGCGTTGCACTTTACATTCTAAGTAGAGGCTAGAGGATTATACTCTTTGCGCTGTAGCATGGTGTGGGTGACAGATGCCTGTATGACGTTCTTATGGCATTCTGGTTGGGTTTAATTTAATTTACTACAGTTATTAATGATTTAATATATGTATTACGAATGTGGTACAGCTAAGTCATAATTTGTATATCGCGGCAACCTTCAAGAGTGAAACGAAATGTTACTGAAACTGTCACCCGCACCATGCTACAGCGCAAAGAGTGTAATATTGTTATAGGCTATATAATAATACAGTACGCCTCTTAGGAATGGAGCAGCACGGGTGAAACCGCGAGCGGGTCGCTAGTCGGAAATAAATATAAGTGAATGTAATTTTTGATAATTTACAAAGTTTAGACCGGTTTTATGGTCGATTATTTCCAGTAAAGTTCGTAGTAGATGAAACGGTAGAGAAGGATTAGAAGGAAAGACCTAGATTAACGGTATCCGAATCCGAATAATAATACAATTTGATCAAATTTCGATTGATCGATCATATACGATTCAAAAATATTCGTCTATCTTTAATGTTATTGTGCTACCATCTAGTAAGAGACGTGAAACTATCTGACTTGCTCGGTTGTAAGACTTCTTGGGTGTTACAGCCGAGCATTCAGGTAGTAGACTTTGTCCAGTGTTGTTCCTAAACACAGGACAAAGTCTAAACTGGGCAGTTGCTCAGTGGTTGGAAGGACTGTAGTCCTTCTTCTTCTTCTTCAACCTGCTGCCATCCAATGCTGGTTGTAGGTTTCTCTTCGTATGCACGCCATTTCGAACGATCTTAGGCCTTCCGCATTTAATTCTTCCCAGCCACCTTGGCCAGATCGTCATGCTATCTCATTTTTTGCCTACCGGTGTTTCTACGCCCAATTCTTGGTCTCCATTGTAGGACTTTGGGTCATCACCTATCATCTCTGCGGCATATGTGACTACAGTCCTTAGGGGCTTAAAAATCATAGCAACGTGTCAACTACTCTTGCGTTTCATGAGTGGCTGACCATTGTCTGCCAACCATGGAACACAAGAGTAGTAACAATAATGTAAATAATTTTACAGATACAGATATACACTTCTGACTGTATCTCCGCAGCAACATGCTGGGGGCCATTTTTCGCTGATACAACGCACATCCCTCTTTTTATTTAAACATAGCTGTTTATTTTAAGTTTCGGTAGCACTAATCTACATAATCGTTTTACTATTTTTTTCACAATCACAATACTTCAAATTTGTTATTGTTTGTTTATTCCTCTTTTTAACTATATATTATATTTTTTAATAAGGTGGCAGTGTTGTCAGATGCCTAAATTTTTTTTATTGTTGATTCTAACCAATACTTGGGCTTTTACTTAATACTGCCTCATTGGTCTAGTGGTCCCAAGCGCGACTGCTACGCTAAAGGTCCTGGGTTCAATCCCCAGGTCGAGTAAAGTGTTATTGGGTTTTTCTATGAAATTGTCAGTAGCAGCTCGGAGTCTGGATTTGTGCCCGGTTAATGACAATAGGCTCGCCCCGTATTACATGAGACCTTAATATACCGGCGAAC
Organism: Acronicta aceris; assembly: GCA_910591435.1. Lineage (NCBI taxonomy): Eukaryota > Metazoa > Arthropoda > Insecta > Lepidoptera > Noctuidae > Acronicta > Acronicta aceris. The sequence goes on along the minus strand of OU342776.1, from coordinate 4,850,809 downwards.
TGTGGATGTACATTAGTACGCCTCTGCCTAACCCTTCAGGGAATACAGGAGTGAATGGTATGATGATGACTTGGGCTTTTGGCCCAAATGATTGTCGTGCGTTGGTTTGGGCAAAAATAAATAAATTTTCTTTCTTCATTCTTTCAGATAATATGTCTGATTACATGATTCATGTGTATTACATGATTCAACAGTCAAGTGGCTGCATACCGCTTCTGGAATGTGCACCTGTCTTTCCTCTGAGATGTGCACAAATGGTAAATGACATAATCAAACTTACGTCAAGTCTAAATTGTATAATAATATAGTTGTACAGGAGAGTCCTGTAAAGCTATTTCTATAAAAAAAAATTAAGTTGATAACATTTTTTTTATACATATATACATATATTTAGACGTCGGCGAACGAGCAGACGAGCCACTTGATGGTAACTAGTCATCGTCGCCCATGGACACCTGCAACACTAGAGGAGTTGCTGATGCGTTGCCGAACCTTAAGAGCCCTGTATACGCGCCGCATGAAGATTCCCATGTCATAGCGCAGTGGGAACAACTCAGGAGAAAGACCATTCCAAATCTTGGACATGCGCGGGAGAAAGCCTCGCGACGCTCTAACATTCTTGGAGACTCAGGTCTCCAGAATGTGAGGATGAGCCCTACTCCTGAGGCGGGTGGTGCGGTGATGAAAAGGTGACGGAGGCACCAGTTCGAACAGTTCCTCGGAACACTCTCCAAAACACAGGCGGTAGAACACGCACAGAGAGCCAACGTCTCTCCGAAGGATAAGGGTGTCTAGATCGTCTGTGAGTGTGGGGGTCGTCGACAATACGAATAGCCCGGCGTAGGATGGAATCAAAGGGAAGGAGTTGGTATTGGGGTGCACCCGCCCAGATATGAGAGCAAATACTCCAGATGAGGCCGGAATTGAGCTTTGTAAAGCAAAAGCCTATGACCAGAAGTGAAGTAGCGCCTCGCTCTATTGAGTACCCCAAGTTTTTTAGAAGCCAACTTGGCTTTACCCTCCAAATGACCCCGAATTTGAATCTCGTTCAAAATCTCGAACTGGAGGATCCCAATACTCTTGGAGATTTCAAGGGGAGTATCTTGGAACTTGGGCGCTATGACATGTATATATACATATATTACAGATTTGAAGACTACCTACTTCACGTTTCTTCGCAGCATAAAAATACCTATAGTTAAAATATATTTCAATATTTTCTTCTTAATAAAATGAGTGTGGGTCTATACCAAGTCTGTCGAGATCTTTATAAAAACGTTTTGAGCACAGGACGCTGCTCTATGGGTTAAATAGCGCCATCCTTCTCCTACAATCTAAAAATGATATCGTGGATATAATTAATTAGATTAGAAACAAGTATTTTACTTCAACTATTCCGCTTAAAGTATATACAATTATCACCAAACCATAAACCAACCAAATAATAATTATGTGCACTTTGTGAAAATATTAATTATTATTAACTATTAGCTACTAGGTATTGAGTTTTATTGTAGACTCAGATTATTTGTAATAAGTACATATATATTTTTCTGCTAAAGTTTTTTTGGAACAAATTTCTCTAACGAGCCTTGCGGTATCTGGCAGAAATCGTCATGTAACGAAAAAGCGTTACGCCCTCTCTCAGGATGTTCGGTTCCCACCAAAAACATTCCATATAAAGTAGGTTGCCAAGACTTACGAGCTCATTATGCTTTGTATTAAGAAAGGAATGTACAAGGACGGATGAAACGCAAATTAATAATTCTGAAAGTGTGAGTAGTTTATGATCAAAAGAAAAACATTAAAGGCATGTCATGTCACATAATCTAACATGTGTGCACAATCGCAATAATTCTCACTTATTAAGTTATTTGTTCAAGACAATGAAAAGGAATAATTGATCGAAACAGACGCTATAGCCTCATATATTTTATAAAGGTGAGAATACGCCAGCGGAATTTTTAAGAAGATCTCTAAGATCCAGTTATTGCAAAAGTTGTCGTTTGTCCTCAGTACCACTTCTGTGACAATAGAGAGGAACGTAATGGTGTAGAAAAAAAAGACGTGCGGCACTCGGGGACTGCCGCGGTAAAGCTATTGCATAGCGTTTTTTATCAACTTATGTAATACAACCAATGCCACCTAAAGGCGGGTTGCTGAACTAAAGAGACAAGCGTGTTTCTCTTTAGTTCAGCAACCCGCCTTTAGGTGGCATTGGTTTTTATCAACTTATGTAATACAACCAATGCCACCTAAAGGCGGGTTGCTGAACTAAAGAGACAAGCGAATTTCTGGATTCGGTCCCCACGCTCAAGGCCCGCGATAGAAGCTATGCAATAGCTTAATATCTGCGAGTCTTTAGACTCTCAATCTATCATCATTCACCTACTGTGTCTAGGTTAGATAAGAAAAAAATATTTCAACCTTACACTTACTTCTGAAGTCTATAGAATAAAAGGTATTAAACAATTCGAGAACTTTGGAAAAACCGCAATACCGTGCAATTTTTGGGCTACTTTTTTATATTGTCGTTTTTAAGTTTTAATGTTATTTATGATACAAATACATTTATTTTAATTTTGGAGATTTTTCTTAGAACGAAGTCTTTTAACGAAAAAGCGGTACCTACGCTCACCGCGAGATGTTCGGTTCCATCCTGCGTCGATCGCCATACAACTTTCTTCTTAATACATTGATATGAGTGTCAATTTAGAGGTTTTTCGAGGCGTTGATTATGAAAACAATACTAATTTTGAAATCCATGACAGCGAACATTATTTTTCTTAAGTACTAAATTGAAATGGGTGTTCAAGGTTTCTTAGAGTGCTGATTTCATAAATTACATTAATGTTAAAATACAAGATGGCGGATAATATTTTTGCGTAAAAATGGATGTGGCTGTCAAAATCTTTTTTCAATAATTAACAAATTTATTAATAAATCATATCAAGTGCATTATTATTTGGTGATAGCTTTAATTCATACTTGAGTTAGATTTTCTGATAATTGAATCAGAGTTAAAAAAAAGACTTTGGAGCGACATAGTTCAGTGAGGAACTTTGTCCCTCACAGAGGTTCTCCGACCGCACACGTTTTTAATGATGTGTCACTGGTGTGTTCCTACCTTTAGACAACTATCTGTTCTATATTTCTTAATGCTAAATTGTTATTTAAATTTATCAACCGACATGCACTGACGTAAAAATGCCAAGTTTACGTAAATTTCTTCTGGAAGATGAAGCTGTCATGTAAGTTTTAATGCCTAAAGGCCAAATTTGTGGTCATTTTTTTTATACAGGTTTAAATTATCATCACATCTCTCCGTTTTAATATAAAATCAATTTAATTTTACAACCAAACCAATTATTTAATTTTTTATCCTAAAATCAGTTTTCCAAACATCTAACATCAGACACTTCTTCATGATTGACAACTTTCCATTGACCTTCTTCTTTCTTTAGATGAACAATATTCCTTTCATGCTCCTGACCTGTTCCATCATTTTTTACATTCATGTAGCTTCCTTCAGAATTAGTAACTGTATGAGGTGTTGGATTAAATTCTGAAACGAATTTGTTTTCTTTTAAGTTCTTCACTTAATATACTTTCTCACCAATTTCCAACTCCTAAGGGTCCGGCGGAGCTTGAATTGCCCACAAAAACGTAATACCAAAATAAATCTTAATCCAGATAATATTCTATCAAATTATGTTATTATTTGGATTGAAATACCGTCAATCTAGGTTCCTATCGTACTATTTCGTCTACTACTACTTCATTGGAAATAAAATATTTGAAAATCGTTCCATACTTGGTAATTGTATCAAAAATTGCATTCGCTTACATTTATTTCCAGTGAAGTTTTTTGGGCAAAATGGTAGCGTAGGAACCTAGATTAATCGTATCCGTTAGCATACAAATGAAACCGCGAACAACAGCTATACCTAATATTGTAAATGCGAAACTAACTCTCTTTTTATTTCTTTGTCTGTCACCTTCTATTGCCTAAACCGCTGAACGGATTTTATTAAAATTAAGCAATGAGAAAGGTTACATGCTGAGGAAGGACATAGGCCTAGCTTACTTTTTGTCTCAATAATTCGTTTTGGAATGCGAGTGACACCGCGGGCTGCAGCTAGTATTGTAATATAGCACCTTTATTTACTATATTTTACGCTCTACCAATATGTTTTATTGCAGAGGCATCAAATCGCCAACCGATTATCTGTACGTGAAAATTCTACGATTCACATTAGGTGTGATCAGGTCCTGGCCTCACAAAGAGATTGGAGAGTATGAGTCTAGACTCCTGACGATATTTCTTAAATACTTTTATCTCTGTTTTTCGTTCTTGTGTATTGTTGGATGTGTGACGTACTTATACAACCACTTCAGCTCTCTAGTATTCTTGGAATTGGGGCATATTATAGTCACAACGATATTGAACACTGTCGATCTTGTAAGTAATGTAGTAGAACCCACTTAATTTAGGAATCCTTAACGGCTTCTGTAGCCATAAATAGACTACTCGGTTTCTAAGCTTTTTAATGATTAATCAATGAATCCTATTCTTTTTTATGTTGTGGTGAACGACTTAACATGTTGAGGTTTATAATTTTTTTCCTTAGGTATCACATGTTTGAAATATATTTAAAGATATTTTTCAATGTATTTACAGTCCAGAGTCATTTTGCTGACATTTTCTAACAAGTATCGAAATTTGGCCAAAGATTTTCTTACTAAATTCCATCTCTTTTTCTACAAAGATCGATCTGATTACGCAATGAAGGTAAGTTATTTAAACAATAATTGATAGTATTATAATTTATCTTTATTTTTGTAGGAGAATACGGGATTGATACATCTTCCAAATTATTCTTAGGTTCCTCTTACTTTTCGTACAGTCTCACTTTATTTTACGTCAATAAAAGATTTATTTAAGGTTCATTATCAGGTATCATTGATTTTCTGTTACAGACCCACAAACAAGTCCACATGGTTTCTCATCTCTTCTCGTTATACGTAGCAGTACAGACGTTATCAGGTCTTACCCTTTTTAATTTAATTCCTATGTACAATAACTATTCCTCGGGAAAATATAAAACCAGCGGGTTACAAAATTCGACCTACGAACACTCTCTTAGTATGTCGTATCCATTCAATGCATCGACTGACCGGAACGGATATATTATTGCTTGTATTATTAATTGGTGAGTAATCTTACAAGAATTTAATCTTATCCTCGACCTTTGCCGACCGGGATTGGGCCTCCGGTAACCTCACTCACTCGGCGAAACACAACGTAAGCGTTGTTTAACGTCGGTTTTCTGTGAGGCCGTGGTATCACTCCGATCGAGCCGGCCCATTCGTGCCGAAACATGGCTCTCCCACGTATATATTAGATTTCTGTCTTATATTAGTAGGTACAGATATAGTCTTCTGATATACAAACCTGCTTCAATGGTGCATTTATTAGCTAAAATACACACACAAAAGTGATCAGATCTCACGTGTACTTAAATTAAAGATAAATACAGCAATATTAATATTATTTTATTGTGTACGTAAACTACTTTTTTTATATTTTATTAGTGACATCTTAAACTAAAACAGGACTAAGGCTTGTTGACATGATACAATTTAATTCTTACATTTGCAGGATTATTTCATATCTATGCGCAACTTGGTGCTGTATGTTTGATCTATTTCTGTCAGTAATGATCTTCCATCTTTGGGGCCATTTCAAAATACTTATTAACAATCTTAATAATTTTCCTAAACCGACTTCTAAATCATATTTCGCATTGAAAGATATTTATACAATCAGCGCTGAAATGTATTCCAAAGATGAACTAGTACACGTTTCTAATAAGTTAAAAGAGTGTATTGACTACCACCGAGAAATTATAAAGTGAGTTGAATCATTTTTTTCTGATCCTACTTTAAAATATTTTGCTGTTCAATTAGCAATTTATCATACAATTTGTAAGAAACTAATATAATGACTTTGGATGGATGATCTTTTGAAGGTGATAACAATATAAATAAATAATAAAATACGTTTATTTTTCCACCATAAATGAAAGATACAATTTATACAATGTTGATAATTCAAGGGTGGACTGGAGCCTAAACTAGGGAACACCCTGTATTTCAGGACTCCAGGTCACTCGCTTACGGAACATATTTGTTGTATAAACGCAGAAACAATGGGGTGGACATGGGATTTGGTAGTGGATTAGGCTTGTTTGTGTATGTGTATGCGTGTTTAGTGTGTGTATGCCTACGTGCATGAGTGCGCGCGCGCTCGCGCGTGTGTGTGTGTGTGTGTGTGTGTGTTTGTGTGTCTGTACGCTGGTGTAGTGAGGTGATTACTTAATGATGGTATATATTTATTATTAATATAGTTTTGTGAGAGATCCGAGTGATTAATTTGAAGCGGCGGTAGCCGAAGTCATTCGGCTACCGCCGCTTGGGTGTCGCTAGGGTGTCGCTTTTCGGGTGCCGGTTCGAAACCCACCCATTGCACTACCAACGTGAACCCACTCGTAACACAAGCATTTAGCTTAGCACTAGGGGTTAATAAGAATACTAGTAATGTGTGCATACAGCATACATCCTAAGGGACTCTTGAAGCTCGGCATCGTATCAGCAACTCTTGTGTTCCATATGCAGCGGTAACTGCTGACCATTGTCTGCTCGTATGACAACATAAACAATAAATGTCCCGATTTTTTTACTTGTTTTCCATAACGCAAGACCTCTCAAAATTTGCGTAATTCATTGTAGATTACCAAAATGCTTTTAAAAATAAAATAAAACTATATCTTTAGTGTTCTACCCATCTTTAAAGTTTTGGTATGATAAACATGGATAAATTAATGATATGACAGCAGAGATAAATTAAATACAGAAAAAAATCATGATCTACTCAAAAACGATTAGAAAATAACATAACATACCATCACGCCTGTATTACCCGAAGGGTGTACTTAATGTACCTACACGAATAAAAAAAATGTACACCCACAGTTCGCCGGTATGTTTAGGTCCCATGTTATAGGGGGCGAGCCTATAGTCTTTAACCGGGCACAATTCCAGACTCCGAGCTGCTAATGAGAATTTCATAGAAAATCCTAATAACACTTTGCTCGACCTAGGGATCGAACCCAGGACCTCTTGTGTAGTAGTCGCACTTGGAAACACTAGACTAATGAGGCAGTCACGATTAGAAAATTGTGACGAAGATTCGGTGCGGTGCAAATTTTTGGTTCGTAATAGAGCAAAAATATTTTAAGGAGAGAGCCAAATAGGTATGTATATTTTTAGATGATATATTTTTTTTATTTACAAGAAAATCTGAGGTCTTCTATTTATAGGAATGCTTTTTACATACCAAGAAAAGCTACGTTTACGCCCACATTTGCTGGCATTGAAAAAAAAAATTAAAGTTAGAGATAAGCTTAAAGTAGTGAAAAATTTCTGAGTCTCTGGTGGAGATTTCACCGAAATTATTTTGTTGCACGAGTTACAGCATGGCCGGTTCTTCGACATAATATAACGAGGACTTTTAACTGTGGAAAGATTTATACTGGTAACAGACGCCTCACAAAGTATAAACTGATATTATTTGTAGAGATGGCTTTATTAGAACCAGGTTGCAATCTCGAGCAGAAATGCCAAATTTGGTTACTGAAATATGTTTAAAGTCAACGTTTTTGTCATTGATTGCAAGCTTTATTTGGTATATTTTGGTATAATTTCAGTAATAAAATACGAATTAAACTGGATTTCCAATACCAATCTCACAAGCGGCCTAGAACCCTTAAGTCTGAGGAGAGACTTTGCCTCTCTGTGTGTGTTCTAACGTTTGTACAATGGGCAGTGTTCTGAGAAATTGTTTAAAATGATGCCAACAGCTACTTTTTATCACCTCTGGCCATCGGCGTGAAGTTCATCCACATACCTTAGAACCACTCTGGCCTCATACTGTGTGATTCCAGAGCTATTTCCTCCCACGCACACTCAGGTTGTGGAATCAACTGCCCTCCGAGGTTTTCCCTAAGGACTACAGGATGGGGATCTTCAAAAAGGGTGTGAAAAGATTTTCAAAAGGTCGGTAACGGGCGAGTGATGCCCCTGGTGTTGCAAGCGTCCAGCTACGGTAACCGCTTACCACCAGGCGAGCCCTATGGTTGTTTGCCAGCTTTGTGGTATATAAAAAAAAAATATTATAGTAGGCATACGGTTTAGTTAAGTGAAAACAAAAAATTTGCAAAACTTCAATTTAAGGTAGAGCCCATAAGATCGCAAACAATTCTAGTTTTTCTACGAATGTAATCTATATAACTGCCACATTAGTCTAATGGGCCCAAGCACGACTGCTACGCTAGAGTTTTTCAATGAAATTCTCAGTAGCAGCTCGAAGTCGGGATTTGTTCCTGGTTAATGGCAATAGGCTCGCCCCCTATTACATGGGACCTAAACATATCGGCGAACTGTGGGTGTACATTAGTGCACCTCTGTCTAACCCTTCGGGTAATACAGGCGTGATGTTATTTTATGTAATCTGTATAAAATTACGCAAATTTTGATACCACTTGCCAGAGTGTAGCTAAAAAAAAATCTCATATATGGACAGGACACCCTATTAAACAATAAAAAAACAACAGTTTTACAGATAACATGTCCAAAGTGTTTGGACCGATGTTGTTCGTGTATTACGCATATTTCCAGACAAGTGGCTGCTTACTGCTTCTGGAATGTGCACAAATGGTTAGTATGGTGTAGTTAAACTTACGTCACGTTCTATCTATCGCTTTGATATAATTTACCTACATATTTTAATATTTGCAGACGGCGCCGGCTCTGCTGCGTTATTTGCCGCTCACTGTCATACTATACCAGTCACTCATACAGCTTTCAATAATTTTCGAATTGATAGGAAGTGAGGTAACATTACCTTTTTATATTCATCTTAATGTGAGAAAAAAAGCCGACTTCACATTGTAAGGTCACCTTAAACTGGAAATGTATAGCTTGCTATATAGGCGTGTGTACTATACAGAGTAATGTCGTCATATGTTTCCAGAGTGAAAAATTAAAAGACGCTGTTTATGGCTTGCCGTGGGAGTGTATGGACGTAAATAACAGAAAAGTAGTCATGATCTTCTTGATGAACGTGCAGGAGCCCGTGCATGTGAAGGCAATGGGTATGACTAATGTTGGCGTTCAATCTATGGCTACGGTAAAAAATATTTATATTCTGTAAAGATTACGATATTTATTTATGAGAAGATGTATGAATGTGGAAGAAGCAAAAGAAATATGCAAGAATCGTAGCAAGTGGCGGTCTGTAGTTTCTACCTACCCCTCTGGGAGAAAGGCGTGAGTGTATGTAGGTATGTATATTTATTTTAAGGTTTTTTAATTCGTGATAGGCTTACGCTAGACCGCCAGTTCAGCTAATGTTAAGCGATACTGCGAACTACGATGAAGCGCTAGAAGCGCGATAGGCAAGCGCTAGAAGAAACAGATTTACTCGTGATTTAAAGACACCCAGATTATATCTATCGAGGAAGACCCACTCGGGGAGCGCAGTCCACATTTCGCGTTACACATGATAAAAGTGGAGTTAAATAACCAGTTTCCGACTTTGGAGTTTAGCCCGGACAAAGAAGTCGTTGCCATTGAGATTCTTGGTGCATTTCTCGACGGATTCCAATGCCTTGAGCTGGTAATTACGTACCGATCCATCCCAAAGATGCGAACAGTACTCCATGCACGACGGAACTGGTGCTTGATACAATGTGAGCAGAGTGTTCCGGCGTGAAGTAACGACGCATCTTCGAGAGGTTGCCCAGCTTTCTGGCGGTTACTTGAGCCTTGGACTCTCTGAGTCGAAGGCTCATGGAGCCGAAGTTGAGGGTTGACGTCAGTGCAACGGCCAGGAGTTCAAGGTAGTCATAGTTACATCTCAGAAAGTAGGAGTCAGTTGAAAAGAGGTCTTTTTCGGGGAAAACAGACACGCCTGGATATTGGCAGCATTGAATTTAACCAGATTGGTATCGAAACTGCCTAAAGGGACAAATTCAGGCGTTCAACCATGGCCTCTTAAAACTGCTGGAATTCCGGTCCACTGGTCCGTGCGCTGGCTGTGTAACTCTCTACAACGGTGCTGTCGTCTGCATACCCAAAGATACCGGGCTTCAGCAGCCATCGATGTGAAGCAGAAAGAGTGTCGCAGAGAGTACCGAACCCTGGAGAACACCGGTATTGATTTCCATTCAATCGGATGAGCACCCATCTATAACGACTCATATCGATCGATTCCTCAGGAAGTCCGATATCCAAGCAACGAATCCAGTGAGCAAGCCATGCAATGACAGTTCGCTAATAAGGCTATCATGCCAGACCCTGTCGAAAGCCTTCGAGATATCAAGAGATTTGTTTAACTTTCCATTTTCCTCGAACTATACAAGCGTGTACCTTGGGTATCAAAAGAAAAAATATGAAACAGCGATGAATGCTGAACTGACTTTATAGAAAACGAAAACAAAATTAGTAAAAGTGGGAAAACGTATTAATAACAGAATGAGTTTATATTCATGCGAGTTATTGCGGGTAATTATTCAAGATTGTATATCAACCAAACTTAGTTTTTTTTTTAACGTCGCCCCACACTAGGATTTTCACCTGTATCGTGGGTGCGTTTACAAACACAAATTCTCACATACACAAACGCCCAGACCCAGAACAACTACCTGTAGATCGTACAAATATTTGCTCCGTGTGGGGATCGAACCCACAACACGTTGCGCAGAAGCCGATCGCTCAGCCGCTATGCCAAACGTGTCGTCTAAAGTTTAAACCGACTCTTTATTTGATATCCAATGAACTTAATTTCGTTTAAATTTGTCTTATTCTAAATAATTATGACTATTAAAAAACTGCCTTTAACCAAAATAATTGTAAATATTTTATGTAACTAATTAACTTAATCTTTAAATTATTTTCATTTCTTGCAGATTTTGAAGACTTCATTGTCCTACTTCATGTTTCTGCGCAGCGTATAAAAAAATCTTTTAATTACTAAAATTAGTTATAAGTAAAACTCTTGTCACACCTTACCTTGCTAATGCCTATGGACTTTTTATCTGAAATAAATGATTTTTATTTTATTTTTTATAAATACACATACGATTTGTAAAAATATATTCTAATATTTTTTCTTTTATTCATGAAATAACTAAGGGCACATACTAAAATATTGAAGTATTCATAAATAGTTTGTGACCACGATGCTACTCTGTGTTAGATAGCACCATCCTCCTATCACACTCTAAAAATAACTTTTAATAAAAAGCAAAACTGCCATCACAAACTTAAAAAATAATCATCCTCCGCGCCTTTCCTTAACTATATTGGGGTCAAGTTCCAGTCTAACCAGATGCCACTGCGGATGAGGATGAATAACAATATTTTACACGAAGCGACTGCCATCAGACCTCCAAAACCCAATTTCTGGACAATACCTACATCCGGAGGGTAGACTGGCTGTCAGGCTTTTTTGGGTTTCTGTCACTAACAATTGTCATAAATTTTCGCACGACAGCCGGGACCGACGGGTTTACGTGCTCCGCGAGACATGGATGGGTCTGATGTGTTAAGAATGGTCACCCATCCACAGACTGACCGCAGCAAGCACGGCTTAACCTTGCAGATCAGTTGATTGGCTTAGCTATAATAATATTAATTAGCCACAAGCTATCAATTTTGTTAAAAAAACCTGTTTTACAAACAGTTTCGGAAGTCTGTGCCTTAAATTTGCCGGTGCGTTGTTGTCATGTTCAAAAGAAAAACATTAAAGGGAATATCAAATCTTATAATCTAACAACTGCAATAATGCTCGCTTATTAAGTTATTTGCCTAAGAAAATTAAAAGGAAGAAATAGATCATAGCTTCATAGTTTTCATAATATATTCTATAAAGTTGAGAATACACATGCGGAAATTTTGTGTTTGACCCAGTTTTTGCATTGCAATGGTTGTCGTGGATCTTCAACCGATATATAGCAGTTGGGGTGAAGCAGTCTCAAGTAAAGTCCAATATGCGCAAAATGGGCTATATTTTAAAACTGAAGGTAGCACAGACAAATGATGGCAAGCAAGCGTGCGGCGTGCGCAGAGGTTTTGAGCCGACTACTGCACTAGAGTTACGTCAGTGCGCTTGCCACCCGCTTACTTTTACAAATTATTTTCTTTAATAGACATATCTACGTAGCTACGACGACACTGTGGCGCAGTGAACGAGCAATCGACTCCTGCGTCACGGTTCGCGGGTTCGATTCCCGCAAGGTACAAATTATCATATTATAATTAAAACTAACGCGTCGCTAACACGATAATTAAGTTGATTTTAAAAATAACAAATATATGTATAACAAAATAAATATTTATTAATTGTATAAATTAATAATATTGAATAATTTATTAAAAAATAAATAAATAAATACTTATATTTTTTTATTTATTGCGGTAATAGAAACATACCCTACTATAATTACGATTGAATAGGAAATAATTATGTTAGCAATGTCACCAATTATGTTTCTAAAAATTAAATTGCACTCGACGGTAAGTTGCAGTTAAACCACATAATAAAGTTAAAATAAAAATAAACTAAATTATGTAACAGAGATAAAAGTTAATTAGCTAGTAAATAAATAGTAAATAGTACAATAAATTTTAACCAAAAATGTTAGAAAACTTAAAAATATTAATAAGTATAAAACATAGTCGGTACTCAAATTGACCTTGAACAAAGGGTGAAAACGATGCGTAGTCATTCCGTATTTTTGCATGATATCTGAATCTACATAGTTTCTCATGAAAGATGTCAACACTGTTGAATTTTGTATTGTAGCAGTTATAAGTTATCGGTGAGATCAGAGAGGAATAGATTGGTTTAGAAAAATATCAGCAAGGCATTAATAAGACCCTCAATCTATCATCTACACTATTTCTACATACTATATCACCTACTATATAGCTAAGAAACAATCATTTAGCTTTATAAGTACTTATTTCTAAAATATAGGTTTAGAATAGGTACTTATTAAAAATTAGAGAATCTTAGAAAAACAGCAATGTCGTGTACTTATTGAATACTTTTTCACATTATCATTTATATTTTTAAGTATAATTTAAGTCTTATTTGTGGAATAAATACTACTATATTTATTTTGATGATTTTTTTAATGATGTAGTGGTGTGGTGTAGCCCAAGCTTAAGACCTGTTTTATATTTCTTTGAACTAAATTGTCTTATATTGTATATCTGCCGACATATACTGACGTAGAATGCCAAGTTTAAGGAAAATTACGTCTAGAAGACGAAATTGTTATTTTTTTATACCACTAAGGTGGCAAACAAGCATACGGCCTGCCTGGTGGTTACCGTAGCCTATGGACGCTTGCAATACCACTACCATAACACTCGCGCGTTGCCGACCCTGTAAATTAAGGAGGAGTAGTTGGGCTGGCAGCATAGGAGACATGCTACCATACATGACAGCGGCGGTAACAAAACACCACCAGTCCCCCACACTGCCAAGACAACGCTTCCTCGCGGACCTCTGGCGACCTTGCTCACCGTTAGGAACACAACATAGCACGGTGCTATGTTATTTGGCTACGATTTTCTTTGTTTACTTCCCCAGTCAAGCAGCTCCAATTGTGAGTGGAATTATTCAATTCCACTTTGGTAGGACATAGTGGAAAACTCTCTTGAGTAAACTTTAATACCAAAAGGCCAAAGTACTGAAGTTTAAAGATCATTAATTTAATTTAGGTTTAATACTTTATTCTACTTAGGAAAACATCGTGCCGAACATACGCGAAAAGGGATATTAAAAAATATTGACACCATCCTGCTCTAACTTAGTGTGGAATAGCCCATGTCCTTCTAAGAAGAGGCTGGAACATTTGGACCAATTACTGGTATTTGGAATTCTATTTTTAGCCCCAATGTTAAAAACAAAACTAATGGTATGAGAATGGAACAAATTGAAAAAAAGGTTTCCTCGAGATGTTTTCATTCACCGTTTAAGATAATATGATTACAAAAAGTCAGTGGTCTGGCCTTGAATTCGAACTCGAGACTTTTGACTGAGCAGTCCAACGGTCATACCACTAAGCTATAATTTTTTAGGGTTATGTACCTCAAAAGGAAAAAACGGAACCCTTATAGGATCACTTTGTATTCCGTCCGTCCGTCCGTCTGTCTGTCAAGACACTTTATTTCGGGAACGCGTGGATGTATCGAATTGAAATTAAAACCATATACTCAGGTCTATAGCCCCTTGAAGCTGGGAAACAATCCAACTTCTAAGTTAACGTAAAAAGAGATACGGCCGTTTATGCCCCAAAAAACGTATATTTTGTTTTTTTTTTAAACATTGCCCCACTAGGATTTTCTCCTGTATTGTGGGTGCGTTTACAAACACAAATTCTCACATGCACAAACGCCCAGACCCGGAACAACTACCTGTAAGATCATACAAATATTTGCAGTGTGGGGATCGAACCCACAACACGTTGCGCAGAAGCCGATCGCTCAGCCGCTACGCCAATCGTGTCGTCAATTCTCAGGGAATCCAAATTTATGCGGTATTTTCCGTTCACCTAAAACTATGAAATTTGGCAAATAATACCGTCATATACTACAAGTATAGGGAAAAATCTGAAAACTATACATTTGTAATTAATTATAATACATATTATAATTACCTACATGTACCTACAAATTTGTACGGAACCATACGGAACCATCGGTGTTTAAATTTATATAAGTACTCAAAACGACCATGATTTATTTTATAAAAGAAAATCATAAAATGATAATACAATATAAAATAATCCAATATGTATGGAAACATGTGCTATCATTCTCCCTTATTAAGTAATTTATTTATAATTTGTCCAAGAAAATAAAATGTAAGAAATAAATCATGAGAAATGTAGTGTGTTTTCATACTTTCTATAAAACTGGGAACACACTAGCGGAAATTCCGTAAAAGGTCTTAATTTTGCTGAACTTAACATAACATAATATGTTAGATGATGTTATGTTGCAATACAAGCAGGTATGCCATCACGCCTGTATTCCCCGACGGGTTAGGTAAGTAGAGATGTATTAATATACACTTGTGTGTATTTAGGTTCATGTAATAGCAGCAAGCCTATTTCCATTATCCGGGCACAAATCCAAACTCCGAGCCTACTGCGAATTTCACAGAAAAACTGAATGAAATTTTGACCGATCTGCAAATCGAACCCAGGAGTTCTAGCATAGCAGTCGCACTTAAGACCACTAGACTAATGAAGCAGTATTTATAAAGTTATCGTGGTTTCATTTATTTGATAGAATTCGTATCTTATGTTGTACTAAGTAGACTTAATTTGTCAACTATTATTTCCTATACAAATGTAATATCAAAATGAATCGTAACTCTAACACAATTTAATTAAATTCGGATTCCTACTACTTCGTCCAAAATACTTCACTGGAAATAAATGTCAACGAATGCAACTCTTGATAACTTTACCAAGTTTGGAACGATTTTTCGGTCGTTTATTTCCAGCGAAGTCGTTGTAGTACTAGTGATACGATAGGACCCTATATTAACACAATCAAATGTTGTGTGTTATTATTCGTATTCGGATGTCGTATTGTTAGGATTACGATTTATTTTGGTATTACGTTTTTGACAATTCAAGTTCTGCTGGACCCTTAAAATTATAAAGGTAAATTTCTTTACCAAAATGGTAGGGTAATGCCATACCATTTTGGTAAAGAAATTTCTAATTGACTGCCTCATTAGTCTAGTGGTCACAAGCGCGACTGCTACGCTAGAGGTCCTGGGTTCGATCCCCAGGTCGAGGAAAGTGTTATTAGGTCTTTCTATGAAATTCTCAGTTGCAGCTCGGAGTGTGGATTTGTGCTCGGTTAATGGCAATAGGCTCGCCCCCTATTACATGGGACCTAAACATACCGGCGAACTGTGGGTGTATATTAGTACGCCTCTGCCTAACCCTTCGGGGAATACAGGCGTGATGGTATGTTATATATAATTGAATGCTTAATCTGAATAAATATATTTTCTTTCTTTCTTTTTTCTTTCAATCTATAGTGTAGCCTTAACTTGAACCAGTTACTTATTGTATTTTGCTTCATAGTAATCTGTCTTTTCAATATATCCGCTGACATACACATACCTACATTTTAAATGCTGAAATGCCGACTTTACGCAAATTTCTCCTAGAAGACGAAGCTGTTGTGTAAGTCTTGATTCAAAACCCTTTAAACTATTTCATATAAAATGTATTTACCTTACAATTAGTCTCAAGATTTCCTAAATTATATTCGAGCTACACAATGACTGATGCATACACGCCGTCGTCGGTTGGAGCTGGACTACTCAGAGCCGCTGTGGCTCCTTCTTCAAGAGACCATTTCAGACTATGCCTTGCATTGTAACTCACATATTTGCTGGACTTTAAAATAAATAGATGACTCTCTTAATTTTTATTGGTTTCAGAGGTCGTTAGTTAGAAAAATCGGTGCCATATATTTATCCAAACATAAAACGTTGACTTGTAAAAATGTCTTTAAAAAATCTCATGACAGAAATAAATATCATTTAAGTACATTTTGATTTAGATTTAATACCTGATACTCGCTGCAATGGCAAAACTTGCGTTCCAAAATGTCTCATCTTGATGTTAAATCTCTACCCGCTCTAAGCCCGTATTTCACTTCTTTCATTTTAAGAGGAGGCTTTTGAGCAACCTTAAGGCGATAAATGGGCTCATTGGTAGCTCTTTATTTCATTTACTCTCCCAGAACTGTGCATGAATCTCTCAGAATAAGACCTATCCTATAAAAATTGTACATTCCAGCGAGAAAATCTTTCCAACAAACATGTAACTTTACATGGCTGTCTGATAGTGTCTGATTCATCATATATTATGTCTACTCTTATGAACAGTGGTCGTCCTCCAATGTGATTACGCATTGAAGTTGTAAGAAACGGATGGAGCTATTTAATATCTAGTGCAGCAACCCCCTCTTTAAATCGCAAAACGATCGCAATAACACGTCATTATATGGCCTTAGAACCTCCTCCATATCTTCGGTATAGAAAATAATGCTTTCTTAAACTCTTTTTTATAGAGGCATCAATTCGCCGACTGATTACCTGTACATGAAAATTATACGATTCACATTAGCTTTTGTTAGGGCCTGGCCTCATAAAGAAGTGGGAGAGTGCGAGTCCAGACACCTGACGACATTCCTTAAATGTTTATATGTCTGTAAGTGCCTCTTAGTGGGAACAAGTGGTATTTTTTACTTCGCCATCCACTTCAGCTCGCTGGCTTTCTTGGAAATGGGGCATATCATTGTCACGATGATGCTGAACATTGTCGATTTCGTAAGTTAGATTATATATAGCTATTCTTATTACTTTTTTATTCTATTCTTTACTAAGGACCTCGTGAAGTGCTCCGTTATAGCACTGGTAGGAAATATTTTAACGTAATAGTATACGGCCAGTCCCAAAAACAAACTCCGTCGATAGGTTTACTTACCGGAGATAGGATTTTGACACAAGGTCCATACAATTAGTCATGTCAAATTCCTATCTCCAGTAAGTAAATCTATGGACGGATTTTAAACAAATGAGGTTTAATGCTAGTATTCTACATGTAGCAACTGCCATCATACAGAAATTAAAATTTTGCCTGCCAGTCACCTCGAATTAAACTCTTGGTTTTCTTAGCCCCATTACAGTTAAATCATCATAGAAATTAATTTTGTACAAGAACATCTATGAAATGTTCTGAGACCATTGTTGGATAACGTCACTGAGACAACCAAGATTTTCTAAACTTTGTAGTGGACATTACAAGTAAATATTAAATCAATCGTACCTATGAACGCTTCATAGTCAAGAGTAAATTGGCCAGTTTTCAAGATTAATTTAGTGAATCTGATTTGGGACACTAAATCAGCTTGTTTCTGTTACTTATTTTAGGATACTTAATTTCATGTTTGTTTAAACGTTTTACAGTCTAGAATCATTTCGCTGACACTTTCTGATAAGTATCGAGATGTGGCCAAACATTTTCTTAAGGATTTCCATCTCTTCTTTTACAAAGATCGATCTAAGTTCGCAATGAAGGTTCGTCATCTTATCAATAAGCATTTATGTCTTTAAAATTCAATATCTTAAACTCTTAGATTTCAAATAATCAGACTGGTTAATCTGCAAGTTAACTATTAGTGCAATCTTCTTCAATACTAATTCATTAAGTTTCTGTTACAGACCCACAAACAAGTTCACTTGGTGTCTCATCTCTTTACGTTATACCTCACAGCTCTGATGTTATTAGGTCTTTCTCTTTTCAATTTGATTCCTATGTACAGCAACTATTCTTCGGGAAGGTACAAATCAGGTGGCACACAGAATTCAACATTGGAACACTCTCTCAGTTTATGGTTTCCATTTGATACGACAACTGATATAAACGGATACATTGTTGCTTGTGTTATCAATTGGTGAGTAGTTATCTAAGGGCATAATCACTAGTCTTCGCGGTTTATAAAGTCTACAATAAATGTAATGTAATAAATGTACCCGATGGTTATGTCTATATTATTAAGTGCTTTAAAATTTCACAATCTTTTGTTTTTCCCTTTGGTTCAATATCCATGTTATAATCATACCTACTTGTAACTTGATGTGTGTATGTGAACAGATTAGCCAGATTGGTCAGTAAGTCTTCATTACTGTTAATTGCTGTACTTGTGTAAATTGTAAGCCACTTTCTAGTTAATAAAGAGATACCTAATTGTCATCATCTTACTATCACTGTACAGTATATACAGACCCAATAGATGTTCGTAACATTACTACAACGACATTAACCTGTTCATTGATGGTAAGGTGAACACTTGAAACTCATGTAAATTAGTAATAAGCTGTTCAGCATCCACACATAAACAACCAAACAAACAATATATTTGCATCCTTCTCTGAAAGTCACGGGCAAAGCCTGAATAATTTATGATCCGCAAATTTCAATGGCTGTATCTGATGTCCAATTTTACTCTAGTGTGACCGTTTCCTTGTTATACTTATAATACTTATAATAATAGTCTACCCTTTATGTATGTAGCTTTAATAATATATCTTTTTGCATTTGCAGGATTCTTTCTTGCGTTTGTGGAACGCTGTGCTGCATGTTTGATCTATTCCTATCAATAATGGTATTTAATGTTTGGGGCCATTTCAAAATACTTATTAATAATCTCAATGATTTTCCAAAACCGAGATCTAAATCATCAATTATATTAGAAGGTGGCATTACCATAAGTGCAGAAATGTATTCAAAAGATGAACTATTACAAATCTCTGATAACTTAAAAGAATGTATCGTTTACCACCGAGAAATTACAAAGTAAGCACTTAAACCTATTCAAAAACAGCTTTGCTACAAATATAATGTCACATTCCCAATATTATCAATAATTCACGATTGAACAGATGCAACAGATTTATACAAACATCTCTGATAAGAAATTTTAAAAAACTAGGTTTTTTTTTATTTCAACCAATATACGTTGTTGGTTTTTTTTTAAAGGTTACTAGAAATGTGGGTCGCACATTACTAGTTGCTAAGCTAAATGCTTGTGTTAAGAGTGGGTTCACATCAGTAGTGCAATGGGTGGGTTTCGAACCGGTAACCACATGAATAAATGTTTTAGTTTTACAGACAGAATGTCGGACGTATTTGGTCCAATGTTATTCGTGTACTACTTATTTCATCAGTCAAGTGGCTGCTTACTGCTTCTAGAATGTGCACAAATGGTAAGTATAACATAGTTAAACTTACGTCACCGTTATCACATTTGATATTTACCTATTTTTAATTTTTGCAGACAGCACCAGCTCTCTTGCGTTATTTACCGCTCACCGTCATAATGTTCCAGCAACTTATACAAATATCAGTAATCTTTGAACTGGTTGGAACTGAGGTAACATTGCCTTCATTATTAATGTACTAAACACGTAATGTTTAATAGTGTTCACGTTTAATTCTTTCTTTAACTGACTAAGTCATGAATTGATCAAGTCAGGTAGTGAAAACATAACAAAACGAGCTGATCTTGAGCATTGGAGCATTTTAGATATCATACCTCTTACATTCATAATAAACTGTGCGTCAAGTTTATTGATTCCATGCTTTATTAAAATCTGGTAGATGCCGGAAATAAAAGCAGTTAAGTTGATGGTATTTTTGTTTATATAGATTTCAGTAAGGCATTTAATAGTCTTCCATATATTTATTGTCATTTGGAAAGCTATACATCATGGAGCTTCCTCTAAACTGTATTAAAAAACAATGATTTGGCAGATAATTCTATGATGTAGTAAATGAAAATAATTAACTGCAGTATAATATAATAGCAAAGGCGTACCTCAAGGTTCACACCAAGGACACAATTTTTTTATTAACATAATGACAATCTTACAGAGTGAGAAATTAAAGGACGCTGTCTATGGCTTACCATGGGAGTCTATGGACTCGAATAACAGAAAAGTAGTCATCTTCTTTTTGATGAATGTGCAGGAAACTGTGCATGTGAAGGCACTAGGTGTGACTAATGTTGGCGTTACATCTATGGCTACGGTATGTATTTATATTTAGAAAAATTAATAGGCCTCTCTCTCTTTTTACCCGACTGTTCAAATCATTACTCTTCTATTTCCGTAGTCGGGTAAAAAGAGAGAGTATATAGTTATGTACTGTACATAGGCTGCTAAATCTATATACATACGTAGTCTGTTCAAATCATTACCCTTTCTTTTCCTTAGTCGGGTAAAAAGAGAGAAAAAATCAAGCTCCAAAGTAAACGCAATCAAGAGATACATCTGTTTATGCTCCATTTATGCCGTATATTTTGACACTTTCAAGGGAATCAAAACCAATAAGGTACTTCCCGTTGACCTAGAATCTCTAATTTTGGTAAGAAGCAATTCTATAGAGCACAAGTAAATGAAAAAATCCGAAAACTTAATTGCAGTTGGTAAACTAACCGCGACCTATATTGATGTATGGTGTCAAAGTTTTCCAACTGCAAAGTTAAGTTTATTCCTCAGTAGAGTTTATCCCTACAAGTTTGTACGGAACTCTCGGTACGCGATTCAGAATCGCAATTGACCAATTTTTATATAGCTTTTATATTTCTGACAGCTGTTTCATATTACTAAGTAGATCCGAACTCTATTATTTGATAACAACATTTAAATTGATTTTATTGTTTACAGATTTTGAAGACTTCATTATCCTACTTCACTTTTCTACGCAGCGTATAAATAAACTTATTAAATTTAAATACCTATTTACTTCTTACTAAAGTAACGTTTTTGCTTATATCATACTAATGTTTAAATGAAAAATGAGGAAGGCTGTCTTGCCTCTATGGATACGGCCGGAGGGGTCGCGAAAGTAATGCATAGCAGTTTTCTGTTCTCCAATAGCGGACGTAGGCACAAACGTAGTTTTTAGTGGGTATGAGCCCCACATAACTTCACCTTTCCCCGAAGGTGTCGTATGCGCAAGGCATTTTCTCCCACCAAAAAGAAAAAAAAGGGTTATGGATACGCCCATGGGATTCGCGACATTCACCAATACCATGAAAAATATAAATTATATGACCTAGCTTTGTAATGTATTTTATGATCAAAAGAAATCATTAAACATTCATATTAATTGTCATAGTTCATCATGTACGCAAACATCTGTAATAGTTTTCCATTATTATGTAATTTAATGTTTCAATTTCCTCGAGTAAATTAATGGGAAAAATTTTATTAGTTCGTGAGAAATGCGGTATGTTGGTTCATATATATTGTAAGGCTGTGATTACACCCACGAATTCTATTTTGTATATGTATACAGAAGATTTAGGTACATTTTAACCCATGTTACCCAAACCAATGTTTTTTATTATCGGTGTCGGCAAATGCGCCACCTGATGGTAAGTGGTTATAGCCGACCATGGACACCAGCGATACTAGAGGAGTTGCTAATGGCGTTCCTCACTGTCATTCAGTCAGTGAGGAATTTTATTCTATTTTCTAATCTCTCCACCTGACCACATAAGGTCTACCTAGGCTAATAATAATATGATGTAATTAACTACAAAACAATAACCTGTTAATAATAATAATAAATTAGCCCAGCTCGGTACACAAAAATACACATCAGATCATAATTCTCCTATACCTCCACGCGTTGCACCTTTGTCCCATCGCAAACCAAAGGACTAGATTTCTTCCTCATGGGAGAGACCAAGTGAGATCCAAGAAGAAGATACCTACAAGTAATGATATTATCACGCTTCACGCCTGTATTAGCCAGAGGTGTTAGTACACCTCTAACACCTCTGTACACCCATAGTTCGCCGGTACGTTTAGATTCCAATAATACTTTGATCGTACTAAGAATCGAACCCAGGACCTCCAGGGAAGCAGTCGCGCTCAGGACCACTATGCTAATGAGACAGAAATAATAATAATACTTTATTTATTTCTGGGTATATGATACGTACGGATTCACAGTAAGCTATTATTTCCAATATTATCTGACGTCTTATACTTTTTTTATGGAATTGAGTCGGCAAACGAGCCACCTGGTGGTAAGTAATCATCGTCGCCCAGGGACACCTGCAGCACCAGAGGAGTTGCTGATGCGTTACCGACCCTTAAGAGCCCCTACGAACTGCAGACTGCCAGAGCCGTTGCAAAGGGGAATTGGCTCTTACGTGCAAAAGTCGAAACACACACTAAGGTGCTTTACGACATACTCCGACGTAAGGGTGGTCGCCAGCCAGTCAGACCCCAAGAGGTCCTACCACCGAGCAAGTCAGATATTTTCACACCTCTTACGGGATGCCTATCTGAAAGGCAGTGAGGCACAGTATTCTAGTATTCTAACCCACACAGGGAATACTACAGAAACCCTATAAAATGTCAAATCAGCTTATATTGGATTTTATATAGCTTGTGTGTACACTCAACGGCACATCATGGTATCCAGTACTGTCAAATGTATTTAATCGATTTTCAATTTAATCTCCAAATAATAGAGTTTATTATCCAATGGGCAAAGATTGTGCTAACTTAATGTGCTGTTGGTGTTGACTGTACATAATCTAAAATAGGAATGTACATGCCCTGGGCCTATCGTTGAAATGTGTATTTTGTGATACGATGATTGAAATATAAATGTCCGTAAGGTTAGGTTAGAACTGTAATCACACAATGCACGAGCCGAGCGAGCGAAGCGAGCGGGGCCACTGCAGCGGCCGGAGAGTGCCAGAACCGAATTCTAGCCATTGTACATACTTACACACAAGAAGATTAGGAGAGGCACATCATAAAATAATCAGCTACATCACTCAACAGCACATCATGATCCGCCCAGACAAATCTGTATCGGCCTAAGACATACATAATTATTATATTGTCAAATTCAAAGTCAAAATTATTTATTCATTCAAGATAGACTACTAGGTAGTACTTTTTTAAACGTCATTTTTACATTATAGACAGCTCCTAAAATGCCCGTCCTTCACCGCTTCCTAGTGTCTTCGCTGGGAAGACGAAGCGGCGCAAGAAACTCCTCTTGAATTTCTAAACTGGAATATGTACATAACATACATAATCAACCCATTATACTGTCCCACTGCTGGGCACGGGGCTCCTCTCAGAATGAGAGGTATTAGGCTATAGTCCACCACGCTGGCCTAGTGCGGGTTGGCAGACTTGACACGCCATCGAGAAAATCTCTCAGGCATGCAGGTTTCCTCACGATGTTTTCCTTCACCGTTTAAGCGCGTGATAATTAACTATTTAATACGCACATGACTTCGAAAAGTCAGAGGTGCGTGCCTTGGGTTCGAACTCCAGACCTTTGACTTGGCAGTCCAACGGTTATACCGCTAGGCGATTATGGCTTTTTTTAAACTAGAATACTTTTTCCGAATTGAGACAATCAACTCGTTACTTCACATTTTGTTTTCTACAACTTCACACACTATGAATATTAAACATTTTTAGAATTTGCAAAATCTTTCTTTTTTTATCAATGGTGTGTCGCTGGTGTAATCATAGCTTTAGACGATTACCTACGTATTGTATGGTTTTCATAACTACATTCTATTTCAAACTAATCTGTCGACATAAACACACATAGAAATGCCGAATTTACGTAAATTTTTCCTTGAAAATGAAGCCGTTGTGTAAGTTTTTGCTTGTAATCTTCCATATTAATTTCATTTATCACACAAAGTACCTACCTAGTGTACCGACGTCACACACCATGGCGTTTTTAGAATTAAAATTATTAAATTTCGTACTTTAAAATACTTGGCGGAAAACATCGTGATCAATTTGGAAATCAGAATGGACGTCACAAAGTTCTTGGTGTAAAAAATCACCATCTCATAGTACTTAAAAGTTAAAATGACATTGCTGGCTCAATCAATACCTCAATTAAAGCTTATTTCCTCATTTCCACTCTGAAGGCAGCATTGTCGTTTGTCGTACACGCTCAGTTCGCCAGTATATTTAGGTCCCATGTAGTAGGGGGCAAGCCTATTGCCATTAACCGGGCACAAATTCTCGGAAGCTGCTACTGAGAATTTCACAATAAAACCCAATAACACTTTTCTCGACCTGGGAATCGAACCCAAGATCTCTCGCGCAGCAGTCCATCTTGTGACCATGAGACTAATAAGCAGTGATCCGAAAAAGGTGAGCCAATTTACCTAAACTTCTTCAAGAACAGAGGCAAAAGTGGAGACTTCCTTATGACAACTTTTTTTTTTCTCGGGAAAGTTCCAGCACAGAGCACAAATTCTGCGAGCTGCTACTGAGAATTTCACAGAAAACCCCAATAACACTTTGCTCGACTTGAAAATTGAACCCAGGAACTCTAGCGTAGCAGTCGTACTCAGGACCACTAGGCTAATGAGGCAATAACTACTAAGTCAATATTATGTTAAGTGACCAATATATTTCATTACAGAGGCATCAAGTCGCCATCCGATTATCTGTATATAAAAATTTTACGATTCACATTATCGATTGTCGGTTCCTGGCCTAGCAAGGAGATTGGGGAGTATGAATCGAGCCGCTTGACGATATTCCTTAAATATTTTTATCTCATTTTGTGTTTGGCGGTGGGTTTGGGATGTACTTGTTACTTCCTCCTCCACTTTCGATCTTTACCATTCTTGGAACTGGGTCACATTATTGTCACCGCGATGTTGAATGGCGTAGATTTGGTAAGTTTTGTTGTAAGAAGGTATCATTTACAACTATTTGCAATACGCTGGTTTATGTAGTCGCCTCACCAGGCAACTATATAAAATTTAACACCTTAATTTTTTTTTAATAAAAGCCTTAATGAAAATATATTTGCCACCGCATAATATAAAACACAGCCATGCTTAGCATCACTAGACTAATGAGGCAGTTATTATACTTATATTTGGTAACATAATAAACAGCAAAAAACAACAAAAATATAAAATACTGTGTGGATTTATTCACCTACACTCACTATGGATGATTTTACCCCCATGAAACCCATAACTGATACGTGAAATAAAATAAAATTTAAATAATAACCCCAATACAAAAATCTTTAAAAAGGAAAAAAATCGAAATATTTCCTTTATGTTTAATATTAGTAGAATATTGTAATCCAAGCGTCGTTGTGTCGGGAGACTGCTCATGTGCTCGTCAAAACGCATCGTTTGTACCCAAACACGACGTAGATGCCGTAAACCGTTGAGAAGTTCTTCTGACGGGTTGGGTATACTGCAGGATTTTGTAATATTATTGACACGTGACAGGATTTAAAATTTTGAATCGATCGGACCTGTGGGATTTGTTAATACTTATCTCTTCATCAAGAAAAGAGGTGATGATCTTCAAACGGTTGAGCAGATTTTTTTGAAACTAAGCTAAGAACACTCTCGACTAAACACACCTTTGAAACAAAAAAAAGATTAAAATCGGTTCACTCAATCAGGCGCTACGATGCAACAGACAGACACAGATACACACACAGGTACTAAATCATAACCATGTATAGATTTACTGCAACTTTAATTTTATTACAATGTATTACAGTCTAGAGTCGCTACGCTGACACTTTCTGACAAGTATCGAGAGGTGACCAAAGATTTTCTTACTCAATTCCACCTCTTCTATTACAAAGATCGATCTGAGTTCGCAATGAAGGTATGTCGTTATTTATATTGTTAAAAAAATTTAACATGTTACACAATTGTCCGATATAATAAATATTATATAACATCCCATCACACTTGTATTCCCCGAAAGCTCTAGCAGAGTCGTCACATGTACACCATATAATAAGTACCATATAATAGGGGGCGAGTGCATTGCCATGAACCGTCACAAATCCAAACTCAGCTGCTTCTGAGAATTTCATTGGAAGGAACATTTTGTTCGACCTAGGAATCCAATGCAACGCATCTAGCGTAGCAGTTGCACTTGGAACCACTAGACTAATGAAGTACCTAGCACTATTCATCATCGTCAAATCAGCCAATAGAAGTCCACTGTTGAACAAAAGCCTCCCCTGAAGACTTCCAAGGACCGGTTATATGCCGCCGACCTTCACCAGGTCGTTGGAGATTGGAGATCGTCCGTCCATCTCGTTGGAGATCGTCCCACACTGCGTTTTCCGGTGCGTGGTCTCCACTCCAGAACTTTTCTGACCCAGGGGCTACCTGTTCTACGAACTAGCATTATTAATAGCTGCCTAGAATTATTAGTATAGGTACTACAATCCAAGAGGTAAAGTCCGGATACAATTATTTTCCAACATTACCTTTCGACTGATCAAACCTTTAATTTTATTTAAGTTAAACTATCATTAACACTTAATTACTAAGAATTTTAATTTACCTTACAGACTCACAAACAAATTCACTTGATATCTCATCTCTTCGCGTTATACTTAATAGGTCTGATGACACATGGTGTTTCTCTTTTTAATTTGATTCCAATGTACAATAATTATGCCGCGGGAAGGTATAAACCAGGCGGCCTAAAAAACTCTACTTTGGAACACTCTATTACGATGTCATATCCATTTAACGCTTCGAGTAATATGAACGGGTATATTTTTGCTTGCATAACTAACTGGTGAGTAATTTTCTAATGATCATAAAGGCTTACTGGTGAGACACTACCGATACTGAAGTATCGTTAGTTTTCGGTACTCGATTCTCGTTATAATGATGTAATAAAATGAGGTACTTAACTTTTGACCTTTGACAAATAAGGTCATTTATTTTCTCTCAAAAAGTACACTTACAAATTATTATTTATTTATTTAACTAGAACAGTCATAGACCATTATGTTACTTTTAGCATAAGAGTTTCACTTTTCAAGAGCTGGAGTCCGTACTAGGTTCGGAGCCGGTATGACGAATCTCTAGGCTCTCTTACCCCTTATAATATTAAAAATTTAAACTGCTAACGTGATAAATTTTACATACATTGTGCAGGAAAAGTAAAATGGAAAATTTGCATGAAATGATGAGTAGATGCCCCCCTTCATCAAAGGTAGCCTGCTACCCCGTTGGCACACTTGGCATAAACAATACTTCGGCACCTACCTAATCTGTGTTTATAGCGCTGCGCGTGCGTCGCGCGTTGCTTAATTAAATAAATTACTTAGTACGCAGTCAATTAATATTTATTCTTCATAATTATGGTCACAAAATATTATCTCCACGAATATCGCTAGTGTCCCACCAGTCAAAATGTACACCCACCCTCAACATACGTCACGTAAGGCCGCAATACTGTCAAGGGTGTGATAGTACATGACAACTACAATATGGTTAGGGAACCTACCTAGAGCCTAACAGTCCCTAAGACCCTATAGCCCTACAAGCCCTACAGCCCTACAGCCCTAACTTATTATAGACCTAGTGTGTAATAAATAAATATATAAATAAGTACAGGATGTCTGCACCATGCGACCTAAGGTTAGAGACGGAGAGTAGACAGGAATTACAGGTTCAGGATAGGTATACTCACTGCCAGTCCCGCAGACTCACGAGACTGATCAGAGATGGCTAAAGGTGTCTTGGCCACAGTGAGGGGTAATGAGACAAGAATATAAAATTCTAATCTGATTTATTTATAATTTGTTACAGCTTATACACTACATTATTTTTACACACACTATTGTAAAATATCTTTGCATCCTATCTGTGTAAGATGCAACCAAACATTATTTTAACTAGGCCGCGCGTGAACCGCGACTAGTGCTGAGTCAATGTCCAAAGGTAACATTGAACAGCATGTATATCTGAAATTACGTAATTATTTTACATCAAAGCATTAGTTTTCTGCATCCTTTTGACATCACGGACAGTGTTTCTAGTTTGGTTAACTTAATAGTTTCAGTATTTGTAGAGCGTATCTAGTTTTATAGTCATTACTATCATCATCAACCCGTTAACTGTCTGTGCTGGGCACGGGTCTCCTCTCAGACTGAAGGGGGCTACGCCACCATACTAGCCTACTGCGGGTTGGCAGACTTCACACGCCATCGAGAAAATCTCTCAGGCGTTTCCTCACGAGGTTTTCTTTCACCGTTTTGAGCGAGAAAGCATATGCTTGCGAAAAGTCAGATGTGCGTGCCTTTGGTTTGAACTCAAGACCTAAGACTTTCTACGATCTACGAGTTCTATTGTTGTATCTTTATATATATAATTCTTCTGTGAGTGTGTATGTGACTGAACTTCTCTCAAACGACTGGACCGATTTTGATGAAATTTTTTATGTGTGTTCAAGGGGATCTGGGAATGGTTTAGATTCACAATTGGACCCGGTAGGTGGCGTTGCAATCGAGTTTTGGGTTATTTTCAGGGCAGGACAACGTCTGCTGGGTCCACTAGTAATCATATATATTTTTAATATTGTTTTTTTTCTACATTGGCAGGATGATATCGTACTTTTGTTCAACTTGGTGCTGCATGTTCGATCTACTTCTGTCAGTAATGGTCTTCCAAGTTTGGGGCCATTTCAAAATACTCATTAACGACCTCAATGAGTTTCCTAAACCAACTTCTAAATCAACCTTCACATTAGAAGATGGCTCTATAATGAGCACTGAAAGGTATTCCAAAGAGCAATTGTTACAAGTTTCTCTTAAGTTAAAGGAATGTATTGACTACCATCGGGAGATAATAAAGTGAGTTTATTTATTTTCACAATATCTACTTCATAAATGCTTTGTATCTCGTAGGTGAAAAATGATTAGATGGATAATATAATTGAAATTGGCTGATGTTTAACTAACAACCAGTTCTAGAAAATGTAACGGCAAAAAAACAATTTATATATTAGCAAAAATAGTAAATGATCACCAAAATAAATCCCCATTTTAGGGTGAAATTAGAACCAAAAATTTTACAACTTGCGATCGTTCTTAAAGCAACCAACTCCAAATTATGATTGTCTAACCAAAAAATAAAATCCAAATAAATTCACCAATCAAGTATATAATAAATCTTGGCGAAACGTTTCAGATTTACCGATAAAATGTCAGACGTGTTTGGTCCAATGTTATTCGTGTATTACATGTACCATCAGACGAGTGGCTGTATATTGCTTCTAGAATGTGCACAGATGGTCAGTACGAGATAATAATTATTTTATTACACGGCTCATCCTGAAAACAATTTTACATGGTAGTATTCGTCTCCAACGAACTCGTTCGCGTAGTCTTTTAGAGTCCTAAAACAAATAAAAATTGAACGCAGCTAGTACTTATTAACTAGCTGTCAGCAGTGACGTTTCTAATATGTCAAATCACTTTCTTTAGAGTAACAAGGGTTGCCATTAATACATAATGGGTGGGTGATACTTTGCAGGTATCAGGCAGGGTGGGAACCTAATTGTTTTCAGGATGAGCCGTTCATAAAATTACCATCAGACGTCACTTAAGGTAAGTTAGCCTGATTCCTTAATTATAATATAAGTTTACCTTATCTTCCATTAACTTTGAATATATATTTTTTTTTTGCAGACGGCACAAGCTCTTTTCCGATATTTACCGATTACTATAATACTGTTCCAGCAGCTCATACAGCTGTCAACTGTTTTCGAATTAGTTGGAAGTGAGGTAAAATTTTATCATTATCATTATTCTTCTTCTTCTTTAAGCTTTTATTTGGTCGTTGGAGCAATTTTTTTTTATTCGTGATAGGCTTACACTTGACCACCAGTCCGCCTGCGATGACGCTTATTCGTGCTTCTGGTCGTCCGATAGTAGAAAGGGCTAGGGGGATTAAGATCGTGGAGATCTGATGCACACTCTCCGAAATATATTCGATAAAAAACCAATATGCTAGCAACTTTCTGCCTCGCACAACAAAACTGTGGAATAAACTTTCGCCTGCAGTATTTCCGGACCAATACGACCTTCAAACCTTCAAGAAAAGAGCGTACTTCTTTTTAAAAGGCCGGCAACGCACTTGTGACTCCTCTGGTGTTGCGGGTGTCCATGGGCGGCGGTAATCGCTTACCATCGGGCGATCCGTCTGCTCGTCTGCCCCCATAAAAAAAAACTTTGCGGCAAAATTGCCACTGTTCTCTAATCTCTGCCTTCACTTTGTATTTTTGTTAAGACGACACATTTTATTGAATTTGCCACCACAATTCTATAACCTGAAAGCCACTGTATTTATATCTATTTAAACTTATAAATACAAATAGGATGATACGTAAGGTGGACTTAATGTCATATGGTATTCTGTACCAGTCAAACTTTGTGTCAAGTAGAGAATGTGGGTCATGTATTAAGGTACACGAAAAAAAAGCTTAACATAGCATAACATACATCACTCCTGTATTCCCCGAAGGGTTAGGCAGAGGCGTACTTAATGTACACCCACAGTTCGCCGGTATGTTTAGGTACCATGTTATAGGGGACGAGCCTATAGCCATTAATCGGGCACAAATCCAGACTGCGAGCTGCTACTGAGAATTTCATAGAAAAACCCAATAACACTTTGCTCGACCTGAGGATCGAACACAGGACCTCTAGCGTAGCAGTCGCGCTTGGGACCACTAGACTAATGAGGCAGTCTTAACATAAAAGGTTTCCTAATAATATTATGTTGATTTCTATGAGTAAATTGTCTTTGTTACTTAAGTATATAAAGATAAACCCAACTCACACTCAAAAAAAAATCAGTCTAAGGCAGGGTTTTTTAGGCTAAAAAGCATGCGGTGTATCTGCTGTGAGGGACGCACGTTTGAACCAGGCCTGAGATTGAATTTTTGTTCCATTAAAATTTGATATCTTCGTTAACATGAATTCGTTAGGGAATATTTTCGAAAATAAATGTAGTCAGGAACATTTTCTTGTTTTGTGCTTTTTTGTTGTTTTTGCTGTAACCGGGTTTTTGTTTTTAATTCTCAAGTGACGTTTTTTTGTTTGTGAACCCTATCTAGTTCAACATCAATACGGATATACATATTCAAAGGGTATTTAACACAAAACAGTTTTATAAGTGGAATGGAAAAATCTGAGTTGTGTATTTCGGATTTTAATAAGAATATTGCTACATTATGAATAATATTTGATACTAGCTTTTGCGAGCGACTTCGTCCACGTGGAATAGTTTCTTTGTTCCCTAGTTCTTCGCCCGCGGTTTCACCTGCGTTGCCCCGTTCCTAAGGGTTGTAGCGTGATGTTTTATAGCTTGAAACCTTTCTCATGAATCACTCATTTTCCCAACATTTCCCTTGACTGCTCTGCTCCTATTGATCGTAGCGTGATGAAAAGTATACTATAACCTGCCCAGGAGTATGAAGAACAATTGTACCAAGTTTCGTTGAAATCCGTCGAGTGGTTTTTGTTTCTATAACGAACATACAGACAGACAGACAGACAAAAATTTTAATGATTGCATTTTTGGAGTCAGTGTCGATCACTAATCACCCGCTGATAGTTATTTTGGAAATATATTTCATGTACAGAATTGACCTCTCTACAGATTTATTATAAGTATAGAAGAAGATACTAATTACGTAGGTACACATACAGTATAAAATGTATTGTTATCAAGCTGGCAGTAGTTTAGTAGAAGTAGAGTAATATTATCTTTTTCACAGAGTGAGAAATTGAAGGACGCTGTCTATGGATTACCATGGGAGAGCATGGACACGAATAACAGAAAAGTAGTCATCTTCTTCTTGATGAACGTGCAGGAGCCCGTGCATGTGAAGGCAATGGGTGTTACTAATGTTGGCGTTACTTCTATGGCTACGGTAAGATGATCAACAAACATTTTCAGTTTACTTTTGAATAAAGGTCTCTCTCTTTCTCTCTTTATCTCTATCTAACGAAGGATATTACTGACCTGAACATTTGTTTTCCCTCCAGATTAATACATTATACCTACTATTATTGTTAATACTTTTGAAATACAGGATGTCATTTAATGGATGCGACAAATCTATATATCTATGTATAAAAGAAGAACCTGAGTGACTGACTAACCTACTGACTGACTGACGTATCAACGCACAGCCGAAACTACAGGAGCTAGATCCCTTAAAGTGTGCATGCTGATTCCTTTTGCACTGTAGATGAGCACTAAGAAAGGATTTTATGAAATTCAACCCCTAAGGTGGTGAAAAGGGTGCCAACAGAATAATTCTGGGACATCAGAATTTGAAGATATACAAATCTCAAAATGCTACACATACAGTTTTTGGCGATATTTGAAGTAATTTTTCGAGGAGAGTAATTTTTTATTGTCATTTCTAACTAAAGCATCCTTTAGTATCACTCTTCCTTTCAAATTTATTTTAGTTTAGTTTTTTTCTCAAGATATACTATTTTATTTTCATAATGTAGTTCGTTAGTACTAAAATTCAAAATATAATATATGTAATATCGAAGTGCTGTAGCAAAAAAATTATATCGTAAGCGTCAAAAAATCTACAAAAAATTATGTGTCTCACCCTTGGGGTAAAAAAAAATATAAACTAATTGAACCTCTCATTTCGATTTGTTTACTTTTCTCGTGATTTCACTTTACGACTGTTTGGTTGATCGATTTGTATGTTACAATAAATATTTTTTAAAAACAAATATAATCTTAGATTTTTTTTTTATACAGGGAAAATTTTTTTAGAACGTTCCAAATTTTTTCTAGTAATTAAGTATCTTTCAAAGATTATATTTTTGAAAAAAAGTTAGGTAAAATTTTCAAAATACAATATCTATTATATATTATATTCTATCCTAGCCTTACCTAGTAACGCGTAAATAAATGAGATGGTGGTGTGTGACTGCGGGGCGGAAGGGGTAGCCTTAGTGGCGAACAAGAAAAGGTTAATTAACAAACAACACATAATCGTTAACAAACATTAGCTCTTTCGGGACTACTTGTGATGCTATTTTCTCAATACTTTAGTACTAAATGATTCTAAAAGAAAAAAACACTTATTTTATTATTTTCAATAAAGAACTTAATATTAAATTTTGGAACGTGATAAAAAATTCTTGCTGTACATGTTTTGCCATTTTACCTCTAGTTCAGACTGTATATTTATATATATTATTTATCTTATTGGATATATATTATTATTTTTATATTATATACCTATAGGTTTATATATATATATAATATTTATGTATTATAATATGATATTATGTATTATTATCTATAGTTTATAATTACTGTTTTATTATATCATATTGTGTAGCTATGTAGGTAGGTTCACCATGGTTAACCCCATTTGTTAGTTCAGTTCAGATATGTCCATCCTAAGGTTGCCTGGAAGAAATTGCAATTAGCGATAAGGCCGCCCATTGAATGTGTTTTGTGTCAATATGTCCTGTCCTATGTTTAATTTGGTGTACAATAAAGTATATAATAAATAAATAAATATATTTATTTAAACTGACTGGTTGTTTTTTTTACAGATTTTGAAGACTTCACTGTCCTACTTCACATTTCTGCGCAGCGTATAAATATTCAAGAGATTTCAATATTTTCATCTTCTTATAAATGGCACCTATTAGGAGATAGGCAAGAATTTTATTATATCAATTTATGGTTTTATCTTAGATTTATTTTAGTTTTACAAAATTAATATAATAATAAACTTGATATAATTACTAATAACTAAACCAAAGTCTTAATTATAGATCACTTGTTTGCGATCTCCCAAAAAAATTCTGTTTTGAGTTGTCAGTATACCACTAAGCGTGCGAAATTACAAGATTTTCTCATATTTATATTCATATTCTTTGTTATATGTTGACATACCATAACGTATAATGAGGTGGTGTAATATAAATATGAACCATTATTTAGGTCTATGCTTTACAGGGTCGAGAAGGGAAAACAAGTCTTCCTCTCTTCTAATATTGCTATCAATACTTAAGACTTATTTTCCTAGATACACAGTACTAGATTTTAATTTATGTAATTTTAAGCAAATCAGCTATTTATTTACGTCAACAATAAAATATATACATTATGAAAAGAAACCTATTAATATACACTATTTACATAAAATAAATGAAAGTAAAAAAAGCTATATATATAAATCTAAAAGACAGAGGCGTGACTAACCGTCAAAGTATTCCT
Source organism: Acronicta aceris (assembly GCA_910591435.1). Taxonomy (NCBI): domain Eukaryota; kingdom Metazoa; phylum Arthropoda; class Insecta; order Lepidoptera; family Noctuidae; genus Acronicta; species Acronicta aceris. Next base: position 4,816,003 of record OU342776.1, on the reverse strand, counting down.
CGGCATCGCTGTCGTTCGGGAAGTTGCCCAGAAGTATTTACATAATCATACCAATCTAGTACCCGGGTATTAATCGTACGGCTCATAAATAATTAGCAAAGAATGACCCTGCAGGTATTTTTTTTCTTATAATTAATTATAGTACAGTTACTTTTTATTATCTTCATATTTGAAAAGTATTTCACTCACTCTTATTATAATGTCGAAACACAATTTCATGTTTTGTTAAGTCTTATAGATTATTTTTTTAGTAAAGGAAAAAATTCAATCACGGGCAGGATTCGAACCTGCGTCTTCTGGTTTGATACACCAGACGCTCTGACCTCTAAGCCCGTGACCGCGAACTCTACCTGCATGATTGAAATTTTGCCTTCACATTCTGAATTTACGTCATAAGGTGAAGTTAATTCGGAATTATGAATTTTTTCCTTTACTAAAAAAATAACTTAATAATCTTAGCATGGAAAATGCAAAAAAAATCACAAAAAGAAAGTCTTATAAATGTTTAGATATTGGATTTTATTGAGTTTTATTTCAGATGCCTCATTAGTCCAGTGCAGCAGTGGTCCCAAGCGCGACTGTGATGCTCAAGCATCACAGTCGCGCTTGGGACCACTGCTTGGGGTCTTGGATTCGATTCACGTCGTATGTTATTGGGTTTTGCTATGAAACTCTCAGTAGGAGCTCAGTTTTTTTTTTCTTGACAGACGCTCGGTTCGCCTGATTTTAAGCGACACTGTTTGGGATTTGTGCCCGGTTAATAACAACAAAGGCTCGCTCCCTATTACATGGGACCTAAACATACCGGCGAACTCTGTATATAGATTAGTACTCTACTCCCAATATAGGTGTGATGGTAGTTATGTTATGATTTGTTTATTTCGGATTCTAAATCAATTATAATATTATAATATTAATTATAATATTTTTCTTTTTAACATAAAGCTCTCTGAGGATGTGATATTTTAGACACAGCCATGTTTTTATTATCAAAATTGAGAACATTTTCAATAACATGAGAAATCTTTTTGTAGAATGGCGATACACATTCTGAGTATTTTTTCAAGAAAATACAATTATGATGCTATTCGTTGTAAAAATGTTTCTGGGAAAAAAACAGTTCTTGTCTATTTTGTGAAAAATACCTCGAGAATGCAGATAATTGCTACCCAGAAGCAGTTTTTTCACTGAATAAGTTGTTTTATATAAGACCTACATTGACATGTATATCTATTTTCTTTTCAATTTTTCTTTAAAAAAAAAAGATCTTCGTTAAGAACATGATCTCTTATTTCATTTACACTAGAAAGAAGTTTGAGCTGCTCTGAGAATTTTATAGAAAAATCGCAATTACAATTTGCTAAGCGTTGGAATTTTAACCTAAAACCTCTAGCAAGCAGCCGCGTTTACCACCACTAGGCTAATGAGGTAGATCACAGTAACACAGTAAATTAAAATAAAACATTGAAAAAACACAACAATAGTTTCTATTAACAAGAGAGCTCCTTTGAGTTTCCTAGTTGTAACATGTCCCAGGAGAGATCTAGGCATTGCGTGGTTGCCTTGATTATGTTCTAGGCCATGGCTGTAGCACTTAAGACGAATAGTTGAAAGCTAGCCAAACGATGCAAAAAAATAGTATATTTTTAATTTTAATTTTTTTTTCCTCCCATGCACACTCAGGTTGTGGAATCAGCTCCCCGCCGAGATTTTCCCAAAGGACTACAGCATGGGGTCGTTCAAAAAGGGTGTGACACGATTTTTACAGGGTCGGTAACGGGCGACTGATAGCCCTCGTGCTGCATGCGTCCATAGGCTACGGTAACCGCTTACCATCAGACGGGCCGTATGCTTTTTTGCCACCATAGTGGTATAAAAAAATTGAGAAATTTGATATATCATTAATTTTCGGAAAAAATCTAAAGGAATGATAGCCTAGTTTCCAAACTTTTAAGCTACCAAATCAAAAGTTTCTGGAATCCGAAGCATTCTACCTCTGACTTTCCAAATCATGTACGTAATATTACAATGGTAGGTAAGGTACCTCATGTACGTAATATTTTTAAATTTATAATAACACTAGCGACCCGCTCGCTGTTTCACCTGCGCTGCTCCGTTCCTAAGAGGCGTAGCGTGATGTTATGTAGCCTATAACCTTCCTCAAAAAAAGGACTATCCAGCACAAAAAGAATTTTCAAAATCAGTTCAGTTGATCCAGAGGTTACCCCCTACAACCTCACAAACTTTACCTCTTTATAATACCGTACTATTAAATTATCACGCGCGAAACAGTCAAAGTCAAAATCAAAGTCAAAGTTCTTTATTGCTTCATGTGTAAATACCTACACATAGGTCTATAAGTTTGGTAAGTAGCAACACGGAACCCGTTGGGGCACAGCATAGAATGGATAGGTTATAGTGAAAATAGCGTGTATCCATCTTCATACTTGAGAGACTTTCTCGACGGCTTATGAAGTCTGCCAACCCGCATTTGCTCAGCGAGGTGGCCTAACCTTTTTCATTCTGAGCGGAAATCCGTTTCCAGCAGCAAAACATTCCTGGTCGAGCTTTGCATCACGATAAGCGGTTCGTGCATAACCTTCCAGTAACTAGTTCCATTTTAAAACTAAGAAAAAAACTTTCTGCCTCGCACAACAAAACTGTGGAATGAACTTTCGCCCGCAGTATTTCCGGACCAATACGACCTTCAAACCTTCAAGAAAAGAGCATACTCCTTTTTAAAAGGCCGGTAATGCACTTGTGACTCCTCTGGTGTTGCGGGTGTCCATGGGAGGCGGTAATCGCTTACCATCAGGCGATCCGTCTGCTCGTTTGCCCACTATTCCATAAAACAAAAATCAAAAAAACATTTTTTAATATGACCAAGCATAAAAAGCTTTCTAAATCGACGGGGTTTATTAAATTTCACGCACATAGGTATCATTGCCTAATGCTTACGCAATTTCCTAGAGTAGCAAATATTACTAGAAATTCGTAATTCGACCCACTCCATCGGTTCAATAAATCATCAGTAGTATATAGAAACACTGTTAATATGCCATAAAGATGATGATTTTATTCTTGACAAACGCTCGCACACCTATTAAACTACCTTTTACAAATAATTGACGTCACAAAATACTTACAGCGACACCTGTTGCCCTAAACGTAAAGGATATAAAAAGAACGTGTAATTTGAAAAGAGAACGTCAATTTCCTCGAATTATTCCGACGATTCTTTCTTGATCTTGATACTTTATAACTGAAATAATGCTGTGCAATAGTCATCTATGCTCATGATTATAACATAACCATTGTGCTTCCCCAAATGGTTGGCAGAAATGTACTTACATGCCCCCAACCACAGTTTTTTGTCCCTTGTGCGAGCATTTGGAGCGATCATATTCTCATTAACTGGGCACAACGCCAGACTCCAAATTAAAGACAATTACATAGAAAGACAAAATACTTAATACTTTTCGAACTCAGAAACTCCCAACCAGAAGACCAATGAAATATAGATTATTGTCAGGTAGCATGCTTTTTGTACTCTGTAACGATTATTTTTATGATGCTCAATACTTTATCCTAGTGGTCCTGAGCGCGACTGCTACGCTAGTCAAAAATACTGTTACTGCAATTTTAAAAAATCGCATTTGGCTTCTCTTACTCTATAGTCACGGTCATGACATTTAACATAAAAGGCTGTGGTCCGCTGGACTTCAAAATGGCCAGGTATAACCTCGTATTCTAATAAAATTCCTTAAACCTTGAAAACAGAGCTAAAAAGAGAAAAACTAAAACTATTACCAGCCGGTCCCTAGGAGTCCAATTAATCAAAATATTACAGAAGCAATACATTTTGATTACGTCAGCAACAAAATTAACAAAGTTAGGACCAGACTATTATTTTCCACCTCGTCTGTTGATTGTTACATTTAATACAAAGGCTAAATGAACATCGGCTAAAGTAGACAGTTTAACGCCCCTAACTTTGTAGCTAATGCTAAAGCAGCCACAATAACCCAAACTCTATCGTTACGCATACTAACACTACAAAGTAAGCAATATTACGCTAATAAAACCCCTATATTCGCCCAAAGACCCGAACAATATAATTCGCCTGTTGCTTTCATGGGAGACGAGAAATCAATGTCACACACATACACCCGCCTGTTGCACGGAACTGTGTTCGTACAGGGAAAACACAAATAAACGTAGCACACGCACACTCACGCAAAATATCGAGGAAATCGAACACACACATACATTTTCAGGGTCTGGATCACGCACACTTACACGCGTGAATACAAGGGAAGCTGCAGCTAGGTCGCGAATGACGTCAGCCCGCGCAAGGTCAATATCACTATTCTGTGCTCTTCTGACGCGTGTTTCTATCGTGTTTTCCATCTCTGTCGCACGGTGGGCTCGTCGTCCCGTCTGGGCCGCGGGCTGCACGCGTTTGAAGGACGTTTGTGTGCGAAAACCTTTTAGTTAGAGACACACCTTTATACTTTTACGCTGTTGAAAAAGTATAGTAACTATGTAATTCAATTACTCTATTAAGCACACACGACTTCCTAGAAGGTAGTTTGCTTTAAGCATATTAAATTTATCGATCCTGGTTTTGATACTAGTGCCGTACTATAAATGTAGGCAGCGTACGTTACGTAGGTACCGAATATTCCTTCCAGGAATTTCAATTCGGTTCCACGTGATTGTGTTAGATCCGGTTAATTTTCGGTAGATTCAAGATTAAGGCCATTATTTGGACTTCATTATAACATCACGCCTGTATTACTCAAAGGGTTTCTATGTGTAGGTACTAATGTAAACCCATAATTTGCTGGTATATTTTTAAGTCCCGAGAGGTAAGCCATTACCGGTTACAAATTCAACATTGATCTATTGAGAATGATATAGAAAATCTCACTCATACTCGGCTTGGGAATCGAATCCAAGACTTCACCGTCAAGAGCTGTCTTCGACCACAGTAAGCAGCTAAATATTGAAAAAAAAAACAGAAGGTAATTAAAAACAAATATCTGTTTTTATGTAAATCTTTACATTCTACAATTATTTATAAATTGCATAATATTCAATTTCAAAAACAGTTAAAATATCTGCTTGCATCTTCAATTTTTTTTTCTATAATAATTCCAATTTGCAAAAAGAACTATTTGTTAATACCAGCCAATATAGAGCACGTATTTACTTTGCATTCTAATTTGAAATTTAAGCAAACGAATAAAATTCATTACGAATTTGATTTAATCTTGCAAACACTTTTGTTCGAGATCTTACTTTTAAAAACAAAATACGACACTCCCGCTTCACATTATTATTAAATATCCATTTACGTAACATTTCAGTTGACACTCTTGTTAAAGGTACAGTCGTGTACAATTTAAATATGAATAGAGCTAACGACAGTGATTTAGATATTACGTTAAACGCTTTGTGTGTGTTTGGTGAATATTTCCGGACTGAATACCAGAATTTGAATTAAATTGTATTTATCATCATTTAATTTTGTCAGAATTGTCAAACGTCAACCTCTTTCATCAATAAAATGGAGCAATATTATTTTAAAAAATAAAAATATAAACGAAAACTATGACGCTTTTAACAATACTTTAATAAATACACTTAACCTATGCATACCGGTACGTAAAATTAAACTTAAAAACAAATATAAAAAATACTGGCTAACTAAAGGCATAAAACTGTCATGCAAAAATAAACGACTTTTAAAAATTCTAACATTAAAGAGTAAAAATCCTACTATTATCAAATACTACAAAAAATATGAAAAAATACTAAAAACAATAGTTAATACAGCTAAAAAAATACATTATATAAATAAAATAAAAAAATCAAACAACAAAGTGAAAACTATGTGGAGTGTAATAAACGAGCGTACTAATAAAAAATGGAAAAATGAAAAGTGCAACATCCAGTTAAAAATAAATAATACTACAATCTCTGAGCCCACGCAAGTAGCAAACACTTTTAATAGCTTTTTCGCGTCTATCGGGCAGGGAAGCTGCCATTTAGGGAATGATACACCTCGCGGTACAAATGTTATCACACCTACCGAAAATACCATGTTCCTTCGACCAGCAGACCCTCAAGAAGTATACAATCTGATTAACAATTTAAAAAACAAAAAGAGCTACGGCATTGACGAACTACCACCATTTCTAATCAAACAGTGTGCAGATGTACTGACTCTTCCATTCTACCTTTTGATAAACCAATCCTTTGAAGAAGGAATGTTCCCCGACATTTTGAAACAAGCTATTATCAAACCTATCCATAAAAAAAATTCAAAGACAGACCCTAATAACTACCGCCCTATAGCCCTCTTGCCAACAGCTTCAAAAATATTTGAAAAAGCCATGTGCGTACGGGTTTACTCTTTCTGTGAAAAGTATAAAATATTTGATGAAGCTCAAAATGGTTTTCGGAAAAGTCGGTCAACTACTCTAGCAGTATACAAATACATACAGGAAGCGCTTAATATTTTAAACAACAGGGAATACGCAATAGGTATACTGCTAGATATGACTAAAGCCTACGACAAAGTTAAATATAACATCTTATTAAATAAACTACATGGAATAGGTGTCAGAGGAAAAGCGCATGAATGGTTCGCATCTTACTTATTAAACCGAGAGCACACAGTAGAAATTGAATTCTTTAATAAAAACACCAAAGAAATCCAAAGTATACGTTCTGACAAGGAAGTTATCAACGCCTCCATCCCACAGGGCAGTGTCATCGGATGTCTACTATTCCTGCTGTATATTAATGACTTACCAAAAAATACACACGGTCCCTGCGTTTTATTCGCGGACGATATCTCCCTACTAGTGTCATGCCGGAATAGTATAAATTTAAATAACCAACTCGCAACCCTCCTAAACAATATAAAATCCTGGATGAACCTACATAACTTAGAAATAAATTATTCCAAAACCAAATTGATAACTTTCCATCCGCCTCAAAAAGCACCATTAAATCTAAATTTTGCGTTCCAGGATCAAAGGTTAGAAGTAGTTAGCAGCTTTACCCTATTAGGTTTAAACATAGACACCCATATAAATTGGAAATCTCATATAAATAAAATTAAATCAAAATTAGCTAAGTTTTCATATGCTCTCCGCGAAGTAAAAAAATCCACAGATATCCAAACTGCACTCGTCACCTATTACGCCTATGCTTACGCTTGGCTCAGCTATGGCATTATCCTGTGGGGAAACAGCACAGAAGCACCATCACTTTTTACTTGTCAAAAGAAACTTATACGAATACTTGTACATATAGAGGATACTGATAGCTGTAAGCCGCATTTTAAAGAACACAAAATACTAACGCTACCTAGTCTATACATTTTGGAAATATGTAAGTTTGTTAGAAGCCACCAAAATTTCTATGCAACACGAGAAGACAAAAACCAGAGTCTAAGACATAAAAATAGATTAAACCTACCAAGCTCCCGTCTTAAAATGCACTCTTCTAGTCCACATGTCATGTCGATAAAAATATATAATAAACTACCCCCACGAATAAAAAATGAAATTAAAGACAGCATATTTATAAAAAAATTAAAACATATCCTATTAACTAAATGTTACTACCATATAAATGAATACCTAAATGATAAAAGTATATGAAATATAATAAATGGAGATTTAAATGAATACTAATAATAATATACCTAATAATAACATAAACACAAATACATACATATTATATAAACAAACATGACATACATTTATGACTATGATTTAGGACATTTAATTTCTTTTCCTTACAAACTCTGATAATAATGACATAACTACAATAATATATAGTTAATAAAAATATAATTACATATAAATAAAACAATATAGTTATAACTACATAATAGAGTATCATATAATAAAAATAGTTGTAGTAATATAATATAATATATATATATATAGAAATCGCAGCTTAATAATTACCTATATAATATACCAAATAGTCAATGAATATCAATTTAAGTAAAATATGAAAATAATAAAATAAATATAAAACTTCCTCCTCTCTCCTACATCTTGCCGTGCCGACAAGGCCCACACATGTTTCTTATATTATACCATTGTAACATCTATTTAACTTGTGGAGTGCAATAAATGTATTGAGTATTGAGTATTGAGTATTTCTAATAATGAAAATGACGAGCCTTTTAAAAAATAAAACCAGTTTTTACGGATTTTATGACGTTATATTTATATTACTGCCTCATTAGTCTAGTGGTCCCAAGTGCGACTGCTACGCTAGAGGTCCTGGGTTCGATCCCCAGGTCGAGCAAAGTGTTATTGAGTTTCCTATGAAATTCTCAGTAGCAGCTCGAAGTCTGGATCTGTGCCCGGTTAATGGCTATAGGCTCGCCCCCTATAACATGGGACCTAAACATACCGGCGAACTGTGGGTGTACATTATAGTACGCCTCTGCCTAACCCTTCGGGGAATACAGGCGTGATGGTATGTTATATTTATATTATTAAATTCCTTTAATAAATTTATAAATGTAATCTGAGTATCTTTAAATCACGAGTGAATCGGTTTCTTCTACAGGCTAACTAAGCCTATCATGAATAATACAAAAAATATAAATATTAAATATAAATCCGCAATATGTAGTTTTGATTAGTAAAATTGTTTAGCACCGCTCTTACTTTGTCCACCACGCTGGCATAGTGCGGGTTGGCAGACTTCATATGACGTCAAAAAAATCTTTCAAGCATGCAGGTTTTCTCACGAAGTTTTCCTAAAAGACCTTTGACTGGGCAGTCCAATGGTGACATTACTAGGCTATCACTGAGTTAGGTGTTTCTATATAATACATAATATATTTTCTACCTTTTCAAGAATATTGTGAACATTATTTTTTATTCTACAAGTAAGGCACCTAATTATCACTATCTTTATTTAATTTACATTAAGTCCAATATACTTTCTAAGTGCCTTTATTTAAGGTACATTTTCCCAAGTGCTTACGACAGCTGTCGACAGAATCGTGTAGGGAATTTAGCAGACGAGGAATGGATAGATTTACTCGTCTCGAAAAACGTTTTGCGGAAATGGTGATCATCAATCTTGACGTAGGTACACACACAAACATTTACATGACCATTCTTATATCTTTATTTGACTAGCTTCTGCCCGCGACTTTGTCTGTGTGGACTTCAGGATTGGGTCCGACATGGATAAAAAGGAGCCTATGTGTTATTCCAGACTATAATCTATCTGTGTTCCAAATATTATCCAGATCCGTTCAGCCGTTCTGGCGTGAAAGCGTAACAAACATCCATACATCCATACTTTCGCGTTTATAATATTGGTAAGGAAGTAAGGATTATTTAATTGTACATGTCTTTACAAAAATTTTAATAGTTGATTGTGTTGTTCTTTTTCAGAATTGCCTCGTTAGTTGCAATCGCGGCATCTCTGTGTGAAGTATTAGGATCGATTCTCAGGTTATTGATTATTTCTGTTATTTTTAGTGCAAGCTTGGAGTTTGGATGTGTGCCCACTTAATGGCAGTATGCTTTTTTATTAAATGGGATTTAAAACACTGCTCAACCTGGGAATCGAACCCAGGATCTCTAGCGTAGACTACTACTATACTTATGAGTTAGTACCTACCTACCTTTACCTACCTTTGTTTATTTGACATATAAATAGGTAGATATATAAATAATGAAGTTGTAAATTTATTTTATTTTGAAATCGTTTGACAATTGTGTTTTCTCCATTTTGTATGAAATGTAGATATAACTCGCGTTTATTAATTAAAATTATTAAACATGTATTCAATATTCTTGTAATTAATTATTCATCTCTTAATTAATTATCATTCGAATTCGAACATAATGTAAATTGTTTACGATTAAATAAATAGAAAGCAGAATATTATTATTTTTCACATAGTCCATCCCTGTTTTTGTCGCCCTCTTCCTTTCTTATATCCATATTATTATATTATTATAACACAAAATACCATCACGCCTTGATTCCTTGAAGGGTTAAGTAGAGGCATACTAATGTACTAAGGGGCGAGCCTATTGCTATTATCCGGGCACAAATCCAAACTGATCCGAAATGCTACTGAGAATTTCGTAGAAAAATCCAATGAAACTTTGCTCAACGTAGAAATTAAAGTCAGGCGGATGTCCAGAAGCACGAAAAAGCGAAACCGATTCATGGTGGACATTCCAAAAACCCGAACGAAACGCTTTAAGTCCATTTTTATCATGCGTACCGCTGAAATTTGGAAAGCGCTTCCCGAGTGGGTCTTCCGTTATGGATATAATCTGGGTGTCTTTAAATAACGAGTGAATCGGTTTCTTTTATGCAAGTACTGTCGTAAGAGGAAACACCGCTTACTGGCTGTTCCAACTTGCCGTACTGTTGCGCACTCCAGATCACCTAATCCTCGGACATTAGCCGCTATAACGCTCTCCTAAACTCAAACACAGGTTTTGATATATAGATTGCGAATGAATGGAAGACGATACTGTCGGAATGTTTAAATTTTTGTGAGAAGAATACATGACTGTCTTTTTTTTAATAAAGTATACGTTTAAATAGTATAATTGACCTTGACCGTTCTATTTATATAATAAACTAGCTTTTTGTCCGCGACTTCGTCCGCGTAGAATAGTTACTTTGTTCCATATCAACTTTCATCCCGTATTTTATCCTCTTGGGGGTAGAATTTATCAAAATACTTTCTTAGCGGATACCTACGTCATAACATCTACCTGCATGCCAAATTTCAGCCCGATCCCTCCAGTGGTTTGGGCTGTGCTTTGATAGATCACTATGTCAGTCAGTCAGTCAGTCACCTTTGAGTTTTATATAAATAGAGATAAAGAAACATCAGGCGAACTGACGGTCAAGCGTAAGCCTACCATGAATAAAAAAAACCACGATAAGCTGCTACTATACATTTTCTCAGCATACAAATAATTCACAACAAGTATTTTTATAATTATTGGCTGTAAAAAAAAAACAATTTGTGTGTTTTTTTTTCCTGCAACCTAATATGAATCTTCACTATATAGAGATAGGGTAAACTATTGATTGGTGCGGAGATAAAATCTATTTCAGTCGCACCCACTGAAGTGTGAGATGTGTGGGGTTCGGTACGTAGTACCTACACCATTTGCTGCGTTTATTAATGATTTAGGTACTAATAAAACCAATAAAGTAAGGTAATTAGCGAACTGGAATAGTTTCGATTAAAATGTGATATAAGTGGGTACATTTTAGTTCTTTTGATTTTATTTTAGTAAATATTTATTTATACGATTTTATCAAAATTATTATAACGAAAAAAGCTTATTATGCCTCATTGGTCTAGTGGTCCCAAGCGCGACTGCTACACTAGAGGTCCTGGGTTCGATCCCCAGGTCGAGCAAAGTGTTATTGAGTTTTTCTATGAAATACTCAGTAGCAGCTCGGAGTCTGGATTTGTGCCCGGTGAATGGCTTTAGGCTCGCCCCCTATAACATGGGATCTAAACATGCCGGCGAACTGTGGGTGTACATTAAGTACGCCTCTGCCTAACCCTTCGGGGAATACAGGCGTGATGGTATGAAAAAAGCTTATTATATCTATTTTTCTTAACTTCAAATTAGTTGAGTCATAGTATCATTATATCTAACTTCATTACATGAAATACGTAATGAGACCAAAATGAATAGGTAATTATTAAAAATAAAAGAAGAGCTAAAAAAAAAATCTAAAAAATATTTGGCAGCGGTGGGATTCGAACCCACGCCTCCGAAGAGACTGGTGCCTTAAACCAGCGCCTTAGACCGCTCGGCCACGCTACCACTGGGAATTTGTGCTGAAATTAGTATACTATTCACAGCGTGATGACGTCACGAACAGATTATGAGATTTTCTTATCTGTGTAATAATAATATGGTTACTTATTACTCGTGATCGATGTTTCTTCTTTTTATTTTAAGTACTAAAAATAATGCAGTCTAAAACAGTTTAAGTAAATGTATTATATTTTAATTCATACTTACTTAATTAATATCTAGTTAATTATGAACAAAAAATTGGCCCACGTCCAGCTGTGGGGGACTGCGTTGGGATGTGTTGATAAATCAATCAATCAAATCAGCGTATTGCCTATTAATACTTATTAAAAATATATTATTAAGTAGGTACTAATTTCTATGTACAATTATAAAACTAACGTTTAGAAAAAAAATGTACTTATATTTTTTTTTATTTTTGACGGATCATAATTTTTTTTGTACTACTGCATATGTTACTAAAAAGCAAACTTTTAATTTACTTTTTTTTACTTCTGATCTGTGCCACGACCACGGAAAAAGTTTCCCGTTAAAGGTGAAAAGTATTAAAATTAAATTCCCAACAGAAAGTAAATGCGACTTGTAATTAAATTCCAATCTCATTTGCGATTCGAAACTAGATTACAATTTTCAATCTAGGTCAGTTTAAAAAAAATCAGCCGACGAAGCACCAATCACCGTTTATGATTGCGAATCGCTGACCCATTGGCAGACAGACCAACGATAGGGGCACGCGTGCCTTTAGTTCGACAGATTAAGAACAGGGACGGACTAGGGAAGTTATGGGTGCATTATTTTGTTATAAACTGTCGAACTAGCATTCTAAGTTACGGTAGTTCTAGCAACTTCTTTCTAGCGCTTCACCTCGAATTATTTAATATATTTTGTATTTAATAATTTTTTTTTTTTATTATTATGCATGTATAATATTTGTATATTATGTTTGTAGATGTCGAAAAATTACAGTTAAATAGCACTTTGATGATTTTATTTTGTGCTGTCTATAACATTCTTAAATTTGTTATTTTTTAGTAAAGGAAAAAATTCAGTCGCGGGTCGGATTCGAACCTGCGTCTCCTGGTTGGATACACCAGACGCTCTGACCTCTAAGCCACCGCGAACCCTACCCGCATGATTGAAATTTTGCCTTCACATTCTGAATTTACGTCATAAGGTGAATTTGGTGTAAAAAATAACTTTATAATCTTAGCATGGAAAATGCAAAAAAAAAAACAAAGATTCTTAAATTTGATTTAGCTGCACTGCATTTAGGTATTGTTATAATTTAATTTCACTTTATTTCATTTATAAATGTAAAGATGTAAATGCATTTTGAAGTATTTAATACGTAACTACGTACATATATTATTTTCACGGTTGTCTTCCATTGGGGTAAGCAGAGAAAATAGATTTCCACGATTTGCTACGATCCTGACCATTCTTGTATGTTACTTTAATTAGGGCGCATGGCTTCATATCAAGCTATAAATTAGTATAAACTGAACTATCATTATACAGAAAGGCTATACGATACGAGGTCAGATTATACTGGTTTATGTAGACCTAGCTTTATAAGTGGTCGTGTGTAACGGCTCAAATCCTTTCAAAAATCTTTAGCACCTCGCGCATAATCCATCCCCCACAAATAGCCCACTCGCCAGGTACGTGCGTTCATTGTGCCAAAATGGACCGATATCGCGACCACATTGAAATATAGCAGCCATTTTAAATGAGAAAATCTCACTTTAAAGGTTCTTACGCCTGACGTCACAAAATAAATGCCTACTGAGTGTTTTTCTGCATAAAGCCATTCTTTTCATTTGTTCGAGGTGCCTATTTCTTTCAAGATTGTTCCGTTGGTTGATTGGTTCCACGAGAATAAAGTATCATTTATATTCCTATTTTGGGCTAGAAATCCAGGTCGAGTTATCGTGTTAGGTATTGGATTTGTGCCCGGTGAATTAAGTAAATATTAATTTGCATAACATCATCACGCTTATCAGAGAAACAGGACAGAGGCAGAGGTGTACAAATGGACACCCACATTTCGCCGGTATGCTTAGGTCCCATGTAAGGGCTAGCCTATTGTGGTAAGTAGTCAATATACTGACAACTAGCATATTCTTCAGGTACTTATTGGCATTGCCCAGAAATTGCCGAGTGAGTGAGGTTTCCGGAGGCCCAATCCTCTTTTAAAGGTCGGCAACGCACTTGTGACTCCTCTTTTGGTGATGCGGGTGTCCATGGGCGGCGGTAATCGCTTACCATCAGGTGATCCGTCTGCTCGTTTGCCCTCCTATCACATAAAAAAAATGGGTTTCAGAAATCAACACTCAGATGCTTAAATCTGACATTTAAAAATCGTTCAAAATTTTTTTTTTTTTAAAAAGCTTATAACAATGTGGGTCGCACATTACTAGTATTCTTGTTAACCCCTCACGATGAGCTAAATGCTTGTGTTACGAGTGGGGTTCACGTCGGTAGTGCAATGGGTGGGGTTCGAACCGGCAACCACATGATCGCAAGTCCGACGAACTAGCCATTAGGCTACCGCCGCATATAAACTCCAATCTAGTGTCTTTAAAATAACAAATGATCATCTAACGTGAACAATTTAATATGTAATGAAATCACAAAATTGCACCAGCAAAAGATCACAGAATGGTGGCATTTATAACATTGATATTGGATTGGAAATATTTTCTCAATAGAGGTTTTATTATGTGCTCATACTGCATCGTCTAGTCAAGACATTCAAAGTAGCATCATAATATTCGATCGATAGATGGCATTGTGCAATAGTAGATAATGGTCTCTCATTCTCATTATCCAGATTTGCAGTAATCCCTTCATTAGTTCATCCGAGTCAACTCGATTATAATCTAGGAGGCATCGATTTCTGAATTAAGACGTCTCTGTATAATACAGAAATCTGAATGCTTGAAGGTTCCAGAAGGTTATGAGAGGGATTAGGATATTAGTCCATCGCTGGCCTAGTGCAAGCTGGCGCATTTCACGCACCGTCGAGAAAATCTCTCAGGCATGCAGGTTTCCTCAAGATGTTTTCCTTCACCGTTTAAGCACGTAATAATTAGCTATAACTTTATACGCACATGACTTGGAAACGAGGCCTTGGATTCGAACTCGAGACCTTTGACTTGGCAGACCAATGGTCATATTACTAGGCTATTACTGCACTTATTGCATTTCAGTTATAAATATAATAGAAAGATGGTGAGGTGCGTATTACTTGCAACCGCCGCGTATGTATGAGAAGATGTATGAATGTGGAAGAAGCAAAAGAAGTATACAAAAATCGTAGCAAGTGGCGGTCTTGTTTATGTCTACCCCTGTGGCGAGAAAGACGTGAGTGTACCTATGTAAGTAAATTAAATAAATCGAACGCAAAAGCAAGAACATTTACATTTAATTTTTAATTAGAGAAAGTAGTGGACCTAATAAAGAAACGATAAACTCGAATAATTCAGAAAATATTTACCAGATTTTATTCGCAAACAAAATATATTTCAAGACTTAGTACAACCACAACTTTTACCAACATAGTTTGTCAACATTTTTGAACCTTAGAACCCTGTTGTTTAGGGTTATTTTTAAAGGTACACAAGCACTGATACGGACTCAGACACATTAGTGAGCTAGACGCGGCAGGTGCAAGAGATGGGTCGTAAACCAGTGGTTTTTACGGAACAGTCTATATTACCAATAGTGGTGATCTTGGCTCTAGACGATGTGGTGTTTAGTGATGTTACGAGCTCTTTGGTTTCAAACTATGTGCTGGAATAAATGAAAAGTTTGGATTGATTTTCTTTTATGTTACTATACATTGTTACGTACTATACTATACATTTTATACATAGTAACATTTTGTAAGATAGAAATTCGACCTCAGAACTATGCCCTCCAGATTGGTATATCGGTTGTTATAGCTAGCTACTGTGATGATGGTCTGTGATATCGGATTTCTCTTCCGTATGACTCATTTTAAGGTGACGCAAAATCTATTACAAGACACGATAATAGGTCTTTCAACCGACATGACTTACTTTGCAGTTAGATCAACGCCCTAAAAGGTTAGGTTAGGTTAAGTTAGTCATTTTATATTTTTTTAATAACATGCCGCGCCAATTTCAATAATGGCAGAACGATGTTGATAATAATTGAGCATTATTTGCGCAATAAGAATCAATTTGGATAGCCACGTGATTACCAACGTGGTTGAGCGGATATAAAATACTGGAAGAGATCTGTGACTGACAAGTCAGAAAGACAAAATGAATATCTAGTGATCCACTAACTGTATTACTTGGTATTAACTTTATACAATCATATTCTTTTAAAAATAATTTTATAAGATTTATGTAGGCAAAGGATCAAATGAGTCACATGTGCTACGTATGAGCCATAAGTAGCCACAAATGGACACCTGCAACTCATGTAAAATTACTGAAACCTGAGCCTCTGCGAACTGTAGGCTCCTGGAGCCGCGACAGCTAGGAGATGGAATTAGCTCTAACGCACACTAGTTGAAACATACATAGTATAGTATGTGCTTTACGATAAACGAGTAATCAGTTATGAGTTAGTCACACCCCAAAAGATCCTACCACCGAGGAAATCGGATATTTAACTCGCCTCTTAAAAAATGCCTGACAGGGAGGAATTGTTCACTAGCTCCTGCTCTCACAGGGAAAATTGCAGATCGAAATTTAGGTTTATGCCCGGTTTAGGAAATAGGCTCGCCTTACTTGGGACCTAAACATACTAACACCTGTATATCTTCCTGGGATGTCAGCTGTTACTCAGGATTTAGCCACTATAACTCAGCTTCTAGGCGGTGTATCACGTTGAAACAACCAATTTTAAATAAGACCTCCAGCAGTAGATACCGGCAACTGTTAAAACCACCAATTTCGTGCAGTATTTTTTTATGATGCTTGTACAAACAGACGGATACAGGTAAAAAAAAAAAAGATTAATTTGGCTTCTATCGCTCTTATAAAGACAAGAGCTCTTATAAGTTTTTTTTTTACATATCTCCTATGTACACACATTGATCGGTCACTTACAATTTTCTTATTCTATATAAAAAGAAGAACTGACTGATCTATCAACACAGCCGAAAGTAGAGGAGCTAGATCCCTGAAAGATTGCAATCCATTCTGGTTCCTTTTGCAGTAAGAAAGGATTTTTGGAAATTACCTACCCCTAAGGTTGTGAAAGTTTGTATGAAAGAACACACACTACCATGCGTTTGACACACACACACACACTTATACATATTTATTAAACGATGACATCGTCAAGATAATAATTATAATTCCATAGTACAGCTGTCAATCGCTGTTGAAATTTTGACAATTGTTTTCTTCCATATAAATAAGACTTAACATATTATTTTCATGATATGAAACCTCCATGGTGTAGGTACAGTGGGCACAGTATATTTGAGAAACGAAAATTACCTAAGTAGCAGGCGAAGCTGTCCACGGGAATTCTAGTACAAGATATATTGTTCTAGAAATGTTCTCTTCAATTACCCATTATATCTTTGTATTCCCCTGGCGATGGAATGACGACAATGTCATTGTCATCGGCAAGGAAGTGAATGTCAGCCGTGGCAACATCACGTGCTGGCTGCGTTGTGTCTATTTTTGAGTCAGACTGAGTCTGACTCAAAAATAGACACAACGCAGTCAACGCAACACTGAGTCTACTTATATCTACCCTATGTGACACAAAAGAGGGTAATGTGTTTATCAGCTGAAATATGTATGTCCTCATTCAGTTGGAGGCATTTTTAACTATAAAGACATTTGCCTAAGACTGCATGAGGATACGTGGTGGAGACAGAAATAGGTCATCTTGTTTCCATCTCTTTAGATGTTAGGTTTACGCATGACCGCCAGTTCACTTGATATTAAGCGACACTGCGATCTACGATGGAGCGCGCTTGCCTAGAAGAAACCGATTCACTCGTGATTTAAAGACACCCAGATTATATCTAACGGGGAAGATGAGTCTTCCCCGTTAGATATAATCTGGGTGCCTTTAAATCAGATGAGTCTTCCCCGTTAGATATAATCTGGGTGCCTTTAAATCACGAGTGAATCGGTCTCTCGTCGTCATCACTCTGGAAGCGCATTCCACATTTCAGCGGTACGCATGACAAAAATGTACTTAAGGGTCCGGCGGAGTGTGAATTGCCCACAAAAACGTAATACTGAAATAAATCGTAATCCAGACAATATTCTATCAAATAATGTTATTATTCGGATTTAGGTACTGTTAATCTAGGTTCCTACGGTCCTATTCTGTGTGTCACTGTAAATAAAAGACCGGAAAATCTTTCCAAACTTGGTAAAGTTATCAAAAATTGCATTCGCTTACAATTATTTCCAGTAAGGTATTTTGGACGAAATGGTAACGTAGTAACCTAGATTAATGGTATCGGAATCCAAATAATAAGAGAATTTGATCAAATTGTTTTTTAACTACGATTTATTTCGGTATTACGTTTGTGACAGAAATTCGGCCCGCCGGACTTTAAAGCATTTCGTTCTGGTGTTGTTTTCCGAACTTGGTCTTGATATAATGTGAGCAATTGTTCCAGCGGGAAGTAACGACGTTTACGTTTTCTTAAAGGTTAAAAGCGTGGTACCTTGTCTAGGACCCAAAATCTGCAGTGAAAAGGCAAAACATTTCCAGTTAACTGTGATCGCTACTACCGTTGCACTGCAGGTTATAGGTTCGATACCGAGGTAAATACTCGTGAGTGTGCATTAGTACACGTCTGCCTAACCTTTCAGTGAATAAGGTCGTGATGGTATATTATTACTAGTCAGTATCAGGAGAGAAAAGATTTCCCCCCTGTTTCATTTGACATTCAGTGGGTTTTCATATCAAAACAATTTTCATAGCAATAACATTCACAAGATATTTCCGATTGTTTTCACAAAATATTTGTATTTCATTTGACTATATTCACATGTAATTTGAAACACAGTTAACCGGGGCGGAAAAATCCGGCGATATCCAATCACGAACCAGCTAAGGGCGAAATGTATGTACAAATGCATGTAATTATATATTGTATGGTACAATAAATGAGTGCTTCAAGTTTTAGGCGGCTGTATGTACTTATATTGGTATTTTATAATGTACAGATTTATTATGTTAAATGTATAGATATAAATCGTTTAATGTGAAAAAAAAAATGAAAAATATTTATTTTCTAAGAAAGTTTTACACTATTGGTTGAGGCCCTAGATCCCACACTAGGACTCCCTGTGTTGTGGAGTCTAGGCTCTGTGTACCGTTTACAGTATTGGACTTATTGTAGATAGTATATTATAACTTAGTCCGTTACATGTTCGAACGTTCGAACTATGTTATAATTCGTTACATGTTTTTTTTTATATAATAAGAAGAAAAGTAAGAATATAGGTATCTAATGTATAAATATAAAACGTTAACGTTATGACTGCCTCATTAGTCTAGTGGTCCCAAGCGCGGGCGCTACGCTAGAGTTCCTGGCTCCGATCCCCAGGTCGAGCTAAGTGTTACTGGGTTTTTCTATGAAAATCTCAGTAGCAGCTCGGAGTTTGGTTAATGGCAATAGGCTCGCCTCCTATTACATGGGACCTAAACATACCGGTGACCTGTGGGTGTACATCAGTACGCCTCTGCCTAACCTTTCAGGGAATACAGGCGTGATGGTATATTATGTTATAAAACGTTAAGAATCCGGCGGAGCGATTTTTTCTCACAAACGTAATACCGAAATAAATCGTAATCCAGACAATATTCTATCAAATTATATTATCATTCGGATTAAGATACTGTTAATCTAAGTTCCTACGATCCTATTTCGTCCAAAATACTTCACTGGAAATAATTGTAAGCGAATGCAATTTTTGATAACTTTACCAAGTTTGGAACGATTTTCCGGTCTTTTGATTTATTTCGGTATTACGATTTTGTGGGCAATTCAAGCTCCGCCGGACCCTTAAATGTAAAGATATAAAATGTTACATAGACGAGTATATATACTCGTAGCTAAGAGCTCAGCTTATACTAACAAAATAAAGCAAGATGTGTAGCCGTGTATCTGTGAATCATATTACATTTTGAGAACTAAATTAGGATTTTAGGAATTACAAAAATTTCGTGCGATCTTTTTAGTGTTACAAAGAAATATATCCTAAACACCACCACTAGGGTTATCAAAACTCTTCCCGTCTCTATTTTAGACCAAACTCCGGGCGGCCAAAATGACCAAATATCAATTTCAGATATTCTGACGTGGGGTGGGGTGGGACCGTGTGCGTCACGCTCCATGCTACAGAAATAGACGTGTGTTTATGTCACCGCATCAATATTGTTTTATGTTCATCAACGTGTTAATGAGGCTTTGCTCTGTCATAATATATACTTTCATAATCAATTTATAGCGTTGACATTATACTGATTTGGGCTAAAATAGACTAAATATAAGTTTATTAGCTACTTATACAGGGTTATTTTTCAATGACCGGCCAAATTTACAGAGACTGTTCAGAAATTAGGTATATTTTTTTCCTATTTTATATCCCTAAATTACAGAAAGCGTGGATATAGTTACCCCTACACAATTTAGTTCATATTACACAAATCCGCAATATTTAAGAATTTAGTTTTTTTTTCAGACATTTCCAAATCAATGTTTTTAAAATATATTGTATTAATTGGACAATAATATTTAAAATGCACTTATTTAAAATGCACTTTGGATTTGACCTTAAAATGTACAAAACTATGTACAAATCATAGAATAACATATCTCTGTATTGCTTTACTTCTTTCTGTTTACCCGGACTCAAAACAAATCCGTGGAACAAATTAATAACCTCTGGTGGGAATTGAACCCACGACAGGCGGTGCTACGGATGCCGGATGTGGCGAGTGCGACCAACTTGACGCTACACCAAACGCGCAGTCCAATCAAACCGGGATCAAAGTATTTGTATTAAAAAAACTTTTAACGAAGTAAAGCCGCCTTCAAAAACCTTTAAAAAATCCTAAAAAATGTTATCTAAGTGTAAAATAGTCGATTTGGTCGGATCATTTTTTTTCGCTCCGATTGCCAAAACTGTTGACAATGTCATCGTTTATTCCACCGATTCATATTAACATACATAAAGACGAACATAGAATCTCCTACTTATTTTTACAGTCGGTTATAGATGATCTCAATGCCCGCCGTATAATCCTTAAATCTCATTGATCTAATTCCTCTTTTTCAGAGTTGAAATTTCTAAGGTCAATGTCGAATACAATATCTTCTAAAGCTGATCAATATTTATGTATGATATTCAAATTTCCATCTCTGGCGGCAGATTATAAGAGCTCTGCCAACACGGCCAGAATTATTATAATTCAATGGCCATATCTATGATACCTATATAAAAGTATCTACCATTCTTACTACTTTTTGGAACTCCTTTATAAATATTTTAGTGAAGGGAAAATGCGACCGCGGGCAGAATTTAAATCTGCGTGTTTTTTTTTATTCGTGATAGGCTTACGCTTGACCGCTAGTTTGCCTGATGTTAAGCGATACTGCGATCTACGATGGAGCGCGCTTGCTTAGAAGAAACCGATTCACTCGTGATTTAAAGACACCCAGATTATATCTATCAGGGAAGACCCACTCGGGAAGTGCATTCCATATTTCAGCAGTACGCATTATAAAAGTGGACTTAAAGCGATTAGCGTTAGATACACCAGATGCTATGACATCTAAGCCACTGCGAGTGCCGAAATTTGCAAAAGAAAAAGATCCTCGATATATTTTATTAAATCGAAGTCCCAGCGTAAACCTGCAAGACCAAAGGACACGGGTGAGCTTATTCTGTGTGAATCTGGATTGTAAATAATTAACAACACCTCTGTTGAACGACCATGAATGCTGTATCTAAACGTCCGTCGGGACTTAATATCTGTAGAATACATTTTTAGCATTAATTAGTTCCTAAATTATCTATTTTCTCCGTACAAGGACAGGTTAGAATAATATTCATCCTATAAGAGGTGTGAAAAAATCTGACTTGCTCAGTAGTAGGACCTCTTAGGGTCTGACTGGCTGGCGACCATCCTTACGTCGGAGTCTGTCGTAAAGCACATACTTTTGTACGTAAGAGCCAGTTCTCCTCGGTTGCTGCGGCTCTAGCAGTCTGCAGTCCACAGGGGCTCTTAAGGCTCAACAACGCATCAGCAACTGCTCTGGTGTTGCAGGTGTCCATGGGCAGCGGTGACTACTTACCACCAGGTGCCTCGTCAGCTGGTTTGTAGACTTAAGAGTCCGGCGGACCGATTTTTTCTCACAAACGTAATTCCGAAATAAATCGTAATCCAGACAATATTCCATCAAATTATGTTATCATTCGGATTTAGATACTGTTAATCTAGGTTCCTACGATCCTATTTCGTCCAAAATACTTCACTGGAAATAATTGTAAGCCAATGCAATTTTTGATAATTTTACCAAGTTTGGAATGATTTTCCGGTCTTTTAATTTCAGTGAAGTAGTAGCAGATGAAATAGAATCATAGGAACCTAGATTAACAGTATCTAAATCTGAATGATAAATCATTTGATGGAATATTGTCTGGATTACGATTTGTTTCGGAATTACGTTTTTGTGGGCAATTCACGCTCCGCTGGACCTTTAATACATAAAAAAATTAGCAAGCGCGACTGCTACGCTAGAGGTCTTGGTAAAAGTGTTATTAGGTAGGTTTTTTCTATGAAATTTTCAGTAGCAGCTCGGAGTCTGAATCTGTGCCCAGTTAATGGTAATAGGCAATATTACATGGGACCTAAACATACCGGTGAACTGTGAGTATACAGTAGTACAACTCTACTTAACTCTTCCGGGAATACAGGCGTGATGGTATGTATTCATATTTATATAATTATTGCAATCCATAATGTAAATAAAATAAATAAATAAATCTTTATTGCATCATATCAAAGAAGCAGTAGATCACAGGTAATATAGTTAAACTGGTAGTATTATAAACTAGGTACCAATCACATAAACATTATGGCTTGTCTTGCTGTAGTAGTCCGCTGTCTCCCAAACTAGGCGAAGCCTGTATCTTGGGAGGCAGTATAAGCTAATATTATCTCTATGCATGGAGCCCGTGTAAGGTTAATTGGTAGTTACATGCTTTAAAACTTACAATATCGGTAGGAATATACAAAATATAATATTAAGTACACAATGCTATTAATAGTATCTGAGATGAGACAGGTATGATAACAATTTATCGAATGTACATATACAAGTGGTAAGAATAATAGAGAGAAACAATTAAGAACCCTGTCGGGCACAGCAAAATTAATAAGCAGGAGAGAGGAGGAGCACTTTGATACTTAGCCATATTTATTAATTTATATTCAAATTTATTATTATATAGTAATGAGTGTACAGTAGTATATGTAGTAAATTATTATTTTTCTATTTATTTTAGTCTTAATGTATACATTCATTTCAATTTTTTTCTAAATAATTTCAATGTTAAATTCTCTGGCAAAATGTTCACCAATGACAGATTAGCCTTGCAATTTCAACGTTTAACTGTTTCACTGAACCGCTATAATTAGTGGCTAAACACACAGTTATACACAATAATACTTGCAACTACTAATTAAAGGTCCAGCGGAGCGAATTTACCTTACAAACGTAATACCAAAACAAACCTTAATTCAAACAGAATTTAATCAAACTGTTATTATTCGGATTCGGATACCATTAATCTAGCTTCCTATCCTACCATTTCGTGCAAAATACTTTACTGGAAATAATTTTAAGTGAAAAGTAATTTTGATAACGTTTTCCGGTCGTTTATTTCCTACTAGCTTTTGCCAGCGACTTCGTCCGCGTGGAATAGTTACTTTGTTCCCTAGTTCTTCGCCCGCGGTTTCACCAGCGTTGCCCCATTCCTAAGGGTTGTAGCGTGATGTTTTATAGCTTGAAACATTTCTCATGAATCACTCATTTTCCCAACATTTCCCTTCACTGCTCTGCTCCTATTGATCGTAGCGTGATGAAAAGTATACTATAACCTGCCCAGGAGTATGAAGAACAATTGTACCAAGTTTCGTTGAAATCTGTCGAGTGGTTTTTATTTCTATAACGAACATACAGACAGACAGACAGACAGACAAAAATTTTACTGATTGCATTTTTGGCGTCAGTATCGATCACTAATCACCCGCTGATAGTTATTTTGGAAATATATTTCATGTAGAGAATTGACCTCTCTACAGATTTATTATAAGTATAGAAGAAGATAGATGAAGTAGTACATATTAACGGTATCCGAATTCGAATAGTAAAACAATTTGAATTAAGATTTATTTTGCTATTACGTCTGTATGGGCAATTCAGCGTCCGCCACTTAATTACGTAGAGGTCAATAAAGTTTCCATGTGAACCCAATAGAAATTATGTGAATGTTATTGTTATCTTGTCTATACTAATAAGTGTATCAGGATTATTGGTTGGGCGGGGGGGGGGGGGTCGCGGTTATGTAACGACTACGTGGATTTATCGATTCCTAAGGCTAAGCTGCATTTATCACGGTCAGTGATCAGTAATGGGGTTCCAAGCAGGTGGTAAGACCCAGCCATCTTCTCTATTGAAATTTGGATGTTTTTTAATTTCAATAGCCTCACGGATCATCCTGGGAAGGAATCGGTTTTCTTTTGCGAGGACTTGTGGTTTATCAAATCTGATGTAGTGCTGGGCCTTGTCTAGAGTATGTTCACAAACTGCTGACTTCTTGAAACGGCGGTGTTTGACATCAGCGATGTGTTCTTTTACGCGGATCCCTATGCTTCTTTTAGTTTGACCTATGTAAGAGAGACCGCAATCACAATCTAGCTTGTATACACCTGCATCTTGCAGAGGTATGTGGCACTTGACAGGTGGTAGGAACTGACTAATCTTCTTCAGCAGCTTGAAGTATGTTTTGATTGAAGCTCGCTTCAAGATATAGCCAATCTTGTCTGTGACTCCTCTAACATATGGTAATATAGCAGGTAGGCGTTCGACTGTGGCATGTTTCACGCGGTTTCTGTGACGAGGGCGCGGTATTCGGAGCTTGTTGTCATGCAGTACTTGCTTGACATGTTGAAGCTCTGCAGCCAGATGTTGCTCATCACAGATCCCACGCGCTCTCTGAAACAATGATTTACCGACGGTAGATAACTGTGTGTAAAGGATCCGAAACGTCGGGAATCAAATAATATCAATACAACGCGATAAAATCCGTAAAAAGTAGTTTTATTTCAAAAATAGTCATGTTATTATTCTTTAGCTTCAAGGAAATGAACCCAGGGGTGACAGTTGATTTTTAACTTCGTATTTATATAAAAAAATATCAACATTTATGGTTTCCATGGCATCCAAAATCGACAATTCCAGACAAACATCTCAACATAATTAACCAATTAATTAGTCGTTTAACAATGTTAATTAATTTCTGTATCGGCTGTTGCTAAGGGCCCTTATAATGTTGTAATTAAGGCACTGGAGCATTTTGAATAGCTTTACATTCCTTACATTATGTTTTTTTAATGTAGGTACACACTTAGGCCAAAATAAACATATACTTAAGAAACCAATTTGAAATTGTATAACAGATGTAATAATTATGTATTGTATGTATACATCATTATTTAAAACATTTACACAGGATGTTAATTAAATTCCGAACAGGTCAAGGGCAGTTTTTTGTAATTCATGATAAGCTCACGCTTGACCGCTAGTTCGCCTGATGTTAAGCGACACTGCAATCTACGATGGAGCGCGCTTGTCTAGAAGAAACCGATTCACTCGTGATTTAAAGACACCCAGATTATATCTATCGAGGAAGACCCACTCACACACCCACACTCACATGGTAAAGTACATTGCATTTACATGGTAAAATAATAGCTATTTTTAACAGAAATCAGCGGTAGGCGTGCCATAAGCTTCTGTGGCGTTTCTGTTGTATCATGAAAATAATAGCCGTCATCGACAATAGTTTAAACAAATGGGTGCCGCACTGAATCGGTTAACAGTATCTAATTCTGAAAAATAACATAATTTGATAGAATATTGCCTGGATTACGATTTATTTCGGTATTACGTTTTTGTGGGCAATTCATGCTCCGCCGGACCCTTAAAGCGTTTCGTTCGGGTTTTTGGAATGTCCAAAAAATGTTCGTGCTTCTGGTCCTCCGATAGTAGAAAGGGAGTAGCAATGAAGGAACGATTTAATAATACGAACGAACGATGAAGAAGGATTAGGCTATAGTCCATCACGCTAGCCCAGTGCGTGTCTGCCCAGGGTTGACAGACTTCACATGCTGTTGTAAAAATCACTCGGGCATGCTGGTTTAAGCGTGTGATATTAAATATTAAATACGCACGTTAACTCGAAAAGATAGAGATCAGTACCTTGTATTTGAACTCAAGACCTTTGACTTGGCAGACCAATGGCCATATAACTGGGCTATCAATGTTTTTTTCGGTAGTTACTTTAACTACTTCTAGTTATACCTACTCAACTATATCACTAGTTTATATTTTATTCTGAAGGGGTGAGACACGTCATTTGGATTTAACGAAAACTTTTTTACGAAAATGGATTTAAAGGGAGAACAATAGTACCTACTAATCGACGCTTTAGTTAGAAATGACCGTAAAAATTTTCTATCCTCAAAAAAACTACTTCGAATATCACTAAATACCGTATTTTTAGCACTTTGAGATTGGCATATCTGCAAATTCTGTCGTGCTAGAGCAATTCTGCTGTCAATGTCAAAAAATCTACAAGAAATGATAAATTTCACCCTTGCGAACAAAAAAAGTTAACTAGTGTAATTTTTCTTAACCTTTTGACAAAAGAGGTCAAATGTTAATGTCAGTTCAAGTTACGTCAATCACCCATTATCGCCAGCCAGCCGATATTAATATTCATTGTCTAATTAATTCAACTCTTACTAATCGCTTTCCTCGTCACTTGACATTTAATTTTATTAGAGTTAGGTATTCAAGAATTTATTTTGTTACTAACCTACACTGAAAAGTCTGACACTTATTTTGCATAGTTTTTTTTTGTCTTTTCATAAAGTTCTGACTCCATTCCACTCCTTGTTATGTGAAAGGAGGATTTAGCAGGTAAGTATAACTCTTTTTTTGGAATAGATTTGAATACTTCCCTGTCACGGCGAATATCACGTATCCCATGCAATGGAAGGCAAGGGAAGGGAAGTGCGATCCCCCAGGTGGTAGACGAATCAAGAGGATTTTCCATGCTGATAAAAAGACTTGAATACTTAGGTTGATGTCAGTGTACAACAGTTGGTGCATTTTGTATCTATGACTAACGACCAGTCACAATAAAAAAAATCGATAGATTTACATAATAGAGATAGGATTTTGAAAATTATATCTCTGGTAAGCAAATCTATTGACTGATTAGATTTTGGGACTGGCTGTTAGATATCTTCCACGACCAACCCATGCGATTTAAGGCAAAGATTACAAAAAGGGTGATTATTAATTAAAGCGCTAAAACAATTTTGATGAATTTTTGTATAGCGATAGAATGAAAAAAGACAAGCTGCCTTTTGTCTCAAAAAATTCTTTGGAAGTAAGTCAAACCCAGGGTAACAGCTTGTTTACTATTAAAACAAAACCAGCTTACGGATTCTATCGCGTGAAACTCACATTAATAACGCTGTAAAGAGAACGCCGAAACGTCGGTTTGATGCGATAGAATCCGTAAGCTGTTTCTCCGTCCGTAGACGTTTTGTTATAATATGTCGAATATTTGCGTAAGTCTCAAAAATCAATAGGCTTGTTTACTACTTATAAATTAATTTCACTTTTTACTTTCTAAATAAAATTGACGACATTGTCAAGTGAAACAGAAAATATATTTTTTTTATTATAAAAAAAGAATAATTTGTAAAGAGTACCAATTCATCATATTTTTTAAATAACTACTTACAATTATTATGTTTCTTAGAATTATAATTTCTACAATAGCACCACTTGAAGGTTCTATTGTAATTTCACCCCGAAGAAAGACTCAACTAAATAAAGGTGAATACTTAGTATGCAAAGAATGCAGCTCTAAGGTCAGTAGGCCGAAGACTAAGAGTGCTCGAGGAAGGTCGAGACCCAAGGCTCACCTTGATACTTCATTTTATTATGTAAATATTCCGGAAAGAAAATGGATAACTGTCCAAAACTCACGAAATTGCTTGTTTTTAAATAACAACATACTATATCGCCTGTATTCCCCGAAGGGTTCGGCAGAAGCGTATCTACTAATGTACGCCCACAGTTCACTGGTATATTTAGGTCCCATGTAATAGGAGCCTATTGCCATTAACCGGGCACAAATCCCACACTCCGAACTGCTACTGATATTCACAGAAAAACCCAATAACACTTTGCTCGACTTGGGAATCAAACCCGGTCACGCTTAAGACGACTAGACCAATACTTCAAGGTACTTCAGCCTTCTGACAAAAGGCAAAAAGATTTTGAAAAAGATCACAGTTAAGTTATTTATTAATTTCTAACAGATACATTATA
The DNA here is from genome assembly GCA_910591435.1 of Acronicta aceris. Taxonomy (NCBI): domain Eukaryota; kingdom Metazoa; phylum Arthropoda; class Insecta; order Lepidoptera; family Noctuidae; genus Acronicta; species Acronicta aceris. The sequence continues at coordinate 4,787,473 of OU342776.1, read as the reverse complement.
ATTTATAAGACGAACGGTTTCGTCTTTGAAATAAAAAAAAACAGACATTTTTATTTTAAAATTGGATATTAAAATATATGTACATGATATTTAGTGACAAACCGTTTATTTATAATAGTTTTTAAACATTTTTACGGAAAAGAAAAAGTTTCTGCTATTTTACGTAATATTATTTACCTTTGCTTTTGTTTTGCTATCCAATAAGCGGTAATTAAAAAGCAAGCGAATTCCTAAATTCATATTATTATAAATACAAAAGTATATCCATCTATTTGTTACGTTTTCACGTCTCACCGCTGAACCAATTTTGATGAATATGTTACAATATTTTCCCTTTACAAGAGAAAACAGAACACAAATTAACAATAATATTACCTGATATATTTTGTTCAAAGTATTCATACAACGCTACTGCTATGAGTTTCCCGACAAACTTTCAATTATTGACGGCAACGTCAAACAACTTGACTACAATAGGTTCAGCTGGCTTTGTCTATTGACTCTGCGTCACTTGTAAGCAAGTGAAGCTAATAAACACATACCTTATGGACTGAATTGCCATTCTATTTCTCATAAAACATGTAACATAATCAACCCATTATACTGTCCCACTGCTGGGCACGGATCTCCTCTCAGAATGAGAAGGATTAGGCTATAGTCCACCACGCTGGCCTACTGCGGGCTGGCAGACTTCACACGCCATCGAGAAAATCTCTCAGGCATGCAGGTTTCCTCACGAAGTTTTCCTTCACCGTTTAAGCGCGTGATAATTAACTGTTTAATATGCACATGACTTCGCAAAGTCAGTGGTGCGTGCCTTGGGTTCGAAGTCAAGACCTTTGACTTGGCAGTCCAACGGTCATACCACTAGGCTATCACTGCTTCATTTTTGATATGTTGCCCTATTATTATTATTTAAAAAAACGTTGCCCCACACTACGATTTACTCCTGTATCGTGAAAGCGTTTACAAATAAAAATTATCACATACACAAACACCCAGACCCGGAACCTGTAGATCATACAAATATTTGTTCCATGGGATCGAACCCACAATACCCCAGCTGCAACACCAAACGTGTCGTCAAAATTGTTTTAAAGAAACATACCATCACGTCTGTATTCCCCGAAGGGTTCAGCAGAGGTGTACTATTGTACACCCACAGTTCGCAGGTATGTTTTGGTCTCATGTAATAGAGGGTGAGGCCATTATATTGTTATTTTAAAGAATACAGAAAGAATTATTCATTCAGTATGGTGGCGGTAAGCCTCATTATGGAGGAGTGGCTGAAGACGGCTAGGGAAAAGATTCTTTTTTTTATAGGATAGGGGGACAAACGAGCAGACGGGTCGCCTGATGGTAAGCGATTACCGCCGCCCATGGACACCCGCAACATCAGACGAGTCACAAGTTCGTTGCCCACCTTTTAAAAGGGGATTGGGCCTCCGGTAACCTCACTCACTCGGCGAAACACAACGTAAGCGTTGTTTGATGCCGTTTTCTGTGAGGCCGTGGTATCACTCCGGTCGAGCCGGCCCATTCGTGCCGAAGCATGGCTCTCCCACGTTGTAAACACTTACACCTCTTTACACAATATTTGCAGAAAGTTAAGCTTAGTTCAGACAATTAGAAACGCGCAATATAAGTCCACGTTCGAGCGAACCCTTGAAACTTGTACAACTGCGCACTCGCCGAGTTTCATTAACTAACTTTGCTTTTCCACACATGGGTACTGGGAAATGATACTTACAGGTATTTTATGAACTGTCCTAGTTATAAAAGCTTTTGTTTGTAAGATGGAAGAACAGTACACGACAAGATAAAGTTTTAAATCCCTCAAGGATTTAAAAGCAATACATATTTTTTATATGATTTAAGGAATTTAGCTCAATTTAGCCTATAGTACCATTGTCCAAAATCATTTGAACTTTAAAAAATATAAGTATATTATGTTTATAAACATATAATAACATATAATTTTACCTGGATTCGAAACTTCGTTAAAAAAAAGTATTATTTAGGTTATCTATGCAATTCAAAGTAAGTTATTCCTCCGAGTTTAGATTTGTATCACTAAGCTTTGTCCCAATTACTTGGTACCCAAAAACATATCAGCGAACTATGGGAGAAGATGTACATCAATACACCTCTGTCTATTATCTAACTCCAAAAGCGACAAAATTGCTTTTTACCAATTTTCTATGGAGGGGATATCTTATCTTATATGGCTTAGCCGAGGCAGCTAGTCTTCAGTGCACTTCGACCCAATGGGATCTTTTGTGCTTCCCCTAGATACCTATTCCTCATCCTCACCCATTCTTCAAACAGCTCTTCCATGAGCTTTATAATAAGGCCTGGGGGAATGAGTCTGTAGGCCTCTGGTCTTGGATAATCCTGCCCCAACAGGCGCATTCGTTTTATAGCCAATCCATCGCATGTACACAGAAGGTGTTCCATACTCTCAATTTCCCTTTTGCAAGCCCTGCAAGCTGATGTCTCCGTCAGACTCATCTTAAAGGAGAGCGTTAGTCGCCTGTAAGTGACGGGCCTGCCGCCTGCTTGAGTTCCAAATGGCGTTTTGCCATTTCGATGAGGAACCTATGAATTTCTTGGAGTGAGCAAGTCCTTTGAGGCTCAACCACTCATCCATGTGCCTCGCCCTTGCGTACTCCCGGAATGCCGTTTTGACTGCGCTCAAGGACGATGGAGGGGATATTATAGGGGTCATAAGCTTTAGTGCACTATATATAAATTGCCCTTAAATTACATCTTATCACTTATAATGCACACTGATTTAAATAAAAAGGTAATTTTGGAAAAAATATTGAATCGGGCAATTCAGAAACATCTGGAAAACAGTTACATATTCAGTTTTACCTACACTATAAAACAAATACCACCTTGAAATCTAGCTGCCCACGTGTGGGCAAATAAGGTTTATGTAATGCATGTCCTTCCCCTTTGTTTGATCATATTCAACAAGTACCCTCAGGTCGAGAGGAAAGTAAAATAATTCACCTTTTGTTAAATCCCTTTCGCTATTGTGTGCCTACCTTAAAGGTCAAGTGCGCTAAAACTTTAAGGGCTTACGTAGGAATATAAATGGGAACAAAAACGTGTATAATACGCCATTATATCAATAGTATTTTTTTAATCTGATAAGTAACAAAATCGCCGACGGACGCAATAAAAAAAAGCATTGTTATCGAACGCTGGGACCCTTAGTAAAAAATATAAATAAATCACACATACCATCACGCCTGTATTCACCGAAAGGGTATGTAGAAGTATCATAATGTCCATTGACAGTTTAGCGGTATGTTTAGGTCCCATGTAAAAGTGAGTGAGCCTATATCCATTAACCGGACACAAAGTATGTTAAATAAATTGGAATGGGATACTGCTGCAATCATAATCACAGCCGCGCCTGCATTCGCCTAACATACTATCACGCCTGCATTACATTTTACTAATGGTCAATTTACAAAAAAAAATACAATAATAACCGACATGGTAGAAGCTGGGAAATGAACTGACCTCGTCACAATTGGCACAGCACACTGTACTTCGGCCGGTCAACAACAGACAACAACAACGCAGCAACCAGCCACTACACAACACTGCACAACTTCGACTCACTGAGGACTACACAGCATCACCCCGACTCACTGGGGCATTCAACGCTCTCACCGCAACACAGTCCCGACTCACTGCGAACTACGCGGCATCCTGTTCAGACTCACTGGAACATTCACTCCACTGGCACTGACAAGCTTTTCAATTGCGCCGACCGCTGACTCATCTACACAACCGTCGACCTCCGGTCTCCGGGGGGAGTGGTGTAGCGACATCTACCGTGCTACATAGAAAGTAAACGGACAAGTTCTGAATCGCGCAAGTGAAGTTTGCAACGCAACTTGGATATATAAAACCGCCCGACATCAACCGTCGGGCCGTGGCCCGCCAGGCAAAACAGCCGCCTGGTCTGAGGATCCTCCCTTTAGTGTGAGGGGCGACACACCTCGCCTTTCCACAGTCCACATATCTGAATGGCAGTGAGGAACTGTAGTGTAACCCGTCCATCCCCACACATCCCATTACTTTAATGAATATTTAATGTTTCTTATTTTATTTGGTAATTGGGATATAAATATACCCATTTCGGATAGAACAGGGTTTTTTAACAAAGTGTAAACACAACTAAGTACATTATTAGAGCAATGAAGCAGTCTTTAAAAAATTATAGTTAAAGTTGACTGTAAAGCTTACCACTTAATGCTTGGTTCGTTTAATACTAGGCTTCAATGGGCTTACTACTGCCGCTTAATACTTGCGCAAACTTGTAAAGGACGCAAATTGCTTTGGCATTTTGTTATGTACTCGTGGAAGCTTTCTGGTACAGTCTGTTAGCAGAAGACTGTGTAAATGAAGCTTAAGGCATAAGGCAAGAACGTGTAATCAAATGCATGTAACGGTTTTCAAAAATATATTCAACTTATACCTACACGAAAAAGTCTAAAATAAAACATTAACATTTATTTATTTTATATTTTTAGTTAGGAATTTTTAGCTTTTCTCATTCCAAATTAGTTTGTTTAAATGTAATTTTAGAAATACTTGTAAATAAAAAGTGTAAAATAAAAAAGTTAACGCTTTATTTTAAACTTTTTAGTTAATCTATCTAATCTTCATCATCACTACCTGTTAAATACCTAATTAGCCTGACTGCCTCAGTAGTCTAGTGGTCCCAAGCGCGACTTGCTACGCTAGAGATCCTGGGTTGTATACCCAATTCGATCAGTGTTATTGGATTTTTCTACAAAATTGTCAGTATCGTAGTCTAGATTTGTGCCCTGTTAATGGATAAATAGGTTTGATTACATGGCAACTAAACAAACTGGTGAACTGTGGGTATACATTAGTACACCTGTACCTAACCTTTTGGAAAATGCAGGCGTGATAGTATGTTATTAAAGGTCAATTTAATAACATACTATCACGCCAGTTATTATTGTTTTTTTTTACAAATAAAAAAACAATAATAACCGACATGGTAGAAGCTGGGAAAGGAACTGACCTCATCACAATTCTAACCTTCAATATTTGACCTTGGTTAGCAAATAGGCAAAGACCTTGATGTTGAAAATTACAACACACAGCCAACAGACAGCGATCTTTTAATCATGGGGACTGTTTACTTCTTTCTCTTCAATTGTTTTCTTAAGTTAATGAAACAAATCAATGAGTATGAGTTACTCTCTCAAGAGATTACGCAGACGTCGTCGGGGTGTGTTTGTGTTGAATGACGTCAGCAAAAGTTGTGCTGCGTTATTGTAGTTAAATATAGACCACGTAATAGTTTAGACAGACCTACTTAACTATATAAAAAGTAACCACTTTAGAAAACATTATGGCAGTTTTTTGACTCCCCCTGTTTATTCGTTGTTTTTTTTATGGGTTAGGGGGACAAACGAACAGACGGATCGCCTGATGGTAAGCGATTACCGCCGCCCATGGACACCCGCAACACCAGAGGAGTCACAAGTGCGTTGCCCGCCTTTTAAAAGGGGATTAGGCCTCGTTAAAGCTTCCGGTGTACTTAGCCGGTTCGCATCCTGCGTGGGATTGATTTTTTCTTTCACAATAATTTGTATCTTTATATCGATTTTTAATCTACTTTTACCTATAGATACTAATTTATTTTAGTGAAGGAAAAATTCAATTGAAAAATTCGATCTCGCGACTGATGGGACTCGCGTTGGCTTAGAGGTCAGAGCGTCTGGTGTATCTAACCAGAAGACGCAGGCTCGAATCCTGCCCGCGATTGATTTTTTTCTTCACTAAAATAACTTTATAATCTTAGCATGGTAAATGCAAAAAAAATCACAAAAAGATATACTAATTTAACCAAAGATTCGCTCCACTTCCAGCACGGAACTCTCTAGCCAGCTGTTCAGTTTTATTCGGTCTATGTGACAATTATTTTCGCGTTCATGGCTTGATTTCCTCTGTGTATCGAGAGTGCCTACAACGGGGTAACGCAAACGTTAAATGTATTTATTATGTACTAACTTGCGTCCCGTGGCGTTGCGCACATTATTACTTTTTAGAAAGAAAAGGTCATGCTATTGTTGACAGAAATATCGGAGGAAATTTAAGGGTCTGACGGAGCTTGAATTGCTAACAAAAACGTAATACCGAAAAAATCATAATCCAAACAATATTTTCTCAATTTGTATGGGAAATTCGGCCCCAAACTCTTAAGTCTTCATCAAATTAATTGCGTTCAAGGAGCACAGTATCTCCCTCTCGTACCGACTTAAACCTTTACCATAATACTAGTGGACCCAGCAGACGTTGTCCTGCCCTGAAAATAACCCAAAACTCGATTGCAGCGCCACCTACCGGGTCCAATTGTGAATCTAAACCATTCCCAGATCCCCTTGAACACACACAAAAAATTTCATCAAAATCGGTCCAGTCGTTTGAGAGAAGTTCAGTCACATACACACTCACAGAAGAATTATATATATAAAGATAGTCACAGCCATTACATTCAGGACTTTCGTCAATTTGTGAGTAAAACCGATGTCTTGAAAAATAGACCACTAAATAAACTGGTTATCAGGCTTTTTGGACCTGTGACTATTGGTAACGATTGTCATAAGTGTTCGTATGATAACCGGATCAGCTTAACATGCTCTCCGGGACACAAAGGGGTAGTGAGTGTATAAATGATAAACCTTATTTGTATTCACTGTTAAATTTTTAAGGGGCTATTGTATTCATAATTTGGTACTACGAGATATGAGACCAACCTTGAAATCACCAAAAAAGTCAGTTGATAAATACCTACATTTTCGTTCACTCAACTCAACAGAATGTATTGAGCAATGAAAAAACCATTGTTCAATAAAAAAAGACGACACGTTTGGCGTAGCGGCTGAGCGATCGGCTTCTGTGCAATGTGTTGTGGGTTCGATCCCCACACGGAGTAAATATTTGTATAATGTACCTACAGGTAGTTGTTACGGGTCTGGGCGTTTGTGTATGTGAGAATTTGTGTTTGTAAACGCACCCACGATACAGGAGAAAATACTACTGTAGGGCAACGCTTTAAAATTAAAATTTAAAAAAGAGAAAAACAAATACATTTTGTCAAGTTGAGTACAATGGTCTCTTATTTTTTTACGATTAAGAAAAAATATGGTTGTATTTCCTAAGAACCTTATTCAATTGATTAGCGTAATTAATACTTAGCTACGAACCCCTCGACACATAAACAATATATTACTATAAAGTATATAAGGTATATAATCGCTTGTACATAAATTATATCAAAACCAAGCAACTCAGAGTACAAATTTATTTAATTGCATACCTACAAATTTGTAAACGAAAATGAAGACATACCCGCAAATTAATGCAAATTAACATCCGTCGGCGGCGACGAGCGGCACAGTGTGTGCTTAACCTTAAAGCTACTTACCCCATGTACTCGTAGTAGCGAATGAGTTAAGCCGGATCGTTCACCTGAGCCCACCAAATTCAAATTTCGAGTGGTTTTTCGCAGTTTGTAGGTCTATAATAAGTACTGCATTCATGGTAATGGTAATTGCGACATTAACTATACAAAATTCACAATTTTTATCTAAAACCATTGCTTAAAAATCATTATTGTAGCTAAAAGTAGTGTAAAATGTCAATTTTGACCAATTACACAGATTGCGCCAAGTTTTTGGCTTGATAAGAATTTATAAGTAAAGGTTTTAGTTCTCAGTTGTGAATGTTGTATAGTTAATGTCGCCATTACAACTGCCATGAATCTAGAACTTGTTATAGACCTACAAACTGCAAAAAATCACATGAAATTTGAATTTCGTATATAGGTACTACAAAAAATTCGAGGCGCTTAAACGTGAAGGAAAACATCGTGAAGAAATGCATGCTGAGAGATTTTCTCGACGGCATGTGAAGCCTGCCAACCCGCACTAGGCCAGCGTGGTGGACTATAACCTAATCCCTCTCATTCTGAGAGGCGACCATGCCCAGTAGTAGGACAATATACTGGCTTAATGATGATGATGTTGACAAAATTCGAGAACAGAACATGATTGTGCAGGACTGATACTATACAGCAGATATGGTAACGTTGTAATGTATGAAACTGTTATTTTGAAAGCCAATTCTGGTAAGAAAAAAACGGACAAGGGCGATTCGAACTCGCCCACCGAGGATTCCGTAGAAATTTGTAGGTACATATTATAATTAATTACAAATGTATAGTTTTCAGATTTCTCCCTATACTTTTAGTATTAGACGGTATTACTTGCCAAAATTCATAGTTCTAAGTCAACGGAAAATACTCTATAAATTTTGATTCCCTTGAGAGTGTCGAAATATAATATTCGCGGCATAAATCTTCTTTTTACAATCAATTTTTACGTTAACTTAGAAGCTTACCTTATCACAGCTTCAAGGGGCTGTAAACCTGAGTATATGGTTTTAATTTCAACTCGACACCTCCACGCGTTCCCTAGATAGACGGACGGCTCGACGGAGAACAAAGCAATCCTATAAGGGTTCCGTTTTTTCCTTTTGAAGTACGGAACCCTAAAAAAGAAGGGCGGGCGTTTTGGGGGCTGTCTATAATTTAAAAATGACGTTTAAAACGTACTACCTAGTAGTCTATCTTCAATAAGGAATTTTGACTTTATCATATACTATCACGCCTGTATTCCCTATAGGGTTAGGCAGAAGTGTATTAATGGACAACCACAGCTCACAGTTATGCTTAGGTCCCATGTTATAGGGGGCAAGCCTTATATTTAGTAAACCTCTACCTAACCCTAAGGGGAATACTGGCGATAACCATATCGGCAATATTCCCTACATAACCACATCCCCACCGATGGGACCCTTCAATAATCACGTTCTTCATAAACAGCACAACATAAACACCAAACAATCAAATCAAAATACTTTCGAAGGTCCTTTTCTTCTTTACTCATAATATCTTTGGCGGGTTGCCCAAAGTTTATATTCCTTGCAAGTCCAACATCGGGATGCAAGACAAGACAACAGTTTGACCTAGTTACCGTGGAATAAGCGGCGTGAAGGACACGGCCCAAAGGCTGTATTTTTAGATATTATTATTCCTACCAGCGCGGTCATTTATCCAGGATCGTGGATACAAAGTTAAAATAGCCTATATTTTATTTATTTTTTAATCTAAAACAGTCATTAGTCTGGTGGTCCCAAGCGGGACTGCTACGCTAGAGGTCCTGGGTTCGATCCCCAACTCAAGCAAAGTGTTATTGGGTTTTTCTATGAAATTCTCAGTAGCTATTTGCCTCTCATAGATGTCACCAACGTCACCTTATGACGAAAATTCTGAATGTGAAGGCAAAATTTCAATTATGCGGGTAGGGTTCGCGGTGGCTTAGAGGTCAGAGCGTCTGGTATATCAAACCAGAAGACGCAGGTTCGAATCCTGCCCGCGATAGAATTTTTTCCTTTACTAAAAAAATAACTTAATAATCTTAGCATGGAAAATGCAAAAAAAAATCACAAAAGATAGTTAAAAGGTAAGGTGGCATCGTACGACACTGAACTGACTGTAAAGTAAGCCGTGTCAGTTGAGAAGTAAGGTAACTTGCCTCTCATAGATGTCACCAACGTCACCTTATGACGTAAATTCAGAATGTGAAGGCAAAATTTCAATCATGCGGGTAGGGTTCGCGGTGGCTTAGAGGTCAGAGCGTCTGGTATATCAAACCAGAAGACGCAGGTTCGAATCCTGCCCGCGATTGAATTTTTTCCTTTACTAAAAAATAACTTAATAATCTTAGCATGCAAAATGCAAAAAAATCACAAAATGATAGCTACTCGGAGTCTGAATTTCTACCCGGTTAATGGCAATAGGCTCGCCCCCTATTACATGGGACCTAAACATACCGGTGAACTGTGGGTGTACATTAGTACGCCTCTGCCTAACCCTTCGGGGAATACAGGATGGTACGTTATGTTATGTTATCTAAAACAGTGATTCTCAAAGTATCTGTAACACCGGACCACTTTCAGAATTTTAAACATTTATCTGTGCAATCCTACATGTTTGGTCCTTACGTGCATTAAACAAACGATGCGTGAATTTCTGCAAAATTATTATGTTACGAGTGAACTGAGTGGCTATGCACCCCTGGCATTCACATCCCAAACCACTTAAAGGTCTGTTGGTCCCACTTTAAGAAACACTGATCTAAAAAAATATAAATGTACCTACTTTTTTATTGCCTAGTAACGATATCAGGTGCTATTATTTCCTTTATTAAATCGATTATAAAGGGAGATATAAAAGAAAAAACTTAAAAATTAATTTTACTTTTTTCCTAAATTCCTTATTAAGATTGCGTCAGCTTGATCCCATACAAACTTTTGTCAATATCAAATGATGGACTTTGGAAATAGGTAGTTATATAATGAAACTTGCGACCGATAAAAACCCCCCCAAAGATGGTTTTTTTCTTTTCTTAAACACTGCTACACGAGAGCACAATTTTCTTCACTACATACACGTAGTATAAAACAAAGTCGCTGTCGCTGTCTGTCCGTCCCTATGTATGCTTAAATCTTTAAAACTACGTAACGGATTTTGATGTGGTTTTTTTTAATAGATAGAATGATTGAAGAGGAAGGTTTTAAGCTATTTAACATTACGCTACAACTCTTAGGAACAGGGCAGCGCGGGTGAAACCGCGGGCGGGTCGCTAGTATTATAATAATTTAACAAGCAAAATAAAACTGAAGTTGCTTGTGACATTATTAAATGACAAAATCGTCTAAAACTATTCAAATTAATATTTATACGTCACTTGTTTTAATACGTCTGGTAAAGTAATTTGAATTATTTTACCCAACTTATTAAAACTTTTTTTTTCATAGCCTATTTTGTCCCACTGCTGGGCAAAGGCCTCCCTTCCCTCCTTCCAAACCGCTCGGTCTGTGGTTTTAGCCACCCAATTAAAACTAAGGCTTAATTATTATTCGAGAAATTTTAACGTGGAGAGCCATGCTTCGGTCCTATTGGACCGGCTCGACTGGAGTGATACCACGGCCTCACAGAAAACCGACGTCAAACAACGCTTACGTTGTGTTTCGCCGAGTGAGTGAGGTTACCGGAGGCCGAATCCCCTTTTAAAAGGCGGGCAACGCACTTGTGACGCCTCTGGTGTTGCAGGTGTCCATGGGCGGCAGTAATCGCTTATCGATCGGTTAGGCGATCCGTCTGCACGCTAGTCCCCCTATCCCATAAAAAAAAATTCTACTAAATATGTTTTGACTTATTAATTGCTTATTTATTGAGTATGTTAAACCATATTATGATTGATAACTTACTTTTTTTTTCAATATCGGCATTTTAAAATTAAATACCCAACGATATCATAGAACAATACTGTCATTAAAAATGAAGGTACAAAAGCGTCAAGTCATATTTTGACGTTCATATTATTTTCGTTACGATGCGCGGTGTTATCTCGTTGTAATATTATAAATCCCTTTTGTTATGCAAATAAACACAGGGAGGCGTAATAATCCCGTTACGCCATTAAAGGTCGTACAAGAAGTGGCCGTTTCCCAAGCTCGGCTGCTCAGTATGAGGGCTTGATACAGTGAAAGGCAAAGTTGTTAATTTTTGTTACGTTTGACGCTTGACCGCCAATTCGCCTGATTTTAAGCGTCACTGCGATCTACAATAAAGCCCGCTTGCCTAGAAAAAACCGATTCACTCGTGATTTAATGAAACCCAGATTATAATAATATCTAAAGGGGAAGACCACCAACAGAAGCAAACATTCTCAAAATTTTAGTAAAACTTACTCTCCATTGCGATTGGTAAATAAAAGTCTAGGTACTCGTAACTGTACGTGCTCCATAATCTAAAGAAAAATGGCGGAAATATTTTTAAGATTGTCTCTAATTTATTAGACTTGTTTAGGTTTGTGTGTTGTACGAAGATAAGGATGTAACGGACTTAATTCTTGAGTTTTGTAGCTTGGAGTGCAGTGACATATTTCACAACATCTTAGTTCAAGTAGGTAAATGATCATTTTTGAAATAAAACTACTTTTTACGGAAAAATGTTTATCAAAAATGAACATTTTGTTGAAAATTTTAGACTCATTTACCCAATAATTGATTGTATAATATAATGTCCGAAACACTTTCGGAAATCGCACCGACTCCCAAAACTGTTTCGCAGATAAGATTTAATTCTTATGTTTTTTACTTTTTGTTAATACCTCATAATTTCATAATTTTGAGTAGTGAGCAGATTTATAAGTCACGAGTGAATCAGTTTCTTCTAGTCAAGCGCGCTCCATCGTAGATCGCAGTATTGCTTAACATCAGGCGAACTGGCGGTCTATAGTTAGCCTATCAAGAATTACAAAAAATATTACCTACATCGACGATGTTCTGCCGTTAAGAAAGAGGACGTGTCACCTCTCTTAATTCCCAAATATATGAGGAACTTCCATTTTTTTTTAATTTTATACCTACTCACTAGTTTTTAGGGTTTTACTAATTAGACTAAAGTTATATATTATATATGTCCAATTTCCAATTGTCCATATTATTTTGTCCCTTTCATCCGAGCTCAGCAAATATTCCCCACCTCCTATTTAAATCCGCTAAGATTGTTTGTCAGATAAAGGAATCAAGAAGACACGTTTGAAGGACGGTTGTAAGGTTCGCTCAAGGAAACACCCCGCCAAGGTAATATTTAATGGGAATGAAGTACGGAAATTGTATTGTATTTCTGTTGAAATAAGTATATATATAAATATATATTAACTTTAAAAGTTTACTGATACTGCACAGTTGAAGACAGGCAATCAAAACACGTTTTACCGACTCGGCCGTGTAATTTTTACTAGTGATGTTGACAATCAATTATTTTATTAATCGAATATCAACATCACTAATATTTACACATTATAAATATCTTTTTGTAGGTATGTTTTTCTTTGCATTTTCCATGCTTAGATTATAAAGTTATTTTAGTGAAGTTTATGTACATGCGATGATGTCTGTATTCCCCGAAGAGTTAGACAGAAGTGTGCGTCCTTTCGTGGTTATGTTTAGGTTTCATGTAACAGTAATTTCATAGAAAACCCAATAACACTTTATTCGAACTGGGATTCGAACCCAGGATCCCTAGCATAGCAGTTGTGTACACGACCACTAGACTATTGAGACAGTCTGCCGCAAAGCACCTTGGTGTGTTCCGACTTTTGCGCGTAAAAGCCAGTTCCCGGTCGGTTGTTGTGGCTCTGGCAGTCTGCAGTCCGTATGGGTTCTTAAAGCTCGGCAACGCATCAGCAACTCCTCTGATGTTACAGGTGATTATAAGCAGCGATGACGCCCAGCATGTGGTTTGTTTGCCTACATTTTCAATAAGAAAGTTATAATCAAAAATGCAAAATATATTACATAAAAGCAGCTCTATAATATAACTTTGCCTTCATTTTTATTGACCTATATTTTCGCAACAGTATCAATTAAAAACATAAGACTGAGTTTTTTGTTTGACAATATTTAAGTTAAAAATGTCTCAGTAACACCGGATGCCGAACGATTCTTTTCAACTTTCCCTTTCCGAAGTAACAAGATGGCGACTTGCGAAATCTGTTTTCGTAATAACGTTGCCCTTTGACATTGTATATAGCCCTTAATGAGCATCCCAGTACGAAGATATATGATCGTAGTTTTTATGTCCTTACATACTATCACGCCAGTATTCCCCGATGGGTTAGGCAGAGGTTCGATACACATGCGGTTCGCAGGTATGTTTAGGTCCGATGTTTAGAGGGTGACCTTATTGCCATTAACCGAGCACAAATCCAAACTCCAAGCTACTACAAAGAATTTCATTGTAAAACCCATAACCCAAAAATAAGCTGGAAATCGAACCCAGGATCCCTATCGAAGCAGTATGGCTTATGACCAATCGACTAATGAGGCAATCAATCTATAGTATGTAACCATAGATAGGCCATTAATAATAATACTAAGTAAGTAGTAGATAACTCAATATTTAACTGGTTTGTGTTAAAACTTATTTGGTTGAGTAGCAGAATAATCGGACATCCCTTACTGGGATTAAATGATATGTAGGTTTATATTCGGTGTATAATATTATTGATCCAACCGTGTGTTGCCACGAGGAAGGTAAGATTTAGTTACTGTTGCGTAGTAATGGGATCAAACTAGTGATGCACAAACGTAATAATTAAATTTACCCCGTCTAGGGTATTAGAATACAGTTCCTCACTGCCATTCAGATAGGCATCTCGTAAGAGCCGAGAAAATATTAGACTTGCTCGGTGGTAGGACCTCTTGAGATCTGACTAGCTGGCGACCACCCTTACGGCGGAGTCTGTCGTAAAGCACCTTGGTGTGTATTTAGACTTTTGAGCGTTAGAGCCAGTTAGCCCTCGGTTGCTGCGGCTGTAGCAATCTGCAGTCCGTAAGGGCTCTAAAAGGTCGGCAACGTATTAGCAACTCCTCTGGAGTAGCAGGTGTCCATGAGCGGCGATGACTACTTACCATCAAGTGGCTCGTCTGCTCGTTTGGCGACATAATCAATAAACAAAACCGGGAATTTTTGAGAAAATTTTCAACCGATACTGTAGATATTATGCTCCGGTTACTGATCGCCTTGATGGCTACGGTTTCTTAAAAAAACCCACTAATTTCAATCTCACCTACTCCCAAGTTGACTGAAGGCCTTTGTAAGTCCTGGTTACTATGCCCGTCTGAGCAGGTTCACTCTTTCTTAAATTGTATTCGAGAAGATGTTTGCTAATATTATAATATTAATTGAGTATTAACTTTGATGACATAATATAACGTGTGCGCCAGCTTACATCTAGCAACGAAACAATTAAAATTCTGTTTTTATGTAACTTTTAAGAAATATGTTGTTGGGGAGTTTGATCCGCCGTTTCTCCCATCAAAAACTCTAGGAGGCGGTGAAGGGCGGGTGTTTTGAAGCTATATATTATGTAAAAATGGCGTTCAAAAAGTACTGATCATCTTGACTAAATGATTTTGACTTTGACTTTGACATAACATAAGGATGAAGGGTTAGGCAAAGTTGTCCACAGTTCACCAATATGTTTTTAAGTTAATAATAAATCTTTTAATTATTTATATTTCTTCTAATTTCTTTTTTTCTAATCTCTAGTTACTACTGAGAAGAATTTCATAAATTAAATTTTACTCCAAAGACCTAATGCCTCCATGAGATTGGTCATCTTGTTTCCATGTTTTATGGCAGGCGGGTTTTTTTATTTTTTAAATTACCTTTTTGATTTTATACTTTTTAGTTTTTGATATACCTACCAAGTATCAGTTTCTCAATTGCTAAATTCCATAAAGCCGTTTTGGCTACAGAGCGTGCCAATGAAATATACATACTTACATACATACACACATACACATACTCGTAAATATATATTTATTCTTGATAGACTTACATTTGACTGCTAGTTCGCCTGATGTTAAGCGACACTACGATCTACTATGGAGCGCCTAGAAGTGTGACTTAAGGGATTAATTACATCGCTCAAATCCAATAAACACCCTAGCTTTAAAAAATATTCTAGTGGAATCCTTATGTGCGTTTGCCATATAACAAATATACCTATGTTATACTTAAGGTCATCACAAACAAATTGTATTGTTTAAAATGTTTATAAACTTTTTTGTATAATAACTTTCGTGAGGCGTATTCATAATTATTTAAAGACTACACGGTTTACTCACGCGCATTCTCGGGATCGCCCGACTAGTTTCAGACTCAATAGGAGTCCTTAATCACGAGTCACGAGTTCGAATCACGAGTCGCGAGTCGAACTCAGTTCGACTCGCGACACCACCGCCGCCGCGTCAGCTCATGATTAAGGACTCCTATTGAGTCTGAAACTAGTCGGGCGATCCCGAGAATGCGCGTGAGTAAACCGTGTAGTCTTTAAATAATGTTTATAAACTTGCTCCAATTTGGGATAATAATTAAAGTAAATAGGCCTTTTTTAACCTAATTTATATTTTTTCTCTTTAACGGCTTAATAGTCAGGCTTAATAGTCACGAATTTTATACAAAAAAAATTTTAACGACGTAATTATCAATTTGTATTGTTTTTATTTTCTTATTTCTTTGAATATTTTGAAATATTATAGAAATACTCGAAACCTCACTATCCCCCCGCGTGAAGCACCCCCGCAATGCCAACAAATACTAGCACAAAGACTAAATCCTCAAGGTCATTGGGCAATGTAAATACCATAAAGCGGCGGTAGCATAATGGCTAAGGCGTCAGACTTGCGATCATGTGGCTGCCGGTCCGAATCCCACCCATTGAACTACCGACGTGAATCCACTCGTTCACTACCGACGTGAACCCACTCGTAACACAAGCATATTTAGCTTAGCACGAGGGGTTAACAAGAATACTAGTAATGTGTGACTCGGGAAGTGCATTTCACATTTCATTTCATACATAACCCTTCTTATGGCGCAATCGGGTAAAAACAATATCAATAACAACAGTACCTAACCCCAATAACACCAATTTCGTTTCGCACGATTCATGCGAACCGAATTCGTGCGAAACGGCTACTAAGCCAGTCCGACACAAGATTTAATTTAAATTCAATATATATTCCCAGTCGGCGCTGAGCCGTCGTTTATCAATCTGACGGGTATTACCTTGCCTGCACGTATTGTATATTTTAAAGGGAAATCCTGTTGCTATGTAAAATAGACATATCATCATGCCTGTTTCTTCGTAGGATTAGACAGAAGTGTACTGATGTACACTCATAATTTTATCGTTGCTTTGTTTTTATTATAGAAATATGTAGGTCAATTAAAATGTAGGCAAAGTTATACTTACTGGCTTACATTTTATATTAACATAACATACCATCACGCCTGTATTCCCCGAAGGGTTAGGCAGAGGTGTACTAATGTACACCCACAGTTTGCCGGTATATTTAGATTCCATGTAATAGGGGGCAAACTGTTAACCAGGTATAAATCCAAACTCCGAGCCAATAATGAAAATTTTATAGAAAAAAACAAGTAAATGATGATTTTATTCGGATAATATTTGGATATATTTATATTTATTTATGATCAATGGATGAAAATAAAATATCAATACAAAAAATTTCAACATTTTATTCATAAATCAGTATAAGTACTTACATTCACTTACATCTATTACAGTTTTACAGTATAAAGACTTAGCAACGTTTACCACGAATATCCTAATCTCATACAAAAATATTACCTCTCAAACAACTGTCTTGTACTGTCATTTCCATTATATTTTCGTAATACAATTTTGGATAAAATAAAGAAAATTATTATACGGATAATATCATAGGGATATTTATTGAGTATTTTTTTCATTGCAAGGGCAGGTCAATGACATCGACGTATGAACTCGCGGGTCCCGTAACTTAAACCATAAGAACCAAAAATACCTGCACAGCCTGTAAAGCCTGCACGATTGGAATAGCGGTTAAGGTGGCCCTCGCCACTACCATTGCGCATCATGTTATAGGTTCGATTCACACTCGAGGCAATTATTTGTGTGATCCACGAATAAGATGCTCGCGGCATAAAGTGTATGTGGGAGGAATCTTTCAAAAAAAAAATTCTGTTTAAGTTAATATAATGGTTAGACCGTACCAAATTTGAATCTAACTTGGGAAGTCAACTTGGGAATACTTTAACAAGAAATTCGTGCGTAGACTGCGAATTCAGAACCTCCTCCTTTTTTGAAGTTAGTTAAAAATAAAGGCCAATGACCTAAGTTGTTGATCGTGAACACGGGTTCAAGATAATAAAACTTTTTCATGTACATTCGAGTGGAAAAAATGCATCTGGATCAAAGTTCTTCAGAGGATACATTACGTCCCCCGTTTAGGTATTTACAAAGGTTGGGTTAGAGAAAAGTGTCCCGGAAACATCCACACCGGAACACGGAAGGGAGACATGAAAGAGACCCGGAATTCGTGACTTTTCGACTTCTCTTACAAATAGATTCCCTATTTTCAGTAAAACCCGCTTTATAATAATAACGAATACATTTTTTTAATCGCCTTGCTTGTTGATATAGACACATTATCTTAATTAAATAAAAAATTTAGAATATTATAAACTTGGATTCACGACATCATTCCAAGAATTCGTTACCAGAAGATTAATATCACTCCCTTACCATACAATATTTTCTTTTTAATACGCACATCCTTCAGTTTCGAACAGGTCAAACCATTTATCATTGAAACTTGTCAGGCAGATATCATTTTTCAGAAAATTTAGAGCTCAGTGACACATTACAATACCGTTAGAAAATTCGCAGAAATAGAGGGATATCTAACCTTAACATTATTCTTACAATTAGATATATAGGTATACATCCATAATTTTACTCCAGAAAAAAATATTTTCCGTATAAATTTCAATTTAATTGAATAAAGTTATTATATTCAATAAGAAAAGATACATGATTATCGGAATTGAAACAAATTACTTTATTAATATCCTTTCGTTTTTAAACACTCGCCTCGCACAAATGGTACATTGTTATAAATATGTCAATTTTAAACGGCTGAATTGCTTCAACGTCATTCTACTTCAAGCGAAAAATGCATGTGACAGCTCCATAAATTAAATTATATTCTGTATTTTTATAATTTTAATAGACATTTTTAATATTATTAATTTAAAACTTATGAATATACATAGAATTATATATGTTTTAAGTACATTGATATATTTTAGATATTATACTTTAATTTTAACACGATTTAAAGCTTCATTTTCATCTTACAATTTCATGTAACATATATATAACAAATTATATATATCTTGTGCATATTCTGAGAACATAATATTTTTAGTATTTTGCATATTTTATATTTTCCCAACTACATTATTGTCCGACAAAAGAATGTTTGTAACATTCATCCATTTTCAACAAATCGTATCTGCAGTACCTAAATGTTAGAATTCACTTCAAACATATTACCAAATCATTTAGATATGATGACAGATTTAAATACGCTTATCATAAAAGACAACAACTATACAACATTTATATTTAAATATAATATGTACATGACGTGAACAAGTCTTGAATTTGAAATGTGCGTATTTCAAGTTGTAAATAGAAGTACCGTTGTATACGTATAAACATGACAAAATACAGGGTCAGTAAAGTATATAGGCATAGGAAATGTATGGCAATATGAGAATACATTGGATTATCCAAACTACTTACTACAAATGATACTCCATCTACAAACGATTAGAACTTCTATTGGATAAATTCATTTTTTTCTACATCAACAGATATCTATTCTAATTCTTTCTCTACGTTTCAATATCACTTAACATGGATCCAATTCATTTCTCTACAGTAAATGGACATACAACCGTTTATTATAATCACATTTACTTACTATAAATGTTTTGGCATCGCGAGAATACCTGTTTACATCTTAATAGTCGACGCCTTCATAATTGATGTTAATATCTTCAGTCCTTTATTACTCCATCTCTTCATCTGCAAAAAGGATAATATTTAGCACAAAAGTCTGATTACGAACGGCTTTGAAAATTAACTTGAAAGGACAATTAGAAAAGGTTTAAAGAACAATAATTCTTGGGGAACATTGACTTTGTGGATGGCAATAACCTAGGTGTCAATGACATGAGATTATCAAGAATTGTTATAAATGGTTGCAATGGCTATAAACATTGATTGTACTCGTAGAGTAGAGAGTAGAGTATTCTTTATTGTACACCAAAAGACAGAGCGAAAATACACAAATTTTACATGAGTAGGTACAATTGGCGGTCTTATCGCTAAATGCAATTTCTTACAGACAACCATTGGATGGACAAGAGTTGAGTAGAAAAGACAATGGGCGGTTGCAGGTGTACATAGGTACATAATAAATAAATAAATACGTAGATTGAATAAATAAACATACATGCAATAAATAAAAATATTATACTATACATAATATATTACTTAAAATTTATAATACAATAATATAGTAACCATTTAGGTACAAGAGGCCAAGTAATGCTGCTTCACCATTATTTTAAATGATGCCAAAGTTTGTGCACGTCTCACGGAAACCGGCAGTGCATTCCACAGACGAGTGGCCTGAACAGTAAAAGACTGGTCAAAAAACTTTGTGGTGTGCATTGGCATCTTTAGCTTTAAGTTTTCTGATGAACGTAAGGATCGCATATGTGTATCACAGACGAACTCAAAGCGAGTTTTAAGGTAGGCGGGCGTTGTAGGGTTGAAAAGAATACCGTAAAGTAACGAAAGGATGTGAGTATTCCGACGAAGACGTATTGGGAGCCACTTGAGCTTAGCGCGAAATTGTGACACATGGTCATATTTGCGTAAACCAAATATGAATCTTATACAAAAATTTTGGAGACGCTCAAGTTTATTAAGTTGGTCCTCAGTGAGATCAAGATAGCTGGCATCGGCATAGTCAAGAACAGGCAAGAGAAGAGATTGTGCAAGCGCAATCTTAGTGGCAGTTGGAAGAAAGTTGCGTAATCGTCTCAAGGACCCGGCTGACGCAAACATCCGACGGCTAGTTTCCTGCAGCTGTGGACCCCACGATAAGGTTTTGTCCATGATTATTCCCAGATTTTTAACTTTATCACTCAAAGGAATTTGGATTCCTTCAAAGATAAATTGGGGGAGGTGGAACCAATCAATCTTGGATACCATTCGCGAGCTACCTATAACGATGACCTGTGTCTTAGATGGGTTAACACTAAGTCCATAGTATTTGCTCCACTCAGATATTTTGGCAAAATCTTTGTTGACAATGCTGATAGCTTCCGATAATTGTTCTAGTGGAGCTTGCGAGTAAATTTGAAGATCATCTGCATATAGGTGGTAAGATGAAAGAAGTTGATCAGAAATTGAATTAATAAATATTGCGAAGAGTAATGGGGACAAAACGCCACCCTGAGGCACGCCAGCTGTAGTATCACACCATGAAGAGAATGTATCGTCAATGCGGATACGCTGCCGACGGCCAGTCAGGTAACTACGAAACCAATCAATTACCGTTGGAGATACGTTAAGAGAGCTGAGTATGGCAAGTAAAATGTCAAAGTCAACGGTATTGAAAGCATTACTAAAATCTAGCAGTGCAAGTACCGTCAACTTACCATTTTCCATGCCTAGCCGAATGTCATCCGTAATATTAACCAGGGCTGTAACAGTACTATGACCAGGACGAAAACCAGATTGGTAGGGATTGAGAAGTCTATTGTTGCAAAGAAATGAACTTAATTGTTTGTGAATAAGACGTTCCAAGACTTTAGATAAAAATGGTAATATGGAGATAGGACGATATTCAGCAAAGGATGAGGGATTAGATTTTTTCGGTAACGGAGTAATCTGGGCGTCTTTCCAAGCACTTGGAAAAATACCGCTGGATATCGAATGATTCAGGACTCGTACTACTCGTATTGTGTAATAAGTCAGCCGAGTTGCTTACAGGCTGAATCTTTTAAGATAATCTTGATATACAGATTGCGATTTATATGACGCGGCAATATGGAACTTTTTGAACATCTTTTGACTGTAAACAAGGTCACAAGAATGTAAACAAGTGTGTTTCTTTCAGTAAACTGAGCAGTTTACTAAGTCTCGAGTATATAATTGGGTGTATTAAAAGAAATATAACTACACAAAAAACAAGCATGTTTTCAATCATAAAGGATTTGTTGGCTATGTTTTAACAAAAATATTTCTTAAAAGAAAGTTTTTATCAATGTTACGCAAAAAACGTCTTTTTAGCTTCCACGTGTATCTTTCATATTCTTGTTTTGAATATAAACAAGACATGCCTTTTAAGGTTTCAATAAAAGAAATGGATCATGTTCTTTTAGTATCAAAAAATGCTCACAATGAAGCTATGTAAAAGGCAGGATTTGATTTACTTCCTTGTAGTATGTTCCTTCTTTGAGAAATATTGTATTTATTTTCGTATAAGTACCGTCTTGTACGATTTCTACTTAACTGACGTAACTAATTAATGTTATGAAAATATCCTATTATATAATTTGTCTAATAATTTATTAGACGGCAGTTTTTTCCTCTCGGAAATGATAATTAAATAGACTGAATTTGGATTTCTTAATAATTTCCCATTAAATATAATTACAATATTGCGTTTACCAATTAACTTCATCCAGATAAAAATCAAAATATCAAGTTTTTTTTGCGCCGACAAATATGTTGCGTCAACACAAATTTGGAAAGGCTTATCCTTTCCAAATTTGTGTTGACGCAACATATTTTTTAAATGAGTCATAAAATAGAGGTAT
This sequence comes from Acronicta aceris, assembly GCA_910591435.1. Taxonomy (NCBI): domain Eukaryota; kingdom Metazoa; phylum Arthropoda; class Insecta; order Lepidoptera; family Noctuidae; genus Acronicta; species Acronicta aceris. The sequence goes on along the minus strand of OU342776.1, from coordinate 4,765,017 downwards.
GCCTTAAAAAAGAAAATAGTAGTAGCAGTAATTTTGTAAACTAGTATTGGATCTCTATCAGGCGTTCTATCTTATTATAATGAAGTTACATCATATTATGTACGTAGACGACTCGATCGGTGCTACACAAACATTTGTATTGTGTTCAGATGTTTGTTCGTAGTGTGAATGTTTGTGTATGTAATTTGTTTGTTTTACCAATTTGCCCCTCCAAACACTACTTCCTAGAGTAAGCAACAGCTAAACAAAAACGGTCACGACCGATTTTCTGTTGTAAGCCGTAAATGTTTTATACCATCCTTATATAACATTTACGGCATACCATAGTGTAATATACCATCACATCTGTATTTCCCGAAGGGTTAAACAGAGGTGTACTAATGTACAACAACAGTTTACCTGTATGTTTAGGTCTCATTTAACAGTGGGCGAGCCTATCGCCATTGACCGGGCACAATTCCAAACTCCGAGCTGCTACTGAGGATTTTATAAAAAAACCTAATTACACTTTGCTCAACCTGGGAATGACCATAACATAGCATATTGAAATCGTTTGCATTTCGATCAACTTATCGATTAATTATCGAAAGCAAAACAAAACTCACCTTCCATTCAAGCAGCTAAGTCCAGAATTCTGTCCATCATTGCTAGGTATCGTGATATTGGCTGGGGGGCTCTTGTTCAAGGGATACCACTGTGCTACTGGCTTGCGAGGGTTGTCCAACATTTGGAGCCAATGGTCACGACCGATGCCGATCAGGGTCGATCCGATTGCTGTGCAGCCGATGAGCTCGTTCGGGCCAATCCTGGTAACAATAAGACTCCCATTTAAGAATATTTTCTTACGAAAGCATCTAAATATGTAACACATGGGCGGGGCACATAGCTCGTGGAGATGGCCGCTGGGGCAGAAATGTTCTCGAGTGGAAACCACGCACCGGAAAACTCAGGGTGGCACGACCTCCAAAGAGATGGACGGACGACCTGGGAGTAGCTGGATGCAGGCGGCAAATAACCGGTCCTTGTGGAAGTCTTTCAGAGAGGATTTTATTCAGGAGTGAACGTCTTTAGGCTAATATGATGTAAAACGAGTATTCGATGTCTCGATTGCCGCTGTTAAATGATTGTCTTCTGGTTGTTATTGGCTTAATTTGTATATGGAACGAATATAAATTGGACCAAAATGTATTTCACACTTTTGAGCATTTTTTTACTCATTTTCAAAAATATATACATACACTCACGCCTTTCTCCCACAGAGGTAGGCAGAAACTATAGACCACTATTTACTACGATTCTTGCATACATTTTTTTTAAAGCTTATAAGCAATGTGGGTCACACATTACTAGTATTCTTGTTAAACCCTCGTGCTAAGCTAACTGCTTGTGTTACGAGTGGGTTCACGGCGGTAGTGCAATGGGTGGGTTTCGAACCGGCAACCACATGATCGCAAGTCCGACGCCCAAGCCATTAGGCTACCGCCGCTTCAAATTTGCTAAACTATTCTTGCATACATTTGCTACTATTCTTGCATACATTTGCTACTATGCTTGCATACATTTGCTACTATGCTTGCATACATTTTCTAATATTCTTGCATACATTTGCTACTATTCTTCATACATTTGCTACTATTCTAGCATACTTCTTTTAGATACTTCTTCCACATACACATGCGCTGATTACAAAAATAGTATAGTAAATAAGTACTATATTTAAACATAATCTAACATACTGTCACGCCTGTATTCCCCAAAAGGTTAGGCAGAGGTTTACTGATGTACATCTACAGTTCGCCGATATATTTAGGTTCCATCTAAAAGGGCGCGAGCCAAATCCAAACTCCGAGCTGCTACAGAGAATTTCATAGAAATAACATTGTGCTTGACCTAGGAATCGAACTCAGGACTTCTAGCGTAGCAATTAGGACCACTACACTAATGAGGCAGTCGTAGGTTTAAAGTAAAAAATTAAAAGTAAATATATCTAATAATTTTCTCTACTACTCTGTAATACATAGCTGTTACGTATCTACCTAATTTACAAATGAGTAGGTACCTAATTAATTAATTCTACAAATGATATCTGATGAACCAATTCTATGGAAACAGAACCTCAAATACGAGCACATCTTTTGGAAATATTAATCTTGAAATAGATTTCAATCTCAAAATTTTGTCCAAAACGCGAAACTTATACAAAATACTTGAACATTTTCCCTTCATTCAAGTCCAAAGGCACATTTTGCATTTCTGGAATATATTGTTAGACATTCCATGATTGAAAGGCAAGGCTTGATCAAATAATCACCTGGACGAAACCGTCAAAGCCACAGGAAACTGATCAAGATCTATACTTGTAACTGCCGAATACCTTTACAGACGGAATATTGGATAGTATTGAAAATTGAAGTGAATTTGCTAAGTTCAAGTTATTTTAGTAAAGGAAAAATTCAATCGCGGGCAGGATTTTTCCTTTACTAAAATAACTTTATAATCTTAGCATGGAAAATGCAAAAAAATCACAAAAAGATTGCTAAGTTCAAGTTAATTTTAATTTAAATCTAGACATGCATGTATCTGGAAATGAATGAATGAAATTAATTTGAATTATCGAATATCTAATAATATATAAAAAATATATATTTAATTGTTTGTTCGTCCTCCGTTTCTATAGTAATCATCTGATTACGATGAAACTTTGATAAATTGTGACCAAGGCCGCAAAGAAGGAAAATCCGTCCAAGTGCGAGTCGGACTCGTACACGAAGGGTTCCGTAACATTATCTATAAAAACGGCAAAAATATCATGTCCATTGTATGGAAGCCCCCTTAAATATTTATTTTATTCTGTTTTTTAGTATTTGTTGTTTCAACTGTCTAACTATCACGATTCACGAGATACAGCCTGCTGACAGACAGACAGACAGACGGACGGACAGCGGACTCTTAGTAATAGGGTCCCGTTTTACCCTTTTGGTACGGAACCCTAAAAATAAGGTTTAGGAAAGCGTATTTATACTGGGGTATTTTTACGGGCTTAAACGGTGAAGGAAAACATCGTGAAGAAACCTGCATGCCTGAGAGATTCGACGGTGTGTGAAGTCTACCAACCCGCAGTAGGATAGCGTGGTGGCCTAATCCCTCTCATTCTGAGAGGAGACCCGTACGCAGCAGTTGGACAATGTAATGGGTTGAATATGATATGTTATGTTATTTATAGTATTTGTGTTATATTATGTGTTATATATTAGTATTTGTGTTATATATATATATATATTATGTACATAAACTAAATAGTATTCAAATAAACATTGATAAACATGTAACAACTTTTATTTGTTATGTTACTGGTAACTTTTGTCGATTACCATCGGAATTGATCACGTCAAAGTTCATGAACTTTCAAAAGATTTCCATTTAGAGATATCAAATCTTTTTGTTAATGTATATTATTATTTTCTAATTTACATTGTTCTGATATTAGAATATTTTCAGCACATTATTTTATAACGTGCATGCTTACTTGCATGAAGTGGGAATACAGTTTAAAATTGCTAGTATAAACGAAATAGATGCATGAAACAAAATAACGTCAACTGCATTATAACAGAGCTAAATATGTATTGACTGACTACGAATATTTAGACAAGACGCTGACTCACTTGTCTGGGCGTCTTTTGCATATAAAGCCATTATGCAAATGTATATCCTACACGAATTTAGCATAATGTTCCTTACAACGCCCGCTCATTTGTGTTTTGATGGACTAAACTGTGCTTACAGCCTTAAATCGTAAGACACAGAATATGTTTCATATTGGAAATCATACATCATAATAGCTACTTTGTTAACGATTAATAATATGTTATGTTTGTATTAGTGTACACACAGCTACAGATCATATTATTAATTTTCTATTATGATGCATTAAATAGAGTATTTTTGTTTATGTTTATATTTTAATGGATGATTGGATATGTTTATGTTTATAAAATCAAACATAACATAACATACCATCACGCATGTATTCCCCGATGGGTTAGATAGAGGCGTACTTATGTACACCCACAGTTCGCCGTTATGTTTAGGTCCCTTGTAATAGGGCTATTGCCATTTCACACAAATTTCAAACTCCGAGCTGCTACTGAGAATTTCATAGAAAAACTCAATAACACTTTGCTCGACCTGTGAATCGAACCCAGGACCTCAAGCGTAGCAGTCGCGCTCAGGACCAGTTATAGCAATAATCGCTGAATAAATGACAAAAAAACATCATAAATCTCTTACTTTACTTTTTCCAGGTACTCTTAGGCGTATTATAGATAACTTTAAGCAGTTATAACAAAAAAATAAATAAGGTTATGATCAAGAAATGTTTTCGTAATACCTAGAATTATGAATGAATGATATGAATTTATGCCTTTTCATCCATTGAAATAAAACTACTTTTTACGGATTTTATCGAGTTGTATTGATAAAATCCGTAAAAAGTAGTTTTATTTCAATGTCTAATATTCGCGTAAGTATCAGAAACCAGTACCTTTTCATCTATTTAAACAAGAGTCCTGTTTTCAAAGACACCCTGTATAAATAAGATACTAAGGATAATGTCATCTTACCTGTCATAATCAATCACTTTGACCAACAGCGTAATGTCATAGACATTCTCAGCAGGCAAGTCGAAGACCAAAGCTTCGTTGTAGACTGGCGACAGAGTGTTCTTCTTGACAGTCGTCTTCTTCTTCTTGATGCGCTTGCCCTGACAGATCAGGCAGATCTTCACGTATGGATCTGTTGACAAAAAATAATACTAATAAAGTTACAGGTAGGATATTCATGTAACTAGTGACCCACCCTAGTTTCGCATGGCTTAGTTCGTAAATATAACCTTCCTAGATAATCGTTCTTTCTAATTAATTCTTCTCTGCAATCTAATTAATGGACAACATCGATATCCTAAAAGAAACTGGTTGTAACATTTTTTGGACTTTGACTACAACTAACGAGTCATAGGTGTTCGTATGACAACCGGGCCTGACGGCTTTACGTGCTCTCTGATGTATAGGCGAGTCTCAATGTGTTAAGGATGGTCACCCACCCATGTACCAGACCGCAGCAAGCGCAACTTAACCCTGTAGATCTATTGATATCACTTAGCCGTACGACCTTCCTAATATAAACAGACCTTGAACCTTCACTAAATACAGGTTTAAAGCCTATTTTCCACCTCTAATCAAAAGAATCCTAACCCTACATGTTTATCTTTTACAAAGCACATTTTTCCTTTAGTAACTCCGTCTTGAATACAAAAGGAACTGTGAAACGTTTTTCGATTTCCGATAGAATACTAAAAGGTTAGGATATCAAAGAGATGGACACAGGTAGCGAGAGTGGCTAGGTTACAAATGTTTGTATCCAAGATTTATTTGACTTTTGCAAACATAAAACTGATTTATGAATAATAAAATTAAGCAAATACACCGTCACATTTAAGTCGTTTTAATGCCGAAAGGACGGTATTATACTCATCACTAGGAATAACTTTTACTATGGAATCAACCCTAAAATCACGAAAAAAAACAGCTGTTCCCATACTTTTTGTGTACTCTGAACTCGTCAGAGTGATTTCAGGGTTGGTTCCACAGTAAAAGTTATTCCTAGTGATGAGTATAATATCGTCCTTTCGGCATTAAAACGACTTAAATGTAACGCTGTATAGACTAGTAAATTCTAAGTCAATTTCAATTAGATCATTATTACAGCTACTTACGATTCAAAATTGTCGAAATCTAGATGCACGGTTCCAAAAAATGGGTCTTATGGAGAAGACCGACACGATACAAAATAAATAGATAAATCGATTTTTATTGAAAATAAAACTAGTTTTTAGGATAACTAGAAAAGGATTTTATCGCGTTGTATTGTATTATTTAATTCCCAACTTTTCGAATCCTTTACAGCATTCATGGTCACGGATAGACTAAGTTGTTGTATGTCTTAATGTAGCAATTACCTTACATTTTTGTTAATTATTGACGATCCGATTCACGCAGAATGAGCTCACCGTATCCTTCGGTCTTGCAGTTTTGGGCTTGGATTTTGATTTTATGGAACCTATAACGGGGTGCCAAGCAGGTGGTAAGACCCAGACATCTTCTCTATTGAAATTTGAATGTTTTTTTTATTTCAATAACCTTGCCAATCATCCTGGGAAGGAATCGGTTTTCTTTTGCGAGGACTTGTGGTTTATCAAATTTGATATAGTGCTGGGCCTTGTCTAAAGCATGTTCACAAACTCCTGACTTTTTTATTTTTCTGATAGTGTTAACGCACCTCTGACTTTTCGAAAGTATGTGCCTGGGACACCTGCACTGGGACAGTATAGGAGTTAATGATCACACTAACAATGTAAATGAGTGATAGTAAAGATAGAAAGAAACATAGATACATAAAATTGATTGCACTTTTTAGAAGAATTCAGTTATAAATCTTTCTTAGCATTATTTGTCCATAATATCTCATTTCGTCTGTTAAATTATCATTATCATCTGATCGTAAAAATGCAGCATTTTTAGACCTCAGGGTTTTGTTACAAATAATTGGTATGTGTACAGTCACCAGAACATCGTGGTATCCAATACTGTCAAATTTCTTCAATAAATTTCAATTTAATCTCCAATTAATAGAGTTAATTATCCATTGGGGAAATTAAAGTACAACCGAGACTAACACGTGTAAACCGTGAGACTCATATAAATGTTACAAAAATGTCAAATCAACCCTTACGTGACGCATTATGGCTGCCACACAATTTCCCTATGAATTGACGCCTGACACCTTCAATAGAAAAGGAAAGCTTTTATTATGATTATGTACCCTTTCTAAAATAGTTGTTAAGCATGAATGTTACATGTGGCCCAATGGCGGCATAGGATAATTGAATCACGTGTTCGGGCGTTTTGAACTAGAACATTCCATAACATTCGAAAATTTTCTTTAATGTTCCGCAATGCTCTAGTATGTTTACAAACGTTCCGCAACATTGCAAAATGGTCCGGGATATCCTAGAATGCTCTCGAACACTATGTTCAGAGCTGTTCTAGAAATTTCTAGAGGCCGAAAGCTTCAGCCCTTATGTCATCAAAAGGAAGTCCTTAAGGTAAAAACGGGAACCTTCTTCATGGATGAGGGATCGAGAGCTACCACACCGTATAATCCTTTGATCGTACCCGAACTCGTTTCTAAGTTACAGCGACACGCACTTTGTTCACTTTTATTATATATAATGTTACGAGCTGGGGTTCGGGATACATTTTAATTAACACCAATATCACCGAAACAACAAATACTAATTAACTTGACAAACACACAACAGAAATTACAGAAAAAGTTACTACACTATCACTTGTCGCACTATAATGTCACACTTGTAATCGCTTAACTTCGTTTCGATCTTCACTTCTCCGTGTCTAGAACTAAACTGCCCTAGCCGATCCTCACGGCCAGTATTTATATGAGTCACGAAGATTCTAGAATCGAACAATAACATTAAATTTAAAATTTTAAAAACCCCGCAGCATCAAGACATTGTTCCTATATTCTTGCAATATCATAGAAGTAATAGGATCAAATCGATCAGACCTATTGAAGTTGCTCAAATTTTTGCGTCTGGGATGAATAAAAAGCGTAGCCCCACATAAATTATTTGCTACACTGAATGACGAAATACATAATGACATAAACTCAGACACAAATATACGACGACTCGTGTCACCGATACATCAACAACAGATATTTAAAATCTCTATAGTTCATAAGCCGGAAAACGGATTGGATTAAGAGTCCGGCAGACCAAATTTCTTTTACAAACGTAATACCGAAATAAATCGTAATTTAAACACAAGTTAATCAAATTCTGTTATTATTCGGATTCCGTTACCATTAATCTAGGTTCCTACGTTACCATTTCATCCAAAAAACTTCACTGGAAATAAATGTAAGCGAATGCAATTTTTTATAACTTTACCAAGTTTGGAACGATTTTTCGGTCTTTTATTTCCAGTTAAGTAGTAGTTAAGGAAATCGTATCGTAGAAACCTAGATTAACGGTATCCAAATCCGAATAATAACATAATTTGACAGAATATTGTCTGGATTACGATTTATTTCGGTATTACTTTTTTGTGGGCAATTCAAGCTCCGCCGGACCCTTAATATACCAGAATAATCATTCTGATGAATACTACAATCTGTACTGACAATGATCTTAAAAACAGACATCCTTTTGTTTGAACAAAAAAATCTCTGTAATACAAACTTTCTCATAAAACGTAATAATAAATTCCAATGGGATGAGTTCACTCGGTTTCATTTTAATTAACATCGTTTGTGTAAATAACGGGAAATCGCTAATTAAATTAATTATTACTTTAATGAAGTGGGTTAATTATTAAATTGAAAGTCCTCGTAAGTATTACGAACGTTATTTGGATTTTATTACAATTGATTTATTCATACCGGCTGAATAAGGTTTATGCGGTGTTCGATCTATTCAAAATAACAGATTTAGTGAAATATATTATTAATTATTATCGATTAAAAGCGTTTAAAATGAGGATAAAGTTAGAATACTCTGACTCTTCCGCGCAACACCTGGAATCCCGCCTCACGTTGCATCAAAGGCAAACCTTGTTTTTCAACCGACTTCAAAAATGAGGAGGTTCTCAATTCGACTGTATCTTTTGTTATGTTTGTTACCTCAACTTTCGACTGGGTGAACCGATTTTGATCATCTTATTTTTAATTGAAAGCTGGTGCTTCCTTCCCATTTCAATTTGGTCTAGTTCTGACAATGACATCCATGAGAAAACCATATAAGTCTTAAATTATCATTTAATATATGCGCCACAAATGGACGAATGACTCAATAAAAATGTTGATGATTCTTTTTTGATCGATAGCTCATACTTCAGAGGTGGTCCCATAAAAATTGGGTCAAGATCTGATCACAAAATTTAGAACAAAATGACAAGAATACGTAACGACCGGGTAAATTATAACGTCGTCTAGGTATGCTTAAAATTTTATTCGCTACTAAAAATGTTGAAATAAAATAACATTAAAAAAAAGTAAAACCGCCTTCAAAAACAAAAATAATGCTAACATAAAATAACAGTTTTGGAAGTCGGTGGCGAAAACAAAAGGTCAAACCAAATCGAAGGCAAAAGTTAAAACTTTATTATTAGAGACTACATTTAACATATTAACTCCTATAAATGTTGTTTTTGTATGGCTCACAGAAAACTTGAAGTCACATGTTTCTGTAGTGCGACCTCTGTCTACATAATTATATGTTTAACCAACTTGAAATAAGAAGTGGTTCTCTATTCCAGGCCTTTATATCATTAATTCATAAGTCGTATCTACATTTTGGTCGTAAATCAAAAACAATACCCAACTTTAATAGCTCTAATAATCTATCTCCATTTTTTTTTAATTAGTTGTGTAGATTTACAATGACATCCGTTGTACAATGCAGCAGATAATTACTATTTGATGGCATTCAAAATGTAATGCTATTAAAATAGGAACCAAAAAAAAATCATTGAAATTTTAATTACCAATTACAACGTGGGAGAGCCATGCTTCGGCACGAATGGGCCGGCTCGACCGGAGTGATACCACGGCCTCACAGAAAACCGGCATCAAACAACGCCTACGTTGTGTTTCGCCGAGTGAGTGAGGTTACCGGAGGTCCAATCCGCTATTTAAAGGAGGGCAACGCACTTGTGTTTCCTCTGGTGTTGCAGGTGTCCATTAGTGGCGGTAATCGCTTACCATCAGGCGGTCAGTCTGCTCGTTTGTCCACCTATCTCATTAAAAAAAATCTGTATTAATAAAAATATATCAGCCTCTAGACAAAAGCTATTAGGCGAAATGCAGTGTAAACAAACACATAAACGTCAAATTTGCTGGTCCCATGTCGGCGCCCACGCAACGGAATAAGGAAACTGTTTTCATATCAACCCTTCAACTGCCTACACAAAAACATCAACCAAATTGGCCCCAACTGTTTACCTAACCTCCTTAATGCCCACATTTGTAGCCAGAATTAGCCGCTAATTTGTGGCTATCCTTATAGCCAAACTTTTCTTACTTATCCAAATGTTATGGCCAACTTCATTACGCTCTTTGTTCAAGCTTCATTGCTAGTTTGTCCTACATTCCTTTCTGTTGGCAGATTGATAAGATTCGGAAAAGTTCGGGAGGGCTCGGAAAAGTTCAGTTGGATTCGATAATTGAGTCACGTTGAATCGTTAACAACTTTTGAAATTGTATTGCCAATATTTGTTTGAATTTTGAATGTCGAGTGGTGGGTTTGTTATTTTTATATTGTTAAGATTTTTTTATGCGTATTGCTATATAGGCCATTAAAAATTTTCCCAACCAATATGAATGAGTTTCTTTTAATAATATGATAAAATATCCGAGATTTGAATGTCATCCTCTTTTCTAAAGTTTTGTGTAAAACATTGTATGGAAGTAAAAGAAAATAGTAGGAAAAGCTTTGTTGCTACGCATTTTATCCCATCTCCTGTAATTGGTTCTCAGAATTTGCATGCGATTGTGGATAATTAGTACACGGACCAACGAAGCTTAATAAGGTTTTCGTTGTCTGTCAACAGTAACATACCATCACGCCTGTATTCCCCGAAGTTTAGGTAGAGGTGAACTTAATACGCCCATTTCGCCAATATGGTTTAGGTTCCATGTAATAGAGAGCGAGCCGGGCACAAATCCAAACTCTGAGCACGGAGCTGCTACTGAGAATTTCATAGAAAAACCCAATAATACTGCTCAACCTGGGAATCGAACTCAGGACCTCTAATGTAGCAATCGCGCTTAAAACCACTAGACTAATCACGCAATCAACAATGTTGATTAGTCAAAAAAATACAACAATCAGGATTGTTGTATTTTTTTTTATTTTAACCCTGGCAGAGCCCTGCGGTGCTACCTGCGTTCATCTAGTATTCCCAATCTTTTGAGAATTTCCCAAAATTCTTTCTTTGTGAACACAAAATTTAAGGTGAGGACTACGCAGCATCACCCCAACTCACTGGGGTATTCATGGCACTCACCGCAACACAGTCCCGACTCATTGTGGATTACGCGACATCCTGTTCCTACTCACTAGAACACTGGCACTGGCAAGCTCTTCAGACGCACTGACTGAACGGCTAAACCATTAACACAGGGTCAGTGGGATTCCCAAAACATTCAAGGTGACTAGAAAACGAGCCTTAAAGATAGTAATTATAAAAACCTTTGACCCACATTTTAATAAAATCATAAGGACGACATTCGCCTGCGCCAGAGAAGTTTTTCTTGCCATCTGTTCTCCCTCAATTCACAAGAAACTAATTGTTAGCCGAGCCGCCTGTGTCGGACATCGTACCGATGACAAATGAGTTCTATTCATTCATAAGGCTATGATAACTGCTAGTGACCTTGAGTTGATACACTGCCAGCTGCCGCCTGGGGCCCGCGAATAGTTATGTTAATCCGCGCGCAATGTATAATAGAAAGTAGTAACTATTGCTACGCGTAGAAGAATAGCTAAACTAAATGAAATAAATAAATGAGCTCTTTTTAAAAAGGATTCATAAAATTACACCTGATTCTTCTGTAATTGTTGTTTCTTTTCACGTCAAACGGTCTTTCCAGAAGTTTGTGTACATTCCCTTGACAAAGCCCAGCACTACACCAGATTTTATAAATCACAATCATAAAGAGAAGAACTTCCATGAGAAGACCTAATCAGGTCAATGGATCTAAGCAAGCGCTTAGATACCCATTATTCTATATTGGAACCTCCATTAAACCAAAACTACAAGATCACGATGAGCTCATTCTGCCTGAATTAGATCACTAATAATTATCTTTTTGTGATTTTTTTGCATTTTCCATGCTAAGATTCACTAATACTCGTAATTGACAAAAATGTAAGGTAGCTGTTAGTCATTTTAACATTAAAACGTCCAATACCTCAGTCTACCCGTGACCATGGATCCTGTAAAGGATCCAAAACGTCAGGAATTAAATTAAATAACGCGATAAAATCCGTAAAAAGTAGTTTTATTTCATAACTATTATTAAAATTGTATATTTTAAAGTACGTCTAATCGCTTTAAGAATTTCTGTCATTGTTCTTAAAATAATTAACACTATTCTTGTTAAACTTTACAATTGTATTTAAATTGGATGAAAGTTATGTTAATTTGTAAATAGGTACGCAAAATAAATTATTGTAACGGAATTAAATTCTGCTCCAATAATCTATTGTTTCTATGCGAACTACTATAAATACGTATAAATATTGGGTTTTTCTATGAAATTCTTAGTAAAAAAATCTGTGTGCTAAGAATAGTTACCCATCCATAGCCTAACCGTAGAAAGCGAAGCTTAAGCTCAAAGCAACCTAACCTGACAAAGATAAATGAATAAATATTATCTAGCTCACAGGGTTGTCGACGTTGTGGGTTGTGTAATTGGTAGTCATTGCGGATATCGATATTCGCATTGGCCAACACCCTAATAGCTAAATCTACATCACAAGAGACCCTCGTCAGTCGGCTGGATTATCGGCTTGCTTGATGCATGAAGCTGTAATGTTCGACACATATTGTAAATGGTTCCTTTGTCTGGACCCCTAGCCTAGGGAACTTAAACTTAACTTATCTATTTTTCTGTTTGGCACATTAAGAAAGCGAGGAATTACTTTGTGAAATCTAATCTTTGTGCGTAAATTATCCATACCTTTCTTTGCTATATTATAATACGTGTCATCTTAGTCAAGTGGTCCCAAGCGCAACTGCTATGCTAGAGGTCCTGAGTTCGGTTTCTAGGGCAAGCAAAATTTTGCTCGGAGTTTAGAGTTGTACCCGATTAATGGCAAAAGACTCGCCCTCTATTATTTGGGACCTAAATATACAAGCGAATTGTGTATTATAGTGTGTATTATACATTAATACACCTCTGCCTAACCCTTCGAAGAATACAGGCGTGATATGCTATGTACCTATATGTTATTTTTTTCAGAATATTTAATTGTGTTGTAAAAGTAATACAGCTTTCGGAAAAAAGGAGTCTGAAATCTTACACGTGTAAAGAAAAAATATTTGAAGTCGATAACGAAGACGCCCTTTTATTACCCGATTTTAAACTTAGTAAAACTCCCCTTAACATCAATAAACAATTCCTGGAAAGCCACCAGCTTAATGCAAACTTCATCAGAAAACCGTTTGTCCTAAATACCGATTCCTTGGGGAAGCATCAGTATTCTGCAATCGTCGGTCCCCGTTAAAACTTTTTGAAATTGCTCTCTATCGCGTTAGGTGGGATAGCTTGGATGCTTTTGTTTTTATTTTATTTTCCTATATCTGGATATGAGGGTAACAAGTTACGTATTCGATTAGGGTTCTGGAAATTTCCAGCAAAGACTATGAGGAATGTTATTGCAGGAGACTTTTTTAGAAATATTTTATACTATACTGGTGAATATTTTTTAAAAAAAGATCAATAATATGTTTTTAAATTTAAGAATTTCTACGGCAAATCACTGAACCTCTATTTTTTTAAGTGTGTCTTCGTCAAGCTATTATTTTTAAATATAGTACTTATGTGAGTATTACGTATTTTTCTTAGATTGTTATTTAATTTTTCCGTACCCTAATTTTGCCAAGTTTCTTTTTTAACACTAAGGTTGACTGGTAGAGATTGCCTTACAGCGCAATACTTTAATTCCGTCTAATGTACCATTAATGTGCATTGAAGTATACTTCACAATGTTCTTTCTTTGACAAGTGATTTTTCCTTTACGCGATATCCAATAACATTAGTTTACAATAATTAGATTTAGTTGAATTACAACTATTGCCCGGAATCAAATTATAAGTTCTGAAGTTGTTAACGAAGTATCTGAGAATCTTGTCTGTTGTGACAATAAGTAAAGTCCCCGAAAGATAAGACAGGTATTCTTTAACATCTACTGCATAATTCTTTACATCTTCGTCTATTATCGGTTTTAGTTATCGATATTTTATTTTGTTTTTATAAGACAGACTTTGTCATGTTTTATGACGGGTCTTTGTCATAAAAACAAAATAATAACCGGTTTTAGTTATCGATATTTTATTTTGTTTTTATGACAAAGATCTACCTTTCGTCTACTGTTACAAAATAATAACCGGTTTTAGTTATCGATATTTCAGTTTGTTTTTATGATAAAGTTAATAATAGATAACTGGTATTTAATTGCAATTTATTTCATTAGTAACTGTTAATATCTATACAATAAAATAAATAAAATAAAATACATGAACGTAAAAAAAAGCTATATATATAAATCTAAAAGACAGAGGCGTGACTAAGCGTCAAAGTATTCCTCGGCATCGCTGTCTTTCGGAAAGGTGCCACTGGTATTAGTATTGCAACTAATAAACAGGGACTATACTAGATATAGGATATATTCCGATAGATTCATATAACACTGCATAGTTCTCTACATCTTCGTCTCCACCTACCTGATGACCCATTAATATCCATCGCCTTCAGGTTCCTGGCCTTGATAACGGTGACAGTCAGCCGTCCAGCAGTGGGCAGATAACACAGGGACAGCATCAGCTCACCGAGATCCTTTTTCTCCTGTTAACAAAAAAGAAAATTTAAGTAAAAAGAATTTTACGAAATTTATATTTACAAGATTATTGTTCTGTCACTTTACAAGATTATTGACCCTAATACTAAGTATTTTATTCTTGTCTCCAATATTTTGTTTAAAGCGCTGCCCCACGCTAGCATTTTCTCCTGTAACGTGGGTGCTTTTCCAAACACAAATTCTCACATACACAAACAACAGGAACAACAACCTGTTATTCCTGATCTGGGCTGGTCATAGAAATATTTGTTCTGAGCGGGGATCTAACCCGCAACCCGTGGCGCAGAAGTCGTTCGCTCAGCCGAATGTATCGTCATTGCTTAAACACTTTTAGGACTGGAAATGTAGATTATAATGTTACGTGTAATCGTTACAGGTGGAATCCGTATTGATTCCAAAAAAAATATATCGAAAAAATGCAATCTCAAATCTAATTAAACTTTTTTAATACTGCAACACAGGAAATGTTACGACCTCTATACACTGAGGACACACATGTAGTATTCACCTTTATAATTCTAATAGAGTGGATTTGCACCGACGATAATGAAATGCTATGGCTTCACTTTTATTCAATTGCATGCCGGAGGAATACTGACTTCTGATTATAGAATTCGGATTAAAAATCAACTTTGAACGGCATTGAACTAACTGTAAAGTAAATCATTTTAGATAAAGACTTTCTCATTAGTCTAGTGGTACCAAGCGCAACTGCTAGGCTAGAGTGGGTTTAATCCCCAAGTCGAGCGAAGTGTTATTGGGTTTTTCTATGAAACTCTCCGTGGCAGCTCGAAGTCTGGTTTCTGCCCGGTTAATGGCAATAGGCTCGCTCCCTGTTACATGGGATCTAAAACATACCGGCGAACTGTGGGTGTACACTGCTGCCTAACCCGGGGAATACAGGCGTGATGGTATGTTATGTTTTTAGTACCTAAAAACTATTTCCAAGTTCTAGACCCTTCAAAAGAACTCTAGTATAAATAAAATAATTTACTTAATCAATTTTCTTAAAGAAAATTCCTTTGTAGTCTCCAAATAATATTCTGTTAACTATATAATAATTAATAAAGTGGTGAGCACGTGACCGTATGCGTGTCAGCTGTCAGGCGGGTCAAAACGTGACTAGTTTCATTAATAAACTTTGTGAGGTTAAATTGAAAATTAACTGAGAATTTGTAAAGGTGTGGTTAGATTTAAATGTGTGCAAAACAGAGTTATTCATGAAAGGCAATTAATGAACTTCAAACAATATAAAATTCAACTAGAAGTACTATCAAATATAGAATAATGTCAATAGGCTATTTGACTGATATTTTTTTATAGTCTTATGCAAATGTTTACTATAAATAGAACCCATCAACGAAAACAAAATTAAAATCGGCTCAAAAATAAGGAAGTTACAAGCATTTTAATTTTATGCTAGACAGAGAAAGCACTATACTTGTTTATGACGTCACAAACCAATGCTCCATACAAATCCTATACTAACACTCATTTGGGGGAAAGGGATAAAGCATCCCCTCTCTATCGCTACCAAAACTTTTAAATGTTTATATATTTTAACTTTATTAACCAAATTAAATTATTTTTTCAGAATATGATTTGTATTTAATTTCATTTTTCACTCAGCTTGATATTTTTAATATTTAAACATTAGTCAAATACCGTATTATTACGTCACAATACAGTCCTAGTGTTGTACGGTTCAATAGAAAAAAAGAATGTAAAATTAAAAAAGTTAAATCAAACCAAGCAGAAAGTTACTTCCTTATAAGTTGTTTACACATTAACATGTTAAGTGTGTAACTGGTTTCAGAAGCTAAGAAATTCAAATGAAGCTAGTCTTTATCAATTAATAAGGATGAGAAAAAGACAATTCTAAAAACTCATAATTAGAAATAAATATAAAATCAATCAGAACTAGACAGTCTTAAAGAATTAGTTTCTTTAGTATGGTAGCTAAGTCGTAGTGATGAGCTTCCAACTCATAATAATAGTGCTCAAAATTCTAAAGAAACAAAGATAGACCACATACTACACTACATATAATCACGCCAGTATTCCTTGATGGGTTAGGCAGAGGTGTACCTACTAATGTACACCCACAGTTTGTCGGTATTTTTTAGGTCCCACGTAATATGGGGCGAACCTATTGGCATTAACACACAAATCCAGACTCCGAGGTGCTACCGAGATTTCATAAAAAAACACAATAACAATTTACTGGACCTGGGGATCGAACCCAGGACCTCTAGAGTAGCAGTCGCGCTTGAGATCACTAGATTAATGAGGCAGTCAAACAAAAACCACCTTATAAAAAAATTATGGATATCAAGTTATAAAATTTAAACAGATGTCACAAAAATTTATGACCCTGAACACAATTTATGACTTTGTGAAGCTGATCATAATACAACATAAATTAGGTCACCCGTTTTATATTCAGGACACCATACACCTCAAGGACACGAGGTGCACGATAAAAGGTCCACTGTCCTTCGAAATGGACCCCAAGGATCAAAAGGAAAGGTCCCAAGAAAGCAACGTAAGACGGAGAATTGATTAATGGGTTTCGGTCCACGCCTTAAGCAAAATCAGATTGTTCAACCCAACCGTACAATAACTCTGAAATTGTATTAAGTTTGAGGAAAATTGCAGTAATGATTAATTGTTGGGTATTGAAATGTCAAATCTGAAACGTTTGATTGAATTTTGCGTAGTAGAAATTTATGTTGCTGTTAGTTTGTGGATGATTGATTCAGGTGTAAAGGAATTGCTATTTTTTACTTCTAAGAAGGCTAATGTCAACATACAATACTTGGTGCGTTTTGTATGATTTATAATGATTTTATATTCTATGACCACCCCACGCGATTTATGTTAAAGATTATAAAGAAGAAGCGTGATAAGTTAAAAACTAATATAAATTAATTCTTACTAATTCTTTCTTGACTGCCTCATTGGTCTAGTGGTCCCAATCGCGACTGCTACACTAGAGGTCCTGGGTTCGATCCCCAGGTCGAGCAGTGTTATTGTGTTTTTCTATGAAATACTCAGTAGCAGCTCGGAGTCTGGATTTGTGCCCGGTGAATGGCTATAGGCTCGCCCCCTATAACATAAGACCTAAACATACCGGCGAACTGTGGGTGTACATTAAGTACGCCTCTGCCTAACCCTTCGGGGAATACAGGCGTGATGTTATGTAATTCTTACTTATTTTTACAAATTACAATACAATTTTAGTTCGTTTTTAATTTTATTATTATTTGACATTAACAACAGCGTAATTAATATATAATAAAATACCTACTGTGCTTTTGTACAAATTTTATCCTAAATGTTGTAGGTATATATATTTAATTGATATAAACACTAGTCTTTGCCTTTGTATTTTGCTACTAACCAATGTTTGTGTTTATATTGTTGATATGCCATATGTAAATAAATAAATTAACAAGATCGATATGAGGAATTTAGTTATAGCAGCTAAAATGCTAAGTATTAAGGATTTTGTTGAACTTTTAACAGTACTATTGATCTTAATAATGTTAGATTTGCTAAACCGATATATATTGTTCAATAACTTTATTATTTATAAAAGAATAGGTACGTAAAGCTAAATTTAGTTAATACAATGATTATAAAATGAAATACTAATTTATTCAGCACCTAATGGCGAAGGTTTTGGACAGCATGAGTTTATCCAGACAAGTATAAAGTAATTTCAAGGTTTTTCAACATTAATAGCAATTTCTGTAGAAGAATCTAATAATTCTTCGAAGTCAGTAATAAAACTGTCATAAATAAGTCTTGTAATTGAATTACAACCGATTTTTCTCAAACGTTGAGATTTACGTCATTTACTTAAGAAATAACCCATATCATAATTATGATACGAAAACATTTTGCCATAAGGATGGGGTTGTGTTGACCAAAAATTTTAACTAGCTTCCAGTATTTGTTTTTCGTATCAATGCAAGTTAATTCATCTATGATTTAAGTTTATGAAATTCATCATAATAACCATAAGCCGATAGCAATCCACTTTAAGAAATTGATTTGATGATATAACTCATTAACTTATTAAGCAATTGACCTGAATCAATTCATTTTAGGATTCGTGGCAAGAACTTAGTAATTTTCAGTAACTACTTAGTAATGTAAAACTTCAGAAAGGTAGGTACTTTATGACAAAATTTTAATTTTATGGAGGTGAACATAGCAAAATAAAATTATGTAGAATGGACCTTAGCAGTTTCTACTTACTCCTAAATAAAAAAAATATTACTCAAAATAATTATTATATTAATTAAAATTGTATCTCTTACTTGAGGTGCAGCCAGTATATTCATGGTATACTCGATCTCCTGATGAAGGTCAGCAGACTCCAGCAACCCCTTGAGGACCACGTGGCCGATCAGGTCGTGGCGGCTGAACCGGTCAAAGTCGTATACGGAGAATTGGATGTAGCGTTGGCGAAGCTCTTCATAGGGTACACTGTAAGAAGAATAAAGCGTTGGTATAATTTGTAAGGTAACTATAGAAATAGCTTGAAGTAACTCCAAGTATTGGAAATAAATTCAATAACTTTCATTTATACAGCTATCTTACAAAAGCCTCATCGGGATTTTAGTGAGTGATAACTTCCGTTTAAGCTACAGGGCCCCAAGTACCAAGAATTATTTTATTGTGCCAACATCGTCTTTTAATTACTTCAGAACTGTTAATTTTTTACAGTTTTGTCTTCATAATCTGTCAATTCTTACCAACCACTCGGATACAATAGAAATAGACAAGCTTGAATCCCAGCATGAAATACCAAAGTTGAAGATAGAGGATGATACGAGTATTAGAGTCAGGTTTAAATATAAATCTGAAATCATACTAAAATAAATCTTTTGAAACGCGATTAAGAAACAACATTTGACGATGTTGAAAATAAAGAAATATTGTGAGATTAACTACACATAAAGATGAATTGTAGTCCTCTGATTGATCACTGATGATCCATCTTTCAAATGTAATATATTTCTACACACACTAGGTACTAATGTACCTTATTTCTAACGAAATATTTAGCCGTTCTTTTACGAAATAAAATTCTACTCAATGTAAATACCAAATATGTTCTCATTACTAATATAACATCTAACAAAGTAATAAAGGATTTACAAAACAAAAAGGTTTTGTGATATTCGAAATAAAAGTTCATTTCTCGAAGAATAAAATATGAAAACGGATTTCTCATAAATGCTAATAATACGAACATTGAAAGGGTTTTTACTATGACATTTACAAAGCTGTATGTTAACCAAATTTCAACTTGAGGGATAACCAAATATTAACTGCAGAATTCTTTTGCGCCTCTCCCAATCAGAAACTTAGGATTGCCTTTGAAATTTAACTTTTTGAGGTAAAGTCTCTGAACTTTTAATAAAAAGTTTCCAAAAGTTTTGCAATTTGTTTGTTTTGCATACAAATGGGGTTTTTTTGCCGCCTAGGATATCTACAGAGGTTATCAACCTCGGCTAAGGGTCAAATGTAATTTTTGAGATTTGCCAAAGCGCCTCTTAAGGCCTTAAAAGTTTTATCGTGTAACTTGAACGCAATTTAGCGGAACTTAGTAAAATTCTCTTAAGGCTACATAATATATTATATTATATCTCCCCTATTAGTAAGCTACTACTCCAGAAATTAAATTTACTTTAAAAGCAAAGTACAAATAACGTTAAGATGATAACAAACTGTGAACTCAATTATCTTCTTGTAACTTGAGAAGTTAGGTGGCACTTGATAAAACTAATATTTTGCTGAAATATTGTCAAGTTTGTCGTTAAATCCTTAGAGACGGTTGCCATCGAGGAGAAATAGAATTATGAGGCGATTTGCATCTTGATAGGATGTCAAAAATTTATATTAAATTTTGACAGTTCAAAATTGATCGGTTTACTTTGTGTTAGTGATATTGTTTACTTCATCACTGTCAAAGAGATTGTTTTTTTAGTGATGGATAATTTATGTATGTAAATCAATAATAAAAACCGGACAAGTGCGAGTCGGAGTCGCCCACCGAGGGTTCCGTACAAATTTGTAGGTACATATTATTATAATTATTTACAAATGTATAGTTTTCAGATTTTTCCGTATACCTACTTGTAGTATAAGACGGTATTACATGCCAAATTTCATAGTTCTAGATCAACGGAAAATACTTTATAAATTTTGATTCCCTTGAGAGTGACGATTTATGCGGCATAAACGGCGGTATCTTTTTTACATAAACTTAGAAGTTTGATATTTTCACAGCTTCAAGGGTCCATAGACCTGAGTATATCGTTTTAGTTTCAACTCGATACCTTTACGCGTTCCCGAGATAAAGGGTCTTGACAGACGGACGGACGGACGGACAACAAAGTGATCCTATGAGGGCTCCGATTTTTCCTTTTGGAGTACTAAACCCAAAAATCAATGCCGAATTCTGATTTCGAAGACTTACTTTTTTGTTTTAAATATTCGATTTTATTTCAATATGTAAATTACCGCATGTATGAAAGACCACAAAGAACAGCTGGACCGATTCAGCTGTTTTCTTTGTTATGTTCGTAATTATGAGGACAAGGTATGAGGGGTTTTTTTTTTTAATCTATCGAAAACGTCAAAATATTTATGGCTACAATGGCTTAACGGCCAGTGCCAATAACAAATCTGTCGATGTAAATTTGCTTACTGAAGATAGGATTTTGACATTACTTGTAAGGACCTTATGTCAAAATCCTATCTCAAGCAAGTAAGCAAATCTACTCACTGATTTGATATTGGGACTGACCTTGGACTGACCATAAGTAAATTGTAAATTGACTTGATTTATGACATATTAAATAAGCTTTAAGTTCTAAATTTCTATAACTTAAGCCACATTCTATGTTACTAACCTGAACAAGAAAGTCTCATTGAACACTGGATTCAGGTTCTTGCGGTGGACCTTGGTCTGGAACTTCTTCTTGCGGTCTGGGAGAAGGAACACCTTGATGTAAGGGTCACTGCTGCCAGTCACATCTTTGATAGGCAGATCGCGAGCTTCGAAGATCTGGACAAGAGATAAGTGGAAAAATTAGTCGCTATCACGCCTATATTCCCCGAAGGATTAGACAGAAGTGTACTAATGTACACCCACAGTTCGCCAGTATGTTTATGTCTCATATAATAAGGAGGAGCGTATAGCCATAAACCACGCGCAAATCCAAAAACTGACCTGCTAATAAGAATTCCTTAAAAGAACCCAATAACACTTTACTCGACCTGGGATCGAATCCTGGACGTTTAACGTGGAGACTAATGAGGCAGCCTAACCAAGAAGGGACTAAAATAGAAACTATTGATGAATCATAAAAAGATTCACGGACACACACAGTTCTTTAATAACCAGTATAAGCTGACCTTTCATTGTACGAAAGATCAGCCAATGCCGAATGCCAGATCAGCTTATACTAGATTTGTAGTCGGAATTAGTTCCTAATGAACCTAATATCATTTTGCTCGACATAAGATTCGATCTTCGACTCAGCTAGCAAATTCACTTGGGATTCTGACACTTTTAATACGAAAAATGTTTTTTTTTTTCAAAAGGTTTACGTCATTCACAGGGCTCAAATTTTTTACAAGATATTATTTTAACTTTGATATTAATTGATAAGAAAAGCGAAGCCTTAATAAGGATTAATGGTAAAATTGACGTGCCGAATCGCAGAAGTGTCAATCAAATATTGAATTAAAAATTAAGGACGTCACTATTGCCTGCATCATTAGCAGAGTTATCCTTAGTGCGACTGCAACGCTAGAGGTCCTGGGTTCGATTCCCAGGTCGAGCATAGTGTTATTGGGTATTTCTATGAAATTCTCAGCAGCAGCTCGGAGTTTGAGATGCCCGGTTAATAGCAATAGGCTAGCCCTCTATTACATGGGACCTAAACATACCTAAACATAACATAAATAGTACGCCTCAGTCTAACCTTTCGGGGAATAAAGGCGTGATGGTACGCAATCACTGTTACGCTATATCATTTAAAAATTCATTTAACTTACGTAATTATAAATTTAATTTTTAAATTTTAATTTAACGTATTCAATTAAATGGTTAACCCGTGTCCTACATCAATAATTGTATTCATTCTACTTTGGTACTTACATCCAGCACTAGGGAAATCTAAAATGACCTTTTTTCATCATCATTATCATCAACCCAATTCAGAATAACAGGGAATAGCAGGGTATCCATAAATATATTTTTACGCACCTCATAATAAGTAGGTTTAATTCCCGACGTCTCGGATCCTATCGTACATAGTTTTATTTCAATGTCTTGTACTCGCGTGAGGTCTCTTTCGAAAAATAAATCGAAAATCTCGGTAATCAAAGCTCCGCACAGAATTTAAAGCACCTTTCAGCAGGTGGATTGAACTTTTTCGAGGAGGTTCTATAGCCGGCTCGTTGAGAAATGCCTATAGACGTGGACTCACAATAGGAAATGAAGATAAATGGTACGGTAATGACATTGTCGCTAACAGCTGCTACAAAACATCTCGTTATGACAATCTGTAATGCGTAAATTAATAATTCTATCTACATTCAAAGTACTATAGTTACATACAACATGACTTTCCAAATTCAAACTCTTTTTTGAAGTCGGCTAGAAACTTATAATCGCGTCAAAATTCACTACAGCGAATACTATCGAAACTCCACCGTAAAAGCGTAGTATGTAAATACTACGAAGTAAACTCAAACAAGTTCAACGACTTCGTAAAGGTCGTGGCCCACACACGAGACGAAATCCAATTAAATGATTCGCACGCCGGATTACTTCCAATAAAAAAATATTCGACGTTTAATCTCACATTTCTATGTCTGAACTTAGGGTCTCGCTACACTTATCGATGTGATATCGGTTTGGCGGATCGAAAAAAATCTTTATGTAGATGTCTGTACCTTGTGAAGGTGGAGACAGACTGGTCCCATGCATGCAACGTAAACTAAATAACGCATTTTGACTCTCGGCCCTAGATTTTATAGTTATAGTACCATGGTTTGAAACAGTAATGTAGGTTTAATGGATTAGAAATACGTATGCATGGGATTGCATGGCGTATGATAAGTATGTTTTTAATTCTTACTTTTTATATTAAACCAAGATTCTACATGTGTATTCCAATGCGTCGTATACGTTACGTACGGGGGATCAGTCCGTCATTACACTAAACGAGTTTTCTCTGTTCAGGTCGGTTTAGTAATCGCAACAACGACCGAAAACAATATGGCGGATGTCCTTGAATTTTGGCAAACACGCGCCGCAAGCCGGTTCCTCGTCGATAAGTGTGAGAAGACCTTTAATGAATATTGATCTCGTACAGTTTCATTTGAAAAATAATTACCCGACCTGCCTGACCTAAAAACTTGGATTGGTTGAATAAAGACGAGGCAAGCCATACGATGTGTAATTTGGAAAAATTCCTTCATCTCAATATATTCTGTATCTTCGTCTATTAAAGTATTTTCTACCGTGGGATGACGCTCAAGAGTACAAAACTTTTTATCCACACGCTCGGAAGTACTGTGAAAATCAACAGAGATTGTACCATGACGTGTTATTGTGATCGTTTTGCGATTGAGAGAGAGAGAGAGATGGCGCTCTACACATTAAATGGTGCCATCTCTTTCTCACAACCTAAACGTGATCGCAATAACATGTCATGGTAAGGCCTCAAGACCCAACACACTTGGTGATAAATCCGAGTCATCTGCCTGGCTAGTTCAACCGGTCCCAGAGAGATAAAGAAGTATGATATAGATTACGTGCTCTATAGGAGACCCTGTTCGTGTCATTTTATTATTTCTTTCGGCAAATGAACAGGCAAGCCACGTGATGGTCAAGTCATCGTCGCCCATGAACACCAGAGAAGTTACTGATCCATTTCCGAGCCTTACGACTTATCGACTGCAGACTACCAAAGCCGCAAAAGTCGAGACACACACCAAAATGCTTTACGACCGACACCAACGTAAGGATAGTCACTAGCAAACCCCAAGAGGTCTTACCATCGAGCACGTTAGATATTTTCTCGCCTCTTCTTATCTGAATGGCAGTGAAGAATTATATTCTAACACGATCCGACACGGGTAAAAAATAATCAATTTCTATCAAGCAAAACTAAGGTCGAACGAGTTTTATGTTACTATATCAATAAACGACTATATAATTTATTATTGTAACCTTTTGGGGATTAATAATGTAATATTATTTAATTTTAGACGTTTCGGATCCCTTTTTTTATAAGATAGGAGGGCAAACGAGCAGACGGATCGCCTAATGGTAAGCGATTACCGCCGCCCATGGACACCCGCAACACCAGAGGAGTCACAAGTGCGTTGCGGACCTTTTAAAAGGGGATTGGGCCTCCGGTAACCTCACTCACTCGGCGAAACACAACGTAAGCGTTGTTTGACGCCGGTTTTCTGTACGGCCGTGGTATCACTCCGGTCGAGCCGGCCCATTCGTGCCGAACCATGGCTCTCCCACGTAAGAGACAGCATCCATGGTCACGGGTAGATTGAGGTGTTGGACACCATAATGTCAAAATTACTAAAAGACTACATTTTTACATACATTACATTTTTCTTAATTATTAGCGATCAGACAGTGTATACCTATCTCCTGATACACTTGCAAATCTAGGGAAACACTAAGCCTCATGGTAACCGGATCGATAGAATTAAGCCCCGCTTTATGATCCAAGTTTCGCGTACAATCTCGGCGCTATTACCCACGAGATAAGCTACAGGTAACAATGCCTTTTCATTTCAAACATTTGCTTATGTAACATTATTATTCGTAGAAGGAAGAATAAGTTATGCTGGTATAAAAATTTAATTGTAATTTTGTTTTATTACAAATATAACATGCCATCATGCCTATATTCCCCGAAGGGTAAGGCAGAGGTGTACTAATATCCACGGTCCATACGTTTAGGTCCCATGTAATAAGGGACGAACCTATTGCCATTAACTGGACTAAATTCTCCGTAGCTCGCAGTTTTGATTTGTAACTGGACACAAATCAAATCTCCGAGCTACGGAGAATTTCATAGAAAAACACAATAACACTTTGCTTGACCTGGGAATCGAACCCAGAACCAGGCAATTATTTATATTTAATGGACTTTTTTGTAGTACGGAAAATCCTCATTGATCGTCTGCCACCTGGGGAGTCGGCAAAGATTTGAATTTTTTTTAACAAATACAAATTCTTACACAACAGCTACCTGTAGATCTTACAAATATTTGCTCCGTATGGGGATCGAACCGCTACGCCAAACGTGTTGTGATAAGGGAGCGGTGTGGTGTGGAAGAAGATGTAGTAACAAAGATTAAAAAAGGTGGTGGTTCGGGCATGTAGAGAGGATGGATGAACGAAGATTGACGAAACGAGTATACATGGCCAGAACGGATGGAAGAGTTGGAAGGGGCGGACCTCACCGAACATACCACAACCAAATTATGGACGTTCTCAAAAAAAGTCAGGTTAAGAGCACCCTTAACCGACGATTATGCATGAGGAGATTGATGAACGTAGATTAACCGAAAGTGGTGTGCCAGGATCGTAGCAAGTGGTAATCTATAGTCTCTGCCTACCCCAATGGGGGACAGGCGTGAAAATATGTATGTATGTTTCTTTCCGTATAGTCATAGCCATGGACTGCTTAGCACAGTAGGCCTTTTTTTAACAGACATACTTATAACTTAAGCTACACATCTCTCTGCCCTTGTTTTGTAGTCAGCTAAAGAGGTCAACTTACGAGTTACGACTACATGCTCAAGATATAAAGGGAATCTCACCCTTTATGATAATATCTGTGTAGTGAGTGCCCCGTTAATTAGTTTTAATTACGTAATTAAGGCTTTTGTGGTGTCGTTTGAGCTTCTATTATTATTTATTTATGAAGCCAGTAAAACTTCAGATGCGTAAAATATTGTTTTTTATTCTTACTAGCGACCCGCGCGCGGTTTCACCCGCGTTGCCCCATTCCTAAGAGTCGTAGCATAATGTTTAAATAGTTTAAAACCGTCCTCCTGAATCACTCTATCTATTCAAAAAACCGCATCAAAATCCGTTGCGTAGTTTTAAAGATCTAAGCATACATAGGGACGGACAGGCAGCGACAGCGACTTTGTTTTATACTATGTAGTGATAAAGATTTATTTCATAAGGCAATTACAACAGGTATCAGTCCAAACATGTACATAAACAGAAAATAAGAGCAGGCATCGCACCGACCGACACCCCAATGTAATCGCACAGTATGATAAACATGTTACTATTACTAAGAAAAGCTTACAGTAATGACATTTTGGCAATAGGGGTGCTGCTGTCAGTTACGAGTAGACAACAAAAACCACAACATTTCTTCTGAAGAAGATGAAATGGGAATCGAAGATATCAATATTATTATTGTCACGTGATTTTTCGTTATAAAGTAAGATGACAAAAGTTTTATAAAACATAAGAATAACTAAACCATCAAGCTTATATTCCTCGATAGGTTCGGCAGAAGTGTACTAATGTACACCCAAAGTTCGCCACAGGTTCCATGTTATAGGGGCGAGCTTATTGCCATATGCAAGCAAAAAACTTATACCTAATAATAGTAGTAATAGCAATGCAAGGATGCATGCATCTGCAATGCATCACCATACTTAGCAATATGTAGCTTTGACAAAGAATACTGGTTTCTAACACTTACCCGAATATTAGACATTGAAATCAAACTACTTTTTACGGATTTTATCGCGTTGTATTGATATTATTTGATTCCCGACGATTCGAATCCTTTACAGAATCCATGGTCACGAGTAGACTAAGTTGTTGGACGTCTTAATGTTGCAATTATTATCAGCTACCTTACATTTTTGTTAATTATTGGTGATCTGATTCAAGCAGAACAAGCTCACCCTATCCTTCGGTCTTGCAGTTTTGGGCTTGGATTTTCATTTTATGGAATCTATAATCTCTATTGAAGTTTGGATGTTTTTTAATTTGACAAGCAAAGGTACTTTATAAGTAAATGTACTTTTAAGCAGTTATCAATATTGTCGCAATCACTAGTGCCATGAATGTAGAATTCCTTATCGACTTTTTATAGTATCTAAGAAAATCTCAAGAATCATCTGTCACTTAGATGACAGTAGGGTATGTCCGGGTCGTACCAGATAAAAATCGCAGTAGCCTTCCGTTATCCTACAGCGATTAGATTCATGACATTCACCAAGACCACGACAAGCACCTCTTGGAAGGGGTCGCCCTCGCATCCTACTACACTACACCCCACTCGCCGTCCACTGGAGTCATTGTCTGATCGGCGAACTTCCCAATTTTCCCAAGAATATATACAAACCTTCACGACAAGCGCCTCAACTTCCTGGTCGTACTTGAGAGCGAAGTGAAGCTTGCCACAGAACTCCAGCTCAGCGCTGTCGGTGGACGACTGGCGTACCAGTTCATTCTTGTATAGCTCCGGCTGTAAAAGAAGCTTTATGTTAGTGTCTTATAATTATCTTCTATCAAGACATGGCCATTGGACTGCCACGTCAGGTATCGAGGTCGAATCCAAGGACCTCCATCCTATGACTTTTCCAAGTCAGAATAATAGTCGTATTAATAGTTAATTATCACGCGCTCAAACGGTAAAGGAAACCATCCAGAGGAAACCTGCATGCCTGAGAGAGGTTCTCGACGACGCGTGAAGTCTGCCAACCCGCATTAGGCCAGCGTGGTATAGCCTAATGAATCCCTCTCATTCTGAAGCGAAAATCCGTGCCCACCAGTGGGACAATACAATGAGTTGATTGTTATGTTTTGTTATGGCTGAGACACATATAACATACAATCTGATATATTATTACAGGCAATTAAACAAAAAAAAAAGTAGCTACAGATGTTCGCATGTCTCACGGCTGGACTAAAAGGCTGCCCAGGTCAGCTTAATGTCAAGCAGGAGGTTCTACCTACTTGACGCTGGTTTTCATCTGGGACCCATATAAATGGTCCACAGATGCCAATAATGGTTGTAGTACTCGATTATACATGTGTGTGTAGTTTGTTTATATAACGCTGCAAAACAGTGACTTATTTTATATAACTAATCATATATAATACAAGCCCAGTGATAGCCCAGTGATTTGACCATTGGACTGCCAAGTGCCAAGTCATAAATTTCGATTTCGAATCCAAAGCACGCACATCTGCTTTTTGAAGTCATACGCATATTAATAGTTAATTATCAAGCCTCATTAGTCTAGTGGTCTTAAGCGGGACTGGTTCGCTAGAGGTCTCCGGTTCGATTCCCAGCGATTCGAGCAGTGTTATTGGGTTTTTCTATGAAATTCTCAGTGGCAGCTCGGAGTTTGGATTTGTGCCCGGTTAATGTCAATAGGCTCGCCTCCTATTCTACCAGCGAACTGTGGATGTACACCGCGGCCTAAAATTGTTACGTTCTCTTAATTTGTAAGTTTAAAACACCCCTGTAATTGATATTAAAATTTATCACATCTAATAAATAGGACGAAAACCCAAATCGTTACCTATATAACCAAGAAACATAAAACACTTTTACGTTCAATCTAACCTCGATCTTTGCAAAATGTTATTTACGATTGTAACTTAAACGTTAAAATTTAATGGGGACCAATAAAAGTATTCAATAGAGCGTGGCCTTTAAAGGCGAAAATTGGTTTTTATATGGCAGTTAAATGAACACAATTAACGACTGATTAATTTGCTATTAGAGCTCCGTTTCTGGTTTGTCTGGGGTGTAAGAAAGAAAACCACTGTATCGGTAGTACCACTGCATCGCCTTTTGCAATCATACCATCACACCTGTATTCCCCGAAGGGTTAGGCAGAGGCGTACTAATGTACACCCACAGATCGCCGGTATGTTTAGGTCCCATAGGAGGCGAGTTGACTATGGCAGTGGCAATAGACCATTAACCGGGCACAAATTCCAAATTCGGAGCTGCTCATAAGAATTTCATAGAGAAACCCAATTACACTGCTCGATCTGGGAATCGCACCGAGGATCTCTAGAGTAGCAGGCGCACTCAGGACCACTAGGCTAATGACTCTCTTATCTAAACACAATGTTGACATTCTCTACGTATGGGTTCGGCGGAGCTTGAATTGCCCACGAAAACGTAATACCGAAATAAATCGTAATCCAGACAATATTCTATCAAATTCTGTTATGATTCGGATTCGGATACCGATAATCTAGGTTTCTACGATACTATTTCATATTGCCATTAACCGGGAACAAATCCAGACTCCGAGCTGCTACTGAGGATTTTATAGAAAAACCCAATAACACTGCTCAACTTGGGGATCGAACCCAGGACCTCTAGCGAAGCAATCCGCTTAACACCACTAGATTAATGAGGGAGTCCGCAGCAGTCCGCTAAGAAATAATGTGCTAATATTATTGTGTTCCGGTTTGAAGGACTGTAAGCTAATGAATTTACTGGACGATTTTGTTATTTTTTATATAATAGGGCTATTCGCAAGGTCAGAGGGCGCTAAAGCTAGCGTTATTTC
Source organism: Acronicta aceris (assembly GCA_910591435.1). Lineage (NCBI taxonomy): Eukaryota > Metazoa > Arthropoda > Insecta > Lepidoptera > Noctuidae > Acronicta > Acronicta aceris. The sequence goes on along the minus strand of OU342776.1, from coordinate 4,734,656 downwards.
AATAGTATAGTAATCTTGAGCCATTCTTACAGTAATATATATTTTTTTAATAAAGCTCACTAACAATATGGGTCGCACATTACTAGTATTATTGTTAACCCTTCGTGCTAAGCTAAATGCTTGTGTTACGAGTGGGTTCAGATCGATAGGACAATGGGTGGGTTTCGAACCGGCAACCACATGATTGCAAGTCCGACGCCCCAGCCATTAAGCTACCGGCGCTTTACACAGCAGTAAATTGTGATTTTTAGATAGCTGTTATCCACTTAAACAATTTCACAAAAGGTTTTATGCCAAGCCTTTTACAAAGAGACTTGTTGCTTGTTACAACATTTCTCTCTGTCTTTTAAACTAAATAAAACGTTTGGCTTATTTAGCGAAATTGTATTCAAGATGACTCATTATGAAAATCTGTTGACAACGTACAAGGAAAAAATTATCTTGGAGAAAATCTTTTAAGATTTACATTATTCTTTTAAATGACGGGTTTCGCATTTGGAAACAAGCCCGTATGTTTGTACGTGCCCCATAGAATTATTATACGTTATCTGTTAATAATATGTACTTAACAAAAGTTTGAGTGAATCTATTAGTATGAAAATAAAATTTCTAAGTATGTATTTATAAAGACTACAACACGTATAGCTTCCAAATACTTTAATTTATTTTTGGAAATAATCAAGCTCTCAAGAGTAACCCTCCGAAGCGGGTGACATCGATTGCTATCGTTAGAACTTGCACAAGAGTATCAACCCTCTTCCTGCCGTCACCTCGCTCATTATCTGGAGGTTTTGAACGGAACACCATTCAATAATGCACCTTCGCTCGAGGGTTGAAATGAGTTTCGATACTTCACAAAGCAGGTTGTGTAGTATAATAGTAATACAAAATAATTAATGCATCAGAAGTCAAAACAGAAATGGAAAAGCTACTGTTATTTAATTTTAATATATAACTAATCGGGTTCGGCGGAGCTTGAATTGCTCACAAAAACGTAATACCGAAATAAATCGTAATACAGACAATATTCTATCAAATTATGTTATTATTCGGATTTGGATGCCGTTAATCTAGATTTCTACGGCACTATTTCGTCTACTACTACTTCACTGGAAATAAAGGACCGAAAAATCGATCTAAACTTGGTAAAGTTATCAAAAATTGCATTCGCTTACATTTATTTCCAGTGAAGTATTTTGTACGAAATGGTAATGTAGGAACCTACATTAACGGTCTCTGAATCGGAATAATAACAGAATTTGATTATATTGTGTTCGAATTACGATTTCTTTCGATATTACGTTTGTAAGAGAAATTCGGTCTGCCGGACTCTTAACCGGGCAAAAATCGAATATAGAATCGAATGCATCATGCAATGCAGACTCTCACGATCACTAAACTAATAAGGCAGTTCTAGAAATCTGTTTATGTATAGAGCACTATCTACCATATTACAATAGAATAGATACGACATTGCCGTGCGTTTCGGAAACCATGTGGAAATGACATGTCTGCCAGTGACACACCGGGGACAATCTACACGCTAACAATGAACTTAATTTAGTACCTGTTCGTGTAAAGCAGAGGGAGTGACGTCACTGTGTGTTGTGAGAAGATGTGTTTTGATTTGAAGGGCTATTATACAACTTAGGAATGGTAAAAAGAAAATCCGCTAGCTATTCATAAATACAATTAGGTAAATTATTATGATTGCTTCATTAGTCTAGTGGTCCCAAGCGCGCTACACTAGTGGTCCTGGGTTCGATCCCAAGGTCGAGCAAAGTGTTATTGGGTTTTTCTATGAAATTCTCAGTAGCAGCTCGGAGTCTGGATTTGTACCCGGTGAATAGCTGTAAGCTTGCCCCCTATAACATGGGACCTAAAACATACCGGCGAACTGTGGGTGTACATTAAGTACGCCTCTGCCTAACCCTTCGGGGAATACAGGCATGATGGTATGTTATGTTGTGAGATTATAACGGTCTAAATTAATACACAGTAATGAATCCATAGCAGATACCTTTCTACCTTTACATTTTGTACAAATGTATACAAATATTGTGTAGATATTTTACATCAAAGCATACCCAAGTTCCGAAAACACAGTTATTTCATATTCCGTGAAATTATTTCATGGAGCTGACATCAGTTCTTCGTGTTCTAAATCATAACCCTTTTTTAATATTTAGTAATGAAGATTTTTTTCAATTTTGGGGTACAATACCCTTTTCGTGCCCCAAAAGTAAAAAAAATAAAAACCTGATAGAATCCTTTCGTTTTCGATCTATCTGTTACCTTTCTCCCAAGAACGCGTAAACACCTTTATGAATTATATTTTAGGTATCGCGATCCGGTCCTATTCATCATTCAATCAATAATATCAATTTCAATTAATAATCATTTTCAATTTTCAAAAAACAAAAATGTGGCAACTGAAATGCCAATACTTATAATGGCAGCGATACCGTTCCTGGGTGCCAAACATACTAAGGCCTGTGATGGTTTCATAACATTTTAAAAATTTGCTGGATTTTGGGGTAATTGTGGTTATGTTGTACATACTTTCATGAATACTTAATGTTTCTTATTTTATTTGGTGATGTGATTGGGATAACTATAGGCCCCTTTCAGATCGGAGATGGTTTTTTAACAGTTTAGGAAATCCGATCCGATAGGAGGGCAAACGAGCAGACGGATCACCTGATGGTAAGCGATTACCACCGCCCATGGACACCCGCAACACCAAAAGAGGAGTCACAAGTGCGTTGCCGGCCTTTAAAAGAGGATTGGGCCTCCGGTAACCTCACTCACTCGGCGAAACACAACGTAAGCGTTGTTTAACGCCGGTTTTCTGTAAGGCATGGCTCTCCTACGTGTGAAAATGAATATCCTTTGTAACAAAAATCGTATTCAAACCAGTTTATAAGTCGCCTAACCTAAACTCAAAATATAACATTTCTTTTTCGCGTTGAAACTGACAACAAATATCTCGACATTGTCTCAATTATTAAAAAAAAGAACACGCCTCTAAATTTTTCATTTTTATTACAGCTTACATACCAGCTATTCGGTCCCGCTTTTCTGGCAAAGAGTTTTGTTTCACAAAAAGTGTCCAACAGTACAATAATTAAGAGCAAAAAATGTAAGAGAAAAGAGCACAAAAGGTAACAAAGGGGTGATAATTAAGAAACCAGAACTATGTGCACAGGCCTTTATTAGAGATAAAGTTTATCAAAGGGATACTAGTTACTAGTTAGTGATTAAGACGAGACGAGATTTTTTAGAGACTAGGATTTTTTTGTTAGATCTTAATCTTGAGAACTCTGTGAACTTCAAATCCTAACTATTATAAACGCGAAAGTGAATTTGTTAGTATATTTGTTACGTTAAACTACTAAACCTGTTTTAAAAATTGTTTTATCAATTGAAAGCTACATTATCAGAGAGTAATATAGGTTTCATTTTTTTTTATTAGAGACCCCAACGTAAATGATGTTACCCAACGTCACAAAAATTTGCCAATAAAAGCCATTATTAGATATGCGCTGCCATTTTGTTATTTGTTAGAAAATTTAGGTTACTATGGAGATCGCTTTGACACTTTAATAATAAAAACGTGAAAGTTTGTGAGGATGGATGTTTGTTACTCAAGAAGTCCATGCAGACGAAGTCGCGGGTAGAAGCTAGTTGTTTAGTAACAACTAGCTTCTACCCGCTAAACTACTAATTTTTCCCATAATATTTAAATGGCTATCGATAGTAGTGACACCGTCCCTGGGTCCTAAACATACTAAGATCTGTGATGTTTATATCATATTTTAGAAATTTGCTGGTTGTTTTTTTCATCGGATAGGAGGTACGCCTGATGGTAAGCGATTACCGCCGCCCATGGACACCCGCAACAACGTAAGCGTTGTTTCACGCCGGTTTTCTGTGAGGCCGTGGTATGACTCCGGTCGAGCCGGCTCATTCGTGCCGAAGCACGGTAATTTGGGCACGACAATCGTGAATTTTAAACGTCATTAATATGCTTACTTTCAAGAATATTTAATGTTTCTTATTTTATTTGGTGATGTGATTGGGATACCACTACCTATTGCCTTTCGGATCGGACATGGATTTTTTAAAACAGGGTCCAATTTCAATGATAAATAAATTTTAAAATTTAGATGTCAAGGTCAAACCCAAACCCAAACATTCATTTGAAAATGTCTGAAAAAATCGAAATTCATATATTGCGGATCTGTGGTCGTGTCTTTGTAAATTTGGCCGGTCATTGAAAAATAACCCCGTATAATATTATTGGTCTGGATTCGATTAAGAACGATTGAATTCGTTGCGAAACCGTGTGAATCATATTGTGAACCACCAAAAGTGTCCTTTTTATCCCTCCAGATTCCATTAGCACAAACTAATGTATTGTACAGTTTGTAACAGACCTTTAGGCACATTACTCATTTTGTTTTACAAATGATACTGTCGTGGCTTGAATAAGATTTATGAGTTCTTAAGTATTTAGTAAATTATACTAATTTGTGAAATAGTAGGGGTTTTAATGTAAATTTTTAGACGTAAATGGGTGGCAAGAAGTTAAGAGTCCGGCGGACCGAATTTCTCTTGCCAACGTAATACCGAAATAAATCGTAATTCAAACACAATTGAATCATATTCTGATAATATTTGAATTCCGCTACCGATGATCTAGGTTCCTACTCTACCATTTCGTCCAAAATACTTCACTGGAAATAAATGTAAGCGAATGCAATTTTTGATAACTTTACCAAGTTTGGAACGATTTTTCGGTCTTTTATATCCAATGAAGTAGTACTAGACGAAATAGTACCGTAGGAATATTCCTACGGATATTATTGGGATTTGGATACCGTTAATATTAACGGTATCCAAATCCCAATAATAACATAATTTGATAGAATATTGTCTGGATTCCGATTTATTTCGGTATTACGTTTTTGTATTCAAGCTCCGCCGGACTCTTAAGTATTATTTGACGACACGTTTTGCATAGCGTTTGAGCGATTGGCTACTGCGATATTTACAATTATAAACTACAGGTAATTGTACCGGGTCTGGGCGTTTGTGTATGTGACAATTTGTATTTATAAAAGTACCCACAATACAGGAGAGAATCCCAGAGTCGAGCAACGTTATCTTTAATAAATAAAAAATAGAAATATTCCATAACTCCTGTGTTTATAAAGAATCATAAACATTAAAGAATAACAAACATTACGGAATATATTCCGGATGCAAACCTATTGCTGGATTTAGGCCTCTCGGAAACGGCTACGCTCCGACCTAAATCGAACCCAGGGTTTCTACCCTGGGTTGGGGAGCTAGATCTCTGACAGTTTGCATGCTGTTCTTTTAGTACTACAGACGAGCACAAATAAAAAGATTTTTAAAAATCAACCCCTAAGGTGGTGAAAAGAGGGCACAATACCATGTATGAAACCAATTGTATGAAAGTCCGCACACAATACCATGCATTTGACATACACACACACATTTAATTAAATATCGATATCGTCAAGAATACGTACAGCTGTCATTCGCTGTTGACATTTCGACAATTTTTTTCTTTCTATAAAACTTAGACAACACATTTTATGATATGAAACCTCCATGGTGTAGGTACAGTGGGCACAGTATATTTTAGAAACGAAAATTACCTGAGGACGCAGGCGAAGTTGCTCTATTCTTACTATATACTAGCGACATAAACTTGATATTCAATGTATCCACGTCGTGCTTTATAAAGGTGTAATCCATCACGTATTTTTTTAAATATACGACTTTATACTCTAACCTCCTCACAATATGATGCTTATTATTCTAAATTACCTTCTTCACTTTTGACGTGACTTATGATACCTAGTGTATTTTAACCCGTTTTATACTGGGTGACTTTACGTTTTACCAAGAATTTGAATAACTATTTCTTATAAATAAGGATAATAAAACTTAAAGAAAAATGACTAACGTAGTGAAGCATAATCCCTTTCAATTTGGGAGGAGACCCGTGCCCAGCAGTGGGACAATAAATGATTGTTCCACTGCTGGGCACTGCTGGGTTTTCAGAAATCTACAAAATTTTTACGCTTCCAAAACCAAGATTTTTAAAGCAAAAAGAGTGTGTTGGTAGCCTTTGGCAGTCTGTCTGTATTAACTGAGGAAATACAGTTCTACTAATTTCCAAACGTTTTATTTTTCGTGAAAAATTTTTGGGGTAAAGTAAGGGTTGGTTACTATAATATTATACCATGTTTTGATTAGGTTCGGTATGACGTGTATTTCTACACAAAAAAAAAACAGTAATTATAGTATAAACAAATAAGTGCCTCATTAGTCTAGGTCGTAATTGTTACTGATGCGCTAGAGTTTCTGGGTTCGATTCCCAGGTCGAGCAAACGTTAAGTAAGTTATTGAGTTTTTCTGTGATATTCTCTATATCAGCCGGAGTTTGGGATTTGTGCCTTACTTAGGCTCGTTCCCTGCTACATGAGACCTTAACATAGATACCGGCAAACTGTGGGTGTACATAAGTACGTCTTTGCCTAATCCTTCAGGGAATACCGGCTTGATGGTATGTTATGTAGTAAGAAAGAAATACATGCGTACCTTGATAAGTCCAATAGAAGAGTCAGCTCGCTCCAAGCTACAGATGCTGAACTGGATCGAAGGCAGGTCGAGTCGGTGGGAAAGCTGGCGCTGGAACGTCTGGTGGCGAGTTGGGACTATCGGTAAAGTGGTTTGACGAAGAACCTGAGAACATGAGTGTACATGGTGAGTAAATTTGTTAGTCGCGGAAAATGTCGCGAGTCCCATAGCCTGACTATAAGGCAGGGGAAGGCAAATGCAGTTTGTAGTCGTTAAGAGTCCGGCGGACCAAATTTCTCTTACAAACGTAATACCGATATAAATCGTAATTCCAACACAATTTAATTAAATTCTGTTATTATTCGGATTCCGATACCATTAATCTAGGTTCCTACTTCACCATTTTGTCCAAAATACTTCACTGGAAATAAATGTAAGCGAATGCAATTTTTGATAACTTTACCAAGTTTGGAACGATATTTCGATCTTTTATTTCCAGTGAAGTAGTAGTAGACGAAAGTAGACCGTAAGAACCTCGATTAACGGTATACAAATCTGAATAATAACATAATTTGATAGAATATTGGCTGGATTACGATTTATTTCGGTATTACGTTTTTGTGGGCAATTCAAGCTCGGCCGGACTCGTAATGAAGACATAAGATGACAGAATCCATGGGGACTTCCGTACCACAAAAAAAAAGAAGTGTGAAAGCTAATTTAGATAAATAGTAAATACTACGTTCAAAATAAAGTCCTCATCTCAATGTAAATGTCAAATTACATTCCTTTTACCCGACTACCGAAAAGAGGAAGGGTAATGAGTTTACCAGTCTATGTACATAATTTTATGTATGTATATAGGTCGTCAGATTTTAACAAATTAGGTATCGATTGATTCTTCTTTACAGAAAGATGGTTATATAGGCTTTATGTATATTTTTGATGAAATAATAAAATTTACTCGAATTTAATGAAAGATGTGTTTTTAGATTCGTCTTTATCCAAATGTATGTCATACGGTATAATTATGGTACAAAAATCAAGAAATCCTTTATGCAAACACTGGACTAATGAAAAGTCTATGGTCTGTGAAATTCTTACTACTAACGCCATCTCACCAAATGACGAAGTACTTACTATTATCTATGTTTTGTTATTTTGTTCCATGATCAATTAAAATAAACTGAAATTTTTCTGTCTGGATCTCTGGTCTGGGTGAACGGTTTGAGATTTTGAGTTTTATGGTACTTAAAGGGTCAATTAGATAGGTACATACATACACTCACGCCTTTCTGCCACTGGGGTAGGCAGAAACTATATAGGTACTGTATAGGCTATAATTGGATGACGTTATTATCGATATCCTTTAGGATGTGAGTAAAACCGAGAGAAACAGTTACTTGATTATAAAACTACATTAAGTAAATCAGAGCAGATAAAATAGCTATTAAAAATACAAAACTGAAAAAAAGTGAAGAAGTGTTTACACAGTCACAAGTCCCACTTTAACTAAACTGTGTTTGTCTGTAAATAACAGTTAAAACGAGTGCTAACTAACTATTAACAATTTTGCAAACACAAATACACAGATGAAATGGTTTATTACTCTATTTATCGTAAGCGTGACTGCTACTGTAATATTAGGTTTTTCAATGAAATTCTCGGTAGCAGCTGGGATTTATATTTAGCCCGGTTAATCATTCATTAGATATCTTGGAGCCACTACAATATGCTATGGATGGCCGTCAGTTTTAAGTTAGTAGGACTCTGACATATCCCCCTTTCCTTCCGATAGATGGAGGAAATCCCTCATGGATGTCCTCTATGAGGGATGTCCTGAAAGGAGAAGGATTTTAAAACAGAAATAAAAGAAAGGCACTGCAACGCATGCCGCAGGAATTGCTCACTGCAAGAAATTCATAGGTTCCTCATCGAAATGGCAAAATTCCATTTGGAACTCGAGCAGGCGGCAGACCCGTCACTTGTTGGGAGCTCTGACCGGACATTTCGGAACTAACGCTCTCCTGCAAAAGATGGGCCTGACAGACACATCAGCCTGCAGGGCCTGCAAAAGGGAAATTGTAAGCATGGAACACCTTTTGTGTACATGCGATGCAATGGCTAGAAAGCGCATGCGCCTCTTGGGGCAGGGTTATTCAAGACCAGAGGACTACAGACTCTTACCGCCAGGCCTCATTATAAAGCTCATGGAAGAGCTGTTTGAAGAACTGGGCGGGGATGAGTTATAGGCATCTAGGGGAAGCACAAAAGATCCCATTGCGTCGAAGTGCACTGTGGCATTGCTGCCGCGGCCCTATATAAGATAAGATAAGATAAGATGCCGCAGGACAGCTAGTAGTGAACAAATACGCGTTTGCTATAATACCTACAAGCTCCTGCTATAAAATAGTTTCCAGTTTTACCAATTTCATTAAAATATCAATTATAAATTTTAAGGTAAATTATATTACCAGTAATCAAGAGAGGCAATTATAATTAATAAGTATCGCCTATAATTACAGCTCCTACAAAATCAGAGTAGCCACAAACACCGACGCTTTCAAACGAACTCATTACGACAACCTAACAAACTTTGATGCCTATTTAATTTACTAAATTAAAGGGAATACGCCTTTTTGATAGTAGATCTAAATAGCCGACAGCGACAACGACCATTAGTTTCGTATATCAAAGGAAAATTATTCAGCTAAAAAGGCATAACACTAATTTAGATATTACGCAGGCTTTGTAGAAATTCAATATGCTAAGGTTGCGCCCTCATTAGTCGCGTATCGATATCAGTATCGGTTATATTTAGTTTAGATTACATATTGTTTTTATCAGACTCATTAGTCTAGTGGTCCCAAGCGCGACTGCTACACTAGAGGTCCTGGGTTCGATCCCCAGCAAGTCGAGCAAAATGTTATTGGGTTTTTCTATGAAATTCTCAGTAGCAGGTCGATGTCCGGATTTGTGCCCGGTAAATGGCTATAGGCTCGCCCCCTATAACATGGGACCTAAACATACCGGCGAACTGTGGGTGTACATTAAGTACGCCTCTGCCTAACCCTTCGGGGTTATTGAATTTTATTGTAACTAGAGATTTGTGACAAGAATTTTATTTATTTTGTATCAGAACGACAAAAATGTCATATAACATAACGTAGTCAACCCATTTCATTGTCCCACTGCTGGACACGGATTTCCTCTCAGTATTAGAGGGATTGGGCTATAGTTCACCACGCTGGCCTAATACGGGTTGGCAGACTTTACACGCTCCGTCGAGAAAATCTTAACAACAAATCAGGACGACATAAATGTCCTAGGTATCATAATGATAATACATATAATCATTTACAATTAGTAACAATTAAAATTGAAAAATAATATTGACGGAATTCTTGAAGTACGTGTTGCAAGAAGTCTGTGCGCCATATCACCTTCTTTTCATCAATCCAGTTTATTATTGGACTCTACGATCAATTTGAGTGGCTTTAATACGCTATATCAGTAAACATATAGATAATACAAGCGTAGTAGGTATTTTATATAAAATATCATCTCATCTTAAATATGTCTATCTTATTCAACACAATATCGGTACCGAAATTTTCTAAAGCTTATATTTTTCTTTCCTATATATATCAGACGAATCTCATTAAAATGTAGACGATCTTAAAAAATGATTCCACGATTACTCAACATTTTTTTTTTCAACGACGAGTGAGCGCACAGCTTTATTTTAAGGCGGACGGTAAAAAACAAGTCGGTATAATATTATGATAATGTTTATCTTGGATTGCCTGGAGGTAGTATGGAATGAGGGGGCGAATATTGTTCAAGGAATTATATTTATAAAATAGGGTCGTTTATTCTGTTGTTACCATGTTAGGCTTACCTTTAAAAATAAAGTAAATTTATAATATAACTTAATCAACCCGTTATACTGTCCCACTGCTGGGCACGGGTCTCCTCTCAGAATGAGAGGGATTAGGCTATAGTCCACCACGCTGGCCTAGTGTGGCAGACTTCACTGCCATCGAGAAAATCTCTCAGGCATGCAGGTTTCGTCACGATGTTTTCCTTCACCGTTTAAGCGCGTGATAATTGACTATTTAATATGCACATGACTTCGAAAAGTCAGAGGTGCGTGCCTTGGGTTCGAACTCGAGACTTTGACTTGGCAGTCCAACGGTCATACCACTAGGCTATCACTGCTGTGCAATTTATAATATGCCTTAAAAAATTGACAAGGTCATTTAAACATAATGAAGAGGGTAGAAATATATAACCGCCTCAGTGGCAAGTGATAGGGACTTACGCTGTAGAGCGTGAGGTTAGGTCGTAGGTTCGATTCTAAGATCGAGCAAAGTGTTATTGGGTTTTTCTATAAAATTTTCAGTAGCAGCTCGGAGTTTCGATCTGTGCCCAGTTCATGGCGATGGTTCTCGCTCTAGTATATGGGACTTAAAATATATTAGCGAATTGTGGGTGTCATTAGTATAATAGTTCTAAACAGCGTCATAGCAATAAATTCAAAATAAAAACAAGCGCGAGTCGAACTCCCCACCGAGGGTTCCGTACAAATTTGTAAGTATATATTATTAATAATTACAAATGTATAGTTTTCAGATTTTTTCCTGTACTTGAGACGGTATTACTGACCAAATTTCATAGTTCTAAGCCAACGAAAATGATTCCCTTGCGAGTGTCGAAATATACGTGTTTTGCGGCATAATCAGCCGTATCTTTTTTTTACGTTAACTTAGAAGTTTGATTTTTTCAAAGCTTCAAGGGACTGTAGACCTTAGTAATGTGGTTTTAATTTTAACTCGTTACCTCTACGCGTTCCCGAGATAAAGGGTCTTGACACACAGACGGACGGACAACAAAGTGATCCTATAAGGGTTTCGTTTTTTCCTTTTGAGGTACGGAACTCTAAAAATGAGCTCGCTTAGAGGACAATATGATTGCAAAGCAATTCAACCCTTATTTGTATCGGGTCGGATTTACCCCCATGTCGGGGTCGATGTACTAGCAGCGGGTGTTTACAAGATCCTTCGCAAATATTCAACGGCGAACTGAAAATGTGTAAGAAGTTCATATATATATATATATCTACTTACACTTTTTTGATGCCTTATTTAAGTAAAGTTAATATGAGTTCTGACCAAATACTCAAACACAACTCGATTCATTAGTCTAGTGACCCTAAATGCGACTGCTACACTAAAGGTCCTGGTTTTAATTCCCATGTCGAGCAAATTGTTAAGGATTTATCTATGAAATTCTCGGCAGCAACTTGGAGTTTGGATTAGTGAGTCTAGAAACATAACATACCATCACGACTGTGCTGTTCCCCGAAGGGTTAGGCAGAGGCGTACTTAATGTACACCCACAGTTCGCCGGTATGTTTAGGTCCCATGTTATAGGGGGCAAGCCTATAGCCATTAACCGGGCACAAATCCAGACTCCGAGCTGCTACTGAGAATTTTATGAAATTCTCAGTAGCAGCTCGGAGTCTGGATTTGAAAAAAAAAAAAAATTTGAAAAACCCAATAACACTTTGCTCGACCTGGGGATCGAACCCAGGACCTCTAGTGTAGCAGTCGCGCTTGGGACTACTAGTCTAGTAGAGTCTAGGTTAGTAAATAATAGAGCATACCTACTTGTTTACTCTCGAGATTTGCTTATTTATATTAAAAACAAGTCCGAGACCAATACAAGCACCATGATGTAACTACTTTACGGTTTTCGGATTTTGTGCTCTATGACATTAATTCTTCCCAAATTCCATTATTCTAGATCAACGGGAGAGGTACTTTCCGTACTCTCAGGGGAATCCAAACCTATAGGGTTCTAAAGGTTTTGATTCTCTTACATAATTATGTATGTTATGGAAGGGAATCGGACAGACGGACGACAAAGTGATCCTATAAGAGCTCCGTTTTTGCTTCTGAGATGCCGAACCTTAAAAACTTCAAATACATCGACGTAGGTAATATATTTTACGACTAAACTACATACACTAGATACTTGATTTCTTCTATTTCTTTTAGAAAAAGTCGATCTGTCTGGGAGTCTAGCCGACTCGACAAACTTCGATTACCTTGGCAAGAGGAACAAGTTTCATTTGAGTTTCAAGAACTTCCTTAGAAGTCCTTGTTTCTTACATATAGCTTACGCCTTTTACCAATAAATGTACAGACTTATGTCTGTACATTTATTGTAATGTATACACTTATGTCTCGTTTCGTTCAGATACTAAATAATATACGAATGTAAGAAAAAAAATTGTCATCATCATCATCTTGATACCAACAAAAACATGTTTAATGTTCACTGCTGAACAAGACTTATTTTTCTAGTGTATAGGCCAGAAAACGAGCAGATGTATTCCCCGAAGGGTTAAGCAGAAGTGCACCAATATATAATATATATATATACAATATGTATACCCATAATGCCATTATAATACGTGTAAATATTAAAAATACTATGTGTTTCTGTAATTTAAATGCATTCGAGATTTTATAATTTTATAAAAATACTAGCTTCTGCCCGCAACTTTGTATGCGTGGACTTCAGGATTGGGTCCGACCTGGATAAAAAGAAGCATATATGTTATTCCAGGCTATAATCTATCTGTGTGCCAAATTTTATCCAGATCCGTTCAGCCGTTCTGGTGTAAAAGAGTAACAAACATCCATACATCCATACTCACAAACTTTCACGTTTATATATTGGTGGGATGTAATGCTAATGTGTGCTGTCTAGTTGGTAAGCCTTGAATTAAATAAATTAATTAACCGTGCAAGAATCAAAAGTCCAAGCTCCTACGGAGAATTTAATAAAATAAATATATAAATAGAAAAAATATGTGGCGCATTGCTTAACCTGGGAATTGGATCCAGGACCACACATTCGATAGCCTTCAATGGGACTACTACATCAATGATACAGTTTTAAGGGCAGCTTACATAACTATCTCATAAGGTATCATAACGCTAAGAATAAAATATATTTAACAAAAGCCCGGAAAGAAAAGAGGTCATCGCCCTCATCTGTGTTGAAATGCGTGGAACATAATAATATCAATGAAAACTTATCTACCATATTTTTTGATCCATATTTGCATTCAGAGTGCGTCGTTCTCCCTGACAGCCAAATAAGAACCACCTGCCCTTTTTTGTGTTGCGGAAAATTGACTTAGATCATCTCTAATTTCATAATATTGAGTTCTTTTTTAAAAAAAAAAACATTTCCCCACACCAGAATTTTCTCCTGTATCGTGAGTGCGTTTACAAACACAAATTCTCACATACACCATCGCCCAGACCCGGAACAACTATTTGTAGATCATACAAATATTTACTCCGTGTGGGGATTGAACCAACAACACGTGACGCAGAAGCCGATCGCTCAGCCGCTACGCCAAAGGTGTCGTCTATGAAATTCTAAGAAACATGTCGGAATTTGGATTTGTAACCGGTAAATGCTAATAGGCTTGCCTTCTATTACATGGGTCCTTAACATACCCGAACTGTGGGAAACATTATCCTCTGCCTAACACTTCATGGTTTACGGTTTGTTAAGTTAACCGATTTTTTTTATGGGATTCGAGCAGACGGGTCGCCTGAGGGTATTGTTGTTTAACGCCGATTTTCTGTGAGGCCGTGGTATCACTCCGGTCGAGCCGACCTATTCGAGCCAAAGCATAGCTCTCCCACGTAAAAAAAATATTTATAAAAATCAAGCAGGATAAAAGAAAATACATGTGCAAAACAATACCACAACGCAGGAAAATTTACAACATTGCACGCTCGAACGCATAAAAATAGTCATTACTTTACCCTACAATATCGCTGCGATGCAGCAGATTGTTTTGCTCTCTGTCGCGACGCAAACTTGTGACGTAACATTTGCATTGCGGTGCTGCGTTCCATTTTAAATTTTAAATGATATTCATTTTCCTATCCTTTAAAGACACGCTAAGAAATCAATATTTTACGTATTCTTTTACTTTTAATTTTTTTTTTATGGGATAGGAGGGAAATGAGCAGACGGATCGCCTGATGGTATGCGATTACCACCGCCCAAGGACACCCTCAACACCATCGGAGTCACAAGCACGTTGCCGACCTTTTAAAGGGGATTGGGCCTCCGGTAACCTCACTCACTCGACGAAACACAACGTAAGCGTTGTTTAACGCCGGTTCTCTGTGAGGCTGTGGTATCACTCCGATCGAGCCGGCCCATTCGTGCCGAAGCATGGTTCTCCCACGTAAAATCCCACGGTTAACTCCTTAGTAACTTTACAGACAGAAATGTGTTACTGGGCAGTTTGTTACGCCGTTTCTTCCATCGAAATCAGTAGGAGACAAAACAATTAGATCAAAATTTTTGTTTGTATGCGCACCACACAAAAACTTCTTAACGAAATTGGATAGGCATGATTTTCACAGTTGTATTGCTAACTTAAAATCTGATGCATGTTTCATCTTAATACATCGACTAGATTATACATTGACTGCCTCATTAGTCTAGTGGCCCCGAGCGCGACTGCTACGCTAGAGGTCTTGGGTTCGATCCCCAGGTCGAGCAAAGTGTTATTGGGTTTTTCTATGAAATTCTCAGTAGCAGCTCAGATACTGGATTTATGCCCGGTTAATGGCAATAGGCTCGCCCTCTATTACATGGGACCTAAACATACCGGCGAACTATGGGTGTACATTAGTACGCCTCTGTCTAACCCTTCGGGGAATACAGGCGTGACATCGACTACATACCTACATACATATATATAGAGGCGTACTAAGACACACTCACATTTCGCCGGTATGTTTAGGTCCCATGTAATAAGTGGCGAGCCTAATGCCATTAACCGGGCACAAATTCCAAAATCCGAGCTGCTACTGAGAATTTCATAGAAAAACCCAATAACACTTTGCTCGAACCTCAGGACCACTACACTAATAAAGCAGTTCTACCAGTTAAGTCGGCTAAAAAACCAAATAAATCCTTTCAAGACGTAGGTGAAACCGCGTCGAAGAAAAATATTTTGTTTATTTTTCAGGGATCATCGCTGTTCACATAACGTCGAAGAAATTGCCAAATTATTTACAAAGTAGTAGGGCTGCCACTAAAAAGACATTTATCACGGACTAACCGGTCAAAATCCCGGACTTTTGTGACTGAATCCCGGACCTTTTTCAAAAGCAAATATATTTATTTTGCATAATAAGATAATTTCTAAATACTGTGATAACATATCTTGATATGTGTATTCATCCATAAGGGGATTCTGCCAAGCGTAATATGGGAACGGTGTGTTGTGTAAAAAGATGTAGTAACAAAGATTGAGCAAGGTATGTTAAGGTGATTTGGAGATGTAGAGGGGATGGATGAACGGAGATTAACGAAACAAATCCTAATAATGGAAGAGTTCGACCCTTCGAACTGATCTCGGCGTACGTACCATAATAAAATTACGAACTTTCTCGAAAAAGGTTAAGAGCACCCTAAACCGACTATTATGTATGACGAGGATAATGAACATAGATGAATCAAAAATATGTATGTACAGTGGCGACCAAAATTCCATAGGCAATCTCACAACGCAATAACTTGACGTTTAGTTTCACTTACGACCTTCTATTCATTGTCGTTAACAAGTGACACACAGTGACTGTATCGAGCTCGCTCGTACTGTTCATAGCAATGTAAACCTTAGCGTGCTTGTGGAGTTTTGAGCATTTACTGTACATCCTGCCAATGAATTAAAAATTACCTACAGACTCCAGAATCCCGGAAAATCCCGGTCACATAGCAACCCTAGAGCTTAGCAGATGTTTACCGAGCCCCATATTGAAAGCTTTTCACTGTCGCTCTCATGATTTATCTCACCTCGACTGTTTGTCTTGACGCCACGCGTTTTACCATTGTTTTGTTTACAAATGATATATGAAAGGGAAAGTTTACAGTACCTACGTTTTTGTTCAGTGTTGCGGACTTTTATATCTACCATTAATGCCAAATTTTACTAATAGCAATACTCTGCGGCAGCTAAACTATGACGTATGCTGGTGTTGCCATTTTGTTGCCTACATTTAACACTGACAATCAGTCTGTCCTCCAGATATATATTGCGCAGATGTTGGGTTTCAGATGTCTGATGGTAGTCGCTTCGTGTAATATAGTGATTTTCTGCCTTATCTGTTCAGATTGGAAGCCAACCCCAACATAGATACATATACATACATATTTTGACTTGTAATATACATAATAACATACATTTTAACTTGTAATATACTGATAATATACATATTTACAGAAATAAATATAACATACCATCATACATACTATCACGCCTGTATTCCGTGAAGGTTAAGGCAGAGGCATACTTAATGTACACCCACAGTTCGCCGGTATGTTTAGGTCCCATGTTATAGAGGGCGAGCCTATAGTCATTAACCGGGCACAAATCCAGACTCCGAGCTGCTACTGAGATTTTCATAGAAAAACCCAATAACACTTTGCTCGACCTGGGGATCGATCCTAGGACCTCTAATGCAGCAGTCGAGCTTGGGACCACATATATAGTGTTTTCTAGACCAAATACTTGTGAGCAAAACAAAACATTTGTACAGTAACGTAAATTTATTGTAAATGACACGTAACCACGAGAACTATAGTAGTGACCTATTTTCTTTACTACACTTAGTGCTCAAGTTGCGTACGATCTAAGTAAAGACCTACATTAGCTTCAACTTAATCCCTTAAACTAACGCGAGCAAACGCTTGAAGCAACAAAAGAAGTTTATTTAGTATTTATGTTCTTTTTATTCTATGTACTTTCCGAAATATTTATTTCCAATAACTTCAAATGTTTTCCCGCCCCTATATTACATAGATTCTGAACTGTGGGTGTACATTAGTACGCCTCTGCCTTCGGAGAATACAGGCGTGATGGTGTGTTCAAATGTTTTCTCGAGCATTTCCATATTAATCTTACGAGCAAAAGCTGAGTTTGAAAATGCTTTTCTATTTAATATAACGTTTCTGTATTACTATTTCAATCTGAAAACTATATATTATTATTTTGTCATCGGAATTGCTAACATTAATTGTATAACTTAATCACTCTAGGGAGCTAACATCTCCCTTCCCTCATCTCCCTTCACCCATCTCCCATGCCCAAAAGTAAATAATTAGATACCATTACTTATAATAACAAGAAAAGTATATCATCTCCATTTGATATGAAGTCTTACCTTCTTAGCAGGGTCTTTATGCTCCTGAACATACTCCTGTTTCAGAGGTTCGGTTTGCAGATCAGGCAGAGAATGGCTGATGCGTATAGCAGCTTGCCGGGAGAGAGAGTCGCAGTTGCTTTCTTCAGAATCTCGCCGTGCCCTGCACCAAAGGGATCTGTTCAAAAACTTTTAAAGTAAATATAGATGATAGAGGAAGAAAATAGAAGACAGGAAAAAATAAGAGAAGAAAAATACTTAATTTGGTCTAGTTGTCGCAAGTGAGGTCCTGAGTTCGATTCTCGAGTTGACCAAAGTGATATTAAGTAGACCATTTTATAAAATTCTCTATAAGGTTATTGGCAATAAATAGACTTGCCCTCTTCGCTTTTAATTATGCAGATATTTTTTTTACCTTAATGCAGAACTTAAATAAAAGTCCGATAAAAGACCACTTAGGGCCACTTGCACCAACTTGTGTTTAAATACAATTCAAACATGTTTAAGAAGTTGGTGCAAGTTGTCCTTAAAATCGTCTTTCTTTAAATTTTAAAAACCCCTTTTAAATAAAGTTCAATTTCCTGTGCACATAATGTTAAGCGTCATTTCATTTCCAAATGTAAGGCGCCTGTTACGGCTGTATTCAACGTTAACATCTCACTTCCGGCGCTGAAGCCTGAAGTCTATTTTAAATATTCAAATTTTCAGGGAAGTGAAATGCTAAGTGGAAAATAAAATCGGGAAAATATGGACTTGTGATGAGTTTGTCGGAACCTTGCAGAATATGAATAGTCTTTCTTTTTGTTGCCTTACTAGGAGTGAGTTTAGTAGTAAGTAGATAGGTAATAGCGTCTCTGCCATTTTTATGGATGGAAATCAGTAAAATAACTGCTTGAGACGCCTATCAAAGGTAAGACCATGGTGCCATGGAACCACGGTAAGACCACTGCATAGAAGACCATGTTTATAGTTCTAACGTCCAACGTGAAAAATTTAATAAATTTTATTATTAACACAAAAATTACCGAATTTACAACATTATATATGTATATATTTTACCTATTACATAATTTTTAACTTAGGTTTTAGATCAGCGTGGCGAGGCATGGATTGGATGCCGAACCGGCTTTTTTTATTGACAGACAAGCCACCTGATGGAAAGTAGTCATCGCCGCCCATGGACATCTGCAACACCAGAGGAGCACCTGATGCGTTGCCGAGCTTTAAGAGCTCCTAAGGACTGCAGACTGCCAGAGCCCTGCGGCTCTGGCAGTCCCGCTCGGTTGCTGCCAACCGAGCGGGAACTGACTCTTACGCGCAAAAGTCGAAACACACACCAAGGTTCTTTACGACTGACACCGACGTAGTCGCCAGCCAATCAGACCCCGAGAGATCCTACCACCGATCAAAAATTACCGTGCTGGCCATCGCGAAATAACTTTCGGTGCGGGCTAGCGAGATTTCAATTCATGCCCATGTCATCCACGCCTTGCCTCGCCGGTTTAAAACAACAATACATGACAATACTCCTATGGTTTTACCCACCTGCCCATGATCCATCTCCAAGTAGCAGCACATTGGTAGCCCACTGCAGCTAGGAGTACAGCGGCCATTGCAGCCAGAAGCAGTGCTGCCGCGTAGTCTACCGAGCTGCCACGCACTGCAGACTGGCCTTCCAGACTCTCGGCTGGCCACACTCCTACAACAAACGAAAAATTATAATTTAATTTTTTATTGATTCTTAACTGCCTTATTAGCCCAGTGGTCCTCAGCGCGACTGCTACGCTAGAGATCCTGGGTTCGACTCCTAGGTTGAGCAAGATGTTACTGGGTTTTTCTATGAAGTTCTCAGTAGCAGCAAAAAGTTTGGAATTTGTGCCCGGTTGATGGCAATAGGCTCGCCCCCTATTACATGGGACCAAAACATACCGGCGAACTATGGGTGTACATTAGTACGCCTCTGCCGAACCCTTTGGGGAATACAGGCCTGATGGTATGTTTATTTTTGTTGTTATAAGATGACAAACAGTTACACGGGATGTCAGATGGTAAACGGCAATTGCAGCCTATAAACGCCAGCAACATTAGGGTATCACTCACGCGTAATCAAAGCTTCAGTTTTAAAGCCTCAATTTTTTATCATGCCCTTCTAGTATTCTGGTTAATGAACTAACATAATAAAAAGCACTCCAATTGCAGCGTCTGGCAATATCGAAATCATATTTTTTATTCCATTTGACACCTGTCAAATGTGTCATCTGAGACACCTGTCATATCTTTGTAATGTAAGTTTTATAGGTCTAGCTTAGATGTAACTTTACATTTGTATTATATGTCCTTACGCAGACAGTATTTTATTTGAGAAAAAGTGACCTTTTAGAATTTAGTTCGTCACACATTTCTTCTTTTTTATTTCGCAAAACATGTCAACTTTCTATGAAAACTGTCACGAATATAAATCGAATAAATCGTAGTCACTCACCAAGTTTGACTAAAAAATCGACCTAAATTAAAGTTAATAAACCACAAACACCCAAGTTAAAGTTTTCCGTCCCACCGACCGCGAATACTAACCGAACACAATACCTCACGACATTTAAACTTGAAACTGTGTGGGAAGATACACCTGCAATGAAACAGTTTTCCATCGTTCACAATTTGACATTTGATAATATTGATCACAGTTTACGATCAAGGTCTTTACATTTTTAGTATACCAGTAGATATTGATTGGAGAATGATGTGGAGGTTCCCATCATTAAACTAGATTGAAAGCCGCCGTCGGAAAAAAGTTTATGGGATGGGATGATGAAACTGAAGTTATTTTGTGTTTTTTCTTCGTCGGGAATCAATTTCTAAACCTAATAATGCTTCACGGGAATGAAATCGCAGGCAAAAATTAGTCAAAAATAATTTCATTGTAATGGTTTATCTATATTTTCCGAAAACCTAGGAGTTGACCAACAGCTCAGCTCGACCAACAAATTGTAGCGACATCTACCGCACTACATACAAACTACGATGGACAAATCCTAAATCGCGCAAGATAAGTTTACAGCGTAACATGAATATATACAAAACGCCCGACTACAACCATCGGTCGCCTGCTTGGTCGGAAAATCCTCCCTTTGGTTGGAGACGCAATACATCTTGCTTCTCTACAAAACCTTTGAAAACTTCGAAAGCAGTAATAGCCTAGTGGTATGACCTTGGACTCATGTTTGTATTGATAATTATCATTTGCTTAAACGGTGAAGGAAAACATCGTGAGGAAACCTACATGCTTAAAAGGTTTTCTTGACAGTGGCGTGTGAAATTTGCCAATCCGCATTAGACCAGCGTGGTGGACTATTCTGATTCTCAGAGGAGTCCCTTGCCCAGCAATGGTACAGTATATGAGTTGATGTTGCTGTTCTTGTAATAAACCTTTTTCCACACAATTTAGTCACAGACTCATACATTTAGGTGTTTAGTGGGTAATGGTTTATGTAACATTCATTTCTTGTTTAATTAATGCGCTGTATGTGATGGAGGTTAGTTTTCTTGCAAAAATATAAGACTGCATGTTTGCGAACGTCTTTTATTAGCCGACTGCGCCAGAAGGAGGGTTATGTTTTTCGCGTGTATGTAGTATGTATATTTCTTTGTCATGGTCTTTAATAAACGGCTTGATGGATTTTGGCGTTAGATTTATCTCAAATGTGAGAATGTCACTAAAAACATGACAGTAATCAAAATTCAATATGATTACAACCAGATGCCTTAATGTGAAAATGGTTGCTACGGCTCTGACAGTCTGCAGTCCGTAGGGGGTCTTAAAGATTGGCAAAGCATCAGCAACTCCTCTGGTGTTGCAGGTGTCCATGGGTGACGATGACTACATACCACCAGGTGGCTCGTCAGCTCGTTTGCCGACTTAATATATTAAAAAAAATGAAAGTCAACAAAATATATCAAATGGGGTTATTGAATAGGTCTTTGAAAATCAGTTTTGGGTTTCTTTATTCATATTTCATTTTGATGACCATTCAGGAGTAAAAAAAATTTAAAGTTGCTTTGCAACTATTCTCATTTAAATTTTTGTTCGAGGGTATGTATCGTCGTTAAATTCATCTCAATTGGAAGGGTGACACTGGGATTAAGTAAAAAAACTAAAAAGTGTAAAATAAAAAAAGTTAATTAAAAAAATCAAAAAACCCGAGTCCCAATAAAGATGGAAACAAGATAACTAATCCCGAGCAGTCGGACGCATCGTTATAAATTCAAGTTCAGTGTGTTCTTCTTTTTTTTAAGATCATCAGGAAGGAAATACCGTCACCATCTCGCAGTTTAGCGGTTTTTTTTGAAGCGACGGTAGCCTAATGGCTGGGGCGTCGGATTGATCATGTGGTTGCCGGTTCGAAACCCATTCATTGCACTACCGACGTGAACCCACTCGTAACACAAGCATTTAGCTTAGCACGAGGGGTTAACAAGAATACTAGTAAAGTGCGACACACATTACTAGTGAGCTTTAAAAAAATACAAAAATAAATGTTACATTGAAATACATATCTATTTAGTTACTGCCTCATAAGTCTAGTGTTCCCAAGTGCGACTGGGAACACTAGACTCTAGAATCTAAACACACGAATCAAGAACAGAGGTAAACAAATCAATCTTTAATTATGAATCAGACTCAATTTAAATTACAATCTTCTACTTTTCGTGAACAATACATTTCTACATCATCGCACCATTAAAATGGAGTTCAATTTAGTCTACCAAAGCGTATTTCCAATTCAATAGTTCTTTTGTACTGTACCTATCACCCTATGAAAATTGGTTATAGCATGTACCTTTCAGTAGTAACTAAATAACATAACATACCATCACGCCTGTATTCCCCGAAGGGTAAGGCAGAGGCTACTAATGTACACCCACAGTTCGCCGGTATGTTTAGGTCTCATGTCATAGGGGGCGAGTCTATAGCCATTAACCGGGCTCAAATCCAGACTCCGAGCTGCTACTGAGAATTTCATAGAAAAACACAATAACACTTTGCTCGACCTGGGGATCGAACCCAGGACCTCTAGTGTAGCAGCCGCACTTTGGACCATTAGACTAATGAGGCAGTATATACACAATATTGTAAATAAAACAACATTCATAATTTTATTAATAAAGAGTTTATTGAAACGTGAACTAAATTTTAAGTTAGACCTCTAGCAATACATTAGTGAAAATTGCATTCAATTCCATAGAGTAATATTTGCGTGATGCACGTACAAACATACAGAAAGACAGACAGACAAAAATTCTAAAAATTGTTATTCTGCTTCTGTTGCTATAATAAAGACCCACCATGTTAGTTTTTCTTGAATATCTATAATGTACAGACATAGGCCTGTTACAATTTTATTATTATAGATTGATTAGGATTGTGCCAAGGAAAATATGTGCTAGATCAATAATTGCAAAATTTTATTTTAGCTGTTTCTGAAAATAATAAACATTTTTATTTATTTATTAACTAATTGAGGTTTACCAACAATTGATTACATTAAAACATGCACTAAATAAATACATTAAAAAATACAACAACTATGTATCAATTACTTAAAGGTAAACACCGCATATGTAAAAATTAAAAGAGTTAATAACAGTGAGCTACACAGTAACCTAACGCAGGACAATCACTACGAAGAAACGGTCTCATTATGAAATTTCTGTTATTCAAGATCAGACAAGCCACCTAGAGCTGATTTAATTTTTGTGAGAGAGTCGAAGTGAAGGTCGATTACATCACTAGAGCTGTTAATCGACTTGCATAATCTTGAACAGGGAGAATTGGCGCCTAAAACAGTCCTTCTATGCGGAGGATAGACTGGTGTGATCGAACTGCGAGGGAGTCTGGAGGGTACTCACAATTTGAATAGCGCTAAAAGCCGGGGACAATCAATGTGGAAGCGAAAAGCTTAAGATGCAAACATCGCATCATTAACATAATATCTGCGATGGGCTAAGGACTTCATGTGAAAATGCTTCAGACAACATTTGTACGAGCGTGTTTTTTTTGCAATTCCATTTGCGAACGCAAGATGCCATACAAAACATTTTTGAACACGCTCTACACGCAATGAGTGTGTTGCATAGTGTGGCCGCCAGACAACATTACAATATTCTAACATGCTATGAACATGGAGAATTACTATCACATGATATATCACATTGATTATTTGTATCTTCAGATGTTGTATAGTTTGCATGACAATTATGTGGGTATACCGCGGACTTAGGTATTAAACCACGGAATTCCGTAGTTACCTATTAATTATGTACAACAATACAACGATTATAATCCGACATACCTTCGATTATATTGCGATATTAGTTCAACTCTGATAATGTAACGATTAGTTGCGAATACAACATAACATACCATCACGCCATCATCATCAGGTGATCCGTCTGCTCATTTGCCCTCCTATCCCATAAAAAAAAATCACGCCTGGATTGCAGGAAGGGTTAGGCAGACTTAGGTATTTTTATATACTCGAAGTTCGCTGGTATGTTTTATACCCTATTACATAGCACTAGCTGTACTCCGCGGTTACTCCCGTTAAAAAATGCAGGACTTTCATACAAACTTTCACCCCCCTTTTCACCACCTTAGGAGTTCAATTTCCAAAAATCCTTTCTTATCGGATGACTACGTCATATAAAGAACACACCCTCCAAGTTTCAGGTCTCTACGATCAGCTGTTTAGGCTGTGCGTTGATCCGTCAGTCAGTTATTCAAGACAAAGCAACTTTATATGTATAGATTACATATATTCTATCTATAGTAATATGCATTGTTAAACTATCCATCGTATTGCGATGAAACTTTCATTAATTGTTGTGTTGGTTTATGATGAAAAAAAAACAAAGAAAGAGGCATTGCAATAGATTCCGGGGGATAATAATAGTATGACAGTAACCAGCTGTCGCTCGTAATACTTAAAAATATTTTAATAAGATACAAGTCTTGTACTATAATAACATAAACTTACATATTTTTCCAATACAAAGCATTCAAAATAATAAGCTTTCTTAATGTTTTCTTTTCAACAAAGACATATATTTTTATTTTTTTAAATAATGTCTGCAATATCAAGTTTTATTAAATACGCCAGCTGCTTTTAATTAACCTTGTATTTATTTAAGAATGCAGTAAAAATTATATTAATGGACGAACCCACACCACAAACTTAGGTATTTGAATAAATAAAGCATATTTTTGCAAGGAAAATATTTTCTAAAATGAAAGGTTTTTGACCCTTAAAAATGGATTTATTTACAAACGAAACACTAAAATTAGTCATACTTATTATGGATCGGAGTAAGTTCACTGTCCCACTGCTGGGCATGAGCCTGATTTCAGAATGATTCTAGTTTTGTTTTTGTGTGGGTAATAATATTAATTGTTTCTGACACTTACGCGAATATTAGACATTGAAATAAAACTACTTTTTACGGATTTTATCGCATTGTATTAATATTATTTAATTCCCGACGTTTC
The DNA here is from genome assembly GCA_910591435.1 of Acronicta aceris. Taxonomy (NCBI): domain Eukaryota; kingdom Metazoa; phylum Arthropoda; class Insecta; order Lepidoptera; family Noctuidae; genus Acronicta; species Acronicta aceris. The sequence goes on along the minus strand of OU342776.1, from coordinate 4,709,240 downwards.
GGATCCTTTACAGCATCCATGGTCACGGGTAGACTGGACCGTGTAGTTTTATTTCAATATTATATGTGTTTGGATACGCACCCGCGATACGGGAGAAAATTGTAGTGTGGGGCATCGTTTTAAAAAAAACATCACGTTGCGAAACTCTCTCAGAAAATGAAAAATATAATAACATTTTTACATAAAAACAAAGTTATTCGCGAACTTACATAAAACCTTATTATATTAGTTATACCTTTGGGATAAATAAATGGATCAAAATTGTTCTAAAACTGACTTTCAATATTTTAAATATTCGATACTTTCACGGGACTAAGCATATTTAAACAGTTCAGTATTCAGTATTCAGTATTCATTCATTTATTGCGTTCCACAAAGTTTTTTTGGATGGTAAGTATACATTATTAATAGTACATTGTGGACCCTGTCGGGCACAGCAATATAGGAGAGAGGAAGTACTAATTTATTTATGCCATTTAAAAAAAATATTATTACTAAGTTTGTTTTGTTTTGTTTGTTTTAAATTATGGTACTTAGTATTTTAAATATTTGATTTTAAAATACAACTTATTTTATTTATTGTATTTATGTAATGTAATTTGGTAATTAAATAACTTTATTATTTTAGTTTTAGAATTATATTATATTATATTATTTATTTATTTATTTATTCTTTATTCTAATAATTTAAGTATATATTTTAGAAGTTTAATTATTATTATTATTATAGTATTGCATGTATGTATAATTTGGGTACCTACTATTTTTTCTATTCAGTTGTATTGTGAATTTAGACGGGTAGTTATTTATTATGTTAATGTAGGGCTTATTAAATAATTATGTATAAAAAAAAAACATTAATATTAATGAATTAGAATTTTAAATATGTGCATTAATAAATTATTATTATCAATAGTGTTCTTAATTTTATTCTATTTAAACTATTTGTTTGTCATTCATATATTCATCAATTGTGTAGTATGCTTTTTTAATAAGTATTTGTTTTAGTTTATTTATAAATGTTGTTTCACTAGTTTCCCTTTTTAATAATTCTGGTACTTTATTATATATTTTTATACACATTACATACGGACTGCTTGAGTGTAACGTTATACGAGATGACGGTAGCATTAGCATGTTTTTGTGTCTTAGAGATCGACCAGCATGTTTGTCTTCGCGCGTTGTGAAAAAGATTTTGTATTTTCTTACAAAGTTCTTAAGACTGTGATCAAATCTTTGCCAAAAGTATGATATATAAAATAATTGGAAATCTTGGATAAAGTTATTGGGCAAACACTTTCACAACTTCATATATTAATACTTTAGAAGTATGGATATGGTGATATTGTTTGGGCAGACTCTTATTAAACTGGCTGCTACCCGCGGTTTCACTCGTCAAAGATCTTTTTAAAACAAACGATAGCCAACGTCCTTTGTATGTTTAGGAACCAAAACTAAACAAACAGACAGAGTTACATTTAACATTTACAATTATTATTAGTTTCGATAGCGAATATTCATCTTATTACATAAAGATCGCTTTTAGAAATAAGACCGCTTATTAAGCCATTTGATTTATAAAATTGGGAACTGGCTCTTCCGTGCAAAAGTTGAAACACAGACCAAGGTGCTTTACGACAGACTCCGACGTAAGGGTGGTCGCCAGCCAGTCAAACCCCAAGAGGTCCTACCACCGAGCAAGTCAGATATTTTCACGCCTCTTACGAGATACCTATCTGAAAGGCAGTGAGGAACGGCATTCTAACCCAGGCATGAGGTAATCTTGACATATTGTATGTTTATCGTGTAAGTGTCCTACGTATTTGCACAACTACTGCAAAAACCTGGGGCCGTATTATGACATGTTAACGCCATCTTTTTTAGGTTGTATGAAAGAGACGAGACTATTTAATATGTAGAGCGGCATCTCTTTCTCACAACGCAAAAATGATGGCGTTAACATGTCATAATACGGCCCCTGATGAACGAACGAGACAACTTACCTAGCTTAGTTCATGCCTTAGTGAAAGTAATAACAACTACATATAGACTACAACGAAAATTATGCGTCGAAATCGATCGAATCGATTGTCGGGTCGATGTTCGACTAATCGCCAAACAAATACTGTATTTTATATCAGCCCTATGCATCTACCCTCCGCAGCAAACTACACAATCACCCCGACATTTTTCTTAGATAAAACGTTTGCAAAATTTGTAAACAGTTTACATAGACTCCTATTTTAAATGAACTAGCCGTCTAGACATATAAAATGACTATAATTTACGGCTTGAAACAAAACCGTTTATGCAAACCGTTTTATATTATAGTTACAGTGATACATTGTGATTCGAAAGTTAAATTGCTAACGGAATACTCTGGTTAAACGCAGTTTTAAATACTCGTAACTCGTATTTCAAAAGCTACGTTGTATTACGGGCTTTTACGAGCTTTTTTTCCATTACTAGCAACGGAAAAAGTAGAATAACAGCTGGATAAAGCTTTTAAGTTTATGTTTTTAGTATTTGGTTTCTTGCATTTTGTAGCCAGGGCTCGATAATAGGAAATAAGTAAAGAATGCATGCCACACACCTATTCCATACTCTTTAAAGTATTACTAATATAAAACACTTTTTTTTAAAAAAAAAACGTGGTATTTAGGCTTTTTTACCATGTTATTGCAATATCATTGAAGTAACAAGATACCAAGTTTCAAATCGATCAAAACTATAGAAGTTGCTCACATCCCTTCATGAACTAGAAAAGAGCTGATATACTTCAAACGGCTGGCCAGATTTTCTTAATCAGCTAACTAACTTAACTAAAAAAAAACCTAATTAAAATCTGTCCCGACAAAAAAATGACAATCTTACATAGAATAAGATAAAACAGATCTCTTCAAAGATTTTTACGCCACATATTTTTTTTTATTGAGCAATGACCCCCCGACGCCAGAGCAAAGTATTTTACATTGTGTCTATAGTACAGGACTTGATGGGTTAATACTTTGAACAGTTACATCGCGTCATTCATTCGTCTTTCGCATAATTTGTATAACTTTACATCGTTTTCTCACTGAACAAAGTTTTGTTATTACAGTATCAGTGGTTTCGAAAAGCATTAATCTTAAATTTTCAGTGTTATTATGGCACAATATAATTTTAGTTTAAGATTATTGATGGATATAATTTACAGTCTCAGACTAGACTTGATACTTAAGGGTCCGGCGGAGCGTGAATTGCCCGCAAAAACGTAATACCGAAATAAATCGTAATCCAGACAATGTTTTATCAAATTATGTTATTATACGGATTTAGATACTGTTAATCTAGGTTCCTACGGTCCTATTTCATATGCTACTACTTCATTGAAAATAAAAGACTGGAAAATCATTCCAAACTTGGTAAATTTATTTAGCATTCGCTCACAATGATTTCTAGTGAAGTATTTTGGACGAAATGGTAAAGTAGGAATCTAGATTAACGGTATCGAAATCGGAATATAACAGAATTTGATTCAATTGTGTTTGAAATACAATTTATTTCGGTATTACGTTTGTAAGAGAAATTCGGTCCGCCGGAATCTTAAGTAAAGACTCTACCACATAAGACGCGAATGGATAGCGATGCGGCTCGCGACGCGATGTTTTGGTTTCACGGAGCCTTGTGCGAAACTTAAATTACGAATTACGAAGCATTTTCGTACTAAACGATTCCTACTCCGCTTGTGATGTCTTATTTTGTTTTAGAGTTTATAAGATTTTTTATTTGGTTTGAATAAAATCAGTCATGTGACTAATCCATTATATTATTTCCAAGACGTAATAAAAGGTCTTTTCTCTTTAGTCTGTCATTTGACATAAAATACTTCATTATTTGACAATTAACACATCAAACCGTTTCGCAAATTTGTAAATTCTTATCGTAAATTTAACTGTGACCCTCCAGAGGTTCGTAACAATTGTTTTTCTATTGTTTCTACTGATCTTTCCTTGACAGGTAAATCTTATCATCATGGTACGTAGTTGTTTCGATCGTAGTAAGCCCCTAGGGGTTATTAAATAATAATAAATTAATAATTATTATAGCTCTTATTGTTAAGTCACCTTACAACCCTAGCATTAGGAAACCACTTAACTAATAGGTTGAAAATAATTTCAATATAAAACTAAACTAACTACAAGATAATTTATTCAAGATACGGCTCGTTAAATATACGGAGCCCTTTAATTCTATCCCAATACTCCAGTAAATCTGAAGCGGTTCCACAATTAATCAATCTTTCATTTAGTTACTAGAATTTCGCAAGAAATTTTGAGAAAATTAAGCCCAATCAGAGTGGCTCAGCTCGCGTAAGGGTTTCCACTCACCACTACGTGCAACACTATTAACATAAGAGGCTGACGATGACGTCACCTTAAGACGTAGAATGTGAAAGAAAAATTCGGACAGTCGTGTCGCTAGATTAGTTGGCCCAAGCACCCGATGGATTTGAGCAGAAGGAAGCAGGTTCGAATTCTGCCTGAGATCGAATTGTCCTTTCGTTAAAATGTATATCTTTAAAAAGGTAACAGGGTAATCGTAACGTAACGTATCAGGCATTGATTCTATGATTTTGACTAGACGTTTGGCGTAGCGGTTGAAGTAGTCACTGCCGTTGCGCCGACTGTCGTGGGTTTTTTTTATGGGATAGGAGGGCAAACGACCAGACAGATCGCCTGATGGTAAGCGATTACCGCCGCCCATGGACACCCACAACACCAGAGGAGTCACGAGTTCGTTGCCGACCTTTTAAAACGGGATTGGGCCTCCGGTAACCTCACTCACTCGGCGAAACACAACGTAAGCGTTGTTTAACGCCGGTTTTCAGTGAGGACGTGGTATCACTCCGGTCGAGCCGGCCCATTCGTGCCGAAGCATAAAATTCCCATTCGGTTTGATTCTCACAGATGCAAATATTTGTGTGATATCTGTATAACTCAAATAATTATCACAGGCCACATTTGAACCCACAAGAATATTACACAAGACTGTATAGTCTCCTTTAAACTTAACAGTTATCTAAGACACACTCAACCTCGTTAATCGTACTTTCACCCCCAGAAAGCGGGATGAATATCGCCGCAAAACGTGTAAATTCATCCCCCGAGTGAGTGTACCGTTGAATATTCATAAGTTACATTTAGTTTGAGCATGTAGTGTGGTGTGGAGGTATTTTTGCTATGAATCTAGCAATTAAACGTTTAAAATCCTATATGTATGTAGTATGGGATGAATTTGAAAAGAAAATCTTTGAACTTATTTTATTTTTCCAAATTAATCATTCGGAAGGCATCTTTGAGGCTGGCCCAGAAAGAAATGGCAGGATGATTTGGATGCGTACCACGAGTGCTGGTTCGGGAGGCCCAGGAAAAGAGCCTCTGGAAAGACTTGGGTGAAGCCAAATTAGACAAATAATCGTTCCAAGCAACCAGCAACTTTACCTTGTAATTTGGATCTGTCTTATGATATATCCGTATCCGTACCAACTTGGCATTCAGCCCTACCAACTTTACTTTTCTTTATATAATGCCAACTTAATGAAATAAAAAATAAAACCAGTTTAGTTACCAAATAAGGTTGCTAGCTATAATAATTACGACAACAACTAAATTATAGCTTATCACATATACCTAGTTATTGTACATTACGGTAAATGTTCACTTAAACTTTAAATCAATACCCATTCATATTATAAAGAGGTAAAGTTTGTGGGGTCGTATCTCTAGGTCTACTGAACCGATTTTGAAAATTCTTTTTATGTTGGATAGTCCATTTATCGAGGAAGGTTATAGGCTATATAACACCGCGCTACGCCTCTTTGGAACGGAGCAGTACGGTTGAAACCGTGAGTCGTGACCGGGTCGTTAGTAATAGTTAAAAATAGTTGCAAGAGCGACTGCCTGTGTTAGGTCCTCCAGCTTCTCAGCTGTATTTCAGAGTTTAAATGTATGCCCAGTTAATAGTAATTAGCAGCCCCTTTTCAAGTAAGACTTCCATTCCAGCGCACTGTGGATGTAAATCAGGAGCTATTTATAATAAAAAATGCATATTATGCATTATCTTTTTGTATTTTTTGTGCATTTTCCATGCTAAGATTATAAAGTTATTTTTAGTAAAGGAAAAATTCAACTACAGGGTTCAAACCTGCGTCTTCTGATTAGATACACCTGACGCTATGACCAACTAAGCCACCGCGAGTCCCACCCGCCAAGTAATTCATGTCGATTGAGAGAAAACTGCACATGCATTGCCCTATAGTCGCGGCTTTCTTCACCATTAAAGCAAGAGAATTATTTTCCGGCTAATAATATACACCTTATATTTATAAAAATCAAATATATTAAATATAATAATATTAAATATACCTTTTAAACTATACACAAATATACAGCCAAAATACATGTTACAATCCGTCATAACAGTAATTTTCAGTATCTATTCAAATATTGATGTTTATTCTAATTTCCAATCTAAAAGTCTAGACTTCAGACAGAGGTCTAGACATGGATCTAAATTAAAAGACCTACTTTTTCAAAGACAAGGTGTAATTTAACATGAAAATTAAATGTTCTAGTAGCGCACGGAGTAGTATTAATTTCATTATTTTTTATTTTAAAATAATTTCGTTTGATGAAGTCGAATCAACAACACATCGAGACCTCTCCGTGCCTCGGAGAGCACGTAAAGCCGTCAGTCCCGGTTATCATACGAAAATCTATGACAATAGGTTATTTGACTAATGTTTGAATAATTAAAAATACCATATTAGCTTGTCTTTTATATGCAATCTGTTATAATCTACCTATTTCTTACTTTCTAGGAGGATTATTAATACCTACGCTTGATTAATTTTTGTATATTTAAAATGAAATATTTGAAAATATAATTATATTATTTCTATTTACAATTATTAATATTACTGAGGATTGATTACTAATTAATGTATGAATACTAATAATTAAAAATAATAATAAACGAATGACATGTATTGTGACTATGGATATGTAGAAAAGATGTAGAATATGTATTGGATGTTAAAGAATTCATTTAAGTAAGTTAGTGTATCTGTCTCTCTTATTTTTGGATGCCAACCTGGTGAAATATGGCTGAACTCGTTACTTTTTTATCAACATGTACTGTACCCATATTAGCAAATTTTTTTTTTTTTATCTTATCTTTATCAAGCTGATGGTAAAACGAAATTATATAGAAATGGTATTCTGAAAAAAATATGTAAATAGGTTAATAACGTTCAAAGATTTAGACTTCAGCATTTAAACTTTTTGGTGGGAATTGAGAGGGGATGCTTTGTCCGTTTCCTCCAAATGAGTTTTAGTATAGGACTTGTATGGCGCATTGGTTTGTGACGTCATAAACAAGTAGAGTGCGTTCTCTGTCTAGCATAAAATTAAAATGCTTGTAAGTTCCTTATTTTTTAGCCGATTTTAATTCTGTTCTCGTTGACGGGTTCTATTTATGGTAAACATTTGCATAAGACTATAAAAAATAATCAGTCAAATAGCCTATTGTTAGTGGTAGTCAGAAGCCCAAAAAAGCCTGACAATCAGTCTACCCTCCGGATATCGGTATTGCCTAGAAATTGGGTTTCGGAGGTCCGATCGTTCAGTCGCTTCGTGTAAAATATTTATATTCAGTCACATCTGATTAGTCTGGAAACCGACCCCAACATAATTGGGAAAAGGCTCGACGGATGAGGTAGTTGTATCAAGTCAATTTTATTGCGTTCCATAATGTCTACAGGTGGTCAGCTTATCAACTGTTAACAGAGCTTTGACGAGTAAAAAATAACTATTTAACTCATTTTTTGGATGCGGTAGATCCTCAGGGATCGTATACCTTTCGGGAGGGGTTTCTAAACTGCACTTGCCTTCCGTATCCTTATAGTCAAGGCCATAGGATTCGTGACATTCACCACCACGACAAAGCGCTAGACCCTTTCAAGGAGCGAGGGTTTATCTTTTTTTTATTCATGATAGGCTTACGTTTGATCGCCATTTCGCCTGATGTTAAGCGACACTGCGATCTACGATAAAGCGCGCTTGCTTAGAAGAAACCGATTCAAAGTGATTTAAAGACACCCAGATTATATCTATCGGGGAAGACCCACTCGGGAAGCGCATTCCACATCTTACATCCTACTCGAAGACGCGCATGTGGCAAACACATGTGCCGTTGACTACGGCCATTGTCAGATCGGGCGGCGGACTCCCCAATTTTTGTTTAAATTTCAATTCAGTCGCCTAAGATGATAACGCGCAATTATACTGTTGTGTTCCCTGCATTTATAGCCCGTATGTTTGTTTGTCATCTAAGAAGTATATATTTTCAAGAGATCTAATAATATGAGTATTTGATTTTTTTCCAATTTTTTTCTCTATACCATACCATCATCATCACGCCTATATTCCCCGAAGGGTTAGGCAGAGGCGTACTTAATGTACACCCATAGTTCGCCGGTATGTTTAGGTCCCATGTTATAGGGGGCGAGCCTATAGCCATTCACCGGGCACAAATCAGACTCCGAGCTGCTACTGAGAATTTCACAGAAAAACCCAATAACAATTTGCTCGACCTGGGGATCGAACCCAGGACCTCTAGTGTAGCAGTCGCGCTTGGGACCACTAGACTAATGAGGCAGTCAGTTTTCTGTATACCATTCATCATTTTACTTGAAATTAGATTATCTAAAGTATACTTTACTGAATACTTTGTATGTTCTTACATAAGTCGAAAGTGATTTCAGGTGAAAAATATGCGGCCGTAAAAAGTGTCCAACATAGTAATATTTATGACTGTTGTATTTTACAGGACTAGATTTGGATTCTACCGGCCTCTTCCAGCCATGAAAATAAATGTCTTAATTCAGAAAGTGGTGGTGGAGGTAATATATTGTTGTAATTATAATCAACAAATATAAAACCTGACTATGTATCAGGGAAGTCACTGTTTCCTGAGATACAGGTTGTTACCTAGATCATGAGACAGAGCTCCATTGTATTGTGACATATTTGGTTGCTAATAAACTTTTTTTTTTAATGGAATAGTGGGCAAACGAGCAGACGAATCGCCTGATGGTAAGCGATTACCGCCGCCTATGAATACCCGCAACACCGGAGGAGTCACGAGTTTGCCGGCCTTTAAAAAGGGAGTTCGCTCTTTTCTTGAAGGTTTGAAGGTCGTATTGGTCCGGAAATACTGCAGGCGAAAGTATATTATTTTTTTATTTAGTTTAACATAATCTGCGACTAACTAGCAAATCGGAGTCTGGATTTTTGCCTGGTTAATGGCAATTGGTTCGCCCCCTATTACACGGGACCTACAAACATACGTGCGAACTGTAGGTAGGTGTACATTGGAACACCTCTGCCTCACCCTTCGGGGAATACAGGCGTGATGGCGTATATGTATTTAATATTAGATTCATGTGTTTCCATCAATCACAACAATTTTACAGTTTAAGCTAGTAATAAATTACTTTTCTAAATTATTAGATACCTATGTGTTATTAGGTACCTATGTGTTATTAAGTACCTATGTGTTATTAGGTACCTATGTGTTATTAGGTACCTATGTGTTATTAGGTACCTATGTGTTATTAGGTACCTATGTGTTATTAGGTACCTATGTGTTATTAGGTACCTATGTTTTATTAGGTACCTATGTGTTATTAGGTACCTATGTGTTATTAGGTACCTATGTGTTATTAGGTACCTATGTGTTATTAGGTACCTATGTTTTATTAGATACCTATGTGTTATTAGATACCTATGTGTTATTAGGTACCTATGTGTTATTAGGTACCTATGTGTTATTAGGTACCTATGTGTTATTAGGTACCTATGTGTTATTAGGTACCTATGTGTTATTAGGTACCTATGTTTTACTAGATACCTATGTGTTATTAGATACCTATGTGTTATTAGGTACCTATGTGTTATTAGGTACCTATGTGTTATTAGGTACCTATGTGTTATTAGGTACCAATGTGTTATTAGGTACCTATGTGTTATTAGGTACCTATGTGTTATTAGATACCTATGTGTTATTAGGTACCTATGTGTTATTAGGTACCTATGTGTTATGGGCGGAACTTGAAGTGTCGACAAAAACGTCATACCGAAATAAATCGTAATCTAGACAATATTATATCAAATTATATTATTATTCGGATTCGGATACCGTTAATCTAAGTTCCTACGATACTATTACGTCTACTACTACTTCACTGGAAATAAAAGACCGGAAAATTGATCCAAACTTGGTAAAATTATCAAAAATTGCATTCGCTTGCATTTATTTCCAGTGAAGTGTTTTGGATGAAATGCTAGAGTATGAATCTAGATTAACGGTATCGGAATCCGAATAATAACAGAATTTGATTAAATTGTGTTTGAATTACGATTTATTTCGGTATTACGTTTGTAAGAGAAATTCGGTCCGCCGGGTTCTTAAGGGATTAAAAAAACTTTACGTCACAGCTCCATGAAAACGTGCGATTAATATTAATTATTTCGATAATCTTGGCTTAAGCTCCCTTCATAATAAATAAAATTACCATTCATAATCCAGCAATCTGCACTTAGCTGAAAATGGTAATTTATTTTAAAATTCATAATTTTCTTTGTCTAAAGTTTAAAAAGATTAACATTTTTAATTAGAATTAAATGTATGTAATCATGCTATTACGAGACATTTAAATAAAATTCAAATTAATATTTCAAATACCAAGGTAATTATATCTATCTGTTTGTTTGTTACGTTTTAAGGCCTAAACCGTTGATAATATTTTAGATAAAATTTGGTAAGAATATTGCATCCTGAAGAAGGACATAAGTAAGATTTTGTCTCAAAAATTCCTTTAGTTCCGAGTGAAACCTCAGGTAATCCCGAGCTCTTTATAAATAATTATGTATTGACGCGCGCTCTATAGTAAAAATCCCGCACTTTTACAACACGAAAAGGTGTGGTTGACATTTTTATAAATACATCATACCCTAATAAAATCCGCCCTAAACATGACCACTCCGGCCCTGTTAAGTCAGGAACATAAACCGCTCTCATTTGTCAAGCCTCGCCTTTATAAAAAAAAGCTCTTAAATTAAGAGACAAATTACAAAAGGCGCTGAAACGAAACATGTCAGATAAGAGCATTTAAGGCGTAAATATAATAATTAAAAATACCCCGACATTGTTTGAAAAGGTGGATTTATAGACATATCATCACACCGATATCCCTGAAGGATTAGACAGAGTTGTAAAGTTGACCTGCAGTCTCTTTATGGGCCTCTTAGAAAATTTATGGACGTATAAAAAACCAAAACAAAACAATAAAAGGATTTATTTAAGATGGATCGTTTCACCTAGCCTGAATTTTTGAATAATTCAATTATTTTTTATTCATATAATTTCTTGTACAGCAAAATATAATTATTTATAAACAGAATATTTTGTATTTGAAGACATAAAGTGTGATTTAGTGTTCTTTTTATAATGTTTTTTTTTAAAAAAAAGCTTAATAGCAATATTGTGTTATTGATTTGCAATAAAGTGTATATACCTCAACTTTGAAAATGATGCTTGCTTTCTTAAAAAACTTTATCATAGCTATAAGATTATTTTTTTAAGTATCTACAGCGTTGTGAATAGTATATTATTATTTTCATGTACTTTAAATGTGTTTTACATTTACAAGTTGTTTAACGATTCACCTTTTAAGTAAAACAATTCAAATTTCTAATATTTCTACGTTGGATTTGCGATTTGATAATTGCTTTGAAAATATCCAAAACTATGAGTCTGTATTACTCGTGAGTTTTAAGTAATATTTGACATAGCCAGCTCATTCATAACCTTTAAGAATTTTAAAAATAAAATAAGAGAAAATAAAATTTGACAGCATAAAGTAACCAATTCAGAATGTCAATAGGAACCAAATTGCTAAATATGAAGTCTGCTATTTGACTTGGCTAAACCATCCCAAACCTTTTAGAACTTTTGTGAACAAATGCATCGTAAATAAAGCAAGAGTAAAATTTAGCATAAACCAACATACATTTGCAATGTCAATAGGAATGCTCAATTTCAATTTGAGTCCGTGACTACATTATCTAACTTTCGAGTACATGTTTCCATTATGCGTCTCTGCAACGTCAATGACATTTGGATAGTTTAATGCAAGTATTTTCAAGGATTATTCTAAAAGTTCTAACAGCTATTGCAAATGAAATATCTGTTTGTGCTTTTTGGAATATTATCACGTCCATTCGCAGCTGGAGTGTTACTTTATTAAGGTTGCCACATTCCAAAATAAAACTACTTTAACGGAATTCTGTAAGGTTTTGAAACGTGAAATTTAGGTTCGCCTCACAAAGCAAAATCTCTCTATCCATTTGTTCTTTGCAAAAACATCCTGTAATTCACAAGACACATCCTTGTGATGTGATTTAATGTACTTATCTTATCTCATCCTACACTTATGTGGCTGTATAATTTGCAATTACGGTTTTACTGTAGTGCTAATTGGCATCCTTGATTTTACCCTTCAGACGGGATACTGTACTACGAATTTTGTTACTACTTAGGTAATTATAATTTTTGTTAATATCAAGAATATAACATACCATCACGCCTGTATTCCCCGAAGGGTTAGGCAGAGGCGTACTAATGTACACCCACAGTTCGCCGGTATGTTTAGGTCCCATGTAATAGGGGCGAGCCTATTGCCATTAACCGGGCACAAATCCAGACTCCGAGCTGCTACTGAGAATTTCATAGAAAAACCCAATAACACTTTGCTCGACCTGGGGATCGAACCCAGGACCTCTAGAGTAGCAGTCGCGCTTGGGACCACAAGACTAATGAGGCAGTCATCAAGAAGATGGATAAAATTTGGCACACAGATAGATTATAGCCTGGAATAACACATAGGGTACTTTTTTCCAGGTCGGACCCAATCCTGAAGTCCACACAGACAAGTCGCGGACAGAAGCTAGTAATAAATAAATAACAATATTCTAGCCTTTTTCTAACCATGTCGCGGTCTGTTTTAGGCAAAACTTGCCAGACGCAGCTGAACATCAGTATTTTACAGGCAACGACTGCCATCAGACTTTCGCAGCCCAATTTCTGGGCAACACCGATATCCTAACTGAGCTTCAAACTTTTATTACCTTAAGATAGATGTTCGTATATGAACCATATCTGTCAAACGTGTTTCGTATGGATTTTTTGGGATTTGGCAAAAACAAGGAAAGTTCTGTGAAGAAATATAATCATATCTCATAGTCCTTATAATTTATTGAGTGGATAAGAACAATGGATTTACGCATCAGCTGACTTGATGTTAGTGTCGATAAAAAATATAGGTCGAATATACTTTGCTTGCTATCTTTGAAAGCAAGTTTTGAAATTTATTTTTCTTTGAGTTGAAAAAACGAACTAACTCAGACCTCGTTTTGTATTTCTTTTTCGAAGAAGAATAATATAGAAAAAAAGAAAACATTTATTCACTGCTACATAATTAAAACTGTCCGTAATATACATAATGTAGCGACGGTAGCTTAATGGCTAGGGCGTCGGACTTGCGATCATGTGGTTGCGGGTTCCAACCCCACCCATTGCACTACCGACGTGAACTCACTCTTAACACAAGCTTAGCACGAGGGGTTAACAAGAATACTAATAATGTGTGACCCACATTGCTAGTAAACATTTTTTTTTTAAGTATTTTTTCTTCCTACTATCGACTCGAGAGTTTTTGTTAACGATGTGTGCAGTAGTAGGCCAGAGTTTTGTAAAAGGAGACCCGTGCTGAGCTATGTTATACTAATTGGGTTGATATGTGCGATATATTGATTTAAAAGTGACCCCGTATATGTCTCAAAGGACATCCCACTAATATTATTTAAGTGAAAATTTGTGAGGCTGTATGTTTCTTACTGGTGATGTCCGGATGAAATTTGGTACAAAAATAGATTATAATCTGGAATAGCACTTAGGCAACTTTTTATCTAGATCGGATCCAATTCTGAAGTCCGCGCAGATGAAATCCCGGGCAGAAACTAGTCTATAATAATCATCTAATTAAGTCCGTCTGGGGCGGAATGATGGAACGTTAGCTTTCATATAATATGAGTATATTTTTAGAGCAAACAAAACCCAGTTCATATCGTATCTATTTTCCAATAAAGCTCAAAAAATATAGTTAGTTTTTTTATCCATTCGTTCGTATTCGTCAATTTTCCAATTCCAATTTTAAATTGATATTTTCATATATTTACGTTACCAAAGAACGTCATCACTGTTTTGTCTCGTTTCTGTTAATATAAAATAACATTTGTATGAGAGAAACAAAACAATACATGATAGTTAGTATAAAGTCTCCTTCATTGTCTCCGATGACGGCCATCTTGCCTTATTAAATTATTATTTTTCCTCTACCTAATAATATCTATACAAATGATTCGTAAAAAGATCAAATATGTGAGATTTTTTATGGGATAGGGGGGCAAACGAGCAGACGTATCACCTGGTGGTAAGCGATTACCACCGCCCATTGACACCCATAACACCAGATGGGTCACGAGTGCGTTGCCGGCCTTTTAAAAGCGGATTGGGCCTCCGGTAACCTCACTCACTCGGCGAAATACAATAAAAGCGTTGTTTGACACCAGTTTTCTGTGAGACCGTGGTTTCACTCCGGTCGAGCCGACCCATTCTTGCGAAGCATGGCTCTCTCACGTGAGTTTGAATTTTCGGGGTAATCTACGGTACTACTGATCCAATTTTTAAAATTCTTTTACTGTTATTTTAGTAAAGGAAAAATTCAATCGCGGGCGGGATTCGAACCCGCGTCTTCTGGTTAGATACACCAGACGCTCTGACCGCTAAGCCACCGCGAAGCCCACCCGCCTGATTGAAATTTAGTATATGTACTGCCGAAGCAAGTACCTGATTGAAATTTGCCTTCACATTCTGAGTTTACGTCATAAGGTGACGTTGGTGACATCTATTGAGAAGCAAGTTACCTTGTTTCTCAACCGACATGACTTACTCTACAGTTAGTTCGATATCGTACGATGCCACCTTAACGCACCCACGATACAGGAGAAAATCCTAGTGTGGGGGCAACCTTAAAAAAAAAAAATTCAATATCACGCTACGACTCTTAGGAACGGAAGTTACTGGAGGCCCAATCCCCTTTTAAAAGGTCGGCAACGCACTTGTGACTCCTCTGGTGTTGCGGGTGTCCATGGGCGGCGATAATCGCTTACCATCAGTCGATCCGTCTGCTCGTTTGCCCTCCTATCCCATAAAAAACGGGGCAACGCGGATGAAACCACGGGTGGGTCGCCAGTTATAGATATAAATATTTAATTATATCTAGCATGAGCTCTAATATATAAAGATAAATTTATCTTTGAAGAATATGTATAATCCCCAGCCTCCCTGAGTATTCCACTCCTTCAAATGAAGACATTTTATGCAATCTTTATGAAGGTTCAACAGGTTCTCATCGTAGTTACCTCAGCAACAGGTATTTGTTCAAGGATTAAGATATTCTGCATCACTTGACTCGTTCGTAAAAATAACGTTTTTGATCTAACTTTGCTACTCATACCATCACGGCGGCATTCCCCGAGGGATTAAGCAGAGATGTAGGTACTTATGTACATTGTACACCCACTGTTCGCCGGTGTGATGTTTAGGTCCCGTGTAGCTAATAGGGAGCGAGTCTGTTGCCATTAACCGAGCACAAATGCCAAGCTGCTACTGACATTTTCATGGAAAAATCTAATATCTATTTACCCGAAATTGAACCCGAAATGACCTCTAACATAGCAGTTGCGCTTCGGACCACTAGACTTACAATGTAATACTTAATTCTTAAGTTTAACTTAACTTAACTTTCAAGGAAGAATTAGTAGACACAATAATTGTTCTGACCCTCTGAAAGTTGCTATTCTTTAACGATTTTTTTTATGGGATAGGAAGGCAAACGAGCAGACGGATCGCCTGATCGTAAGCGATTACCGCCGCCCATGGACACCGGCTAGTGTTGTAAAAACGAGCGCTGAGGCCGAGCCTTAAGCGCTGAGTCGTCGCAGACGAGCCTTGAAGACTCGAGCCTTCAACGCTTCAAGCACTCAAGTCTCACGAGCTAGGACTATAAAACTCGAGTCGCATGCTCAAGCGTTATAATCCAACGCTTTCAACGCTCGTGAGACTTGAGCGCTTGAGCGTTTAAGCCTCGAGTCTTCAAGGCTCATGAGCGTCGACTCAGTGCTCGCGGCTCGGCCTCCGTTTTTACAACACTAAACCCGGCAACACCATAGGAGTCACAAGTGCGACCTTTGTCGACCTTTTAAAAGGGGATTGGGCCTCCGGTAACCTCACTCACTCGGCGAAACACAACGCAAGCGTTGTTTAACGCCGGTTTTCTGTGAGGCCGTGGTACCACTCCGTTGTAATAAGATTTAATATCGATTAAGAATAAATAAGATGCACTTAATATCGATAATAATTAACTGTGTAAAAGTCAGTCCACACACCAAGATTCTTTACGACAGACTCCGACGTAAAGGGCGTCTTCAGCCAGTCACATCCCAAGAGGTCCTCCAAGCAAATCCAAATATTTTCTCGCCTCTCACAGCAATGAGGAACTGTATTTTAGCCCGTGACTAAGGAAGAAAGCTTAGAAATTAAATATAAGCTTAAACTGCCAAGTTATAAGTTTCAAATTCAAGTCGCTGTAACTTGCTATAACGATAAAGACTGATACTAAAATGTAAGTAAATTAACACTCTGAGTAGACATTAAACACGAATCTCGCCAAGCCCAAGCTTGGGTAAAACATTGGCAGCCAACATGAAGCATATTATGTGTATCAACCTTGACCTATATCGTTGGTCATAAAACGCGGACACTTACTATCCCAACATATATATATATAACATACTATATACGCCTTATCACCATTGCTATTGCGTAAAACTAATGGAATATAGTTCACTGGTACATTTGTTTTCGTTAAATAAAGTTAAATGCTTTTAATTTAATTGGTTTACGCGTATGTGATGAAAAATGAATTATGTAACTTTTGGGTTTGTAATGGTTTGGTCTAATTGATTCACTAATTGGCGGACATTAAATTATATAGGATTTTATATTTATATATAAATAGGCTTATGTTTAACTTACCACGAGATCCAATGCCAAAAATATTAAATTATCACCAAAATAAATCCCCATTTTAGCGTGAAATTAGAACTAAAAATTTTATAACTTGCGATCCTACTTATAGCAACTCCAAATTATGTTTGTGTAATCCAAGTAAAGAAGGTATAATTCGGCTCTGCCAGCCCGTTGTGGTCACAGTTCTAACCGAACCTTAACCCAATATTTGGTGACCATTTATCCATTTTGATAAGCATTTTGGTGATCAATTTAGTAAATTTGATGGTCATAACTACGTACTGATGCTGTCGATACCGTTAAAATATCATGAACACTAAACTTCACGTCACTAGAAAGGTGCAAGTAACATCACGACAGTATACTCCGATGGGTTAGGCAGAGATGTGCCATATGATAGGGGGCGAGCCTATTGCCACAAATCCAAACTTTGAACTGCTACTGAGAATTTCATAGAAAAATAATTTGCTCTGATCAAAAATATTTTGATCTAGATCTAGCAAATTATTTTTCTATGAATGGAACCCAGGGACTCCAAGGCAGCAGTCTCACTTGTCATAAGTGAGACTGCTGCGTTAAAGGCCCTGGGTTCCATTCCTAGGACTGGCCCTGCACTAGAGTAACAAGGTAATGTTTTAATTTTCTTTTTTTCACTAAAACCAATATCCACATAAATAACATGTACGAAAGATTTTCCCACACTTCACATCCGAGATAAAACTCTTGTCGTTCAAGATTCCAAGGGAGTAAATAAAATAAAGAGAACAGTCGTCAACAAATTCATATTTCCCACGTCCATTATATTCTCGTAAAGGGTGAGAAAAAGGAAAGTGTCTATATGGGATAAATAAATAAGGAAGTCAGTGATTTACTTCGCATCGTTACAATACGTATGGTATTGTTATCCGGATTTTTTTAAGGTTAAAATAAAGTATCGTGGGAGAGCCATGCTTCGGCACGAATGGGCCGGTTCGACCGGAGTGATACCACGGCCTCACAGAAAACCGGCGTAAAACAACGTTTACGTTGTGTTTCGCCGAGTGAGTGAGGTTACCGAAGGCCCAATCCTCTTTTAAAGGTCGGCAACGCACTTGTGACTCCTCTTTTGGTGTTGCGGGTGTCCATGGGCGGCGGTAATCGCTTACCATCAGGTGATCAGTCTGCTCGTTTGCCCTCCTATCACATAAAAAAATAAAAAAATTCTGTTACAATTTTCCATAACATACAATCACGCCTGTAATTCCCGATAGGTTAAGCAATCGTTAAGTACACTTGGCATGCAATAAATAAATCTTTGAATCTTGGACGTGCACCACATCAATTTCCTCAATGGATAATAAACTCTATTATTTGGAGATTAAATTAAAAATCGATTAAAGAAATTTGACATTTGGGTAAATGATTCAGTTTGCCGGTATGTTTAGATTCCATTTCATTAGTAACAGGGGACCCCAAATCAAAACTCCGAGCTATTACTGAGAATTTCATAGAAAAACCAATAACACTTTACTCGACCTTGAATTCGAACCTTACGACCTCCAAAGTAATGATTATTTATATAATAGTGTCTACAATTTCGACATATTTCTTTATTAAGGCGACATCTTTTAAAGGTGCAATAAAATGTCTCAAAATAACTTCGAGACTGATATTAAATTCTTGTTGTACATGCATACGATGCCACGTACTACGTGGAGGTTGTATAATATTAAAACATAACATACCATCACGCCTGTATTCCCCGAAGGGTTAGGCAGAGGCGTACTTAATGTACACCCACAGTTCGCCGGTATGTTTTAGGTCCCATGTTATAGGGGGCGAGCCTATAGCCATTAACCGGGCACAAATCCAGACTCCGAGCTGCTACTGAGAATTTCATAGAAAAACCCAATAACACTTTGCTCGACCTGGGGATCGAACCCAGGACCTCTAGTGTAGCAGTCGCTCTTGAGACCACTAGACTAATGAGGCAGTCATAATATAATATTAAAACCAGCACAATATTACGTGCTGAGCCGACCTTGCCCCGAAGATCAACGTGCTTTGCCGGTTCTTCTCCTTAGGACCCACATTTTTAGAACCGTGCAAAGACGAAAGTAACATAAGCACTTTCGAAGCGACTTAAGAATAAAATGGATCCACTTCTTTATACATACATTATTTATATTTTAATACATTACCCGGTTAATGGCAATAAGCTCGCCCCCTATTACATGGCATCTAAAAACACTGGCGAACTGTGAGTGTGCATTAGTACACCTCTGCATAACCCTTCGAGGAATACAGGCGTGATGATATGTTATTTAACAAAGCAGAGACCTGCCTAACTTCTGGAATTAGAAGCGTAATAGTATGCTGTGTCAAAACCTTTTAAATTATCATGGAAACTGAAACATAATATTCTATTACGCAATTCATAATGTCTCCATACAAATTGTCCTTGACATTAACCCGAGTTTACATGAAAATGACAAAACACCACGATTCACGGAACATTTGCTGTCAACTGCTGTGTATAATAGCCTTATTTCATGCTTAGTTTTATTAACATATCTACTAGAATTAAAACGATTTTAAGTTTGTATGTCAAGGATTTTTATAGGAGAGTTAAAATATCACGTATTTTTTTGGACTAGGGGGACAAACGAGCAGGTGGATCGCCTGATGGTAAGCGATTACTGCCACCCATGGACACCCGCAACACCAGAGGGGACACAAGTGCGTTGCCCGCCTTTTCAAAGGGGATTGGGTCTCCGGTAACCTCACTCACTCGGCGAAACACAACGTAAGCGTTGTTTGACGCCGGTTTTCTGTGAGGCCGTAGTATCACTCCGTTCGAACCGGCCCATTCGTGCCGAAGCAAGGCTCTCCCACGTTAAAAAAGCACGAAATGTCGTAAAAACGTATTAAAGCACGAAAAGTCTTACATTATTTTTAGGATATCACTTTTTCCCAGAAGTTTGGTTGCTGTCTAATTACAGTCGTGTATAAAATGCCCCGAGTGGGTCTTCTCCGATAAATATAATCTGGGTGTCTTCAAATCACGAGTGAATCGGTTTCTTCTAGGTAAGCGTGCTCCATCGCATAACATCAGGTGAACTGGCAGGCAAGCGTAAACCTATCACTAATAAAAAAACTGATATTCATTCGCATCAGGGGATCAAAAAAGGTCATTTATGATGTATCATAGTATGATTCATAACAAAATGACTACCTCAGTAGACTACTACACTAAAGTTCGACGCCCAAGTCGAGCAAAGTGTTATGGGATTTTTTTATAAAATTCTCAATAGCAGCTCGGAGGAGTTTAGATTTATACCCGGTTAATGTTAATAGGCTCACCCCAAATTACATAAGACATACCGGCGAGCTGTGCGTGTACATTAATTTACGTCTTCCTTAGGACAATACAGGCATGATGGTACCTATGTATGTACTTAGATGATATAACAAAAGTAGCCGTTTTAGTTTGATTAGACTGGAAGTCGAACCCAACAGAAATAGACTAGACAGATGACTGATGACTGGCTTACCAATAAAAAAAAACATAATTAAACATGTTTTTCTAATAAATCTAATTCCAACTCGATTTACAAGCAATGGTTTTAACCTACAGTAAAATTGTATAGGTACGTAACAGAGTAATTAAAACTCAACTTTCGTAAACTATTTTACAGGTTTCCTATTTACTAATTGAGGGTTGTTTGGAAAACGAACTAGCTACAATTTAGTATAATTAAATAACAGAAGTTTAGTTTAGTATAATTAAATCAATTAGGGGTAGTAAGATCGAACGATCCGAATGGGGTAGCTACTACCCTACCACACACATACAGTAATGTTCAACAACGATTTTCTCATAAAGTACATACATACATACACTCACGCCTCCCACAGGGGTAGGCAGAAACTATAAACCGCTACTTGCTACGATTCCTACATACTTCTTCCACATTCATACATCTCATACATGACCTTTGAAGAAAACTTATGGATTTTTTTAAAGAGAAAATTTCTTATTATGATTTACTAAATGTTTTTTTTTTCTTTAAAAAAAAGCGTTGCCCCTCACTAGGAATTTCTCCTGTATCGTGAGTGCGTTCACAAACAAAAATTCTCACATACACAAACGCCCACACTCGGAACATCTACCTGTAGGTCATACAAATATTTGCTCCGTGTGGGGATCGAACCCACAACATATGACGCAGAAGCCGATCGCTCAGCCGGTATGCCAAATGTGTCGTTTGACGACAAGTTTGGCGTTTGTCGTCAAACAGTTACATTTTCAGTGAGAATGTTATTTATTCTAAAAGGTTAATAAGAATTTTGGCGCCTACATTATGTCCCACTGCTGGGCACGGGTCTCTTCTCAGAATGAGAGGGATTAGGCTATAGTCCACCACGCTGGCCTAGTGCGGGTTGGCAGACTTCACACGCCATCGAGAAAGACTCTCAGGCATGCAGGTTTCCTCACGATGTTTTCCTTCACCGTTTAAGCGCGTGATAATTAACTAACTAATACGTACATGACTTCGAAAAGTCAGAGGTGCGTGCCTTGGGTTGAACTCGAGACCTTTGACTTGATAGTCCGACGGTCATACCACTAGGCTATCACTGCTTTTAATTTAATGAAACAGTAATCAAATTATTTAATTTAATTAAACAGTAATCATTTTGCGGGTAGCTGCCTAAATAGGGTTAATCGTTTGTCAAATTAAGGCATCGGAGCCTGATTGCCTGTTTAATCTAGATGAATAATTGTCCTTGTCTGAGCTAAAGGTTTATGACCTCTTTTAACTGTCAAAATCGATGCAAGAAACTTTTTGGTGAAAAAAAGTTATACACTAACAAACGCCGAAAGCACACACACATGCATGGAAGCATGATGCATACACATATATATTTATTTATTTAACATAACATACCATCACGCCTGTATTCCCCGAAGGGTTAGGCAGAAGCGTACTTAATGTACACCCACAGTTCGCCTGGTATGTTTAGGTCAAATGTTATAGGCGGCGAGCCTATAGCCATTAACCGGGCACAAATCCAGACTCCGAGCTGCTACTGAACATTTCATAGAAAACTCAATAAAACTTTGCTTGACCTGGGGATCGAACCCAGGACCTCTAGCGTAGCAGTCGCGCTTGGGACCACTGGACTAATGAGGCAGTCGGCAGTTATTTATTTATTTTCTTCTTAATTATTTAAGGTGATCTTTATTGTCTGCTAATATATCGCATTGAAAGAGACTAGATCCCACAACACAGGGAATCTTAATGTGGGATCTAGGGAATTATAAATAATAAATAAAATAAAAGAATCCTTTAATGCTGTTTTACCCTAATTTTAAAATTTTTTAGAGTAGTTATACCATGTATGATGTAATCTTTTGAGACAATACTAGCTACCCACACGAAGCAAATATTTGTATGATCTACAGGTAGTTGTTCCGGGTCTGGGCGTTTGTGTATGTGAGAATTTGTGTTTGTAAACGCACCCACGACACAGGAGAAAATCCTAGTGTGGGGAACGTTTTTTTTTTATAAAAAGAAAAAAGCTACTACTAATTTTCAGCCACTACGGACTGCAGACTGCCAGAGTCGCAGCAACCGAGGGGAACTGGCTCTTACGTGCAAAAGTCGAAACACATACCAGGGTGCTTTACGATAGACTCCGATTTAAGAGTAGTCGCCAGCCAGTCAGACCCCAAGAGGTCCTACCACCGAGCTAGTCAGATATTTTCACGCCTCTTACGGGATGCCTATCTGAAAGGCAGTGGGGAACAGTATTCTAACCCGTTACAACTAGATAAAAAGGTATTTTATCTGACCATGCATATTTAGCAATGCAGTATCTACCTATCAAGACGAACCTCCTATCATGAGAAAAATATTCTAATGGAGACGGAAACCAAACAAACGTGTGCCTCGAATTAAGAACTTACTACGCTGACCCTAGAAAACATGACATAAACAACTGGAATAAAATATATCTAGAATATGACACATAAGTACATAACATAATTTCACGCCTGTATTCCCCGAAGGGTTAGGCAGAGGCGTACTTAATGTACACCCACATTTCGCCGGTATGTTTAGGTCCCATGTTATAGGGGGTGAGCCTATAGCCATTCACCGGGCACAAATGCAGACTCCGAGCTGCTACTGAGAATTTCATAGAAAAACCCAATAACACTTTGCTCGACCTGGGGATCGAACCCAGGACCTGTAGTGTAACAGTCGCGCTTGGGACCACTAGACTAATGAGGCAGTCAAAGTACACATAAGTACATACTCAAATTACAACGTTTATATTGCACTGTTGCTACGCCGTAGCCGCCATGACAGCAACGCTTATCACGCAATCGTAACAAACAAATGGTTTGCTACGGATCTGTTTGCTAGAGATGTGAAGCAAGAGCTTTTGTTTATTTATAAAAAAATACACGCAAAGGAAGATTTTCCGACTCTTGTCCCGAATCGCGGCCCAGTAGCTAGTTCCCAGTAGTTAGTGTCTAGTGGGACAATAAATGGGCTTAAAAGGATGAAAGGAAGCAAGGCCATAGCCATGAACTATTTTTGTCTCAAAATATGATACTGTTCTCTTGGGTCTGTATCAGTTTCCACGTGGGCGAAACTTTCCGCAAAATATTCTACGCTTTTACAAAAAGAAAAGTAATATCAAATCAAATATCAATGTCAAAGAAATATCATTTTTTAAGGAAAAATCTTTCGTGTATTTTAAAATCGTTATTATACGAAAAAATCTGAAACCTGTACGCCTTGAATCAGAAAAACGTTTCAATTAATTAGGATTTCAATTTTTATGTACAATTTAAAACTCTGATTAATTTGAAATTTGGTATGAGGCCTGAAATACAGGTTTGTATAAACCTAGTTCAAGCAGGTCGCTACATATCTCTTCGAATAGTTTTATCTGCACCTATAAATATGTACTTTAGTTTTATTTATTATTTTAACTTATTTGTATATATTTTTAAATATTTTTATAAAAATAAGAAAATCATTTAAAAATATAAAAAATAGCCCACCGGCATCGGGAGCAGGGTCCAAGCTACCGGTGGTCAGGGCCCCAGAGAGAAAATCCTCCTGACAATGCGGGCCGTGTCCAGAAGTACTACTTTCTGTATCAAACCCTTGATCCAACCACCTAATGAGAGCCTCCTTAGGTGTCGATCGAGGCTCTTGGCTATTAAACCATTGACAAACATAACGATTGGTACTATGATCGCCACACACCCCCCACATGTCGACAACCTCGTGTGCCAAATCAAGATACTTTATTTCTTTTTCTTTTTCGGCTTTGAAGAGGTTCTCGTCATGCGGGACGGTGATGTCAACAATAATTGCACGACGCTCTAATCGATCTATCACCACAATATCAGGCTTATTGGCAATAATAGTCCTGTCAGTGATGATAGACCGGTCCCAATACAATGTAGCATGACCATTTTCAAGAACTGGGTCGGGCACATTAGTTGTCGGTTTATCGGTCATAAGTTTTATTTATTACTAGCTTTTGCCAGCGACTTCGTTCGCGTGGAATAGTTACTTTGTTCCCTAGTTCTTCGCCCGCGGTTTCACCTGCATTGCCCCGTTCCTAAGGGTTGTAGGAAGTAGTAGAAGAAAGAAGTAGGAACGGGGTTCCTAAGGGTTGTAACGTGATGTTTTATAGCTTGAAACCTTTCTCATGAATCACTCATTTTCCCAACATTTCCCTTCACTGCTCTGCTCTGATCGTAGCGTGATGAAAAGTATATTATAACCTGCCCAGGAGTATGAAGAACAATTGTACCAAGTTTCGTTGAAATCCGTCGAGTGGTTTTTGTTTCTATAACGAACATACAGACAGACAGACAGACAAAAATTTTACTGATTGCATTTTTGGCGTCAGTATCGATCACTAATCACCCGCTGATCGTTATTTTGGAAATATATTTCATGTACAGAATTGACCTCTCTACAGATTTATTATAAGTATAGATAGATTAAGACACTAAGTATACACCATACCTGTTAAATTGTAATATTGAAGAATTTTACACCTTTTTGTAAAAGATTTTTATTAAGATTTTAATTTGAACCACGTCTTGATGCTACGGGGCTTTTTTTATTTTAAATTTAATGTTATAATTTATTTATTTATAATGTCCCTATAGAAAAGTTAGACCTACAAAAGGTTATTTTCCGTGAAAAAAGAAACAAGCGGGAACCACATAACGGAAGATTAGTCAAAGTTAATGATCTGTTAAATATATTACACCAGACGTACTGGAAGGTTAGCGTTTGACCCAAATGCCCAAGCAATACATTATGTATTGATGGAAAATATTACTGATAAAAAACGTATCGGGAATGGAGGAGGATAGTTGAGGGTCTTTTCTTGGGTGTTTTCTAGTGAAATATTCTTAATTGAATATCCTTTTAGGGAAATGTGGAGGATTACATCAGATAACCTATAAGAATCTACAGTTCCGAAAATTTCTTTCGTTCGTTAGTATTTCTTTATATCTATCTGGCTTACTTTCTTTCAAAAAATGTGAGACCTTTCTGTAGATAGAGGTTTTTTCTTATTTTTGTCTACCTGTCCTTCTTTCTTTCAAGAAAGACAACACAGGTGTTCTAACCTGTAAAATCCGTACGATTAACCATAGGTTATATGGTTATGGTTATGGGAAACCCGAGTATATCTTTCGCTTCGCAAATTTGAAATTTTAAGCTGCTACTGAGAATTTCATAGAAAAACCATATTGGGTTTTTCTTTTCACTTCACTTTACTCGACCTGACAATCGAACCTTGTCTCTAACTTGGCAGTCCCATCGTTACATTCTTAATCATGAACCTATTGTTAACAGCAACAATGCAAACATCACCATTGCAAATTATGCTCTTAAACTCCAACTGCAAAAAAGATATTCAAAGAAAAAATAGTCATACAAAATAAAAGAGCAGAGGTTTTCTATAGGAAACGTTTCATCGGGTATACGAGTACTTATAGGGAAATGCTGCAAAATATCCTGTTCTTGGAGAATGTTCCTTAATGTACCTAGTTACGGATTATTATTGAGAAAAAGGCGAATACTTCATTGTAAGGGGATTCGTATCGCTGCTATTCTTTAGTTGTATATATTTTAACAATACATACAAACGACAGCATTGACGAGCCATAGATCTCAAGGAAACACGCAACGCTAACTTTTCAAATTATTTGCTTATAATATAATAACTTAGGTAACTTAAACGGTGAAGAAAATAGCGTGATGAACTGTAGCCTAACCCTCTTATTATCTGTGCCTAACAGCGGAACATTATTTCATTCAAGGATCTGTAAATGTTTGATATATGTCATAATAATCAAAAAACTGTATCATAATTAGCTTTATAGTTTTTGAAAAAAATGGTAACAGACACACAAAATATGTATGTGTACAGTCAACAGCACATCAAGTCACTACAAACTGTCAAACCTCAATGTATAATAAACTCTATTATTCAGAGATTAGATTGAAAATCGATTGAAGATCTTTGTCAGTTTGGAATACCATGCTATTGACCGTACATAGATATATAAGTACATCTTCCTTCATTCCTCCGTGTGATAAAACGTGTATGGTTTTAGGAAAAATAATAACTATGAAATAACAATATCCTCTATCCACGAACAATTCTCGAGAATCTAGTAAAGGCTTTATTACCAATTTCATTTTCCGCTTGATCGCGCTCTTTTCGTTGCCATGACGACAACCTAGGGTTACCATAGGCGTGGCTAAAATTCTATTAATTTTTTAATGGTTCGAAACAATTTAATGGTATTAGCAACATTGAACCTTGTAAGGAGACATTTTTGGGTAAATAAAGGGAAAAACGGAACC
Source organism: Acronicta aceris (assembly GCA_910591435.1). Classification (NCBI taxonomy): domain Eukaryota; kingdom Metazoa; phylum Arthropoda; class Insecta; order Lepidoptera; family Noctuidae; genus Acronicta; species Acronicta aceris. The sequence continues at coordinate 4,682,085 of OU342776.1, read as the reverse complement.
CTATTATTAAGACTCCGCTGTTCGTCCGTCTATCTGTCTGTCCATCTGTCACCAAGCTATATCTCATGAACCGTGATAGTTAGACAGTTGAAATTTTCACAGATGATGTATTTCTGTTGCCGCTATAACAACAAATACCAAAAGACTGAATAAAATAAATATTTACGGGAGCTCCCATAAAATAGACATGTTTTTTGCCATTCTTATAGATAATGGTATAGAACCCTTCGAGCGCGAGTCCGACTCGCACTTGGCCGGTTTTTTGAAGTAACAGACGTTTTAAAAATCAACTAAAAAAAACATTACTAAAAGTAGTCTTCTATAAAACAATCACTAACTATAGAATATGATCTGTCATCTGTTTCTCGCTCCATACGATCAATCATTTAACATTATGATAACTAAAAATAAAATAATAAGATAAGTACGCCGCTGGGTTACTACTGACGATTTACTAATAAGATAATCTAATAACGCAATCTAATCATAAGTCGTACTAAAATTCTAGTCAACGTATTTATCTATTCTACATACCTAGAAACACAATCACTTAGAGGTCTTTTAACTGCCGTGATTTTGAATTATCAAAAGTATATAACCTCAAAATAGATTTCATTGCAAGGGTTGTACAAACTAACGCACATGACCTTGTAAAGGCGACGGCTCGTAGAACAAAGTTTATAAATCTTGTACGATGTAGCGGTCACGTCACGCGACGCATTCCAAACATAACCTGTTGGATTTTCAACAGGTTTCAAATTTAGAACGCTTGTTTATTTTTAATTAGGTGCGTGAAGGTCACTTTCTTTATGCGTGTATGGAAATTAAACAGTATTACCCGTTATTATGATGAATTAGAGGTTTTTTTATGCGTGGGAGAGCCATGCTTTGGCACGAATGGGCCGGCTCGGCCGGAATGATACCACGGCCTCACAGAAAACCGGCATTAAACAACGCTTACGTTGTGTTTCGCCGAGTGACTGAGGTTACCGGAGACCCAATCCCCTTTAAAAAGGTTGGCAACGCACTTGTGACTCCTCTGGTGTTGTGGGTGTCCATGGGTGGCGGTAATCGCTTACCATCAGGCGATCCGTCAGCTCGTTTGCCCTCCTATCCCATAAAAAAAAATGTTGAAAACGGAATGAAAACATATTAGGTAATTTTATTTTGAACGCAATTGCTGTTTAATTCGATGACCATTCCATTGCATACAGGTTGTTTGTGTTATATAAATATTCATTCATTCTCTCAAACAAACCAAAAACTTTAAACGCTTATATTTTAGAACTTTATTAGCTGATTGAAATATTTTTTCAGAATATGAGCTTTATTTAATTACTAGCTTTTGCCCGCAGTTTCACTCACGTCCCAAAAAGATTAACATACTATAAGTCCGATTCTAGGCGGCGTATCAAGATGAAACATGCCATACATTTTAAGTTAGACCTCTATCAATATATCGGTGAAAACTGCATTCAATTCCATGCAGTAGTTTTTGAGTGATGCGCGTACAAATATACAGACAGACAAAAATTTAAAAAAAATTTTGGCTGCTGTTGCTCTAACAAAGACCCCCCATATAATATCTATACTGTACAGACATCGGCATGTTATAATTTTATTATAGGTATAGATTTTCTTCTCTAAGCCACGAGTCCATTACCCTTATTATTTGAAAATAGAACATAGTTCACGCTAAAGCTTTTATCTAGAAGGTTCCGATTAATAACTAAGTCCTTATTCTAAGATAAAAAGCCATTAAATATTATTTTCAAAAATGGAACCATTTCCACCGAAAACAAAACAGAAGCGAGTCAGACAGTGGGCGTTGTCTTAATCAAAACTACGTGGATTGGTAAGCAATGTGCCGATTATACCCTCCTCAGTAATTCTATCACGTAGAATACTTGGGTGAGATATTTTGTGGGGCATGTGCGCAAAATACGGTCGCACACATTAGCCGTACAGCCGTACACAAGTTTATAAAGATGTTTGAGATGAGCGTGACAAGATTACTGTTGACGAGTGTACTGTTTGGGGGCAAAATGCTTTCCCTTATTCGATTTACATTTCGAACAGATTTTTTTAAACGTTACCCCACACTAGGATTTGCTCCTGTATCGTGAGTGCGTTTACATACACAAGCGCCCAGACCAATTAACTGTAGATCATACAAATATTTGCTCCATGTGGATATCGAACTTACAACACGTGGCGCAGATGCCGATCGTTTTGCCACTAACGTTATGGGTTTTGAAAAGTCAGAGCAGAATATTTTAAATAATAAAACACCTTTGCGTATTGGACGCATATGCCGTCAGATGTCGCATTACCCCTAAAATTGTATTAATACCTTCATTGATGTAGCTGTCAACTGCGGCTGATTAATTTTTTTTTAGAACACACTCATCATATTTGAAATCTGGTTTAGCATTCGGCGACTGAGGCGTAAATAGTGTCTTATTATTAAAATAACAGCACTGTAGAGTTGTAAGTTGCTTGTATAATAAATAACAGATAACGCAAATCTGTCTAATTCTCATGTATATTTAATTAGTATAGATATCCCATAACTACAATAATAAAGTAATTATATATTAGTTATGGGAACGTTGCACCTTCCAAGACGAACGATACAAATGTAATACTCACCGCTTATATATTGATAAACCAACAGAAAACACAATATACACATATAAAATACATCATGTATGTTAGATAGATTTAGATTTTTATTTGAATGAATTTAAGGTTTAAATTATGTTTAGTTAAAATTTAAAAAAAAAATTATTCCTGTAAATATATCAGACCCTTTTACAAGTCAATATATAAATTTCTTAATACTACATAATTAAACATAATATTTACAGCATCATTTACGGTTTAAATTATTATTTATTTCTCTAAGATTTACAAAATCACTTGAAACAAGACAACTTATAACTATGATAATTAACAATATTGTTAAGCCCAGGATAGCACAAATTGATTTGTGAGTAATTGTATAATTTCCTATTAGTAAAATATTGCAGAGCGGAGCGTTTTCGAAGGGTAAATTTATAATAATTGCTCACGACGTCGCGCGTCGTCCCTGTGCCTATGAATCGAGCGTGCTGTTCTTATCGCTGCTTTATAAGGCACCACCACCACACATTTAAATAAAGAACTATAAAAAGACTATATAAAGACTAGGTAAATATATAATAAAGATATAAACTATATAAAGACACCTAGGCGTCAAAGTACTCCTCCATATCAGTATCATCTGGTAACGAAAAATCATTAATATCATCTGGCAAAAACTTATTATCATTGCCATTCACCATGGCAATGCTGTTTAGTTTAAATTATTTACCTTAAAATTTCCCTCAAATCAAATTAAAATATACCTACTTATATTTTTATTATAATATGGCTCGTATTATCCTTATTCACATAATTTGGTCCAAGTTTTTAAAAACAATTTATACGATATATATTTATTTTAAACACACGCTGTGGGCAAACCTTGATGTGTTAAATAAATAGCCTTCAAAAACACAAATATAATTATGTGTTTAATAAATACATATTTGTTTTTCCTCTTCCCCGGGCAGAATTGTTGATCATGACCAAAAACCAGGTCAAACAACCCCCGGGCGTGATCTTGACCGAACACTGAACGTGTCACCCAGCTTCCTATCAGAAAATAATATTCGGGAAAATATGTTTTCTACAAGGAAAACACGAGAATGAAAATAAAATCAGACACAATTGACATGGACGATTTTGAAAGTGGCAACAAAAGTAAACATTACGATAAAACTTGCTTTACAAATGAACACACATAAATACATACAGACGAATATAGAAACTCCTCCTTTTTTATTTTGAAGTGGTTAAAAAAGGTCATACTTGCCCAAATTTTTAAACTTTGTACTCTGTGCAAATGTTAACAACATTTCTAAACAGAGATAATGGATATTTGTAAATTAAATATCTACACAGTTATTAAGTCTATTTTTTGATGCAAATCATTGCAAAACTGTTGATAATACTGTGACTAGTAGAAGTCGAATTTCATAAAAATATATTATATTTGGTAATTCAAAAAAATTCTCAGTAAGTACCAGATTGAAATCTAGATTTATGCCTAATAACTATATAACATACAACATACATATATCCGGCACGTACCGAAAAATCTATGAATACTGATGTGAAAGTATTCCTCTGCCTAATCCTTTGGAGATAAATTATGTGTGATGAGTTTCACTACAATAAAAAAAAACTCAAACGGGTCTATTCTTTCTTTTTTGCAATTTCTTGCTGCAGTTGTTGGTTGTTGTTTATACGTTACAAGTTAATCCAACACGTGCTGCATATTGCAATTAGCCACACAGTTATACAGCTCTGAGGCCGTATTATGACATGTTAACGCCATCATTTTTAGGTTGTAAGATAAAGATGAGGCTATTTAATATGTAGAGCGTCATCTCTGTCTCACAACGTAAAAATAATAGCGTTAATATGTCATAATATGAACTGAACTGAATTTTTGAGCATTATCAGTATCTTCAAAAGAGCTGCTTAACTATTTGCAAAATAAATATAATATAATTTTCATTAAACCCAGAGTGCAATTATATTTTGAACGGATTTTATGTACTTTAATTACCCTTCAGAGCAAAATCGTTCACGAGTCTTGACCGATAACCGGGTCAGCTGGCGTCACCCGATCGTGACCTAGTACGCTGTCAATGGCAGTCGCCATTGACGTTTCCATGATAATGAAAACTACTCGTAAACAACTATTTCAATTCCTACCACTATTTAATTAGTTGACAAAAAAATCAGACTTTACATTAAAATAATGTAAAGTGTTACCTGTACACATTTTTTCAAAGATATCAAATCAATAATAGTCGTCATAATGTAAAAGTTTCGTTTTTACATTCGAACAAAATAAAAAAAACAAGTTCAAACCTTGTAAAAACGTAAAGTTATTCAAAACACATTTTGAAATAAAAATGAGGTACAAATATGAGGTAATAAAAGCGTTAAAGAGCCATGTCCACAATTACAACGCCTGTCATAATAAAGGGTGCGTTGCAAAACGTTGGTAATGACCTAAAATAGGTCACTTGCCCGGGCATGATCTTGACCTACTCCTTGTCAATGTCATTATTTGTCCCGTTCAAGGATGAAAAGAACCTTGATTTTTGCAAAATCCGTAGCTCCATCGTTTTGTGAAATGTTTTTATTTTTATGAAGGCAATATCTTGTGAAAAAACGTTAGGTACTAATATTATTTTTTCATTACTGTCAAAATATATTAGCAAGTAATATTTATTGACGAGCGTTCACATTTTATTTCTGTAGCCGTTATTTAGTTTTGAGAATAAATTCGGTCGATGACCATAAACGAAATTATACGCTATATTACACTGCTGTAATGTTAATAAAGACTAAAACTTGGTCTTTTGTTTTCAAAGATGTCGTAAATCTTTATAAAATAAGTTCTGATAAAAATTCAAATTTTATCACGATCAATAGAACCTAAACGAAATAAATGTAAAAGAAAACAAAATACCAAACTACGATGCTACTATGTAAATTAGATACTATGCAATCGAAAACATTGTGCTGTGCCTACTTGAAGAAAAAAGTAAAACAAATTCCATTTTCAATTTGACTTTCAACAAAAACTTTTTTAAGATTAGAATGCATTTTGAACAACAAAAACCATCGTTTAAATTTAGAATGCTATTTAAATGTAAAGTCATTTTTCTAATGTTTTTATTTGCTTAAAATGTAAATTTAATGTTTTTGAATATTACCTTCTGCAGATGTTGTGAGGCGATTACCAATAGTAAGATTAGTATAAGTCTATTGTAATAATAAAAAGGGATTATAAAGGGAAAATTATTTTTAATCTGGCTTTTTGATTATGATTACCTCAGTGAATATGTTATTTTTATGGGATAGGGGGGCAAACGCGCAGACGGATCGCCTGATGGTAAGTGATTACCGCCACCAATGGACACCCGCAACACCAAAGCAGTCACAAGTTGTTTCACTCCGGTTTTCTGTGAAGCCGTGGTATCACTCCGGTCGAGCCGGCCCATCGGTGCATATATATTGATATACGCAAAAACAGATGTGAAATTGTAAGTCAATAGTTTAGTCACCTATCTAGTTTTGGCAAACGCAGCATTGTAACGACCTTTTAAAAGTAGTCTCGTTAAAAAAACGATTAATTAAAGTAATAAATGCTAAACAAAATATTTTGTATAGAAGCGTCAATCATTCGATTCATAAATCTATTGAAAATAATCGAATAAATTCATCGATGCAAGTAATAATAAAATCGATCAATGTCATACTACAAAGGCTTATAAAAACCTGTATTCATTTTTGTAAAAAATATTGACACTTGAATCGTATTAGTAAAAGAACTTCAAATATTAATGTTCTTTAAAATACCAAGTTTTTTTTAAGATTTCCTTTCTATTGTAAAAATTTCATAAGCTTATTTATTGTTTTGAAGTTTATTTTATTGTATAATTTAAGAATATAATTCTTATTAACCTAAATGACCTGGAGGTCACAAGTGAGATCTTCTTGACTGGCTGCTGAGATCCTGGCTTCGATTCTTAGGTCGAGCAGTGTTATTGGTTTTTTTTTCATGGGATTGGGGGACAAACGAGAAGACGGATCGCCTGATGGTAAGCGATTACCGCCGCCCATGGACACCCGCAACACCAGAGGAGTCACAAGTGCATTGCCCGCCTTTTAAAAGGGGATTGGGCCTCCGGTAACCCCACTCACTCGGCGAAACAACGTAAGCGTTGTTTGACGCCGATTTTCTGTGACGCCGTGGTATTACTCCGGAGGAGCCGGCCCATTCGTGCCGAAGCATGACTCTCCCACGTTAGAAGCTGGACCTAAACATACCGGCGAACTGTGGGTGTACATTAGTATACCTCTGCCTAACCATTCGGGGTATAAAGGCGTGATGGTATGTTTTAACTGCAATAAATGATCTCGAAAGGAAACAAAACTCTGATAACGGAAATAAATCAATTTGCAATTCATTCAGCTACAGGATGAATGCGACGCGCGCACGCCACCTACGTCACATCCCCACCCCAGTTCCGTTTGCTCTTGACCCGGAAGTAGGTCACGATCGAGTCCCGCGCAGCCTCCGACCTTGCTTCCGCTTCCTGGTGGAACATCGATACTGTATGTTATCCGAACCTTGAAAATTATTTGCGGATCCGGAGTAGATCCTATATTTGTTGGGAGATAAAATAATATAAGGTTACTTTTAAGTGCTGCGTTTGTGCAAATCCTCTTTTTTAATCCCAGGCGCGCACAAAACAACACGTCGAAGTTTCTTCACCAACATAATATACTTAGAAAAAACATACACGACAAACATACAAAAATCATTAATTTTTATTAAATAAGTAGATTATGTCCAGCATGCGTTGTAGTACCTCTTTTATCGTTTTTTATTTTTTTTTTCTGGATAGGAACACCCTAATCACCTAGCGGTATGAAATATACTTTAGAACCTATTACCTACCTACCAAATATACATAAAAAATTTCAAAAAATCGGTCGAGCTGTTTCGGACGAGTGCGACCACAAACACCGTGACACGAGATTATCATATATATAGATTAGCTTAGGAAAAATTACCAAAAGTGTCCTCCCATATACGAGTAGACTGAAGCCCCATAACACGTTATGTTTAGACGCTACCCTACTCCTATCACTAGTAATTTTCAATCTACCCTCGTAACCATCAATTTGTGCCCGTCCCAGTTACATAGTTACGCTATTTTCTACATTTTCTTCATCCATTTTTTTTTATCTTTCCATCAATTTTTTTATTGGTCGAGTGGTACGCGGTTATTAAGCGTGAGGTTCTGGGTTCGATTCACAAGTAAAGCAAAGGGTTATTGGGTTTTCTTAAAATTTACTGATTATTTCTCAGATGTATTGTGTAATTGTATATACTAAAAATAATAAAAACTAATAAGCTGCCTCTAAAGATCAACCTCATTTTTATCTACTGGTCGTTTAGCGCGATTGCTACGCTGAAGATCCTTGGTTTGAGTCCCAGATCGAGCAGTGGCGGATTAGGCTCGCACCCTATTACATAAGGCTTGAAAATATACCGGCGAACTGTGGATGTAGAGAGCTATACCTCTCCTACCCCACGGCGATAGTACAATCTATAGGCATCATGGTATGTTATGTTATGATATTTATTAAAGTTTAAATTACGGTTGATATCGCATTTCTTTTTTATAAAAAAACTAATTCGAGTTCACGATTCCACTATGTCATACGAAAATTTACGATTTTTCTCATAACTTCAGATCACTAACACAATAAATGTCCACGATCTATCATTCTGAACTGAATGATGAATGACGACACGTATTGCTCATAAATATTTATATTTTGCGAACAAATAAAATTATAGGATCACCAACTGTTGTTCGCGATTTCAATCGCGGTTTTCAGACAAAACTTTTTCACAAAAAAAGGATATATATTTTACCTTCCGATGGCAATTTTACTAAGTGAGCCACGGAAATAAAAAAAAACCATACGACGTTATGACGTAAATTCAGAATGTGAACGCAAAATTTCAATCATGCGGGTAGGGTTCGCGGTGGCTTAGATGTCAGAGCGTCTGGTGTATCCAACCAGGAGACGCAGGTTCGAATCCTGCCCGTGATTTAATTTTTTCCTTTACTAAAAAATTCTACTGGGTAAACTAGTAATTCCCTCAATAGTTTAATGATAATAAACACAGCTGCTGAATGTGAGTTACTGTATTAGGTTCCTAAGATCGAAAGAGTTATTGGGTTTTTATATAAGGAAATTCTCAGTAGGTTCTATTTCTCTAAGACTAAGATAATACTTAGGTCATCCTTACTAATATTATAACGCGCGTTTGTATGTATGGATGTTTGTTACTCTTTCACGCCAGAACGGCTGAACGGATCTGGATAAAATTTGGCATACAGATAGATTATAGCCTGGAATAACACATCTTTCATCGACGTTCAGAAATATATAAGAGAGAAAATGTAGAGATTTTAAACAAGACCTATGTATATGTTTTTATTTACATGTAGGTATTTTTTTATACTGAAAATAAAAAAGGCTTATGTTTAACTAACCACCAGATCTAGTAAAATGTTACGGCAAAAATCACTTTAAATCGCCAAAAATAGTAAATGATAACCAATATAAGTTCTAACCTAACCTAAACCTAAGTTTTGGTGACCATTTATCCATTTTGGTAAGCATTTTGGTGATCAATTTACTAAATTTGGTGGTCATTGTATTTATCCCTAATAAAAAATATACAATATACATCTATACTTATAAAAGATATATAAGAATAAACAATAGATTCAGATAGGACTAGATACAACTTCCATTTCAGTTGAAATTGTAGTGAAAGTTAACAACAGATTAAGCATTTGACGTGACCTACACACACAAACACAGATCGTTATTACACACATACAAACAGGTATTTCCCAAAACGTGGGCGTGGCTGGCGTACAGTCGCCTACACAACGTTTACGTTCTCATACGCGCACTAAATACGGTACACTTTATACTAAAAATAGCAAGCTTTGTTACTGTGCTGTAGTAGCAGTAACTCTCTTGATGTCGACTGTACTTTTCTGTGTTATATAACTGAAAGGAGTAAATTTCATTTTCTACCTATTTGCTTGTGTTTTTCGTCTCTGTTGAATAATTTCGCGTTTTGTGCCTTTTCACAATCGGTTTACTTGAAGTTACGTTAGTAATATCAGCACTATTTTAACGTGGGAGAGCCATGCTTCAACACGAATGGGCCGGCTCAAGAGGAGTGATTCCACAGCCTTATAGAAAACCGGCGTCAATCAACGCTTACGTTGTGTTTAGCCAAGTGAGGTTACCGGAGGCCCAATCCTTTTAAAAGGCGGGCAACACACTTGTGACTTCTCTGGTGTTGCGGGTGTCCATGGGCGGCGGTAATCGCTTATCCTATAAAAAAACCAATATTAATATCAATAGTTTTAATTGCTCCACACCACATAAAATATTCTACTAAAATGTTTTTCGTAGTAAAAGTATCCATTAATTATGTGTCTTGTAAATTATTGTCAAATCATTAGAATTATTTTTATTAAATAACTATTTAATATTAATATTATATTATATTTAATATTAATATAATATATATAATATTATGAATATTTTTTGCCAGCGAATTCGTCCGCGTGGAGTAGTTACTTTGTTCCCTAGTTCTTCGCCCGCGGTTTCACCTGCGTTGCCCCGTTCCTAAGGGTTGTAGCGTGATGTTTTATAGCTTGAAACCTTTCTCATGAATCACTCATTTTCCCAACATTTCCCTTCAATGCTCTGCTCCTATTGATCGTAGCGTGATGAAAAGTATACTATCATCTGTCCAGGAGTATGAAGAACAATTGTACCAAGTTTCGTTGAAATCCGTCGAGTGGTTTTTGTTTCTATAACGAACATACAGACAGACAGACAGACAGACAGACACAAAAATTTTACTGATGATACTGATGATTTTTGGCGTCAGTATCGATCACTAATCACCCGCTGATAGTTATTTTGGAAATATATTTCATGTATAGAATTGACCTCTCTACAGATTTATTATAAGTATAGAAGAAGATTATATTTAAAAGGCTACTTTTGAATCCAACAACAAAAAAGTTCTTCAAGAAGTAAAATCATTCAATTTATTCAAGGGTTAAATCTGAAAATAAATAATTTCTCTCTAAAATTACAAAAGTTCCTAACAGTAAGTATTTAACTATTTGAATATACGAAGCACCTGGATTCGTTCCCAAGGGTGGTAACTGGAGAGATACATTAACTAATTAAAGAAAACCAAAACGCGGGAATAGTTTCTTTGCTGTGTTTATTTTTTTTTAATGGGATAGGAGGGCAAATTAGCAGACGGATCGCCTGATGGTAAGCGATCACCGCCGCCCATGGACACCCGCAACTCTAGATGAGTCACAAGTGCGTTGCCGGCCTTTTAAAACGGGATTGGGCCTCCGGTAACCTCTCTCACTCGGCGAAACACAATGTAAGCGTTGTTTAACGCCGAGGCCGTGGTATCACTCCGGTCGAGCCGGCCCATTCGTGCCGAAGCATTGCTCTCCCACGTGGTGAATGGTGTTGTTTTATTTAATTAAGGAAATATACATGATATTTCATTCCCAGTATTTCGCTGCCTCCATAGTCTAGCTGTGCTAATTGCGACTGCTTCGCTAGAGGTCCTACAGTTCGATTCCCTAGTGAAATGTTATTGAGTTTTTCTATTAAATTGTCAGTAGCAGCTCAGAGTTTGGATTTGTGCATGGGACCTAAACATACCATCGAACTGATGATGTACATTAGTACACCTCCGTCTAATCCTTCGGAGAATACAGCCTAGATTGTATATATGAATTTCCCTGGTCTATATACTAACATCTTTTGATGGGACCAAAAATTTAGCTAAATAGTTTCCGTGTGCTTGATCAACAAATTCGGCCTGGTAAATTGAAATGAGACTCTCCTGAGTTTCTTCACCGACAAACTTATGTTGCTTGTATAAGACGAACTCACAAACAATGTTGAGCACTGGTACTATTGGATAGTGACAATGAGTTTTGAAAGCTCTCGAACTTGCGCGAACTATATTATGTTGTTGGAATAGATCATTTTCGGCCACAAGCGTTTACAGCGCCACTCGCGATTGTTAGCAACTTTTGTTGGAGATGACATGTCTGTTGTCTTGGTCTATATCTATAGAAATATAAAGTAGAAATATAAAGTCTATAGAAATAGAAAATAAAAATATAATCATATTTATTTTGCGGGAATAAAAAGCAGATTTGACTATCATCATGAATTCATTATATTGTCCCATAGCTGGACACGGATCTCCTCCCAGAATGAAAGGGCTATAGTCCACCATGCTGGCCTAATTGCCTAATCGCCATTGAGAAAATATCTCGGACATGCAGATTTACTCACTTTTTTCCTTCACCTTTTAAGCAATTTGATTATAAAAGTCAAACAATGAGAAACTAAAGCGTCTGTCGTCTAAAACGTCCAAAAATATAAACGAAATATTTATGAATTTACCGAAAAAGTCATTGCTTTTTGTCGTTGGCAATAGTAAAGTTAGAAATAGAATGACCTATTCTGAGCAATGACCGAATAAACTCCAACAAAGGGTATTCGAGCAATATTAGCAAGTTGTACAAACTCTCCGTTGACTGGGCTTTACAAGGGTCCCAGTTATTATATTGTTAAGCTCTCTGTCCACGATTGTACTTCGAAAAACTTCTACAACGATTTTGGTTTCCATAATTTTATTGTGATGTTGACTAGAATTTGTTTTAGTAAAGGAAAAATTCAATCGCGGGCAGGATTCGAACCTGCGTCTCCTGGTCTAGATACACCAGATGCTCTGACCTCTAAGCAGCCAGGAGACGCAGGTTCGAATCCTGTCCGCGATTGAATTTTTCCTTAACTAAAATAACTTTATAATCTTAGCATGGAAAATGCAAAAAAATCACAAAAAATATAGAATTTGTTTACAATATATTTATGTAGAAGTGAAATACCACTGATTAATCACGGAGTCGTGGATCATTCCTGTCTCCTACATTGCAGTGCTCACTAGGGTTTATGATGAGCAGATCAATTAGAGGTGGTAGGTCTCCGATGCTGCACTCCGGTGAAAAATATTCTCCCAATAAGCAATAATAACATAACATATGATCACTGTATTCATTTACAATGTGGAATGTTTTTAATATTGAGTATTAAAAAAGGTCAGATGCGTAGCACTCGCAACCGGCGCGTATGTATGAGAAAATGAATGGATGAATGTGGATGAAGCAAAAGAAGTATTCCAGAATCGTAGCAATTGGCGGTCTATAGTTTCTGCCTACCCCTATGTATGTATGTATTAAAGATACAGGTGATTATTATAAAAGGCATTAGCGAAAAGCTCGTTATATCAAATGCAAATTTCTCGCAGACATCGGCTGCATTCAACAAAGCTATAAGTAACTCTCATTAGCTGCAATTCCTCGTCAGTCTTCATTATTCAAGATAGTTCCTCCCCCTCCCCTTATGGGTCTTTAGCGTATCTCAATAACTGCATTATAAACGTCTTCGCCCGTTCTAGCGTGCAATATAATCAGTACCAAGACTTCACTCAGCTGGTATAGACCGCTATCACTATCACTAGCAGTTATTATCCCTTTGTCTGCCATAGTCATGTATAGATGATAAACCAAAATGTGCCCACCACGCCACGGCCGCAACTGGGTGACAGATTTCTAAAGGAAACTCGGAGCTTGATGCCGACGGCACGCTTTTCCTGTTTTGACGTGGCGGTCATCAATTAATTACTCACTGTTAAGTAATAGGTTTCAAGGACAAATCCAACGGCACGCTCCTCTGACGCTTCGAAATAATTTATTTTTTATTTAATGCAAGGAAGATTTACAGACAAATAACATCATAAACATCGAGATACATAGTTAATCCAGTGCCAATTAAAAATCATCACAGATAAATTGCAAATTTAGAAAACATGAGAGCAGTTAATTAAGTGAGAACTTAACATAGGATAAAATTAAAAAACCAAATTACAGTGAGTGCAGTATCGAACATAAGGGAATCAAATAGGAGTGCCAGTCATAATGATCATTCTCCTAGAACTAACATTAAGGTTTACAAAGAAAAGAAAGAAAGAAAGAATCGTGAATCGTGAAAGAATCGTATCACTAGCTGTAGAACGTTAGACGGTGTAGAAAAACATCGTGTGAAAACCTACATGTGACTTGTCAGCGTATAGCCTAACTTAACCCCTTTCATTCTGAGAGACAACCCGTCAGTAGGATTATACATCGTGTAACATAATAAACATACACCCTAAAAGTAGTTGGTTCAGAATCGGCTACTGAAACGATTTCACAATATAAGTATGCAAGAATCGTAGCAATTGGCTGTCTATAGTTTTCGTTTGTTAACAATTTCGTTCTACAAATGTGTCTAGAATTACAGTTATCTAGAAAAACCTAAGTGCATGCATTATAATCAACCCATTTATTTTCCACTGCTGGAAAAATAAAGTCTCATCTCAGAATATGACGAGCCCACCATGCTAGCCTATGCGTATCAGAATGATTGGTTCCCTTTATGTCGAGCCCCTTTACGTCGAGTCTGATTCTTTTGTTCTTGCAAAATATGTCAGAATCAGAATTGTTTATTTGTCAAACGTATATTGTCAAACTTTATTTTTCTCTTTTATAACCGTTACTAGAAGTTTCTCCTATATAGTGGGTGCATTTACAAACACAAATTCTCACATACACAAACCCTCAGACCATACAAATATTTGCTCCGTGTATCAAACCCACAACACGGGGTGCAGAAAGCGATCGCTTACCCGCTACGTTAAACGTGTCATCAGTTTATTTGTTTGTTTTCAAACGTTAACTTAACGCATGTTTGACAAATAAACGATTCTGATTCTGTTGGAAATAAGAAAAACAAGGCGACTGCGATCCACGGCTTTACTTCAAAGAGCTAGTTAATATTCCTCAGATAACTACTCGTTAACCGCTCGTTAGCATAATATTATTGTTTAGGGTAGGTAATACTAGGCGGACTTTACCGGTAAGTTAGTGAGTAAATGTTTTGAAAGCGTAGTTAGTGATGTTTGCACGGTAATTGGTGATACTTGGACAGCGGAAGTGATGGAAGAAGGAAAAAGGTGAAATGGCGTAATGGAATTTATCCATTACCGACGTAATTTTTCGGGACTACTTACTAAATGGATAAGTGGACAAATGCCTTAATAGATAAATTATTATAAAAGAAGGTCTGTTTCACAATCGATGGGCTAATTTAAAAAGGTATTATAACGTAACATACCATCACGACTGTATTCCCCAAAGGGTTAGGCAGAGGTGTACTAAATTACACCGGTATTACTTCGCTCGCTTGAAATAGATATTGCCAAATGACGTCATTATTGCCCGTTCCCTAAAAATTTATTCGAGACTAAGGCTCATCCGTCATGGACAGGGATAATAATGACCCAAAAATCACCTGCTCCCTGCCCTTGAGTCCGGATATCCGCGCCAAGTTCTCCGGGATAACCGGACCAAGTTCGCCCGGACATCGGGTATCTTCCGAGTTGTCAAGGATGCGGAAATTGGGGATTTTTTTTTATTTTAATTTTTTTTGGAAAGGCATTTTCTACCGCAACTTCGTTTCCGTGAACATTAGAAAAATTTAACTTATCGGAGTTAATTTAGCTTCATATCAATAAAATCAATCATCAAAATCAAGTCAGTAGTTCTAGAGATTTTCTTACAAACATACTTTAGACGTACATCATACGTATTATAAATTTAAGTCATCGCCCGTCGATTTTATGTTTTATTAGGCCAATCTCAGAAATTTATGTACGGATTTTATTTATATTTAAGCGGCGGTAGCCTAATGGCTTGGGCGTCGAACTTGCGATCATGTGGTGCAGTTTCGAACCCCACCCATTGCACTACCGACGTGAACCCACTCGTAACACAAGCATTTAGCTTAGCACGAGAGATTAACAAGAATACTAGTAATGTGCGACCCACATTACTAGTAAGCTTTTTTAAAAAATATATATATAATTTTCATACGATTTTCACCAAAAGAAAGTCCGTTGACTGGGCTTTACAAGGGTCCCAGTTATTATATTGTTAAGCTCTCTGTCCACGATTGTACTTCGAAAAACTTCTACAACGATTTTGGTTTCCATAATTTTATTGTGATGTTGACTAGAATTTGTTTTAGTAAAGGAAAAATTCAATCGCGGGCAGGATTCGAACCTGCGTCTCCTGGTCTAGATACACCAGATGCTCTGACCTCTAAGCAGCCAGGAGACGCAGGTTCGAATCCTGTCCGCGATTGAATTTTTCCTTAACTAAAATAACTTTATAATCTTAGCATGGAAAATGCAAAAAAATCACAAAAAATATAGAATTTGTTTACAATATATTTATGTAGAAGTGAAATACCACTGATTAATCACGGAGTCGTGGATCATTCCTGTCTCCTACATTGCAGTGCTCACTAGGGTTTATGATGAGCAGATCAATTAGAGGTGGTAGGTCTCCGATGCTGCACTCCGGTGAAAAATATTCTCCCAATAAGCAATAATAACATAACATATGATCACTGTATTCATTTACAATGTGGAATGTTTTTAATATTGAGTATTAAAAAAGGTCAGATGCGTAGCACTCGCAACCGGCGCGTATGTATGAGAAAATGAATGGATGAATGTGGATGAAGCAAAAGAAGTATTCCAGAATCGTAGCAATTGGCGGTCTATAGTTTCTGCCTACCCCTATGTATGTATGTATTAAAGATACAGGTGATTATTATAAAAGGCATTAGCGAAAAGCTCGTTATATCAAATGCAAATTTCTCGCAGACATCGGCTGCATTCAACAAAGCTATAAGTAACTCTCATTAGCTGCAATTCCTCGTCAGTCTTCATTATTCAAGATAGTTCCTCCCCCTCCCCTTATGGGTCTTTAGCGTATCTCAATAACTGCATTATAAACGTCTTCGCCCGTTCTAGCGTGCAATATAATCAGTACCAAGACTTCACTCAGCTGGTATAGACCGCTATCACTATCACTAGCAGTTATTATCCCTTTGTCTGCCATAGTCATGTATAGATGATAAACCAAAATGTGCCCACCACGCCACGGCCGCAACTGGGTGACAGATTTCTAAAGGAAACTCGGAGCTTGATGCCGACGGCACGCTTTTCCTGTTTTGACGTGGCGGTCATCAATTAATTACTCACTGTTAAGTAATAGGTTTCAAGGACAAATCCAACGGCACGCTCCTCTGACGCTTCGAAATAATTTATTTTTTATTTAATGCAAGGAAGATTTACAGACAAATAACATCATAAACATCGAGATACATAGTTAATCCAGTGCCAATTAAAAATCATCACAGATAAATTGCAAATTTAGAAAACATGAGAGCAGTTAATTAAGTGAGAACTTAACATAGGATAAAATTAAAAAACCAAATTACAGTGAGTGCAGTATCGAACATAAGGGAATCAAATAGGAGTGCCAGTCATAATGATCATTCTCCTAGAACTAACATTAAGGTTTACAAAGAAAAGAAAGAAAGAAAGAATCGTGAATCGTGAAAGAATCGTATCACTAGCTGTAGAACGTTAGACGGTGTAGAAAAACATCGTGTGAAAACCTACATGTGACTTGTCAGCGTATAGCCTAACTTAACCCCTTTCATTCTGAGAGACAACCCGTCAGTAGGATTATACATCGTGTAACATAATAAACATACACCCTAAAAGTAGTTGGTTCAGAATCGGCTACTGAAACGATTTCACAATATAAGTATGCAAGAATCGTAGCAATTGGCTGTCTATAGTTTTCGTTTGTTAACAATTTCGTTCTACAAATGTGTCTAGAATTACAGTTATCTAGAAAAACCTAAGTGCATGCATTATAATCAACCCATTTATTTTCCACTGCTGGAAAAATAAAGTCTCATCTCAGAATATGACGAGCCCACCATGCTAGCCTATGCGTATCAGAATGATTGGTTCCCTTTATGTCGAGCCCCTTTACGTCGAGTCTGATTCTTTTGTTCTTGCAAAATATGTCAGAATCAGAATTGTTTATTTGTCAAACGTATATTGTCAAACTTTATTTTTCTCTTTTATAACCGTTACTAGAAGTTTCTCCTATATAGTGGGTGCATTTACAAACACAAATTCTCACATACACAAACCCTCAGACCATACAAATATTTGCTCCGTGTATCAAACCCACAACACGGGGTGCAGAAAGCGATCGCTTACCCGCTACGTTAAACGTGTCATCAGTTTATTTGTTTGTTTTCAAACGTTAACTTAACGCATGTTTGACAAATAAACGATTCTGATTCTGTTGGAAATAAGAAAAACAAGGCGACTGCGATCCACGGCTTTACTTCAAAGAGCTAGTTAATATTCCTCAGATAACTACTCGTTAACCGCTCGTTAGCATAATATTATTGTTTAGGGTAGGTAATACTAGGCGGACTTTACCGGTAAGTTAGTGAGTAAATGTTTTGAAAGCGTAGTTAGTGATGTTTGCACGGTAATTGGTGATACTTGGACAGCGGAAGTGATGGAAGAAGGAAAAAGGTGAAATGGCGTAATGGAATTTATCCATTACCGACGTAATTTTTCGGGACTACTTACTAAATGGATAAGTGGACAAATGCCTTAATAGATAAATTATTATAAAAGAAGGTCTGTTTCACAATCGATGGGCTAATTTAAAAAGGTATTATAACGTAACATACCATCACGACTGTATTCCCCAAAGGGTTAGGCAGAGGTGTACTAAATTACACCGGTATTACTTCGCTCGCTTGAAATAGATATTGCCAAATGACGTCATTATTGCCCGTTCCCTAAAAATTTATTCGAGACTAAGGCTCATCCGTCATGGACAGGGATAATAATGACCCAAAAATCACCTGCTCCCTGCCCTTGAGTCCGGATATCCGCGCCAAGTTCTCCGGGATAACCGGACCAAGTTCGCCCGGACATCGGGTATCTTCCGAGTTGTCAAGGATGCGGAAATTGGGGATTTTTTTTTATTTTAATTTTTTTTGGAAAGGCATTTTCTACCGCAACTTCGTTTCCGTGAACATTAGAAAAATTTAACTTATCGGAGTTAATTTAGCTTCATATCAATAAAATCAATCATCAAAATCAAGTCAGTAGTTCTAGAGATTTTCTTACAAACATACTTTAGACGTACATCATACGTATTATAAATTTAAGTCATCGCCCGTCGATTTTATGTTTTATTAGGCCAATCTCAGAAATTTATGTACGGATTTTATTTATATTTAAGCGGCGGTAGCCTAATGGCTTGGGCGTCGAACTTGCGATCATGTGGTGCAGTTTCGAACCCCACCCATTGCACTACCGACGTGAACCCACTCGTAACACAAGCATTTAGCTTAGCACGAGAGATTAACAAGAATACTAGTAATGTGCGACCCACATTACTAGTAAGCTTTTTTAAAAAATATATATATAATTTTCATACGATTTTCACCAAAAGAAAGATTAATTGACTATCTAGGAAGGTTATAAGCTTTGATTAGGCTGAAAGCTGACCCCAAGTCCTCAATATTTTTTTAATATGTTAAAATGGTAGTTTTTTTTAAATTACATTTACAAAGACTAAATTTTTAAGTGGCGAGCTCATTGTGATGCAAAGCTTATTGAATCAAGGTATTTCTTAGAATCAATCTATAAAACCCAGAATACAATATCCGTTGGATATTATTTACTTTCCATTTTAAATTCTTGAAGTATCTACCACGGATTAATTTACAAATTTTGCGTACTAATATTGAATTAACGGGGCTTTCGAAAAAAAAATACTGGCTGTTAATCTAATCTAGATTTGATTTAGAGACTGTATTTCACAGAAGAACGCAGTATAGTCACTCACGAAGGCCTTTATAGTTCATCGTAACATAAAATACCATCATGTCTGCATACCCCAAAGGTGGAAAGAGGTGTACTGATGTACACCCACAGTTTGCCTGGCATCGCTTTGTTTAAATCCCATAACATACTTTTTTTTTTCATTGAAACTTTTTTTTGCTAAATCGCAAAAGTTCTTGGAAAGCGTGACCTGGCCTTGTTCTTAAGCCCGGAGCTATCCACTAATTAAGATTTAATTAATGCATTTTAGAGCTTCTTCATTTTTATGATAAAATTTTAGCTAACTTAAATCAAGTGAAATCCTTTTACATTTTCCTTTAATTATACAATATCTAGTACCTGGACGGTACCTAAAGCTAGGAATTAAGTAAAAGCTAGTGTTGAAAAGATGAAGATTGTAAGCACCGCAAAGACATTAACAAAGAGTAACTGTTCTAGCTCCAAGACTTAGTTAAAGAGATGAACTCAACCTCATCATCCAAAGAGGTTTCAACAATCCAACTAATGAATTAAAACCTTTTTAAAAGACCAAAAAAGTATCTATAAAAAGAGTTCTTTATTTCAAAATGTTTGACATTTTTAACAATTAGCGCATCCAAGAATCTCACTAATCGTATTCCATTTGTGAAAACGTGGGTTCTAAATTATGATACTTAATTTCTTATTTTGAATTTAAATTTTACTTTAAGAACTATTGTGGGAATTATGCTATGTAGGGGTCTGGCGGACTGAATTTCTCTTACAAACGTAATACCGAAATAAATCGTAATTCCAACACAATTTAATGAAATTATGATATTATTCCTATTCCGATACTGTTAATCTAGGTTTCTGCTCCACCATTTGGTCCAAAATACTTCACTGGAAATAAATGTCAGCAAATACAATTTTTGATGACTTTATCAACTTTGGAACGAACATTAAAATAAAACTACTTTTTACGGATTTTATCGCGTTGTATTATTATTATTTAATTCCCGACGTTTCGGATCCTTTACAGCATCCATGGTCACGAGCAGATTTTCGATTTTCCGATCTTTTATTTCCAGTGAAGTAGTAGTAGACGAAATAGTACCGGAGGAACCTAGATTAACGAATCGAAAACCGGCGTTAAACAACGCTTACGTTGTGTTTTACCGAGTGAGTGAGGTTACCGGAGGCCCAATCCCCTTTTAAAAGGCGGGCAACGCACTTGTGACTCCCCTGGTGTTGCGGGTGACCATGGGCGGCGGTAATCGCTTACCATCAGGCGATACGTCTGCTCGTTTGTCCCCCTATGCCATAAAAAAAGCTCCTGTACTTCTTTTGTAAAGACAAAGTATCTTTAAAAACTCCATTAACGTGAGATTAACAGTAAATCTTTGTTTTCTTACACCCACATGTGTTTGCGAATTCTTAAAACTTTTTGTTAAACTTCGCTTGTTGAATATTTTTCTCAACAAGAATTAAGTATTTAATTTTATTTTTTATTTTCCTAAGTTTTTAAGCACTTAACGTAATTATATTTTTAATCCCGAAAAATAATCCAATATTGAATTAGCGCTGTATAAAATACTAGTGACCCGCCCGCAGTTTCACCCGCGTTGCCCTGTTCCTAAGAGTCGTAGCGTGTTATTAAAAATATATATTTACCTAAATAAAAAGTAGTCTATAGCACTCAGGGATAATATACCTTTCTAACAGTAAAATAATTTTCAAAATCGGATCAGTAGTACCGGAGATGACTCCGAACATCCAAACTCACAATCTTTACCTCTTTATAATATTAGTATAGATTATTTAGTTAATAAAATACATTTCCCATAAGAAATGTATAGGTAGTGCTTTAATCAGGTGCTATAATATACGCACATGATTTCGAAAAGTCAGACGTATCTGTATTCGAACTCCAGACCTCGACGACTCGAGAGTTCGACGTCTTCATACATAACACTGCGTCTTAGTACGTATTAATCTATGCTAATATTATAAAGCTGAAGAGTTTGTTTGTTTGTTTGAACGCGCTAACGTCAGGAATTACTGGTTGGAATTGAAAAATTCATTTTGTGTTGGATAGCCCATGTATTGAGGAAGGTTTTAGGCTATATAACATCACGCTATGCTTATTAGGAACGGAGCAACGCGGGTGAAACCGCGGACGGGTTGCTATAATTAATAACGTGTTATTAACTATACAATTAATCGTTAATAACACCTAATTAACGGGCACAAAAGAATATTAACCGCCTCGCTAGTCTAGTGGTCTCATAAAGTGTTACTTTAAAGATCCTGGGTTCGATTCCCAGGTCCAGCAAAGTGTTATTGGGTTTTTCTATAAAATTCTCAGTGGCAGCTCGGAATTTGGACTTGTGCCTTGTTAATGGCAATTGGCTCGCCCCCTATTACATGGAACTTAAACATACCGGGGAACTGTGGATGTAAATTAGTACACCTCTGCCTAACCCTACGGGGAATACAGGCGTGATGGTATGTTATCTTATGTTAAAGTATATTAGTTCTTATTTTTCAGCGCACCTCGCCCCATTAAAAGAATATAAATTATATACAAACTATTTGCTCAAAAGAAAATGGCACATGAAAAAAGTGATCTAGATTCAAATTCAAATTCAAATTCATTTATTTGTTGCGAATATAGGTGTTGCATAAGATGTTACAAAAAGTTTGTAGGTAGATGTAGATTCTAGATCAAAGGCAATAAGAGTTATATTATGGGCGCGTTCAGTTGGGCAAACAGCCTCCGGGAATCGAATACTAAATTACAATTCTAATTACTTTTACGTTTATTATTCTAGATGAAAGATGGATATTAACTTCGTTACGCATGTAACTTGTTTTGATTCGAACTAAACTAACAGGCTAGATGACAAAAAAAATATTTTAGAGCCGTCAGATAGATTTTAAAAAAATTATGCTCACGTATTTCTCCTTTTGTTTAACAAATAACAAATGACGGCGATACAGGGCATTTAAGTTTCGCGTGACGTCACGAATTCATAAAATATTTACGAAATAGTGACGTCACAACCTCAAACTCTGGAACTTTGATGCTCTTTATGTTTGTCGATTCTAATTATTTCGATAAAGCAAAAAATACGTGTCCGATATATGAATGAATGTTTTGGATAATCTAACTGACGGACCGGATATAATTATATTTTTTTAATGCAGTCATCATCCCTATTATTACGTTTAATAAATTTTACTAACATATAATATTGTAAGTACAAAGATTTATTAAGTTTATGTGGTATATAAATATAATATAATTATGTTAACTAATATTTAATTTCACACTTTATATTCTTGATATTTGCCTTGTAAAATAATAAACGCTATCCGTAAATTAATAATTAAAATGAATTAATGATAATATAATTTAATAAATTAATAATGAATTAATTAATCACATTTAGCCTTTTGATGCCTTTGCCAAATGAGAACCACATTAAGCTAGTTAAAAATCATATTTAGACATTCTTTTCACAACTATATTTGTAAGAACTTAAAAATTCTAAATAATTAACCCTTTCGGTAACTAACGATCAATAAAAATTGCATGTTTTTTTTTCAACAACAAAAAAGAACAATACAAAACTAACCTTGATCTTCTTAAAATATACTGCAGCATCAAAAACCACCACAAAATATACTTTACGATCCAAGTTTACTACCAATATCTTACGGGATAATAAATACTTCACTACCAGACCGGGTACAACCCAGTCGATTTTTATCAAGTAACTGAGAGTAATAACAGCGTAGACGGATAAACCTGTATTATATAAACCTATAAAATATAGTTTGATAGCGGGATCCGGTGATAAAAATATATGCAATAATTTTGTTATCTATTGTAATACGCTGTTTTGTTATTTTATTAATACTAAATACGAATTGAATTGTGTTTCGCGAATTTTGTTGATGTTTTTTTTATTTTATGTAATGCTCTATGGGTATCTTAAGATAATTTTCTGCGTCATTATATTTTCACTATCATACGCATATTTTCATCATATTTTCTTGGAATCGAAGTTACACTTCATCAAATATTTTCTGAAAATTAAGAAGATGCTACTGAAAGAAAATGTAGAAAAATCACCAAAAAATTTTGTCACGGGAACTAGTACCGTTCTCACTCAATATTTATTATAAAATTTATTTCCGTATAATAGCTTAAAATTTCATTGTTGTTGTTGTTTTCATAATCACGAAAAAATAAACCACATTTTTTCTGTAACTTTTTCACAATCGATGATTTTTTTATCTTTGTAAAAAAATTCTTTGTCTTTGCACGCAGTTTCTTAATAAAATTTTAGAAAAATAATAAATAAATCGTCCTGCAAAAAGAATCAGGTACCGTATATATCACAATAAAAAATAATTGTTAAGTTGAGCACTAACCTTCGGCCGCTCTCACTTCCCTGGAATCGTCGACGATCAACAGGTGGGGTCGTCGCGGTCGCTCGAGCCCTTGCTCGGCGGGTAACACGGTCGTACCGACTTGGGGAACGCCCATCGCGTCCGGCGGTCTGGGCGCGAATGTGGCTCGGAAGCAGACGGAGAGCTACACGCAGGTGTGCGCTGCAGTTGGAGGGTTGCGCTTTGTAAGTTCAATTCGATTGTACTCGACAGCATCGCATCGATAATTACTACGTTGTTAGTATTTCGATGCTGAAAATAATATCATGTAGTTTTCAGGCTTGTAAAATATAACGATGAAAAAACCTTGTACCTATAGATATATTTATTTTATTGCTTTATAATTTAACATAAATGCTTTGAATGATACTTAAAACCGTCCATCAAAATACAAAAAGTTACATTCTGGAGATTAAGAAAAAAATTGATATCCAAGCATATTTTATCTATACATATAATAAAATATTAAATATTTTTAAGCGTTCCAATATTTCTTATAATGCATTTTATTCCAAGAAAAGATCTTTAATATTATTTATTAATCATGTTTTTAATTCAGTATATTTGCTTTAATAATTACGACGGTACGGAGTACTTCAAGAAGTATCGATTTATTTTAAAATATAACCTTAGAGAAAAGAAAACATTATTTGGAGAACATTTTACAGAAATATAACTTAGAATAAAATTGGAAACTTAATATTTAGTATTTATTTCATAATCATTGTAAGTACCTACATTCGTTCTAAATAATAAAACAAAACCAACTAATTATCTAACTAAAACATAATAAACTAACTAAAATGAAGCTAGACTGTGTAAATTAAAAAAGGAATCTTGTGACTTTTCTTTGACTGCGTCATTCGTCTAGCGGTCCTAAGTTCCTGGTCCTGGGTCCCAGGTCCTCAGGTCCTGGATTTGATTCTCAGATCAAGCGAAGTGTTATTTTGTTTTTCTATGAAATTCTCAGTTGCAACTCGAAGTTTTAATTAGTGCCCAGCTAATGGCAATAGGCTCGCCCCTATAACATCGGACCTCAACATACCGGCGAACTGTGGGTGTACTTTAGTACACCTCTGCGTAACCCTTCGGAGAATACAGGCGTGATGATATGTCATGTTCTTAATAATGTTATTAAAATTCCCTTTGCTAATTTAGCATATCTTATAAGTTTTTTTTAAAATCTCTAGAAGGTGAAATATTATTTAATATTTCCTGTAATTCAGTCACAATTTAATTCTGTATTTATTTTAATATAAATATGAATTGAAATCATTAGCGTTTAACATTACATAATGAAATCTGTATTTAGGTACCTACATAGTTCTGAAAAAATCTTAAGTTTCCATTATTTAATTACAGTTCGATTAAAAAAAATAGCTCGGTACTTGCAAAGCTTCATAAAATATTTACAAAGTACTTTCATTTTGACAAATGTCTTAAGTAACGGAAGGCTTTTTGTTCTTTAAATTATTAATCAGGAGCAATAAACTTTAGTTGAACTTGATGTGAGGTAACTTTAGAATTCACAATAAAAACAAATCTAGATTAAAAATATATTACACTAGCTTTTGACTGGTTTTTTTTATTGCATTTTTCGGGGTGTAGAGTGTTCTATAATTATTATTATACATTCATACATACATACATACACTCACGCCTTTCTCCCACAGGGGTAGGCAGAAACTATAGACTGCCACTTGCTACGATTCTTGCATACTTCTTTTGCTTCTTCCACGTTCATACATCTTCTCATAAATACACGCCGGTTGCGAGTGCTACGCACCTGACCTTTTTGAAGGATTTCGCTAATCAGATCGGCGTATGTCCTTCTTGGGCGACCTCTATTATCCAGTTTCTTTTTTTTTTTTTTTTTTATTGAAATAAAATAAATTACAAAGATCATAAAATTACATCTGCCAAACTGCAAGGCAGTTTGTCGGCAGCAAGTTCTCTTGTGTTTTTGTAAATTAAACGCTTTTACCGGTTAGACTTAAATATTAACAAGTATACATAAAGATTAAAGATTATGCTGACCTTGGTGCCGATTCCGTTATACTCATATGATTGTAGCAACGTATTTTGATACATCGGAATCGGCACCTTGGTCAGCTAGGGACACATTGATAAATAATGTTTCCTTAATAACATTTTTAATGTTGTCTTTTTTCCCTCAATATTACATATCACGTGTTTTGGTAGTTCATTAATGAGTGTCGGTATAATCCATCTTCTCGTACGTTTTCCATAATAGTTGTTTACCTTTGGGACAAACAGTTTATTTTTCTTCGACAACCGGGTTGGGTAGTTATATTCTCTCTTTTTTTTATATATGTATTTATTATGTTGTTCTATTATCATTGACATTTTTACCTTCATATCTATTGGCAATATATTACATTTTTTAAATAATTTTTCATAGTCTTTGTTCACACTATCTTTCGTCTTTTTGCTCACTAATAATTTCATAAGTCTAATTTGTAGTGTTTTTATTTTGTTTACATATGTTTTAAAGGTAAGTCCATAACTACACAACCCGTAATTGATAATTGACTCAGCTAATGCATAATATATTTCATACAATAGTCCTCTTTTAACTACTGGTTTTATGGTATACAACTTGCCCAGGACTGACCGTAGTTTATTACATAATATATCTATGTGTTCATTCCATGCAAATTTATTATCTATAGTCAGCCCCAGGTACCTGTAAGTTTGTACCTGCTCCAGGTTAGTACATTGGCATTTAGAGTTACAATTTCTGTGCAAGCATTCATAGCTGTGGCCTTTTAAACTTAATTTAATATTTTTGATATGCGAATATGGAGACTGTATTGACATGCATTTTGTTTTGCTTACATTTATTATTATATCATTGTCGTGTGCCCATTTTATTATATTATCCAAATCCCCTTGTATTGCCTTTTGTACATCCATTAGGTCCTTACCACTAAACAGAAGGCATGTGTCGTCGGCATACATGTATGCTTTACATTGTTTTAACACATTGCACATACTGTTTACATGTATTATATAGCCTACAGGCCCATATACAGAACCAGTTGGAACGCCATACTTCACAATGCCCTCAGTACTTTTACCATCACAGATCCTAACTTCCATAGTACGCCGTTCCAGATATTTGCCAAACCACTTGAGTATGGGTCCATCAATCCCACACTCCTTCATAGCCTGCAACAAGCCGTCATGATCCAGGGTGTCGAAGGCTTTTTTAAAATCGATAAAAACAGCTACCACTATGTTTTTTTCATTTAAATAATTATTAACATCGTCTGTAAATCGTTCCAATGCCGTTGCCGTACTCCTATTAAGCCTGAAGCCATTCTAAATTATCTTCTATGTTATATCAAGCATACCATCACGGTTGTATTCCCTAAAGGGTTTGGCAGAGGTGTACTAATAACACCAACAGTTCGACGGCATTTTTAGGTTCCATGTAATATTCCACCAGTGTTGTGGGTTAGATTACCATCAGTGAAAATAATTTTGTGTTCTCAAGTTCGCGTCTCGGGCCACGGTACAGGACTTGTTCCCTAGTATTGAAGCTGTCTTTAAAAAAAAAGGTAAGATTTTTTACTGTAAACAGTTTTTATATCGCTGATAAATTTAATTAAACAGACATAAACTAGTAAATATTCTACACCCACGAGAAGACGTAAATTGTCAAAGCCTTAACTAATCCACCGCATACATTAAGCCGAGTAATACCATCATTAAATGCACGAACATTGATGGAAGAGTGCACACTCAAAGATCCTATGTTTACATAGACCCGACACGTGTTAGAGGAATCTAAGTAAGCATTAACCTTGCCGCGAATGCATATCAAGTTTAATTAAGCCGTAATGTATCTTGAAATAATATTTTGAGTGCACTTTCAAACAAAGTTATCAAGGCTTAGTTTACAACGGTGCAAATGACGACCATTTTTACATAGTGACTGGGATCGGGGTCTTAATTATAGTTATTACTAATTATTTTACAAATAAAAACATGACGACACGTTTGGCATAGCGGCTGAGCAATCGGCTTCTGCGCAACGAGTTGTGAGTTCGATCCCTACACGGAGCAAATATTTGTATGATCACAGGTAGTTGTTCCGGGTCTGTACCTTTATGTATTTGTAAACACACCCACGATACAGGAAAAAGATCCTAGTGTGGGGCAAAGTTTCTTTAAAAAAAAAACACTCAGATACATAAGACGTTTATATCTATTTACCCTTTAAGTATGAAAACATACATACATAAAAATACAACTCGTCTAAAGCAATAATTTGTTCTTACAACCATATATGCGAACCTTATCGCTATTGATTCAGTTGTTCCCAAGGTCAGCGCAAACATACGAATGACAAAGATATGACACGCGATCCTTCGCTTTTGTTTCATACGATACGATTGTTCCAAAGGAACTTGTATTGTATGTAATATAATATACCTATAATAAAATTGTAACAGGCCGATGTCTGTACATTATAGATATTAGTCTCTAAGGTCTCTCTGTCTGTCTGTATGTTTGTACGCGCATCACGCAAAAACTGCATGGTATTGAATGCAGTTTTCACCGATGTATTGCTAGAGGTCTAACTTAAAATCTGGTGTATGTTTAATATTGATACATCGGCTAGAATCGGACATAAAGTATGTTAAAATTTTTGAGACGCGAGTGAAACTGCGGGCAACAGCAACTAGTGTAATATAATAACATAAACATAACATACCATCACGCCTGTATTCCCCGAAGGGTTAGGCAGAGGTGTAGTGAAAGTATATTAATTGTTTTTGACATTTCAAAAGTACCATATTTATTTGAGTTTGACTTTAAAGTCGTACAGTTAAATCTGAAAATATGGCTAGTGGCCCTTTAAAACTAACCTAGCAAATATATAATAATATGTATCTGACTGCCTTGTTAGTCTAGTGATCCCAAGCACGACTACTAAGATATAGGTCCTGGATTCGATTCCCAGATCGAGCAGTGTTATTGGGATTTGCTATGGAATTGTCAATAGCAGCTCGGAGTTTCGGATTTATGCCCAGTTAATAGCAATGGGCTCGCCCTCTATTACATGGTACCTTAACATACCGGCGAACTGTGGGTGTACAGTCGCGACCAAAAGTCCATAGGCAATCTCACAACGCAATAGCTTGACATTTAGTTTGACTTACGACCTTCTATTTTCATGCATCATCATTGTCGGTAACAAGTGACACGCACTGTGGCACTGGCTGTATCGAGCTCGCTCGTACTGTTCATAGCAATGTAATCCTTACCGTTCTTATGTACTTTTGAGCATTTAATGTACATTAGTACACCTCTGCCTAACCCTTTGGGGAATACAGGCGTAATGATATATATGTTTGACTGCCTCATTAGTCTAGTGGTCCCAAGTGCGACTGCTACACTAGAGGTCCTGGGTTCGATCCCCAGGTCGAGCAAAGTGTTATTGGGTTTTTCTATGAAATTCTCAGTAGCAGTTCGGAGTCTGGATTTGTGCCCGATTAATGGCTATAGGCTCGCCCCCTATAACATGGGACTTAAACATACCGGCGAACTGTGGGTGTACATTAAGTACGCCTCTGCCTAACCCTTCGGGGAATACAGGCGTGATGGTATGTTATGTTATGATATATATGTATCTATGTAAACAAACAAACCCATAGACGCGTCGTAAAATCCTATATGGTATTACGTTTACGAGCTCCGCCAGTGAGGACTAAGCTTAACAGCCCCCACGCGTACTTCCGCGCTACTTAGCTCAAGCACAATGTTATAAAACTTAAGTGACTGGTTTACTTACTTACTTAGTTCACTAACTTGAGTAGATTACTTAGCATGATTTACATTTTAATACCGCGTCTATTGGAACCTTTTATACCTACTGCCTACCTTTTAATGTTATGTCATCATGTCGCCTGTATTCCCCAAAGGTTTAGGCAGAGTTGTTCCAATATACACCCACAGTTCGCCGGTATATTTAGGTCTCATGTAATACACAATAATATATTCGTATTTTGTCTTCTCCCTGGCAATAAGCATTGTCGTTTGCGTTTACAAACACAAATTCTCACATACACAAACGCCCAAACCCAGAACTACCTGTAGATGATACAAATATTTGCTGCATGTAGGGATCGAACCCAAAACACGTGGCGCAGAAGCCGATCGCTCAGCCGCCACACCAAATGTGTCGTCTAATTAGCTGGGAATCGGTCCCAAGACCTTTTGCTCTGCTGTCACTCTTACGACCACTAAACTCCCAAGCTAAAAAATACAAAACAATTACAAAATTGAACACAACACCATTACAATATTCCGTGAACAACCCACGAAAGTACATGTCTACGAATTTACGACACTTCGTAGCCCGTAGCGCTACGCCGTAGCTGAGTAACTGCGTAGCGCTTTGAGACGGTCAGTTTGTTTAACTGAGATAGTCAGTTTATCGAGAAGGCTGCGTTCTGTTTACATTTGAAAATTGCTATCACGCTATAATTTACGTTTGAGGGTAAACAGACTGGGTAATCATTAGCGCTTTGCTTTTAATTTGAACATCGATAAAACGGTCAGTTAAAGCGCTGTGATTCTCCAAAAAAAAAGGTTTATATTAGGTATCGTTATAGTAACTGTTTCACGGCGCTAACACCCATACATAAATACACATTTTATTTAGTGAATACAAGCTGTTGCCTACGGTTTCTCCCGCAAAAGGACTATATACTAATTTTTTTGGACGTAATCTATCTCCTTGACAATTTTTATCGAAATCTGGCAATCATTTAAGTATGAAAAGTTAAATGCAAACCGGGTTTCTTTCATATCACATACCATAATGCCTGTAATCCCTGAAGGGTTAGGCAGAGGCGTACTAATGTATACCCATAGTTCGCCGGTATGTTTAATTGCCATGTAATAGGGGATAAGCCTATTACCATTAACCGAGCTCAAATCCGGTCTCTGAGCTGCTACTGAGAATTTCATAGAAAATCCCAATAACACTGCTCGATCTGGGGATCGAACCCAGGACCTCTAGCATAGCAGTCGCGCGTAGGACCACTAGGCTAATGAGACAATTTAGTTTTTCATCTCCGACTAATAATCAGTACTTTTCTTTTTCGTTGTTATCGTATCAATCTTTTTTTTATGGATTAAGTCGGCAAACGAGCTGATGAGCCCCCATGGTGGTAAGTAGTCATCGTCGCCTATCGACACCTGCAACACCAAAGGAGTCACTGAAGTGTTGCCGATCTTTAAAAGCCCCTACGGACTGCAGACTGCCAGAGCCGTAGCAACCGAAGGGAACTGGCTCTTACTTGTAAAAGTCGAAACATACACCAATGTGCTTTACGACAGACTCCGACGGTTCTACCATCGAGCAAATGTAATGTAATAATGTATATAATTATCATCTTACCTAAGTAAATATAAGAAATTTAAGATTCGTTTAAGTGCGTTCAAAATGTCTTTGGCTAAGTATATTGTGGAACGTCGAAAATGGACATTTATTTTCACTATTACTTAGCTAACATATCGAGTATCAACTTTGCACCATCTTGTCTTGGCAATTTCTGCGACGGTGAACTTTGTCTCATTCGCCATCACCTCTGCCTAACCCTTCAAATCAAATCATATCATTTATTTGCAATAAATAGGGTACATAGAATTGTGTTATATGATAATACAATATAGATCAAGCCTAGATTTTAGAGCCTATAGATTTTACTGAAAATCTATTAGATAACAATATAATTACGTGGGAGAGCCATGCTTCGGCACGAATGGGCCGGCTCGACCGGAGTGATACCACGGCCTCACAGAAAACCGGCGTTAAACAACGCTTACGTTGTGTTTCGCCGTGTGAGTGAGGTTACCGGAGGCCCAATCCCCTTTTCAAAGGTCGGCAACGCACTCGTGACTCCTATGGTGTGGCGTGTGTCCATGGGCGGCGGTAATCGCTTACCATCAGGCGATCCGTCAGCTCGTTTGCCCTCCTATCACATAAAAAAAAATACATCTGTCATACTACTCAGAATAATTTAAAAACTCTTTGTTAGAATAAAATCTGTTATCCAATAACCAGTTGCCCAAAGCTGTTGTTGCTTGGAGAATACAGTCGTGATATGTAGATATGTTTGTGTTCATCGTAGTAGAGTGACAACATAATCCTTTAATAATAATCTCAGAGTACAATATACACAGTAGAATTCACAAGACGACTGAACAAAATGCCTTGCATATGTGTGCGTAAAACATACATTAGTATGTATTGCCCATAGCTCACTCACACATGGATAAATCCCTAGAAATCAGTATGAAGGCCAGTCTTTATAACAATGGCATAAGGTTTGCTTTTCCTTAGTACTACTAATATATCTGTTGTTAAACTCCGTCTCAAATGCTTATATTATGCACTTGCAACATAACCTCTTGTAATTATTGAAGTAATTTTCTGGAGAATCTCTCGGGACAGTTATTTGTTTTCTCCATAGATAGTAGTTTAAAAAATATGAAACATATCATCTCGTGTATATTCACCGCAATATTAAGCAGAGAATCTGGTGAATTATGGATTAATGTAACCCATAATTCACCAGATTATACTAAAGTTTTTTCGAAACTCCGAAGTGGTAGGTATTGAGGATTTCATAGAAAAACCCCAATAATACGGTTACTAGATCTGGGAATCGAACCCGGGACCTCTAGCGTACTAGCCGTGCTTGTGACCACTAGGCTAATGCGGTAGTAACTACAAATATATATTATACATATAATACAAATATATTTCATTTTTATTATTATTCGGTATCTGAAAATATAATGTGAACAGTCTTCTGACTTGACTTCTAACTCTTCTATGAGAGATTTTTTCGAAGTCCCGCAATAGGCTAACGTGGTGGATTATATCCTAACCTCTCTCACTCTGAGAGGAGACCCGTGCCTAAAAGTAGGAAGGTAAATGGATGATGATGATGATTCTAATATGTACGCATGTAATAAAGTATGACTGCCTCATTAGCCTAGTAGTCCCAAGCGCGACCGGTACGCTAGAGGTTCTGGTTTCGATCCCCAGGTCGAGCAAAGTGTTATTGAGTTTTCTATGAAATTCTCACAAGCAGCTCGGAGTCTGGATTTGTGCCCGGTTAATGGCTATAGGCTCGCTCTCTATAACATGAGACCTAAACATACCAGGCGAACTATGGGTGTACATTAAGTAGGTACGCCTCTGCCTAACCCTTCGGGGAATTCAGGCGTAGGTATGTTATGTCAAATAAACTATGAATGTTATTTTTCCTTATATTCCATAAGGAATAAACGTGAAATCTAAACAAAAAATTGTGAAATCCAAATATCCTTACTAATATTACAAACGTGAAAGTTTGTGAGTATGGATGTATGGGTGTTTGTTATTCTTTCACGCCTGAACGGCTTAACGGATCTGGATAAAATTTGCACAAAGATAGATGTATATATAAATGTAAATGTAGTCTGGAATAACACATAGGCTACTTTTTATCTAAGTCAGACCCAATTCTGAAGTCCACACAGATAAAGTCGCGGGCAGAAGCTAGTGTTATATATATCTAATTACTCTCTTTAATATTCCTATCGATTAAAAACATAAAACTCAAGCCAACCACTCGGTATAATATATATGGGTGTAGGATTGCATTACTGGGGCCGTATTATAACGTGTTAACGCTATCATTTTTACGTCGTGAGAAAGAGATGCCGCTCTACATATTAAATAGCCTCATCTCTTTCTTACAACCTCAAAATGACGGCGTTAAGGCGGATCGTTCACCTGAGCCCGCCAAATTCAAATTTCGAGTGGTTTTTCGCAGTTTGTAGGTCTATAATTAGTTCTACATTTATGGCAGTTGTAATTGCGACATTAACTATACAAAATTGACAACTGAGATTTAAAACCTTTACTTAAAAATCCTTATGAAGCCAAAAACTTGCCTAAAACTGTGTAATTGGACAAAATTGACATTTTACACTACTTTTAGCTACAATAATGATTTTTAAGCAATGGTTTTAGATAAACATTCTGAATTTTGTATAGCGAATGTCGCAATTACCATTGCCAAGAATGTAGACCTACAAACTGCGAAAAAACTCGAAATTTGAATTTGGCGGGCTCAGGTGAACGATCCGCCTTAACACATCATAATACGGCCCCTGGTTGCGACCAGCTACATCGATACAGACTAACGATTACATGTGCCAAGTTAAAAGTTAAATCGCTGCACTAAATGTATTGTGTTCAGCCATTAATGCCTCGTCCACGTGCCGATCACGTTCCAGAATTTATTTTTTAATTCAACGATTAGTTTTACGTTAAGGTTCAACTACTTTTACGTCATGGTCACGGTTTTCTGATAAAAGGGCGATTTTGCGATTATTTATACAATATGGGTCCAACCAAAGAAAAATAATATTAACTGTGTCTTATGTTCAATTCTCTGAACCTAAATCAACCTGTAAAAGTTATAAAACAATACACTGGAGTCGTAACTTTGTTGGAAAGGAAATGTTCTTATTGTACATTGAGGTATAACGGTAATAACGGTCAGGGAATTCTTTACTAATAAATGTTATTTTACGCCAATAAAGAATTATTATTAATAATAACATTAAAATTCTGGACGAGACGAGTCCTAGAATGGAGACCCAGAGCGGACACCCGAGGGCGCGGAAGACCACCACAGCGCTGGGTGGACGACATCCGACGACACGGAGGTCGAGACTGGATGAGTCGGGCACAAGATCGTCAGGAGTGGAAGAACAGGGAAGAGGCCTACATCCAAGATTGGATAACCAAAAGGCCACCATGATGATGATCATCATTAATAATAATAATAATATAGCTAAGAGCCTCGACCGACACCTAAGGAGGCTCTCATTAGGTGGTTGGATCAAGGGTTTGATACAGAAAGTAGTACTTCTGGACACGGCCCGCATTGTTAGGAGGTTTCTCTCTCTGGGACCCTGACCATCGGTAGCTTGGACCCTGCTCCCGATGCCGATGGGCTACTATTTTTTACTAAAATATATACAAATAAGTTAAAATAATAAATAAATGGAATAATAATATTAAGGGTAGATATTTTAAACGAATTCTTTTTTTTTTCTTTCCCTTTGTATCATTTATTTGGAACAAATAAACATTTTACAAACAGACATATTGTGGCGTACCTATAACGCTTCACTCATTTTTATTTTTTAAACTAAGAACTGATTATTTATATGGAGTTATTAAGTAACCATCTATTGCGCTCTCATTTAAAATTAATTAGGATTATGTTTGAGAAATAAATACCTTAAAGTATAAAAAACATTTAATTTACCAATTTATTAAAATACACAACTTTCTACTCATTATAAATTATATAAGCCATTGAATAAGTTATTATAGTCTGCATTTGTAAACTGCAAAGCGTGTAAACTTTTGTGGCGTCTACTCTACAAGAAATAGAGTAACAATTGTTTTTGCGGTGTCGTGTCTATTATACTCCAATATTACCGAACTCAATCCCATTTATTAGAATAACAACTTTTTGGACCAACTTGACCTTTACGTCTTTACTTTTGTAACAATATTAAACAAGTGGAAAGCTCTTTATTAGTGTTTAAGGAGCGAATTAATAAACGTAAGGGTTAAGGTCAGGCCACTTGACCCTTAGTAAGGCAAGATATAAACTATAGTAATAGAAAGATACATCTATGGCTCTCTCGTCTTCAACCAATCACTCTTAATAACTTGCATGAATTAATATAAATTAAGTAAACTTTATTAAATTAAAGCAACGCTGAATTTTTGTGGGCAATATGAGTTAAATCATATTTGGTATTAAAATTTTGTTGTAGTTATTTAGAAGGTTTTCAATTATCCCTAATTTTTATCTTACTTATGTTAAGTTCGTGTGTCTTGATTTACTTCGTCCCTTTTTTCGCTTTTAAGCTATTGTAAAGGCTGAATTATTACATTTTAGACAATGAAAAATGATTTCATGTGATTTATGGTATATTCTTAGAATATTTAAAAAAAAACATACCGGCGAACTGTGGGAGTACATTAAAAAAAAAAATATTTTATTAAGCAGGTACGCCTCTGCCTAACCC
This sequence comes from Acronicta aceris, assembly GCA_910591435.1. Classification (NCBI taxonomy): domain Eukaryota; kingdom Metazoa; phylum Arthropoda; class Insecta; order Lepidoptera; family Noctuidae; genus Acronicta; species Acronicta aceris. The sequence goes on along the minus strand of OU342776.1, from coordinate 4,645,904 downwards.
TTCGGGGAATACAGGCGTGATGGTATGTTATGTATTTTTATTTATATCATTTATTCACTTTTCACAAAAAAGGTTCCTTAATTTCTAGGTGCATTTAAAATAGATACTTATTAGCTAAAGAAAAAAAAATAGTAAATTGCAAACCTGTTTAGTGAGAGCCTGGTGCCTGAGGTAGGTTTGTAAAAACCTGTGAATGACAGTATAATGAATAAATGAATAGTTTTACATTAAGCTTTACATGAGACCATCTTGAGAACAAACTCTTCATACAATTCTGTTTTTTATGGGCGCAGGCGCTCCGTCGGCTGTTTTGCCCTCTTATCCCATAAAAAAAACCATGTTGCAACAGTAATTATAAACTATAGATATATTAATACTTAACATCATATTATAATATATAAATATTATATTATATAAACCTATTGGACATTGGAATTATATTTTGAACAGTATTTTTTACCTTTTTTTTTAGCAAAGGAAAAAATTCAATCGCGGGCAGGATTCGAACCTGCGTCTTCTGGTTTGATATACCAGACGCTCTGACCTCTAAGCCATCGCGAACCCTACCCGCATGATTGAAATTTTACGTTCACATTCTGAATTTTCCTTTGCTAAAAAATAACTTAATAATCTTAGCATGGAAAATGCAAAAAAATCACAAAAAGAATTTATTACCTTTCTGGTTAAAAATGAAAAAAATACCAATTACTAAGAAGCCGATGATTACATACTTCAATGGCTTGCAATTTCGGGCACACATAAATTCTCAAATGCGCAAATTAATACCACGAATTGGGTCTATCAATAAAAGCAATTATGAAAATACACATAAGTTGTCACAGACCAAATTGGAAACAATGCTCGAGGGATTCGTTACCTCTTAGTTTCATCTTTAATTAAATAACCAATCAGAAATCACTTAATTATAAGCCCATTGTAAATAGCCAACTATATTATTTTCCCAAGTTTAGTTACAAATATTAATTTGAAAGAGAAATTGGCAAAACTTTTTGTTTATATAAAGACATTGTAAACACAAAAATGGGACAAAAATTAATTTTATTTACTTACACTTAAAACAATCATTGTTTTTATGGATTATGTTGTGTTTCGCCGAGTGAGTGAGGTTACCGGAGGCCCAATCCCCTTTTAAAAGGTCGGCAACGCACTTGTGTCTCCTCTGGTGTTGCGGCTGTCCATGGGCGGCGGTAATCGCTTACCATCAGGCGATCCGTCTGCTCGTTTGCCCTTCTATCCCATAAAAAAAAATGCAGATTCTAGCAAAAATGAATATGATACCTATATTAGGTATAACAATATTAATGCAAAATCTAACTGACTCACTTAAAATTTAGCATATAGATTTTTTAAGGTTTTAATTCTAATAAAGAATTTTGAGACGTTCCCACAGATTTGGAAAAAACGAGATCAACGCAAGTTACGCCGCAGGACAGAGATAGTGATCTATAAGATTTCTTATGTTTCAAAACCTAAGTACACTTCAAACCCTTTGGTAATTCAACACAAAACTAGTAACACTAACATATTTGCACCTTGTTAACGGTAAAGTTGGTACTAAGCTATGTCTCATTATAAGGTAGATACTCTTTATAAACTGGAGTCCTTATTCCAAAACGCTTTGACAATTTCTATTACCCATTAACACTTAAAAATATATAGCTGTCTTTATTATTTTACCTATCATAACATACCATCACGCCTGTAATCCCCTAAGGGTTAGGCAGAGGCGTACTAATGTAAAACACACACACACACACATCACATTACACACATGCCACACACACTCAAATTACATACGCCAAAAAAAATGTTGATTCTATAAACTTACATACCATCACGCCTGTATTCCCCGAAGGGTTAAGCAGAGGCGTACTAATGTAACCCACAGTTCGCCGGTATGTTTAGGTTCCATGTAAGTAATAGAGGGCGAGCCTATTAACCAGGAACAAATCCCAAACTCCGGGCTGCTACTGGGAATTTCATAGAAAAACTCAATAACACTTTGCTCGACTTGGGAATCGAACACAAGACCTCTTGCGTAGTAGTCGTGCTCAGGACTACTAGGCTAATGAGGCAGTTTATCAGTTTGCTATTTTTAAAGAGAAACGGCGCTAGAAATAATATCCATTTTAGTTAATATGCGTTTTAGAATAAGGTGCTAATTAAATAAAAGGCGACGTTTGTTTCCCGAGTCAAGCAAATGTTTGCTTAAAACCACACCAAAAATAAACATTTGTATTAAAATAATTAAAATTTAATTAAGCGGTGGCATCTACTCTGGTGGCCTTGGAGATGAAGGTTGGCACACACTGAGGCGAAGGGAGTGTTTGATTGATGGCAATAAGGTATAATTTAAACGAACTCTTTGAGCCCATGTTTGTACAAGCTTCAGAAGTTTAAATTGATCGTGTGTATTTTTCGCCACAATTACCACATCATCGTTTATTGTTTTATTTGATAGGTTATATTGTAGAGAAGTGAACATAATTGGTTATATATATTTTATTCGAGGTCAACGAAGGTCATCAAATCCTTCATTATTATTTCACACTAAAAAAATCACACAGTACAGATATAAAAATATTTTTCATTGCATAATTATTAACGTGGGAGAGCCATGCTTCGTTACGAATGGGCCGGCTCGACCGGAGTGATACCACAGCCTCACAGAAAACCGGCGTCAAACAACGCTTACGTTGTGTTTCGTCGAGTGTGTGAGGTTACCGGAGGCCCAATCCCCTTTTAAAAGGAGGGCAACGCACTTGTGACTCCTCTGGTGTTGCGTGTGTCCATGGGCGGCGGTAATCGCTTACCATCAGGCGATCCGTCAGCTCGTTTGTCCCCTTATCCCATAAAAAAAATTCAAGAAAGTAAACAAGAATTAAACCAAAGTTAAGATGTTTGGAAAGTAATTTTCCAAACTTCTTGAGTTAAGGGATATTATTTATTTGTTTTTATGATTCGTGTATAATCATGATTTTTCTTTCAGTGTAAATGAACTAGCAAATCGTAGCAAGTGGCGGTTTATAGTTTCTAACTACCCCTGGGGGAGAAAGGCGTGAGTGTATGCATGTATTTATTTATGTATAAAAATGGGGTATCTTTTTTGGATACAACAGATACTACAGTGGGTTAAGGATAAAATGAAAATTTAATATTCGAATACAAACAAAAGTACGCATTATTTTTGCGTAATCCTTAGCGCGTATCATCCCACACGATACGAGATAGTGGGCGGAGACCCTTACCCCATAACGTAATAATATCTATGTATTATATAAAATTTGGTTAGAGAAACGTATGTTATCTTATATCCAGTAAGCGTTACATTACTTGACATTTACAAAACTTACTTTATTTAGATACTAGCTGTTGACCGCAGTTTCACTCACGTCCCAAAAAGATTAATATACTCTAAGTCCAATTCTAGGCTACGTATCAAAATGAAACATGCACGAGATATTAAGTTAGACCTCTAGCAATACATTGGTGAAAACTGCATTTAATTCCATGGAGTAGTTTTTGCGTGATGCGCGTATAAACATACACACAGACCGACACAAATTCTAAAAATTGATATTTTGGCTGTTGCTCTGATAGAGTCCCCCCATATTAGTTTTTCTTTAATATCTAAAATGTACAGACATCGACCTGTTAAATATTAATTATAGGTATAGATTATATCCAGTAAGCGTTACAGTACTTGACATTTACAAAACTTACTTTATTTTGATGTTTCGTTAGGATTTCAAAGGTAAAAGAGAAAGTTGATAAATAAATAATATTTGAAAACTTAGCTAGATGAAGAGTTAAACAGGGTCGACCTTGGAATCGATAAGGCTTGAGACTAGTCTGGCCTGGTGGAACCACAAACAGTGTCTGAGAGCTCTTTTCAAATAGCTATTCAGCTTACACAATGGAATACTGTAAAAAATGTTTGGTGCTAACCTTTTTTGTGAATTGTGGGAATGGATCATTAGATCCTAGCGTGGAGTTTTTATTAAAGTTAACAAAATGCATTTCTTCCCAGCGAAACAGATAGATAGCAGAAAAACTACAGCCTACATTCTGGATGGAATAGTCAGGCATGGAGCACTCCATAGCTCTGATTATAGCCATAGCCTTTTACTAACGCTGAGCAGGAGCAACCTGCGCATTGTGACGAGAGTCTTAAGGGTCCGGCGGAATTTGAATTGCCCACAAAACGTAATACCCAAATAATTTGTAATTCTTACAATATTCTAACAAATTATGTTATTATTTGGATTGGGATACCGTTAATCTAGGTTGCTACGTTACCATTTTGACCACCAAAATACTTCACTGGAAATAAATGTAAGCGAAAGCAACTTTTGATAAAATTACCAAGTTTTGAACTATTTTCCAATCTTTTATGTCCAGTGAAGTAGTAATAGACGAAATAGTATCGTAGGAACCTAGATTAACGGTTACCAAATCCAAATATGTAATAATATGATTTGATAAAATATTGTCTGGATTACGATTTATTTCGGTATTACGTTTTTGTGGGCAATTCAAGCTCCGCCGGACCCTTAAGGCTTGTTGCTTAAACAAGCACATGTTTAACCTGAGGTTGAGCGATACGCAAACCTGTCGACGTTGTGAGGAAGCTTCACACACTTCACACCACTTCACCTTCTTGGGAAATGCGGAGCGCTAATACACAAGCGTAGTGTTCATCTAGGGAAACACACCTCATGCCCAGATGCAATAAAGGAGCTCACCCCTAAGAAAATCCTGCATTTCGTAGTAGCTGCAGGATTCAGCGGTGAACTCTAACTCAACCAGTGGCGATCGCAATAAACCGACAGCGGTCGCAGTGATACTATAGCCGCAAGCAAATAACAAAAAATAATAACCTACCCTCTCTTATTCTGACGGAAGAAAGCCCAGCAGCGGGAAATATTCCATATAAAAACCTCATGCAATTTATTATATACAATTTATTCGTGGTTTGCTGAACTATAATAAGGTTAAGTCTAAACTCTATACAAAAGTCAGTTGTAGGGCCGTCAAAAGTACCTATTTTATGTTGTAAAAGTTATTATTGAAATACAAATTTGTATTCCTTTCAGTTTTCATAATACATTTATAAAATGAAATATAAAATATTCAGATTTAGTTTATGCATCTAAAAATCGAAATTTGAATAACTTCGAGATTCGCGTTCTTGCTTCTTTTTTTATGGAATTGAGTCGGCAAACGAGCTAACGAGCCACCTTGTAGTAAATAGTATTCGTCGCCCATGGACACCTGCAACACCAGAGAAGTTGCTAATGCGTTGCCGACCGACCCGAGCCCCTACGGACTGCAGATTGCCAGAGCCTCTGCAACCGAAGGAAACTAGCTCTTACGCGCAAAAGTCGAAACACACACCAAGGTGCTTTACGACAGACTCCGACGTAGGGGTGGTCGCCAGCCAGTCAGACCCCAAGTCCTACCACCGAGCAAGTCAGATATTTTCACGCCTCTTATGGGATGCCTATCTGAAAGGCAGTGAGGAACAGTATTCTAACCCGTCCCCACACGGGGAAATTCAATTCTTCTACAAATATTCTTTTAATTTTAAATTTTTATTATATACATACATAACATGACCTGGAAATCGAACTCAGGACCTCTAGCGTAGCAGTCGCGCTTAGGACCACTAGACTAATGTGGCAGCGGAATAGACCAAGAATAGATTTAGCATTTTGTCTGTAATTCGTTACATAATAGGATAACAAGTACGTTGCCCGTCTTTTAAAAGGGGATTGGGCTCTCACTCACTCGGCGAAACACAACGTAAGCGTTGTTTGAGTCCGTGGTATCACTACGGTCGAGCCGGCCCATTCGAGCCGAAGCATTGCTCTCCCAGATTTGTTTTTTCCATGCTAAGATTATAAAGTTATTTTTTGTTAGTAGTTGTCCGTTTGGATACGGACCTGCATCTTCTGGTTCAATACACCAGACGCTATGACCAACTAAGCCACCGCGAGTCCCACCAGCCAGGTCGAAATTTGCCTTCACATTCTGAATTTCGACGTCAGTAACATCTATTGAAAAGCAAGTTACTTTGCTTCTCAACCGACACGACTTACTTTACAGTTAGTTCGATATCGTAGGATGCCACCTTACCTTTTAACTATGTTTTTGTATTTTTTTGCATTTTCCATGCAAAGAATAATGACTGCTTCATTAGTCTAGAGGTCCCAAACGCGACTGCTACGCTAGAGGTCCTGGGTTCGATCCCCAGGTCGAGCAGCGTTATTTGCGTTTTTCTATGAAATTCTCAGTAGCAGCTCGGAATCTGGATTTGTGCCTCGTTAATGGCAATAGGCTCTCCCCCTATTACATGGGACCTAAACATACCGGCGAACTGTGGGTGTACATTAGTACGCCTCTGCCTAACCCTTCTGGGAATACCGGCGTGATGGTATGTTATGTTAGAATAATGACCTGTAGTAGACGTCATTTAATATCACATCAATAGGTGTATGAAATATTTTCACGGTTTTTACCAGATAATGCATAAATGAACCTGGGACGTTAAGCGAGTAACGCGCTTCGCTGGACTAAAAGGCACCCACGCAGGGCTAAATACTGTGCAGGCAGCTTTTATTACTAGGAGGTCATCGGTTCGTCAGTAGACGTTACAACCTGTAACAGAATAAGCGCAGGACCTGAATCAGTTCAGAATCGACTAATTAATCGATTACAGCGGTTTTTATACCACTAAGATGGCAAAGAATCATACGGCCCGCTTGATGGTAAGCGGTTACCGTAGCCTATGGACGCTTGCAACACCAGGGGTATTACTCGCGCGTTGCCGACCGTTTAGAAATCATTTCACACGCTTTTTGAAGAACGCCATGCTGTAGTCCTTGTTAATTTTTACCGAAAAGATAATTAAAATACCTGTGTTAATGATCATGATCAAAAGTATGTGTAAGAATTGTACTTGAGCTAACTAGATGGCGTTGGCATCGAAATACATTGCGATATGGTTTCGTTACAACGATTTGGTTAGGGTCCTGTGATTTTTTTCGAATATAGGCTTCTACATATAGATCAGTATACAGTGATTTATTTACCCACAATATACACACACACATTATATACATACACACACACATATATTATATTATACACTTACACACACACATATTTATATACACACAAGGTCAATTTAAGTACTAAGCGAGTTCGGTACTTAACAACCTGAAATTATGGCCCCCTGATCCATCAATGAATCCATTCAAATTCGAGTTATGGAAAACTGAAACCTATTTGCGCAGTTTGTTATTATGTGCGTGCGCACGCCTATATCGTAGTCGTAGTGAGTACGACTATATACTCGTAGTACGGCCACAAGTTCTGCGTTTAGCTGGTATAACTAATTTCTTGAAAAAAAATATGCAAAATGATTTTAGGGTTTCGTTGTTATATTTATGACTCGAGTTTGAGGTCTTTAACTTATTCAGTTACGCGTTGATTTTTAAGCTGTAAGTTAAAAGTATAATAAAAAAGTTTTTCTTCGATATATTTTATATATATTATACTCCAGAAGAATCTTTTTACTAACATCCTACCTCGGGAGACAGGTCAATAACCCACCACGAAACCAATGAGTAAATACACCAAAAAGTATGTGTCACTAATAACCACTCAGTGTGAAAATTGGTACTAGAACTTTCTATCGTATTACGAAGATAATTAAAAAAAATTAAAACTATCAAAGCAACAGCACCTCTTTGTTAAGACCTGTCAACAAGTTCGTAACACACGTTCGTCCTTTGCAGTATTAAAATTCATACGAACAAATTGTGTTGTGAACTTTTCATCACAAACTTCAGTCAACGGCACGTATATTAAAAGAATTAAAGTCAACACACTTTCTTTTTTTTTCTTGTCGATGAACTTGAGTGAATACAGACGATCTTTTTAATCAGTCACCTCTCTTTCCGTACAAATATCTACCTTGCATATTACCGACATTATATACCTTTTATAAGTTGGTTCCCTCGAGAATCTGAATCTCGCCAATCTATTGTTATATGATGCCATCCAAGCATATTGGCCGTCTGATAGTAAAACACACACACACACACACACAGACACACGCACGCAGCACGAACGCACGCGTGCGCGCACACACACACACACACACACACACACACACACACACACACACACACACACACACACACACACACAATAATTACATAATTGCAGAGGTCAGGGATTTTTTTATATACCGCAGGGGTCGGGGAATTCTTTATATACAGAATATAAAAAAATCCCTGACCCCTATCTCTAAACAGTAACTGTGTTAATAAATATTTATATATTTAGGATGCCAATGCAACCTATAGACGCCATTGAAGGACGTCGGTTGTTACAATGTTAACGAAGGTTTTATAATTACATCAACTGATATCAATTCCCGATTCCTGGATTCGACCTTGGATCGTGTGTATTTTTCGCCACAATTACCACATCATCGTTTATTGTTTTATTTGATAGGTTATATTGTAGAGAAGTGAACATAATTGGTTATATATATTTTATTCGAGGTCAACGAAGGTCATCAAATCCTTCATTATTATTTCACACTAAAAAAATCACACAGTACAGATATAAAAATATTTTTCATTGCATAATTATTAACGTGGGAGAGCCATGCTTCGTTACGAATGGGCCGGCTCGACCGGAGTGATACCACAGCCTCACAGAAAACCGGCGTCAAACAACGCTTACGTTGTGTTTCGTCGAGTGTGTGAGGTTACCGGAGGCCCAATCCCCTTTTAAAAGGAGGGCAACGCACTTGTGACTCCTCTGGTGTTGCGTGTGTCCATGGGCGGCGGTAATCGCTTACCATCAGGCGATCCGTCAGCTCGTTTGTCCCCTTATCCCATAAAAAAAATTCAAGAAAGTAAACAAGAATTAAACCAAAGTTAAGATGTTTGGAAAGTAATTTTCCAAACTTCTTGAGTTAAGGGATATTATTTATTTGTTTTTATGATTCGTGTATAATCATGATTTTTCTTTCAGTGTAAATGAACTAGCAAATCGTAGCAAGTGGCGGTTTATAGTTTCTAACTACCCCTGGGGGAGAAAGGCGTGAGTGTATGCATGTATTTATTTATGTATAAAAATGGGGTATCTTTTTTGGATACAACAGATACTACAGTGGGTTAAGGATAAAATGAAAATTTAATATTCGAATACAAACAAAAGTACGCATTATTTTTGCGTAATCCTTAGCGCGTATCATCCCACACGATACGAGATAGTGGGCGGAGACCCTTACCCCATAACGTAATAATATCTATGTATTATATAAAATTTGGTTAGAGAAACGTATGTTATCTTATATCCAGTAAGCGTTACATTACTTGACATTTACAAAACTTACTTTATTTAGATACTAGCTGTTGACCGCAGTTTCACTCACGTCCCAAAAAGATTAATATACTCTAAGTCCAATTCTAGGCTACGTATCAAAATGAAACATGCACGAGATATTAAGTTAGACCTCTAGCAATACATTGGTGAAAACTGCATTTAATTCCATGGAGTAGTTTTTGCGTGATGCGCGTATAAACATACACACAGACCGACACAAATTCTAAAAATTGATATTTTGGCTGTTGCTCTGATAGAGTCCCCCCATATTAGTTTTTCTTTAATATCTAAAATGTACAGACATCGACCTGTTAAATATTAATTATAGGTATAGATTATATCCAGTAAGCGTTACAGTACTTGACATTTACAAAACTTACTTTATTTTGATGTTTCGTTAGGATTTCAAAGGTAAAAGAGAAAGTTGATAAATAAATAATATTTGAAAACTTAGCTAGATGAAGAGTTAAACAGGGTCGACCTTGGAATCGATAAGGCTTGAGACTAGTCTGGCCTGGTGGAACCACAAACAGTGTCTGAGAGCTCTTTTCAAATAGCTATTCAGCTTACACAATGGAATACTGTAAAAAATGTTTGGTGCTAACCTTTTTTGTGAATTGTGGGAATGGATCATTAGATCCTAGCGTGGAGTTTTTATTAAAGTTAACAAAATGCATTTCTTCCCAGCGAAACAGATAGATAGCAGAAAAACTACAGCCTACATTCTGGATGGAATAGTCAGGCATGGAGCACTCCATAGCTCTGATTATAGCCATAGCCTTTTACTAACGCTGAGCAGGAGCAACCTGCGCATTGTGACGAGAGTCTTAAGGGTCCGGCGGAATTTGAATTGCCCACAAAACGTAATACCCAAATAATTTGTAATTCTTACAATATTCTAACAAATTATGTTATTATTTGGATTGGGATACCGTTAATCTAGGTTGCTACGTTACCATTTTGACCACCAAAATACTTCACTGGAAATAAATGTAAGCGAAAGCAACTTTTGATAAAATTACCAAGTTTTGAACTATTTTCCAATCTTTTATGTCCAGTGAAGTAGTAATAGACGAAATAGTATCGTAGGAACCTAGATTAACGGTTACCAAATCCAAATATGTAATAATATGATTTGATAAAATATTGTCTGGATTACGATTTATTTCGGTATTACGTTTTTGTGGGCAATTCAAGCTCCGCCGGACCCTTAAGGCTTGTTGCTTAAACAAGCACATGTTTAACCTGAGGTTGAGCGATACGCAAACCTGTCGACGTTGTGAGGAAGCTTCACACACTTCACACCACTTCACCTTCTTGGGAAATGCGGAGCGCTAATACACAAGCGTAGTGTTCATCTAGGGAAACACACCTCATGCCCAGATGCAATAAAGGAGCTCACCCCTAAGAAAATCCTGCATTTCGTAGTAGCTGCAGGATTCAGCGGTGAACTCTAACTCAACCAGTGGCGATCGCAATAAACCGACAGCGGTCGCAGTGATACTATAGCCGCAAGCAAATAACAAAAAATAATAACCTACCCTCTCTTATTCTGACGGAAGAAAGCCCAGCAGCGGGAAATATTCCATATAAAAACCTCATGCAATTTATTATATACAATTTATTCGTGGTTTGCTGAACTATAATAAGGTTAAGTCTAAACTCTATACAAAAGTCAGTTGTAGGGCCGTCAAAAGTACCTATTTTATGTTGTAAAAGTTATTATTGAAATACAAATTTGTATTCCTTTCAGTTTTCATAATACATTTATAAAATGAAATATAAAATATTCAGATTTAGTTTATGCATCTAAAAATCGAAATTTGAATAACTTCGAGATTCGCGTTCTTGCTTCTTTTTTTATGGAATTGAGTCGGCAAACGAGCTAACGAGCCACCTTGTAGTAAATAGTATTCGTCGCCCATGGACACCTGCAACACCAGAGAAGTTGCTAATGCGTTGCCGACCGACCCGAGCCCCTACGGACTGCAGATTGCCAGAGCCTCTGCAACCGAAGGAAACTAGCTCTTACGCGCAAAAGTCGAAACACACACCAAGGTGCTTTACGACAGACTCCGACGTAGGGGTGGTCGCCAGCCAGTCAGACCCCAAGTCCTACCACCGAGCAAGTCAGATATTTTCACGCCTCTTATGGGATGCCTATCTGAAAGGCAGTGAGGAACAGTATTCTAACCCGTCCCCACACGGGGAAATTCAATTCTTCTACAAATATTCTTTTAATTTTAAATTTTTATTATATACATACATAACATGACCTGGAAATCGAACTCAGGACCTCTAGCGTAGCAGTCGCGCTTAGGACCACTAGACTAATGTGGCAGCGGAATAGACCAAGAATAGATTTAGCATTTTGTCTGTAATTCGTTACATAATAGGATAACAAGTACGTTGCCCGTCTTTTAAAAGGGGATTGGGCTCTCACTCACTCGGCGAAACACAACGTAAGCGTTGTTTGAGTCCGTGGTATCACTACGGTCGAGCCGGCCCATTCGAGCCGAAGCATTGCTCTCCCAGATTTGTTTTTTCCATGCTAAGATTATAAAGTTATTTTTTGTTAGTAGTTGTCCGTTTGGATACGGACCTGCATCTTCTGGTTCAATACACCAGACGCTATGACCAACTAAGCCACCGCGAGTCCCACCAGCCAGGTCGAAATTTGCCTTCACATTCTGAATTTCGACGTCAGTAACATCTATTGAAAAGCAAGTTACTTTGCTTCTCAACCGACACGACTTACTTTACAGTTAGTTCGATATCGTAGGATGCCACCTTACCTTTTAACTATGTTTTTGTATTTTTTTGCATTTTCCATGCAAAGAATAATGACTGCTTCATTAGTCTAGAGGTCCCAAACGCGACTGCTACGCTAGAGGTCCTGGGTTCGATCCCCAGGTCGAGCAGCGTTATTTGCGTTTTTCTATGAAATTCTCAGTAGCAGCTCGGAATCTGGATTTGTGCCTCGTTAATGGCAATAGGCTCTCCCCCTATTACATGGGACCTAAACATACCGGCGAACTGTGGGTGTACATTAGTACGCCTCTGCCTAACCCTTCTGGGAATACCGGCGTGATGGTATGTTATGTTAGAATAATGACCTGTAGTAGACGTCATTTAATATCACATCAATAGGTGTATGAAATATTTTCACGGTTTTTACCAGATAATGCATAAATGAACCTGGGACGTTAAGCGAGTAACGCGCTTCGCTGGACTAAAAGGCACCCACGCAGGGCTAAATACTGTGCAGGCAGCTTTTATTACTAGGAGGTCATCGGTTCGTCAGTAGACGTTACAACCTGTAACAGAATAAGCGCAGGACCTGAATCAGTTCAGAATCGACTAATTAATCGATTACAGCGGTTTTTATACCACTAAGATGGCAAAGAATCATACGGCCCGCTTGATGGTAAGCGGTTACCGTAGCCTATGGACGCTTGCAACACCAGGGGTATTACTCGCGCGTTGCCGACCGTTTAGAAATCATTTCACACGCTTTTTGAAGAACGCCATGCTGTAGTCCTTGTTAATTTTTACCGAAAAGATAATTAAAATACCTGTGTTAATGATCATGATCAAAAGTATGTGTAAGAATTGTACTTGAGCTAACTAGATGGCGTTGGCATCGAAATACATTGCGATATGGTTTCGTTACAACGATTTGGTTAGGGTCCTGTGATTTTTTTCGAATATAGGCTTCTACATATAGATCAGTATACAGTGATTTATTTACCCACAATATACACACACACATTATATACATACACACACACATATATTATATTATACACTTACACACACACATATTTATATACACACAAGGTCAATTTAAGTACTAAGCGAGTTCGGTACTTAACAACCTGAAATTATGGCCCCCTGATCCATCAATGAATCCATTCAAATTCGAGTTATGGAAAACTGAAACCTATTTGCGCAGTTTGTTATTATGTGCGTGCGCACGCCTATATCGTAGTCGTAGTGAGTACGACTATATACTCGTAGTACGGCCACAAGTTCTGCGTTTAGCTGGTATAACTAATTTCTTGAAAAAAAATATGCAAAATGATTTTAGGGTTTCGTTGTTATATTTATGACTCGAGTTTGAGGTCTTTAACTTATTCAGTTACGCGTTGATTTTTAAGCTGTAAGTTAAAAGTATAATAAAAAAGTTTTTCTTCGATATATTTTATATATATTATACTCCAGAAGAATCTTTTTACTAACATCCTACCTCGGGAGACAGGTCAATAACCCACCACGAAACCAATGAGTAAATACACCAAAAAGTATGTGTCACTAATAACCACTCAGTGTGAAAATTGGTACTAGAACTTTCTATCGTATTACGAAGATAATTAAAAAAAATTAAAACTATCAAAGCAACAGCACCTCTTTGTTAAGACCTGTCAACAAGTTCGTAACACACGTTCGTCCTTTGCAGTATTAAAATTCATACGAACAAATTGTGTTGTGAACTTTTCATCACAAACTTCAGTCAACGGCACGTATATTAAAAGAATTAAAGTCAACACACTTTCTTTTTTTTTCTTGTCGATGAACTTGAGTGAATACAGACGATCTTTTTAATCAGTCACCTCTCTTTCCGTACAAATATCTACCTTGCATATTACCGACATTATATACCTTTTATAAGTTGGTTCCCTCGAGAATCTGAATCTCGCCAATCTATTGTTATATGATGCCATCCAAGCATATTGGCCGTCTGATAGTAAAACACACACACACACACACACAGACACACGCACGCAGCACGAACGCACGCGTGCGCGCACACACACACACACACACACACACACACACACACACACACACACACACACACACACACACACACACACACACACACACACAATAATTACATAATTGCAGAGGTCAGGGATTTTTTTATATACCGCAGGGGTCGGGGAATTCTTTATATACAGTATATAAAAAAATCCCTGACCCCTATCTCTAAACAGTAACTGTGTTAATAAATATTTATATATTTAGGATGCCAATGCAACCTATAGACGCCATTGAAGGACGTCGGTTGTTACAATGTTAACGAAGGTTTTATAATTACATCAACTGATATCAATTCCCGATTCCTGGATTCGACCTTGGATTATTTTACATTGTAACTCAGTTGTAATTATAAGACATTTGCGATAAAGCATCAGTCTTCTATTTTTGTACCTAATTATATTCATTTGTCTGTGAATCCATTTCTATTCAGTCACAGACAGAATCAGCCTGTCACTCACAGATAATTGAAAGCTTGTTAAACTAAGTTTAAATAATGCCCACAAAAGCCACCTCCACACTAAACCAGCGCGCATTAGTCACGGGTTGGTACACTTGACCACCTATGAGTTCATCAACTCCAAATCTATAAATGATTGAAACTGGGGACGCTTGGGGAGAGAGTGTTGACTTATTATCACTCTTTTCTTCGTCTTATAACCCTTTTCTGTCACCCTTAAGGGTCCGGCGGACCTTGAATTGTTCACGAAAACGTAATACCGAAATAAATCGTAATCCAGACAATATTCTATCTAATTATGTTATTATTCGGATTTGGATACCGTTAATCTAGGTTTCTACGATACTATTTTCATCTACTACTACTTCACTGGAAATAAAAGACCGAAAAATCGTTCCAAACTTGGTAAAGTTATCAAAAATTGCGTTCGCTTACATTTATTTCCAGTGAAATATTTTGGATAAATTGGTAACGTGAGAACCTAGATTATCGGTATCGGAATCCGAATAATAACAGCATTTTATTAAATTGTGTTTGACTTACGATTTATTTCGGTAATACGTTTGTAAGAGAAATTCAGTCAAATTCAATACTGCCTCATTAGCTTAGTGGTCCTGCGCACGACTGCTCCTAGAAGTCTTGTGTTTGATTCCCAGGTCGAGCAGTGTTACTGGGTTTTTCTATGAAATACTCGGATCAGCAGCTCGGATTTGGGATTTGTGCCCGGTTAATGGCAATAGACACGCTCCCTATTACATGGGATCTAAACATATCGGCGAACTGTGGGTGTACAATTGTAAGTACATTGCTACGCCTCTATTAACCCTCTATTTCCTTTACAGGCGTGATGGTATGTAAGATAGAGAGTAAGGTGAATACTGACCTTGCAGCGTTCTATGCCAATCGTATTCAACTCCAATTCAATTCTCTCCTACCATTGAAGCATATCGTAAAACGAGAGAAAATATTTAACTTGTTTGGAGTCTGACTGCCTTACATAAGAGTCTATCGTAAAGCACGTTGATGTATATTTCAGCGTGAAAGCCAGCACCCAGTTCCTCCTTGGTTGCTATGGCTGCTCTAGCCCGCAGTCCGTAAGAGCTCTTAAGGCTCGACAATGCATCAGAAACTCCTCTAGGTGTCCATGGGCAACGATGACTAGTTACTTAACTAGTCGTTTGTCGATATAAATAATATAACATATATGTCACCTATCCTTTTGTGATTTTGTTTTTCATTTGTCATGCTAAGATTATAAAGTTATTTTAGTAAAAAAAGTAAAGTTAGTTTGGTCTTCTGGTTAGTTTGGTCACCAGATTGGCGTATCTAACCAGAAGACGCAGGTTTGAATCCTGCCTGCGATTGAATTTTTCCTTCACTAAAATATACGAGTATGTCACCTCTAAAGATATTATACAAGCCTAGTCCAAATATTCAAACCTAGGCCTAAATGAAGACCCCGAACCACCTCTAACTAAGGCTAAAGGTTTTTCACCTCGTCAGTAGTCTCCGCCTACGTTCTTATGAAAGAAATTTCAATCATAATTTTAAGTACTTATTTAAACTTATTTTAACTTTATTACAGATATTAAGAAAATATTAACAGATTAAAGTTTTCAAATAAGCATAACTTAAAATCACACCTATTCCCAACGGGTTAGGCAGAGATGTACTTAGGTACCTACATCCACAGTTCGCAGATATGTTTAGTTCCCATGTAACACACTAGACTCACTAAATTAGAATAATATACTTAATAAACAATACTAAAGTAATAGGATTTTTTATTTATCACATGTTTTATTACATTTCAAAATATTTCATAAAGTACAAAAGAAAAATCAAACCATTTATAAATACAAGAAAAAGTAACGCATGGGAAATAGGATCAAAATACCGAGCGGCGGTCAGGCCCCAGAGAAAGAAACCTCCACAGAATACGGGCCTTTACGGCTTTGGAGGAGTACTGCTCTCTGTAAGAAGCACTTGATCCAGCCAGCCCATTTTTATCTTTATTAATTAACATTAGTAATAGCTAAATAGCAGTCGCGGGGTTCACTAGACTAATGAGGCATAACCTTTTAGTAATATGGCTTATATATTCAAGTTCAAACTAGAAATCCATATGTGGGGTGTTCTCGGCATTTAGCTTCCGAGACGCAGTTGTGTAAAGTTGGGTGAAAAAATGGCATTTCGTGATTTTAATTAATAACACTGATAGACAAAAATGACCTTAATAAAAGTTAAATGTAATTGAATGGGTTATTTTGTATCTACAACTATTATGTAACTAATCTGCATTTTTAGAAAATTTCGATCACCCTCAGTTTTTTTGCAACAGCAATTAATCGTTTTTAAGTAAAAACGGTAAAAAAAATGTTTCAAATGATGAAAAAATAACTTATATTTACGTTTATTGAGGATTTTCGGGAATATTTAGCGTCAGGTACATCCCTTTTGAGTGTCCAGCAGTAGTCAGCTAACATGTTCGGACTCCACTTGCCTTGGTACCTTTTTTCCATGTTGGATATGTCCTGATGGAACCGCTCACCGTGTTCGTCGCTGACGGCTCCCAAATTTTGAGGAAAAAAATCCAAATGCGAGTGTAAAAAGTTAATCTTGAGCGACATATTGCATTCCATGTCCTTGTTAGCCGCTAACAGGTTATTGACTAACTCCTCATAGTTTTCGGCCCTGTGGTTTCCAAGAAAATTACGAAGAATATTTCGAAAACATGTCCATGCGGATTTTTCGATCGGATTAAGTTTTTGTTCAAACTCTTCATCAGCCAGTAGGTCTCTTATTTGTGGCCCTACAAATATTCCTTCTTTTATTTTGGCATCACTGATTTTTGGGAATTTTTGTTTCAAGTAACAAAAACCATCTCCATTTTTATCCATAGCTTTGACAAAATTTTTCATTAGTCCGAGTTTGATATGCAATGGAGGTAGCAATACATCTTCAGGATTTATTAAAGGAGTGTGAAGAACATTTCGTTGACCTGGTATAATAGCGAAATACACGTCGGTAAGCAAAATTCGCGTAATCGAGTAAGTCGATATTTTATGAAAACTGAAGGTGATTGAACAAAACTAAGTATGGGGTTTTTATGCGGGTAGGTAGTAGTGTTTGAAAATATGACTTGATTTCGTTTAACAAATTTACTGTTTATCAGTGTAATTAATGTACAAGTTCATACAGTAAATGGCTTTATAAGATGTTTCTAAGTACCAGAAATTTAAGAGAAAGTTGAACAAAAAGGTACCACTGGTACCTTTTTGTTCAACTTTCTCTTAAATTTCTGGTGGTCGCCATGTCAAACTTTGAAAATGCTTTTTCTCAGATCAAGCTTTTTCAGAGTTGTAACTTCAAATATCTGATAAAAAATGTGCTAGTTTTTGAATATTATTTTAATCCATAAGCGTCTTAAGGGTCCGGCGGACCGAATTTCTCTTACAAACGTAATACCGAAATAAATCGTAATTCAAACACAATTTAATCAAATTCTGTTATTTTTCGGAGTCCGATACCGTTAATCTAGGTTCCTACTCTACAATTTCATCCAAAATACATCACTGGAAATAAATGTAAGCGAATGCAATTTTTGATAACTTTACCAAGTTTGGAACGATTTTCCGGTCTTTTATTTCCAGTGAAGCAGTAGTAGACGAAACCATAGGAACCTAGAATAACGGTATCCAAATTCGAATAATAACAATAATAATAATTAAATAATAATAATAATTTGATAGAATATTGTCTGGATTACAATTTATTTCGGTATTACGTTTTTGTGGGCAATTCAAGCTCCGCCGGACCCTTAACTCAATTCCCACTACTGGACCCTTTCTGCTTGGACGCCCACATATATCTATTATCTTATACTAACTATACGATAGTGGAATAACCCTTCTATTTCGGCTCAGAATATTTTCCTTGCCTTCCCAAAAGCGATGTCAATAGTTTTTAAAATGGAGTCAGTGACTACATTAACACCGTATAATTTAAGCGAACGATTATTTTACATTAAGGAGACAAGAAATAGTATTTTTATAGACACTTTTGGTAACGTCAATTGCTCGAGAATTATTGTGGAATGTCTTTGAATTAAGTTATGCATAGTTTGCCATATTTGGTCTTCGAGTCGTCGACATTTAAACACACACCAAGTTGCTCTACGGCAGACTTCGAGGAAAGGATGGTCTCCAGCCAGTCGGACCCCGAAAGGTCTTACCACCGAGCAAGTCTGATATCACTTAAGAGGCAGTGAGGAACTGTAGGTATCCCATCTCCACACGGAACCAGTTTTTCCCAAGAGTTTCTCGTCAAGAGTGACTAAAACAGAAGTGAGAAAGAGGATTCGGTCCTGCATCTGAAACCGCGGGACAATATCGAGCTAGATGTTTGGAAATTACGATAGATTTAATGAGTATAATTTTTTTGTTTAATACTGGTTTCTGACACTTACGCGAATATTAGACATTGAAATAAAAATACTTTTACGGATTTTATTGCGTTGTATTGATATTATTTAATGCCCGACGTTTCTGATCCTTTACATTCAACTAAATAATATTAATACAACACGATAAAATCCGTAAAAGTAGTTTTATTTCAATTTTTGTTTAATTTCATTATTCAGAAATGAATTCATTGGCTGCTCTAATCAGCAGTAAGTAAAACATCATTTTTATACATTTTTGGATAGCTGACTAAATGGACCAGGTTTATTAGTAATTTGTACGCTTGTCATAATCAGAGATCAACAACAGGTTTTGAAAGAAAAAATGTAAATTACTCGTGAATTGAAATTAAGAGGTAGTTTTCCCCTTTGAATGATTACCTTAGCTTAGTTTAAGTGTCAGCTAAAAATGCAAATTAAAAGTAAAGCTATCCTCTAAGTAGAGTTTTTTTTTAAATTGAACTTGAATGTAGCGGCGGTAGCTTAATGGCTAGTGCGTCGGTAGGATCGCGGTTGTCGGTTCAAAACCCATCCATTACATAATCCGAATAATATGTTTGAATTGCGATTTATTTCGGTATTACGTTTGTAAGAGAAATTCGGTCCGCCGGACTCTTAAAGTAACTCAGCCACAAGCGGTCGACACAGTTTTCTTGAAAATGGAAATGCAATATATACATATATCTTATAAACGACGACGGATAGGCAGAGAAAACATAACATATCATCACTCCTGTAGTCCCCGAAGGGTTAGGCAAAGGTGTACTAATGTACAAACCCAGTTCGCCGGTATGTTTAGGTCAGCTACAAATATAAATTAAAAGTAAAGCTATCCAATAAATATGTTTTTTTTTATTGAACTTTAATGAAACGGCAGTAGCTTAATGCTAGGGCGTCGGACTGGGATCATGTGGTTGCCGGTTCAAAACCCACCCATTACACTACCGACGTGAACCCACTCGTAACACAAGCATTTAGCTTAGCACGAGGGTTTAACAATAAGAATGTACGACCCGTATTATTAGTAAGCTTTTTTTTAAAATATGGTATATTCTGGATTATAAAAGAACCCTTTAAAATTGTAGCATTTTGACTTCTCTATCACGTCTAGTGTGCATAGTGTATCGCATAGTGCATCTAGGTAGGTACATAAACGGTTCTTTTATAAAGATAATAGTTGTCAGAGGTCTTTCGTTTATTTCTTTTTCTGTGGAGCGCGCCAACGGAATGAGAGAAATGAACAGATGGCCTGTGAGGTGCAAATGGAACAACGCCGACTGTGGAGACGCTGTTATGTTAACTTTTTTGCTTAGCTTACGTTTTTTATTGTAATTTAAGATTATTCCCTTCCTGGTGGTAAGCGGCAACCACTGCCTATAGACGGCAAAAACATCAGTAGTCAGGTCCGTCTTTACCATCAGGCCTAAGGACCCCGCGGGAGGCCTATAAAAATAATCATACAATTATTCCCCTTTTATGTTCAATGGCCTCAGGATTTTAGAATTTTAATGAATAGATGGGCCGGTTCGACCGGAGTGATACCATGGCCTCACTGAAAACCGGCGTTAAACAACGCTTACGTTGTGTTTCGTCGAGTGAGAGAGGTTACCGGAGGCCCAATCCCCTTTTAAAAGGTCGGCAACGCACTTGTGACTCCTATGGTGTTGCTCCCATCAGGCGATCCGTCTGCACGTTTACCCTCCTATCCCACAAAAAAAAATAAGATGGTCCTGCCAATAGTACTTTTATCACTTTTTTAATCACTTGCGCGTTATTATCGTGACACCTCATTTATTTAAATATTATTTTTTTGGACGATTATTTGAGAACTAGGCGAACTCAGTAGTTGGTTCCTTTCACTTCAAACTTTATCAAGATTTAACAGTAATTTGAAAAATAAAATATTGATTTTAATACTGAAATTCATTGAAATAATAAAGATAATATGACGTTCAATGTTCAATATGGATTTTTCACTTAAAACAATGTAATAAAAAGTGAAAAGTTATCATAACATCGGTCAATCTTATTATAAACTGTAAGTTTAAGTATTGGTAAGAGACAATGACCCTTTTACCTAAAGATAAATCTTTAAACCAAATGTAATGTCCACACGTGTATGTATTATTAAAGTTTGATGATTTGGTTACATAGTGCAATTGAATTTGATTACAAGCCAATTTTCTAAACTCGATCGAACTTAATATGCAAATGTTTGAGTTATCAAAATCAAATTACTGAACGTTTCACATGATTTGTATGTAAACGTATTACTTCGAACAATATGAACTTTAGCATATTGAAAAAAAAATATTTAGACTTATTATTACTTGCAAGGTTCAGTTATTTTTTTAATATTGTGTTACACAGAAAGATACCTAGGTAGCTACTTCATTTTAATATTTTTCTTATTTTCTCTATGACGTAAAATTATATTTTAAAATATTTATACACAACATTTTAGCGTTCGAAGTCACCAAAGTGTCCTTTTTGTATAGTGCGGAAAATCCGTATAGATCATCTGCTACCTGGGGACCACGACAGCCTGCAGCCCAGTGTCTGGACCTCTACAGAGGACGAGGCTTCATGTCGCATCCCACTCGAATACGCGCTTGCCACATACTGGAGACCGAAGCCTCCTGAGAGTCTTTGATCTATCAGAGAGTATCTTGCAAATGTTCGTATACGTCTTGTTGTAATTTTTGTGTATGCAAATTATTATTAGAATTTTACTAATGAATACTAATTCTAGCCTTAAGGGTCCGCCGGAGCTTGAATTGCCCACAAAAACGTAATACCGAAATTAAATCATAATCCAGACAATATTCTATCAAATGATGTTATTAGTTGGATTTGGATACCATTAATCTAGGTTCCTACGCTACTATTTTGTCTACTATTACGTCACTGGAAATAAAAGACTGAAAAATCGTTCAAAACTTGGTAAAGTTATAAAAAATTGCATTCGCATACATTTATTTCTAGTGCAGTATTTTGGACTAAAATGTAGAGTAGGAACCTAGATTAACGGTATCGTAATCCGAATAATAACACAATTTGATTAAATTGTGTTTGATTTACAATTTATTTCGGTATTATATTAGTAAGAGAAATTCGGCCCGCGGGACTCTTAAAGTAACTAAGCCACCTGCAGTCAACACAGTTTTATTATATACATATATCTTATAAACGACGACGGATAGGCAGAGAAAACATAACATATCATCACTCTGTACAAACCCAGTTTGTCGGTATGTTTAGGTCATGTAATTCCGATGCGAGCACAAATCCAAACTCTGAGCACGTACTGAGAATTTCATAGAAAAACCCAATAATACTGCTCGACCTGGGATTCGAACCCGGGACGGCAGAGGACATATAAGATAGACACTTATGAGAGGTTTTTGAAAAAGAAATCATACATTGGTAATTTATAAATTCTTGGACAAAAAGTTTTTTTCAATCGTTCCTACTCCTTTCATTTCTCTGTCTATTGTCAATCGTCGGTATTGGAAAACAGCTAAACAAGGGTATTCTTCCTTCCAGATGACAGCATACTGGCTGTCAAAGTCACTAGAGTAGCAATGTGATTTTAACGATTCATTGGCAATATTTTTCATTAGCTGTGGACCTTGCTAAGAATAGACTAGGTACTCTCCACCAGGTACGGTCCCAACCAGAGACTTTGGGAGAGCTCTTGGTCAGAGAGTAGGTACCTACTCATGACGAAGTAATAGAAGGTTTTTAATTAAACGTGTACGATTTTGGGGGGTCATGACACCCATAACCCCCCTCCCCCAATCCCCCCTCGGGCCACCACTGCTCTTTACAATCGTACTCCGTAATAAAAAGTTGCTAAAGCTGATATTATCAACAGAATAGGCACTAACACTGAATATATATTAAAAAACAAAGAAGAAAACAATCTTATAATTTCTACAACTGCCTCATTAATGTAGTGGTCTTGAGCGCGACTGCTACGGTCCAGGGTTCTATTCCTAGGTCGAGCAAAGTGTTATTGGGTTTTTATATGAAATTCTCAGTAGCATGTCGGTCGAGATTTATGCGCGGTTAATAGCAATAGGTTCGCCCCCTATTGAGATGGGCCCTAAACATACCGACAAACTGTGGGTGTACATTAGTACGCCTCTGCCTAACCCTTCAGGGAATACAGACGTGATGGTAATCTTTTTTTTTTTATTGCGGTGATAGCCTAGTTATAAGACCATTGGACTACCAAGTTAAAGGTCTCCTCTTCGAATCCAAAGCACGCACATCTGATCTGAGTCATGTGCGAATTAATAATTAATTATCACGCGCTTAAGGTGAAGAAAAACTTCGGTGAAGGAAAACTTCGTGAGAAAACCTGCATGCCTGAGAGATTTTCTCGACGGCGTGTGAAGTTTGTCAACCCGCATTATTCCAGCGTGGTGGACTATAGCGTAATCTCTCTTATTCTGAAAGGAGACCCGTGGGCAGCAGTGGGACAATATAATGGGTTGGTTATTATATTTTCTTCTTTGACAAACTGGGATTGGCACTGCATTACATGGGACCATATGGGATAGGGGGCAAACCAGCAGACAGATCGCCTGATGGTAAGCGATTACCGCCGCCCATAGACACCCGCAATACCAGAGGAGTTACAAGTGCATTGCCAGCCCTTTAAAAGGGGGTTGGGCCTCCGGTATCCTCACTCACTCAGCGAAACACATCGTAAGCGTTGTTTCACGCCGGTTTTCTGTGAGGCCGTGGTATCTCTCCGGTAAAAACCTACTAATATATATGTAAATATATGTTATGAATACTACAAAATTGACTTTGACTTTGACTTTGATAAACAATCATTTTGTTTGCGCTAATTGATTGTAGTAACTAGCGTTGTTGCAGCTTCTTTCCCTAAGGGATACTGTTCCAGAATATTATTATGTATTTGCTATTTATTGACGTTATAGGGTTTGAGTGTGTTACCGAATAATAAAAACACACAACTATAAAGATTTGTGTTTTTCGGTCAAGCAAAATGTTATGGGGTATTTTTATGAAAATTTCTGTGGCATATAAAAAAATCAGCTAAATCGATCGAGCCGTTCTCAAATGGTGATCTTTCATGCAGCAATTTATTTTTACCTATTTATGTAGAAGATACATAAGGGCTTATGTTTAACTAATCACTTTATATTGCCAAAAACAGTAAATGATCACCAAAATAAGTTCTAACCGAACCTAAACCTAAAATTTGGTGACCATTTATCTATTTTGGTAAGCATTTTGGTGATCAATTTACTAAATTTGGTTGTCATTATATTTATATCCATACATATGTAAGTTACCCGTGGTAGCTTGGTCTACCATGCACCCCACATTGAAATACCTTATTTATATTGTTACGAGCTGGGGTTCGGGATAAATTTAATTAACACCAATTTCACCGAAACAACAAATATTTTAATTAACTTGACAAACACACAACAGAAATTACTGAGAGAGTCACTACAGTAACACTTATCGCACTATAATGTCGCACTTGTAATCACTTAACTTCACTTTGATATTCACTTCACCGTGTTCAGAACTAAACTGCTCCGGCCGGCCCTCACGACCTGTATTTATATGAGTCACGAAGATTCTAGAATCGAACATTCTCGATAGGTCCACAAAATACGAGTAGGTAAGTACCTAAGTACCTACTTATAAACAATAGACGATAAAGTGATCGTCTATTGTTTACGGTCATTCACCTTGAACCCGGCTTTTCTTCGAATGTTCTACGTGCTTCTACGACTTATCTAGAATCTTCGTGACCCATCTCCGTACTAATAGCCACTTGGCGTAACAATATTTATATTATTTATGAATGTATGGGAAAGATTATGGAGGCACGGGGCCTCGGTAAAACAATACCAAGGTTAGCCATTTTGAATATAAATGTGACGTCGTTTACACGAGATAAATGATACACATTTTGTAACACCGCTCCGGGATTTTCTGAACGAAACAAGTAATACACATGCATTTGTTGAGTGAAAATGTTCAGAGTTGGCATATTAGAGGGCAAGACTATACGGGCACAAATCCAAGATAATGATAATTTCGTTGAAAATTATTTAACGGGATCTAAACATACTGGCGAACTGTGGGTGCACATTAGTACCTACACCTCTGCTTAATCCTTCGGGGGACGCAGGAGTGATGGATGTAATTTAGAAAATTCTGTGTTGGGTACCTTAGATTCGAACATGAGATCTATTTTGGCAGTCCATGGTCATATCACTAACCTATCTTCTTATTCTTTACTAGTTGAAATTAATTTCCATCCTTGAAACTCACGTTAAATCTACAGTGATCTTAATCTATAGGGTTTCTGCCCTGTCATTTTGGGCAGAAAAAATTAATGCCCTGGCATAAAGCTTCGGTAGCCTAATGGCTAGGGCGTCAGACTGACGATCATGTGGTTGCCGGTTCGAAAACCACCCATTGCACTACCAACGTGAACCCACTCGTAACACAAGCATTAAGCTTAGCACGCTTACGCTTAGCACACATTACTAGTATTCTTGTTAACCCAACAAGAATACTAGTAATGTTCGACCTACATGGCTAGTAAGCTTTTTTTTTAAAAAAAACCGTCTATTGCCCAGGCATTTTGGCCAGAAAAAATAAATGCCCTGGCATATAATTATCTCTATCTTAATCCAAACTAATATTAAAAATGCGAAAGTAACTCGGTTTGTCAAAAGCGCTTTTTGAGATGCGAATGAATCCGCGGGGAAGAACTAGTACGAAAATAAGTTATCCAGCAAAGCGCCCCTGTAATAAAAGTAATGCTGTTAAGAAACCCAAGTCTTCATATTGGCGAGTAATGACGTTATACCAGTAATATGAGATTTTAGTAACCCTTGGAGGTCGACCGAGGGCGTTTGTATCGAGTTATATTGATCTGTTAATAATACTTAAGTATCCAGCCGATAGTATTGCGCAAATATACGTTGTTTTACGTGTTAGTGCTGTGCATGGAAATGTTTGCTACTTTTAATTGATTTCCATTTGATGAAATTATTATTATTTTTAACAGCGATTTCGCAGCCTGCTACTTTTCGTTCGCAATGAATTTTCATTCAAAATTATTCATCACTACACTTGCTATTTTGTTACTTACAATGAAATCGTGTAGAAAATGCGATTTTATTAAAATCTGATTTCATTGAAATGCGATTTCAGCAGGCTGTGTGAAAAAAGTCGCAGGTGTGACGTATGAAAATTCATTTCATGTGATTTTTCACATATTATCTGCGGAATGTTCCACGCCTAGTTAGTACTTTAAAACAGGATCATCTTAAAGAAACAGCAATGTTATAACTATTAAACCGCCAAGTGGTAGGTCTCGAGTTCATTGACGTTGACAGAAGAGCGCACAAAAAAAAGAAGAGCATCCCGCGAATCTCGAACGAACCACAGCTGCACAGATAAACATTTTTTTTAATGATGTCACATTTTCTCGGTGTCAAAGTCAAAGTCCAATCTTTTATTACAAATAAACCATTAATACAGGTACTTTTGAATCATCAAAAATACCTGTATGAATGGTTTATGACATTGTGGTTGTTTACAATTTCGTTAAGTATTATAATGTGAGACTCATGTAGCTTGATGTGCAGGATAATACCTAATATTAATTCAATAGACCACGATCACTTGCCTTCCAAAAGAGAAAAAAAATGGCATGTGAAGACTGCCAACCGTAGAACCTAGAACAGCATGGTCTAACCCTTCTTATTCTGAGAGGAGACCTTTACCCAGCCAAGGGACAATAAATGGACAATCCGTAATAATAATAATAAATTACGTAAAAGCATACGGCTCCATTATATTATAGCATTATAGCAGTGATAGCCCAGTGGTATGACCGTTGGACTGCCAAGTCAAAGGTCTCCAGTTCGAACCCAAGGCCTCTGGCCTCTGACTTTTCGAGGTCATGTGCGTATTAATAGTGTTACGCCGAGTAACTAGGACGACGGAGATGGGTCACGGAGATTCTGGATTAGTCGATGAAGCAGGTAGAAAACAAACAAGAGGAATATGCTAGAATGCGGCACCCGCAACAAAAAGAAAGACAAACAAAACACAATAGCGTGAGACCGGGCTCAAGGTCAAGGATTAACAATGGCGATTGTAAACATCTATTGTTCGCAAGTTGAATAAAGGACGTAAACATCTATTGTTTGCAAGCTGAATAAAGGACGTAAACATCTATTGTCTCAAAAATGCGGGCGGGTCGCATTATTGAGATTTATCGAGATTTTTCGAATCCAGAATCTTCGTGGCTCATATAAATAATGGTCGACAGCGTCGGCAAGGGCAGTTCAGTTTTGGACGCATCCAAGTGAAGATCGAAGTGAAGTTACAAGTGATTATCAGTGCGACGTTAAGTGTAACAAGTGCTAGTGTATAGTGACTGTTCGTGTGATTTCTGTGTGTTTGTGTGGTGAATAAAGTGACTGTTTTCGGTGAAATTAGTGATTTTAATTTATCCCGAACCCCAGCTCGTAACATTTGGTGTCAGAAGTAGTGGGATAAATTATGCCGGTTTTACCGAAAGAAGATACGGAGGGTATCCGGACAAGAAGTCAGCGGCAGCAGGAGATGGACCAGAGACGATTTGCAGATTCGCCGTCACTACCTTCGGGTCATGAGCAACCACCTAATGACCCAGTCGCTGGTCCATCCGGGACATCTCCAGCACCTGCAGTTGACCTTGCAGCCTTAATGGCACTGATGCAGGAGCAAGCCCGCCGTCAGGAGGAGCAGGCCCGCCGTCAAGAGGAGCAGGCACGCCAACTGCAGGAGAAAATGCAGAAGGATAAGGAGGAGCAAGCCCGCCGTCAAGAGGAGCAGGCCCGCCGTCAAGAGGAGCAGGCACGCCAACTGCAGGAGCAAATGCAGAAGGATAAGGAGGAGCAAGCCCGCCGTCAAGAGGAGCAGGCCCGCCGTCAAGAGGAGCAGGCCCGCCGTCAAGAGGAGCAGGCACGCCAACTGCAGGAGCAAATGCAGAAGGACAAGGAGGAGCAAGCCCGCCGTCAAGAGGAACAGGCACGCCTACTGCGGGAGCAACTGCAACAAGATAAGGAAGAGCAGGCACGCCGGGAAGAGGAGCAGGCCCGCCGCCAAGAGGAACAGATGCTCCTTATAAAAGACCTTCACAGAACTCTTGGCAAACAGCTAAGTGCAATGAAGGAGCAGGTGGAACAGCATGAGCGTTGGATTTCCGAAGCCAAAATTGAGATGGCTGATATAAGGAAGGCCCTTAGTGATCTGAAGGCAGGAAAAGGATTTGTGGCTCCTGTGGTTGATACTCCCGCGACCCCCTCAGTACGTGGATTTAAAATGCCACCGTTTGATGGAACTTCTTCATGGTCAGCTTACAGACTCCAGTTTGAAGCCTATGTGGAGTCAAATGGATGGGACAAAGCTCAAGCCAAGACGGCACTCACCTTAAGCCTCCGCGACCAGGCTTTAACCGTACTGGAGGCGCTCGGCAAGGATATGACCTACGACCAACTACTGGAAGCATTGGACTCGAGATACGGCGATGCACATCTAGAATACGTGTATCGTGCCCAGTTGAAGGACCGAGTACAGCGCGATGCAGAGACCCTACAGCAGTGGGCTCTAGAAGTCGAAAAGATGGTTCGGAAAGCCTATCAGTCCGCACCTGCGCTTATCGACGGAAATCTTGTTCAGGCGTTTGTCGATGGAATACGTGACCTAGAAGTCAGAGCCACTGTGAAACTTGGGCACCACAAGACCTTAAAAGACGCGTTGGCCCATGCTTTGGAAGTGGAAGTAGTCAGACAGGACTATCGAGCTCACCGTATCCGGGAAGTTGAGTTAACGACGTGCCACCTGTGCGAGGAAAAGGGCCATTCCCAGGAGGGTTGCCCGAAGCGCCGCGAAGTACGAAGAGAAGGTGTAACATCACCTAGATGCTACATCTGTGGAAGACGGGGACACTATCAAGCTAGTTGCTGGAGAAAGGAAGATAGAGAAAAGAAGATTATGGCTGCCCCAAGATGTCACATCTGTGGAGAAAGAGGCCACCTCCGGATGAATTGCCCGAAGCAAAACAGGTCCCGTGGAAGTTTTCCGGGTAGACCGTGCTCTGAAAACTGGAGGAAGAATAGAGATGACGCATATTCTGTAGTCAGGCAAGAGACTAAAGAAGCAGTACCCGTGCGGATGTTAAGAACAGGGCTGAGTGATATACAAAAAGGAAGCAAGGAGCATGTCAGACAGTCAAGCCAACAAACATCTGAGAGGATGAAGACCCGCTATGACCGCAAGATGAACAATAAGGGCTTCGACGAAGGCTCACTAGTGTGGCTACATAACCCCGTACGCAGCAAAGGAAAATCACCGAAGTTACAGGCAAAATGGGACGGTCCCTACCGAGTCGTGACTAAGATCAACGATGTGACCTACCGGATACAGAAAGGACCAAGAGGTGCTCCGAAGATCGTTCATGTGGATCGTTTGGCACGTTATCACGGATGTAATAATGCTCGGGACGAGCATGTCTTAGGAGGGGCCAGTGTTACGCCGAGTAACTAGGACGACGGAGATGGGTCACGGAGATTCTGGATTAGTCGATGAAGCAGGTAGAAAACAAACAAGAGGAATATGCTAGAATGCGGCACCCGCAACAAAAAGAAAGACAAACAAAACACAATAGCGTGAGACCGGGCTCAAGGTCAAGGATTAACAATGGCGATTGTAAACATCTATTGTTCGCAAGTTGAATAAAGGACGTAAACATCTATTGTTTGCAAGCTGAATAAAGGACGTAAACATCTATTGTCTCAAAAATGCGGGCGGGTCGCATTATTGAGATTTATCGAGATTTTTCGAATCCAGAATCTTCGTGGCTCATATAAATAATGGTCGACAGCGTCGGCAAGGGCAGTTCAGTTTTGGACGCATCCAAGTGAAGATCGAAGTGAAGTTACAAGTGATTATCAGTGCGACGTTAAGTGTAACAAGTGCTAGTGTATAGTGACTGTTCGTGTGATTTCTGTGTGTTTGTGTGGTGAATAAAGTGACTGTTTTCGGTGAAATTAGTGATTTTAATTTATCCCGAACCCCAGCTCGTAACAATAGTTAATTAACACGCGCTTATACGGTGAAGGAAAACATCGTGAGGAAACCTGCATGCCTGAGAGATTTTCTTGGTGGCGTGTGAAGTCTGCCAATCCGCACTAGGCCACCGTGGTGGATTATAGCCTAATCCCTCTCATTCTGACCCGTGCCCAGCAGTGGGACAGTATAATGGGTTGATTATGTTATGATAAACGGCTCCATTTCGGTATCTTATACATAAGGTATGTACTACTAATCCACAGTTCGCAGGTATATGTTCAGGTCCCATTGAGGTACTACACCGACTGGTGACCTAAACAAGTACCAAGTACTTGTAAAGACAAACAACTAAGACGAATATTTCACCGAAAGGGTTGAGAGAAACGACCTTCAGCGTCGTATGTCTCAATCATACAGAAATAAAGGAAAAAAC
Source organism: Acronicta aceris (assembly GCA_910591435.1). NCBI lineage: Eukaryota > Metazoa > Arthropoda > Insecta > Lepidoptera > Noctuidae > Acronicta > Acronicta aceris. Next base: position 4,615,166 of record OU342776.1, on the reverse strand, counting down.
ATTGATTATAGAGGCAATGGAGATGTGGTGTCAACGCCGATCTCTATATTTCTCTGTGTACCTTAGATACTTAATGTATTATAGAGGTCAGTAGTTGTCAAGGAATCTTTATTTTTTTCAGTGCATAGCGGCCTTGTAGTTTTAGGGTTCCGTACCTCAAAAGGTAAAAAAGGAACCCTTATAAGATGCCTCTCTTGTCCGTCTGTCTGTCTGTCTGTCCGTGTGTCACCACCGATTTTCTCAGGAACGGGTGGACCTAGCATGTTGAAGTTTATACCAGGTACTGAGGTATAAATTTCAACTTTATTTTTTATAGTCCCTATTAATTGTATAAAAATCAAGGTCCTGAGGCAACACAATAAAAATATGGGCAAATTTAAATTTTTGCGAAAACATGTAAAAACCAAAATTTACCTTAATTTTCAACTTTTTTAATTTTTCGGAATTTTCACTTTACTTGTGCTGTAAGACCCATATAGGTTTTAGGTCGAAAACCTATATGGTAGTTCCCGTTGACCTAGAATCACAAAAATTGCCAAAAAGCAAGGTCAGCCAATTTTATTATGGCGGTATAATGGGTAGGTCCTTACGGAACCCTTGGCGCACGAGTTCGACTCGCACTTGATCGGTTTTTTATTGACATTCTTCACAGTTGAGAACTTTTTACATCTACGGCTCACAGTATGAGTCAAGAATCATCCCGCCATCTTTCCTTCTATTCTAAAACTTGTCTAGTTGGGAAAAGACTGAAACTGGAATCGATCTCAACTAAATTTCTATGGAACCAAGTAGAAAGACTATTCTATCAGAAAAGTTCGTCAACACGAAAATATCTCGTAGTATACACAAAAAAAAGCAGTCGAAATGAAAAACTTCTCCTTTATTCATGTGTATTTGTAAGAATATTTTGCAATCCTCGACAGTCCCACATAGCTGGGCAGTGAGCACATTTTCTCCTTGTGAAGAAAAGACGTCTCCATTCTTTCTTCATTCCGAGGGACGTAGAAACATTACCCCACCGTGTTCTATAGCAAATGTCATGAAAATTGCCTAGTTTCTTGAAGGTGAACGATAGATGTAAATGGATCCCGAGATGTGACACTATATGGAAACCCTCGTCACAGGTACTCATTCAAGGAGAATAGACGTAAGTTGTGAGGTAAGCACGGATGAATGGACAAAAGATTCTTTGATGTAAGTACTATTGAGATCTTTTTATGTACGAATGATAAACACACATCAGATTTTGATATATGAGATTTTCTATTAAGTATTTTTTCCAACGGTTAACTGAATGCATTAATTAGGTCCTTATCTTTTTAAGGATTTCCTGGTTACCTAGACCCATATCATTTTGGATGGTGACTAACCATCTGTGCTGTGCTGAAAATTCACCACAAAATGTTTGAAGTCAGTTGCCGTTTTTTTTTCCATTTTTTATGGGATACGGGGGCAAACGATCAGATGGGTCGCCTAATGGTAAGCTATTACCGCCGCCTATGGACACCCGCAACACCAGAGGAGTTACAAGTGCGTTGCCGGCCTTTTAAAAGGGGGTTGGGCCTCCGGTAACCTCACTCACTCGGCGAAACACAACGTAAGCGTTGTTTGACGCCGGTTTTCTGTGAGGCCGTGGTATCACTCCGGTGCCGAAGCTTGGCTCTCCCACGTAAAAAACGCATTAACTACAGCTACTGTTAAGGATTTATAAAGGTTAATACTGTAGTCAGTGGAGCCACCATTGACCTCATTATTATGCATCCTCAACAACATGGTCATGGATAGTCAAAGATGATGTGCATTTTAACGTTAAAAATATCAACAGTTACATTATATTTTATGTTAAATCTATTGAAGATATTATGTTATCTCTCAAAAGCATCTCAATAATCAATGTACGTTCCTTCTATGAACAAGAAGCGACCTCTATAACAAAACATTTAAACTAATTACAGATAATTATTCTTTGAACTACCACCTAATATGAAAATGTCGTCCTGAAAGGAAAGGTTGATATGACATATAAATATGTAAATAATAAATGTAAAAATAACGAATGAATGAAGCGCCCTCTGTAGTAGAGAAATGAAACTACAATTTCATCGCTAAAAACATTTTTTTTCTTAAATTCTGTGGACTTAATATTCGGACTAGTTTTAAAAATATTTGAAAGGATAAAGTTAAATAAATACGACTGTATTTTATGTCAGATAGCCGATTAAATAATAATATAAAGTTTACAACAGTGCTCCATAGATGGCGTTACGGATCAAATAAAAAGTCGCTATGGTTTCGTTACCGCTCATAGTATATAAGACATGTTAATTATTTATTTATTAGTTATTACTGCTCCTGCAGAGCATATAACGCGTCTGCAGCTGCAGTAATAACACGGACCGCAAAGAGCTTTAAAAATATATTAATTACAATAATCATCAGGCTTGAATGCTTGATGCAGCATATTGCTGACCTTTCTGACATCGATGATTTTAATTTGCGTCGTCACTTTTTTATTTGTCATTTAATTGTTGTTAATTTCACCTATTATGTTTGTTATTATGTTGACTTATGAATGTTAAATATTTTAACCGAACCTATGTGGATGAAGGAACGAAAATAGTTAATGGTAGTCGGAAGGCCAAAAACCCTGACAACCTGTTCATCGTCGGGAAATCGGTATTACCTAGTAATTAGGTATATTATGGAGGTCTGAGGGCAGTCGCTTTGTGTAAAACCAGTATTTTAAAAATCAGTATAATCTGGTTATCATTCTTTTTGGGTTTCCGACTAACACTGACTATAGTCGTAGATGTTGAAATAAAACATTTTTTTACAGATTTTATCGCGTTGTATTAATTATTAAATTCCCGACGTTTCGACGTTCCAAAACTGCAAGACCGAAGGATACGGTGAGCTCGTTCTGCGTGAATCGGATCGCCAATAAATAACAAAAATGTAAGGTAGCTGTTAGTAATTGCACCATTAAGACGTCCAACGACTTAGTCTGCCCGTAACGGATGCTGTAAAGGATCCGAAACGTCGGGAATTAAATAATATTAATACAAAAATCTGTAAAAAATAGTTTTATTTTAATGTCTAATACTCGCGTAAGTGTCAGAAATCAGTATATAGTCGTAGATGTACGTATAACAGCCGGTACCGACGGCTTCACGTGCTCAATTTCAAGTACCTATGTACGTAAACATACCTATTTAGTTGTTATAAATCATTCTGTTTCTAGCTCTCAAGCATCATTAGAGCACACAGAATAAAATTGAACATGTTTAATGTCCTGTAAACTCTAAGATAACTTTGAAAGTAAAAATAAAGCCTTCACGAGGGGCCATCGGTTTCTCACCTTTTTATTATTTCTGTGAAAAGAAAAATTTTAAGATTTTTCTGCGACTTAAACATTTTCACAATAGGTAGGAAGAAAGAAAAGAAAGAAAAAATATTTTTTCACATTTACACATTCATTTTAAAAACATTTTTTCTTTCTTAAGTCTTATTAGTGCTGGCACTATTAAGACTTAAATAACTTAATCAACAAACAAAGAGATTGAACTAAAAAGATATGTTTTGGTTTAGTATTGGCAAGTGTGTCACGGCTAATGGCTCTCCAGATCAGTATAATCATCATCATTACCCTCCCAGTCTTGGGCAGGGGTCTCCTGTCTGATTGAGAGGGGTTAGGTTAGGTTAGCTGTGTGCCACCACGCTGGCCTAGAAAATCCCTCAGGCATGCAGTTTCCTCACGATGTTTTTCTACATCGTTTAACCGAACAATAATAAAAAGAAAATTAAAGCTTAATGGCATAGGTACTGGCTACTCAAAACAACATTTTTTTGGGAGACCGCGGAAAATTCACCTATAATTAGGGCCCTGATCTAGTTATATAATTTTTTTTTTTTAAAAAAAAACGTTGCCCCACACTAGGATTTTCTCCTGTATCGTGGGTGCGTTTACAAACACAAATTCTCACATACACAAACGCCTAGACCCGGAACAACTACCTGTAGATCATACAAATATTTGCTCCGTGTGGGGATCGAACCCACAACACGTGGCGCAGAAGTCGATCGCTCAACCGCTACGCCAATCGTGTCGTCGTATTATCACACTAAGTGTGTAAAACTAAAATAAATCTATAGTTCTAAGATAAAACCATAAATGGATTTAACAAAGGGATGCATACCTAAGTGTAACTTGATTCTTGCCTATGCTACGGTCGGCAACGCGCGAGCGACAACTCTGGTGTGGCAGACGTCCATAAGCTATGGTAACTGCTTACCATCAGGGGGGCCGTAAGCTTGTTTGCCACTCCAGTGGTGTAAAAAAAGGTCACTGTAATATTAAGCGTGCGATGACTTCGAAAAGTCAGAGGTGCTTACGTGGATTCAAACTTGAAACTTTGAACTTGGCAGTCAAATGGATGTATCTCTAGGCTATCACTACTTTGACACTGGACGACTTATCACTACACTGACTTTACACGCCACACGAGAAAACTTTCCAGGCATGCAATTTACTCACGATATTTTCCTTCAAATTCAAATTCAAATTCAAATCTTTATTGCTTTCATATGTAATAAGGATGTTACAATAATGTGTGGTATCTATATGAAACCATGCAAGGGCGCTGCAAAATTAATATTTGATGGAATTTGGTACGATACAGTATGTCAATAATATTAATAGAATTAAATCTAAAAAATCTCCTGCAGCCTCAACTCATGGTGACCATGTTCTTGCAATATCGTTGAAGTTACAAGATACTAGATTTCAAATCGATTAGACCTGTGGAAGTTGCTTACATCCCTTCATCAACTACAAAAAAGCTGATAATCTTCAAACGGCTACCCAAACTTTTGTATATTATAGCTAAGAACATTCTCGATCAAATCTACTCGATCAAATTCTGAATCAAAATCGGCCCATCCGATCATCAAAATAGTAATGTGCGACCGACATTGCTAGTAAGCTTTTTTCAGAAAAAGAAGCTACGATGCCACAGACAGACACACAGATACACACGTTAAACTTATAACACCCCTCTTTTTGCGTCGGTGTTTAAAAATATATACCTCAGTTTTTTTTATGGGATAGGAGGGCAAACGAGCAGGTCACCTAATGGTAAGCGATTACCGCCGCCCATGGACACTCGCAACACCAGAGGAGTGCGTTGCCGACCTTTTAAAAGGGGATTGGGCCTCCGGTAACCTCACTCACTCGGCGAAACACAACGTAAGCGTTGTTTAACGCCGGTTTTCTGTGAAGCCGTGGTATCACTCCGGTCGAGCCGGCCCATTCGTGCCGAAGCATGGCTCTCCCACGTTCAGTAATTACATACATTATAATCATCAGTATTATAAAATTATCTTTTTATCTCCTCGTTTTATTCACTCCTATGATTCGTTCCTAAGAGGCGTAGCGTGATGTTATATAGCCAAAAAGAATAAAAAAGAATTTTTTAAATCAGTTCAGTAGATCCAGAGATTACACCCTACAACATCGCAAACTCACAAACTTTACCTCTTTATAATATTAGTATAGATAGAGCCATCCTCGAATGCTGACACTAATTAGAAACAGGATTGATGTACTGCGCTGGACTACTCTTCCCACCCAACTTATCTGCAACTTCCCCATCTAGTGAACTGCTTCAATAGTCCAGTGGTCCTAAGCACAACTGCTACGTTAGAGGTCCTGGGTTCAATTTCCAGATCGAGCAGGCGAGCTGCTACTGAGAATTTCATAGAAAAGCTTACACCGACAGTTCGCCGGTTGGTTTAGAGACATACATGTGTATTTTCTCGCCTGTCTCCCATTGGGGTATGCAGAGACTACAGATTTCCACTTGCTAAGATCCTGGAACACTATTCGCCTCATCTACGTTCATCGACTCGTGGTTGGTTTAGGTCCTTGTAAAATACATTTAAGAAAAACCCAGGTATGTTTTTCTTTGAAATTCTCAGTAGCATCTTGGAGTTTGGATTTATTTCTGCCCTAACCCTCTATTACATAGGACCTAAACGAACTTTAGGTGTTCAAGTATATTAATTCACCTCTGCCTATCCTTTGGGGCCATACAGGCGTAATGGTATGTTATGTTAACTTCCCTGTTAGCTTAACCTTGATCCAATGTTACAACGTTGTTGTTCTTTAGATCGTTATCTTCGTACGTGTTATTTGCTACTGACATTATTTACCAAGTGCCGAAGGCCTTTCTCATTATAGGGACAGGAAATAAATACAATCATAAAATAAATCGATATCGACAATTTACCCCGCACTAAGTCGACTTTAAGTCATTAGTACTCACTGTTTAAAAAAAAAACATTACCCCACACTAGGATTTTGTCTTGTATCGTAGGTGCGTTTACAAACACAAATTCTCACATACACAGACACCCAGACCCGAAACAGCTACCTGTAGATCATACAAATATTTGTTCCATGCGGTGATCGAACCCACAACACGTGGCGCAGAAGCCGATCGCTCAAACGCTACGCCAATCGTGTCGTCAACTAAATTTCGGTTAAAATAAAGTTATTTTTAAGTAAAGGAAAAAATTTCAATCATGCGGGTAGGGTTCGCGGTGGCTTAGAGGTCAGAGCGTGTGGTGTATCAAACCAGAAGACGCAGGTTCGAATCCTGCTCGCAATTGAATTTTTTTCCTTTACTAAAAAATAACTTAATAATCTTAGCATGGAAAATGCAAAAAAATAATAATAAAAAGATAAGTTAAAATAAACTTCAAAGTGTTATATAACGTTAAATAACTGTATTTTTGACTATAGCTATCTACTATTACACTATATTGAATAACACATCAACTCGAATTCAATCGCTGTGCTCCTCAGATAATACTTATGGCTTATATAATTATACAATATGTCTAACTTTAAACTCAAACATTTGTTTAAAAAAATCACAAAACCAAAATTGAGATAAAATTTTATAATATTTGAATGGTGTCATTACAAGACCATAAATAAAATAATATCTTAACGTGCGTGATTGTTTGGAAGTAAAAACCACTCTTTGCGTACGATTCAATTCATTTTATTTATATAAAAAGAATTATTAGTCATTGTGATATTTTAATCTTACATTATCCCTTACATGTAATATCGTAATAAAGGCTGAAATATCGTTTCATTTTTTTTTCTATTATTGGATATCATTGAATTTCAGTGAAAAAAAAATCGTAAAGAAACTATAAAAATAATAAATAAATTTTCTTTACATATTTTAAAAATATCGTCAGATGCACCCTGAGCAGTCAGCCCCCATATTAACCAACTAACAGCTGTTAATCTTTTTGTAAGTTTTTCTTTGACAGTGTCACCAGCACCTATCTACTTATGTAAAGAGCATGCACATATGTATATTTATTTTAAGTTTCAATGAAATACTCCTCATAGAAAATTAATTATGTTTCTTTGTCAAAAAAATATTTTAATTTCTTTAAACATATTTTCTTCTTCTGTCCTGTAAATTTTCCAAAGTGGGGTTTTTACCTTTTTATATTTTTATGGAGATGGTTTGCCACCTCAATAGAACTTTGCTACTGAGCTCCTTTGTACAATGCCGTACCTAACTAGCCTTTTACATGCCCGGTGCGAGCTTCTATAACTACCCTTAAAAATGTGCTGGTCTGGTCATTTTTGCGCCCCCTCCAGAATCTGCGCCCTGTGCCTGGGCACTGTTGGCACCACCCTACTTACGACACTAGCGAAATTCCTGACCATCTTCACGTCTTAACATCTAAAATCTGAACATGGAAATAAACGTACCGAAGATCCTACCTACCTCTCAGGAAGGTCAGAGTGCAGGAATACAACCAGGAAACTTCTGTAAACTGAAATTATACGGAGGCTGTACTCAGCCAATAAAGAGAGACCTTTCGAAACTCCGGTAAGCAATCAAATGCCTACCTACAACAAAAGCGGTCAATTCAAAGCGTTTCACTAAATTAAAAGATAAATCATTGAACTTCTCTCAACACCAATATATTAGAAAGTAAAACAATAACGAAATATAATTTCAGTTGCTACCCGAAAACATTAAATCACATCTGTGAAACAAATATAGAGGGCGTTGTCCGCGATTTTGGGTTAGAGGTTATAGACCTATTACCAGACCCAGCATTTGAATAAAATGAAAAACCAGATCAAGTACCAATTATTTTTTTACAAGTGTATTTCAAGAATAAAGATTATTCTAACAATCACAACACAAGCACATAAATGAATTTGACAAAAAAATAAGTACAAGGGTACATAGGTACCAAGCGTGACTACGTCAGAGGTCCTAGTTTCAAATCCCAGGTCGGGCAATTTTCTATCGAGGAGGCTGGAGCAAGCATGAGCAATTCTAGCTGCTTTTCTATTCCTTCAACACATTATTATTTATTGATATGTGATTTTAACTGCTTCATTAATTTGTTTATTAGACGTAAACGCCTCCTGCCACCTCGCCAGCTGCTTCAGCTAATCGAATCCCAGGTCGAGTAAGTGTTATTGGACTTCGATTTTTTTTTCGTAGGTACCTAACTAATAGTAGGTATTTAAATTATCAGCAGCAGCTCGAAATTAGGATTTACCGGCCCCTATTACATGAGACATAAACCTAACAAGACAAACGCGACTGCCAAACGCGATCCGACATATCGAACGTCGGATGCACATAAGTAGGTACAATAAACGCTCAAAAGTCCATAAGCACGCTAAGGATTACCTACATTGCTATGAACAGTGCGAGCGAGCTTGATACAGCCTATGCGTGTCACTTGTTAACGACAATGAATAGAAGGTAGAATCAAACTAAACGTCAAGCTATTGCGTTGTGAGATTGCCTATGGACTTTTAGGTACACTGCCTAACCTTTCGGGGAATGCAGGTGTGATGGTATGTTTTGAGTATTTTTAATGAGAATTTATTGCTGTGTTATTACTGCAGATGCAGGATGTCGTCTCTCTGCATGAGCAGTAATAACTAGTTCAAAATAATTATTATCATAACATACATCTTATATGAGGGAACGAAACCATAGCGACTTTTAATTTGTCCCGTAACGCCATCTATCGAGGTAGGTACCTACTATTATTATGTTATGTATGTTATTATGAGATGTAAAAGAGCTTTCACGAGCACTCTATATAGTCATCACGCCTGTTTTCCCCGAAGGGTTAGGCAGAAGCATACCAATATACCTACAGCTACAGTTTGCCGGTATGTTTAGGTCCCATGTAATAGGGGGCGAGTCTATTGCCATTAACTGGGCACAAATCTCAAACTCCGAGCTTCTACTGAGAATTTCATAGAAAAACCCAATAGCACTGCTCGACCTGGGAATCGAACCCAGGACTTTTCGTGTAGCAGTCGCTGTTGGAACCAATAGACTAATGAGGCAGTTTTTCAAAGACATTCGGTATCTACCGTACTATCAAAACTCAATGTTAGGTTTTAACTCAAAACAAGCGACAGAAATCACGAACAAAATCATAATAGATCGTAATCAACTAATTTTTTTTTTCGTGGCAAAACATTAAACTTTACCATGTATTCACACTAAGCACTATGTCATATCTATAGGCTTAATTCCGCCTTTATTAAATCCTGATTTTAATTCTTGTCAGTTGTCGTAATGAATAACTAATAATTAAGAATTGTTAATATCTAATAACAACTTATTTGTGATAATAATTAATAATTATTCACTATAGATAGAATCTTAAAATATATAAATTATTCAATGTAACATAAATAACTAACTAAATTATCTATATCTATACTTATAATAAATCTGTAGAGAGGTCAATTCTGTACATGAAATATATTTCCAAAATAACTATCAGCGGGTAATTAGTGATCGATACTGACGCCAAAAATGCAATCAGTAAAATTTTTGTCTGTCTGTCTGTCTGTCTGTCTGTATGTTCGTTATAGAAACAAAAACCACTCGAAGGATTTCAACGAAACTTCGTACAATTGTTCTTCATACTCCTGGGCAGGTTATAGTATACTTTTCATCACGCTACGATCAATAGGAGCAGAGCAGTAAAGGGAAATGTTGGGAAATTGAGTGATTCATGAGAAAGGTTTCAAGCTATAAAACATCACGCTACAAACCTTTGAAACGGGGCAACGCAGGTGAAACCGCGGGCGAAGAACTAGGGAACAAAGTAACTATTCCACGCGGACGAAGTCGCTGGCAAAAGCTAGTAATAAATAAATTATTAAACTAACTAAAATAAAACTAAATAAATATAACTAAAAAAGGGCATCTAAGAACTCCTCCGCATCACTATCAGCCGGAAGGGTACCCATAAGGCTGGCCGCGTTGCCACGTTGGATGGCAATGCTGATTCTCTGACCTAAGTATAGGCCAGCCATTGGGTCACGTGAAACATCGTGCAGGCGTTTGGCAATAGCCTTAAAAAGAGAATGTGCACTCGAACCCCATGGCCCTAGCGTTCTTGTCTAAATTGATGTTTAGATCTTCACACGTTTCTCCATTCTACTTGTTAATGGCTGGATTGTCGTCATCGGCAAACATGCCATTTAAAAAAAATCAAGTAATTGTTTTCCAGAAGCAATCATTCTTACGTCATTCTGACACAGAAATCAAATCAAATTGCGAACAATGTTTTTGTGTCAAATTGTCCGCAGTATAGTATCTGCTCTAGAACCCTTCAACAGTTCCGTATTTTATAGGCCTATAGAAAAGAATCATAAAGTCATCCGCATTTTTTTTTACTTTCCAATAGGAAAGTAATAAAAAATAAAGAAAATATAAAATAGGAAAGTAATAAAGTAGGAATTCTGATATGCCTAAGGGCCCCTGAATAGCCTGACGCGGCCCTGCTGTTATGGAACAATTACAATTTTCCCATAGTTTTATCATACAAATCGCTCTAAAGAGGGTTTCTCTTTATCAAATAACATCCGTTTCACTAGCTTAAGATTGAACAATCCTTTTTCTTGACGGTAAAAAGAAAAATAAAAATATTCATTTCACTTGTGGAATATAATACCTCTTTTCCGGTGCTAACTCAATATATTTTGTGTTATAAAAGGTCCTTCTATCGTGGGCGAAAAAAGGGGTTTTTCCATATATTTTATTTATCACCTTATAGGTAACTAGCTGAAGCCCGCGATTTCACTCTCATCCCAAAGGACTTTTCGAGACAAAAGGTAGATTATATCCTTCGCCTCTGTCCAATCTATCTGTACATTCGAATTTTGAAAATTTGGTTCGGCCTTATAGGCGTGAAAAGATAACAGACAGTTAAAAATAATTATTAAACAATAAGAATTGTTACTCCGGTTATTCTTTGATCAAATTGTCAAAGAATAACCGGAGTGAAACTTTGGTTTAACAATTCGGCTTGGCGATCGTTAATAGAGTACCTACCTAAGACACGTAAGTGCTCATCTAGGGAAGACATATTTTAATAGACCATATAAGCAAAAGCAGTCTCCGCCTAAGCAAATCCTGCAGATTATAATAATCGAAGAGTTTAGCTGTGAACTACCAAGTGGCAAAGAGAATTTAGGCCAACTACGGATACGGATTTGATTGACGACACGCTTAGCGTAGTAGCATAGTGGCTGAACGATCGATATGTGCGCCACGGGTTGTCTTCAATCCCCGCACGGAACAAATATTTGTATGACCTATACAGGTACCTAGTCGTTCTAGGTTTGGATGTTTATATATTGTTAATACACTCACGTGTTAACGGTACCTAGGTAAACAAATCACAACACCTTTTAAAACAAAGAACCTAATCACTAATTCCTGCATTTCACCTAAGTACTTGAAGCTATGTAGCAATATATTAAGTCAGTTTTGGCAGGTGTCGAAATACTCTGCTTGGAGGGTCCTGAGGACCACTGCTTCTCAAGGTCTTGGCGAATATCGCGAATCCCATGGCCGGAATTATAAGGCAATGGAAGGCAAATGAGGTTTGTCGTCAGTACGAGTCCTGCCCTGCCCTGCCATGGTGGTAGTCAATACATGCGGATTTGCCACACCCTAAAAAATGTATTAATTAACTATACAGAATTCTCAACGATTAACTAAAACCTTTGCTTAAAAATCATTATTATAGCTAAAAATAGTGTAGTGTCCATTTTTACCATTGACACAGTTTTTAGTTTGATATGGATTCTGTAAAGGTTTTAGTTCTCAGTTGTGAATGTTGTATAGTTAATGTCGCGATTACTACTGCCATGACTCTAGAACTTATTATAGACCTACAAACTGCGAAAAATCACTTGAAATTTGAATTTCGCGGGCTCAGGTGAAGGATCCGCTTGTAGACGATATATAAACGATAGGTATGAGATGGTATATATGGATACATAAACAATATCCAATAACATTAATTCACTCACTTCAATAATTACGAAAGAAAAACAATTTACGAAGATAATAGAATGTTCTGAACCGCTGATCTTAATTATTGTACTTCGCTAACGATTAATTCTCTGCTTCATTTTCTTCATCACATCACGTAGCTTAGAGAAACCTCATCAATAATAACTGTTCGTAGTAATAGAAACTCTTTGTTTCAACGAGTATTGTTACCAAGTTCACTGAGGCGTTCACGTTAGCCGGTCATTTTTGCAACCGCGTTGAACAAAGTAAGAAATGGAGTCGCTGAATACGGAATATTTTTTTTAATCTACTACCTAATCAACAATATTATATAAATTTTATTATTAAAACAATTGGCATTAGCGCATTAGTCTAGTGGTCCCAAGCGCGACTGCTACACTAAAGGTCCTGGGTCCGATCCCTAGGTCGAGCAGTGTTATTGGGTTTTTCTATGAAATTCTCAGTAACAGCTTGGAGTCTGGATTTGTGCCGGTGAATGGCTATAGGCTCGCCCCCTATAATATGGGACCTAAACATACCGGCGAACTGTAGCTGTACGGCTCTACCTAACCCTTTGGGGAATACAGGCGTGACGGTGCGTTAAAACAATCTCTTTTATTAAAATGAAGTATATGTATGAATTTAGTTTTGAAAATGTTAATAAACAGTGTGGTGTGCGAGTGATATTTCTTTGGAATCCCGCGTGAGTGACGCGTCGAATGACGTCGACGTGATCGAGCTTCTTCACATTGTGACATTACACAATAGCTAGGCATAGATATCGTTGTAATAAGATTAACTAGTCCACAGATAGTCGGCGAAGCTAAACATTTAATTTAATGTAGGTATCGTCACACGCTCCAAAGAGATATCCAACACTGTATTTTATTTCCAAGCTGGCCAAAAAATTTATTTTTTGTGTTAGCATACAGCTACTCCACTCAACTACTGTCCTTCCCTTCAGTCACGGGCATCTGAACAAGATAGCATGGCATAGAAAGAAAACTGTCGGCTAGAATACCTACAGTCAACAGACTGTATCCCCGATTACAGGCTACAAGGATGCTCATACGGGAAATAATTACTTAGATACATACAGAGTGTTCGGGAGAGCGCCCTCTATATGGTTGTCTACTGTCGGCGCCATCTATACGTGTTGTATCTGGATTACATATGCGACTAGCGCCATCTCCATTATAAGAAAATTTGCAAGGTAGACGTCTCAAAACGAGTGAATGTAAAAAAATGTTATATTCTTTACACGCATTAAAACAGTTGTTATATTTACGAAGTCGAGTAACATTATTTTTCTACGACTGGAACAACCCTGCACCAACATATTTTGGTCCTTCGAGCCGGATTGTGGACTTCTCAAACACGTGCCTGGCGTGCCGTCGAGTGGGACGCCGGAGAGAGACCAGCCATCTTGTGATCTTGAAGACTTCACGAAAACGTGTGGCGTGCCTGCCTGGCGTACCGTCGAGTGAGACGCCAGCTAGAGGCCAGTCTTCTCGAAGAACTTGGTGTGGAGTACGCTGAAACGCAACGGTCAGGTCTTTGTTCCCGTCTATCCCTCTTCCTAAATCGATTTGAGTTTATAGCTGTGTACTAATCGTGTTTCAGCGATCGTTGATTCCTACCTACCTAATTACATCGCGCGTGGGGCGCCGCCGCCGCCGCACCTACCTACATTCGCGCGTGATCGGGACGCCGCTGCCGCCGCGCCGGTTATATTAAATCTTCGGGCGCAGGGCGTTGGTGATACCTGCACGTGAGTACCTTTTCACTTTACTCGTAGACCGCCAAAATGCCAGATTCGATTGAAAAACTATCTAGCCAAGATCTAAATGATCTCAAAAAACAACGGGGACATCTCAAGGGCAGATTGACGCAATTTAAGAAGTTCGTAGATTCCTTTGAAGGCGCTTGTTTAACAAAAATGCAGTCTGCCGAAATGAAATTGCGTATTCAATCGGCCACTGATATATTCCAAAGATTTAATGTTGTTCAAAGTGAAATAGAGTTACGATTAGCTGATGAGGAAATGGTTAGTAATTCGGACTATTTAGAATCAGTAGAATCCTTATATTTTAGCACCATGGCAATTGCGAATTGTTTAGTTGATAGTGCAGAGATTGGTGACAGGTCTCATAGTATTCACGAAATATCAAACACGCGCAAACCCTTACACGTTAAATTACCAGATATTAAATTACCCGTTTTCGATGGGTCATACGATCACTGGCTCGAATTTAAAAACTCATATGTTACCATGATTCATAAACGTGCAGACTTAGACGAAATACAGAAGTTCCACTATTTACGGTCGTCGCTTAGTGGTAGTGCACAACAAGTTATCGGCGCCTTAGAGTTCACGCCCGATAATTATATTCATGCATGGGAGCTTCTAGAAAATAGGTATCATAATCCTAGGCTTTTGACCAACAATCATTTAAAATCGTTATTTAACATTACCAATATAAAACAGGAATCGCCGTCACAGATTAGGAAATTAATAGATACGGTTTTAAGAAATTTACGCGCTCTTAAAACCTTAGAGGAACCTACGGAGTCGTGGGATACTTTAATTATTTACCTCATCGTTACTAAACTTGATAGTACCACCGAACGAGAGTGGGAAGACCACAAAGGTTCCATGACTTCGGGATTCCAGGGTCATTCTAGCGCAAAGGTCAAGTTGGAGGATCTGTTGTGCTTTCTTAGAAATAGGGCTGACATGTTAGAAATGGTAAATTCTAATCATAACAAGGTGAAGGAAACATCTCTGCCTAGTGACAATAAAAATATCACAACACGAGCAAAAGTGCAAGTCATGCCCATACTTACATATCTAGTTCTAATGAAAATACAACTAAGAACCGATCTATTCATTTTAAGAAACGTAATTGCGCACTATGTAACAACAATCACGCCCTTTACACGTGTATTAATTTCCTAAATATGTCAATAAAAGATAGAATAAATTTCGTAGATAATAAAAATATATGTCCCAATTGTTTACGAGCAGGACATTCAGTAGATGATTGTTTATTTGGTCCCTGTAAACAGTGTCAGCGTAAACATAATAGTTTGTTGCATTTAGGTAAAAATACGAGTAGTAGTGCCGAGAACATGTGTGTGCGTAACGACGAGCCGTCGAGTGGGCCGAGCGTAACACACACAAAGACGTCTACGGGCATGCATACTTTGTCAGTTATGAATGCTAGTCTTGAATGCAATGATAATGACAACGATTGGTATAATTTAATAGACACTGTTTTACTTTCTACAGCCTTAGTTGAGATCGCCGATAGGGATAACGTATTTCATACAGCTCGAGCACTCCTAGATAGTGGAAGCCAAAACAGCTTTATTTCAGAGAAGTTAAGTAAACAATTAAACTTACCTTATATACAGTCCACTCTTCATATTTCGGGTGTAGGACAGTCAGTCATGCAGTCGAACTATTCATGCGACATATCTATGCGTTCGAAAATAAGCGATTATTGTGCTAAGTTTCGATGTTTCGTCTTGCCAGGTATAACAGCCAGTTTACCCTCGATGAACATAGACTCTCAGCTTATACGTATTCCCAATAATATACGATTGGCGGACCCTAACTTTAATGTACCTTCCGACATCGATATTTTGATAGGTGCCGACAAGTTTTGGGAACTTTTAGACGAAGATAAAATACGTTTATCCAGTGGGCCATACCTACAAAACTCTAAGGTAGGATGGTTACTGTCTGGTCCCATTTACACTAGGAACTTGCGCATTAATCAAGTCCAGTGTAACTTCACTCTGAGCATTGATACGCAGCTCAGGCAATTCTGGGAACTCGAAGAGTTACCTACTTCTACTTACGCCCTCACGGATGATGAGCGTAAGTGTGAAGAGTTATTTATTAAAACGACTATACGTGAACCTAGCGGTAGATTTTCGGTGCGTATACCTCTTAAAAAATCAGCTGATTCACTCGGTGATTCGTATACGTTAGCCAAACGGCGGTTTTTATCACTCGAGCGTAAACTCGAACGTTTACCCGAACTTAAACGTATGTATTGCAATTTTATGCGAGAGTATTACGAGTTAGGTCATATGTCTAAAATAATTTCGTGTGGACAACCTAACTTTTATCTTCCTCATCACGGTGTTGTTAAGGATACTAGCACAACCACTAAATTACGTGTAGTGTTTGACGCTAGTGCCGTGACGAGTTCTAATAAATCGTTAAACGATATTCAATTGTCAGGACCCGCACTGCAAAACGATATATTTTCAATCTTGTTACGATTTAGGCAGTACCGATTCGTAGTTTGTGCGGACGTTGAGAAAATGTTTAGGCAGGTTCTTATACAACCCGATCAAAGGTCCTTGCAGTTGATATTATGGCGTGAAAACCCTACAGATCCGTTAGACACGTACCAATTGAATACGGTGACGTATGGGACCGCGTCGGCTCCATACTTGAGTATGAGATGTATTCGACAGTTAGCATTAGAATGTAATGATGACGTCATCAAACGCGTCATTATGCAGGATATATTCGTAGACGACCTAATTACAGGTGATGATGATTTAAACAATTTAATAGAAATTTGTGATGACACTTCTAAGGTGCTACAGTCAGGATGTTTTGTTTTGCGTAAGTGGACCTTTAATTCAGATATTTCACAAAATAAGTCGAGTGAACAATTCGTAGGCGAACATACGCAAAACAAAACACTTGGAATAGGTTGGCACAACGTTAATGATACGTTATATTTCACCACTAGAATCGATTATAATTTTAACGAGGGTAACTTAACTAAGCGTATGATATTGTCACTAATTTCACAAATATATGACCCACTGGGACTTCTATCTCCAGTAGTCATAACTTCAAAAATATTATTACAGACATTGTGGTTAAATAAAATTGACTGGGATACTCCTGTTCCCCAGGATATAGTAAACGTTTGGAAACATTTTATTTATACGTTGAGGTTTTTAAAGGATTTACGTATACAACGTCAAGTGAGAAGTGAGCATACACAATATACGGAACTCCACATATTTACTGACGCATCTCAAAAGGCATACGGCGCTTGCGCCTATGTGAGTACCTATAGTGATAACTCGGAGGTAACAGTAAATTTATTATGTGCTAAGAGTAAGGTCGCACCCTTAAAGGCTATAAGCATCCCGAGGTTAGAACTTTGTGGGGCTCTAGTTGGGGCAAGACTATATAAAAAGATCATTGAATCACTTAGGTTACAATTTAGTAAGGTATATTTTTGGACAGATTCTACAATTGTAATGGGTTGGGTTAAAATGTCTCCACATCTGCTTAAGACATTTGTCCAAAATCGGGTGACTGAGATAAACGAGCTCACAGGTAATTCAATATGGTTACACGTTAATAGTAAGGACAACCCAGCTGACTTGCTATCTAGGGGTCTTAGTCTAGACTTGTTACGAGATTGTGAGTTATGGTGGCATGGCCCGTCATATTTACAAAATTTAAGTTACGTTTCTCAGAATGTAGTTCATAATTTAGAGAATAATAATTTGCCAGATTTAAAACCCAAAGCGTTAAATTTACATACCACAGTTTGTTATGATTTTATTGATTTTAAACGATATTCTTCACTAAGTAAGTTAAAACGTGTAGTTACGTACATACTTAGGTTCATATACAATACACGAGCGTCGCACGATTCTAGTAAAAAAACCGGTTCCTTATCTGTGGACGAATTGAACGAATCGCTTCGTATGTTAGTGCGCTTAGTGCAGATGCAATCTTTTCCTGATGTTTACCACCACTTAGTTCATAACATTCCTTTGAAAAACAATAAACAGTTTAATCGTATTTTAGGACTTAATGTGTTTTTAGACGACTTTAAAATAATAAGAGTAGGTGGAAGACTGGGTAATTCTGCAAATTTTTGTTACGATAAAAAACATCCTATTTTATTGTGTTGTAAACATAACTTTACTGTTCTTTTATTCAGACAGGAGCATAAACGATTATTGCATGCGAGTCCACAACTTCTTATAGCTACTGTGCGAGAAGTTTGGTGGCCATTAGGTGCTAGAAATCTATCTAGAAGAACAGTACGTGAATGTGTAACGTGTACACGGAATAAAGGTAAAACTTTAACACCAATCATGGGTAACTTACCGTCAGAGCGCCTAGAACCTGGTTTTACGTTTATATATACAGGCGTAGACTACGCGGGCCCAGTGTACGTATTAAATCGAAAGGGGAGAGGTGCATGTCTCACAAAGGCATATGTGTGTTTGTTTGTATGCTTCACAACGCGAGCCATACATTTGGAACTTGTCACCAGTCTCTCCACAAATGATTACATTTTATCATTAAAGCGGTTTATCAGTAGACGAGGTAAACCAAAAATAATATTTTCTGATAACGGAAAAAATTTCGTAGGGGCAGAAAAAGAGTTTCCTTTATTTTTAAACAAAAATTCATCTTTAATTAAAGATTACGCCGCTGAGGACGGCATTCAATTTAGTTTTATCCCGCCTTATTCTGCGCATTTTGGAGGTCTGTGGGAGAGTGGGGTGCGCTCGTGCAAGTATCATCTTAAACGTATATTAGGGAACGCGAGATTAACTTACGAGGAGTTCAGCACGGCTTTAACTCAAATCGAGGCTGTCCTGAATTCCCGGCCTATGTCACCTCTGTCCACAGATCCTACAGATTTCACTCCTCTCACCCCTTCCCACTTCCTCATTGGCCGACCACTGACAGCTCCAGCATCTGATGACCTGACTGGGAGACCAACGATGAGGCTGACTCGCTACGAGAGGATTGAACGACTCCGTCAAGACTTCTGGCAGCGGTGGTCCAGGGAGTACGTCGGCGAGCTCCAACTGCGGACCAAGTGGAAGCTGAAGCAGGATGACCTGAAACTCGACAGTCTAGTCCTTATCAAAGAGGACAACCTACCACCACTGAAATGGCGGCTAGGCCGAATTATACGTGTGTTCCCAGGGAAAGACGGTGTGTCTCGAGTTGCAGACATCCGCACGAGTACCGGGACGATTCGACGAGCATTTTCGAAGATCTGCCCGCTACCCCTGCAGCCAGCGGACGACAACCCTGCATGAAATCGAGCTTCGTGTTGGAACCCTTGAAGTGCAAGGTTTCCAAGGCCGGGAGTATGTTCGGGAGAGCGCCCTCTATATGGTTGTCTACTGTCGGCGCCATCTATACGTGTTGTATCTGGATTACATATGCGACTAGCGCCATCTCCATTATAAGAAAATTTGCAAGGTAGACGTCTCAAAACGAGTGAATGTAAAAAAATGTTATATTCTTTACACGCATTAAAACAGTTGTTATATTTACGAAGTCGAGTAACATTATTTTTCTACGACTGGAACAACCCTGCACCAACACAGAGTTTATGTAGGTACTTACCTACCAACTGTAAATAGGTTACTGCATTACAATAAACTTTTTAAGAAAGTTCTTCACAAATACACTCGAAATCTAAATATGAATTTTGTAGGTACCTACCAACCAACTACGTATAGTTAAGTACCTACCTACATATTTCTGTTTGTGTAGGCAAGAAGGTATTTAGTTTGTAAGCCAATAAATGTCTTGCTTCTTGCTTGCTCTTCGTCGTTTTGGGACAAAGTAACTATCTAAAGTTAATTAACAAGCGCTAGAACCAATGTATGCTAACCATCAAGTGTACGAAAAACCTATACAATGATAGGTCAGCTATACTGGAAATTAGTGCACGTCCAGTAGCCATGTCCGTGAATCGCTATAGTAACACGCTTTCACGTGGACCACGGCTTTGGTACCTTGCCCAAGCAAGTAGGTAATTATTACGATGTTTGCGGTAATCGAGAAAGATTTATAACAAGTAATTGAGATAAAATTCCAAACAACGATTGAATTATTACATCAATTTATTAAATTAACTACTAAATCAGTGTCATAATCTAATCATATGGACCAATCCATACAAGAATATCTTAAAACTTACATGACTAACCTTACAGTGTTACTGATAGATTTCCCTATTGAAACACAATTATTGAACCCTCAGAAATACATTTTATAGTATTAAGATAGACAATGATTCAAATTAAAACTATAGCAATCGCATTGAAAAAGGAAACGAAGTATTCCTTAAGAGAAATAATAAAATTTCTTTTTAAAACATGCATGATGATAGTCTGAAATCAAATCTCGTTACGATAAAATGCGAAAATAAACAGATTTTTAATTACGAAGTTATGAGTGCAATATGAATTTTGGAATGTCAATTTTGCCCAACTTTTGTGCAACATCCATTGTTAAATAAAGGGTCCAAATGGGTTCGTTTATGAATATAATCCCGTCTACAATAACAAATTATTCAATATGTTTTGCAAAATAAGTAATTCATAAGTGAGTAGCATGAAGAGTAATAAATCTATTAGTTATGTATAAAAACGGATTTTAATATTAAATCCTTTGGTTACTAGATCCAAATAATTCGGACACAAGCTTATAAGGAAAAATATACAACGTCAACTTATTTGAATAATAAAAATTGCCTTTCCATGCAAGGCTTTCTTTAAACACAAAAAAGAAATGGTCAAAATTACACCGAATTGCACAGAAGGCTTTATTGAGTCTTAGCCCCATTTCCAGTCCAATACAAATAAGACACAACTGTTGCACTATATTTTATACCACACTGGTATGTTCCAGACCTAACTGATAGTCCCTGTCTTCCCTTGTCAGTTCTCTCGGAATAACAGAAACAAGAGTTTATGAAAATCTATCTTATTGCTCCACGGGATGCGAAGTTTGTTCTACACAGACTGTAATGATCAGCCACCCAAACTGACTTCCACGTACACGACTGACGCAATTTCGGGCACAATGAATGTTCTCGCAATTTATATAAATGATGTCACACAGAACTGGTTCTAAGAGACATGCCTTAATAAAAATGATACCCCTCCATAGGCTAAATAACTTGTGCTAGGAGTTATTTGAGCACAACATCACGCGGTACCTAATATTGCCGGTGTATAGCTCGGAGATAGTACAACATTGGCGATGGACATGTCCACGATGGTGTCGGCGGTACTGGGTACTCTGTCATGTTGTGGAGCCTATGGGGCGGTGAGGTTGGCTAGTGGCGCGCGTCGCGGCGGCGGTCGCGGTCGTGGTCGCGGTCGGCGGGCGGCGGGTCGCGGTCGCGGCGCTCGCGGTACCGCTCGTCGTAGTAAGGCGCGGACGCCGTCCGGCTCTTCGCGCTAGCGGCATCTCCGGCGCCGCTCTCCACTGTGGGCTCCACTGGCGATTTGCGTGGCCTGATGACAAAATATATACATTAACTAGCTTTTTGCCCGCGACTTCGATACTTGTCAGAAAATGTCAACAAAATGACTCTGCTCTGTAATACATTAACATACACATGTTATATAGATATACTAGCTTTTTGCCCGCGACTTCGTCCGCGTGGAATAGTTACTTTGTTCCATATGAACTTTCATCCCCTATTTTATCCCCATAGGGGTGGAATTTATCAAAATCCTTTCTTAGGGGATGCCTACGTCATAGTAGCTATATGCATGCAGTCTCAGCCTGATCGGTTTAAAATTGTCAAAATTTTAAACAAACTTTCATCCCCTATTTTATCCCCTTGGGGGTAAAATTAATCAAAATCATTTCCTAGCGGATGCCTACGTCATAACATCTACCTGCATGCCAGCCCGATCCCTCCAGTGGTTTGGGCTGTGCGTTGATAGATCACTATGTCAGTCAGTCAGTCACCTTTGAGTTTTATATATATTTAGATTAGATTACTCAGTGGTATTATACTTCGTAGTGCCTTAGTGATTATAATCACACACGTATATTTCATTATTCGCCCACTGCTCAACAAATGCATTCAAAACCATAGATTTCAATTATGACTGGTAACATGATATCTGCGCCCAACTCTATTTCTTGGTTCCTTATTAACACTGCTATCCCATTGTTGGTTTGAGCATCAACTTTCAAGAATTTGTTAATAAAAACTAAAACAGGAACAATGATCATAAAATATTATATCATTAGTCTAGTGGTTCTAAGCGCGACCGCTACCCTACCCTTCAGGTACCAGATTCAATTGCCACATCGAGCCGTGTTCTTGGGTTTTCTATGAAATTCTCAGGAGCAGCTCGGAGTTTGGCTTTGCCCCCGATTAATTGCAATAGGCTCGCTATTATACAGGACCTAAAGATGCCGGCGAACTGCAGGTTTACATTAATAAACCTCTGTCCAATCCTTCGGGGAATACAGGCGTGATGGTATGTTGTAAAATAAAATAGGTTTGCTTACCTCTCCTCGCGACTGTGGCCTCTATTGTAATGGTCAGCACGGTCCCTTTCCCTGGAGCGAGACCTATCGCGTTCACGCTCACGATAATCCCTGTAGTACCTGAAACAAAGACATTCAAACATTAATATTTAGTATTTTTCATAAATTTTATGGAACACTTAATCTATTCGGGATATAACACTCCACATTAACAACATTCAATATACATAATGCGACGCTACTTTTGTCCATATTGGCACACATATTCGTAAATTATCGTCGCTCATAACCAATAACATCACTAAAATGTAGCGAGAAACACGAAATGTATCAGGCAGAAATGTCCTAGAACATACACGCCACAAGGTAAACGTGCGTGTTTATAGCGAACATTTGTGAAGAAATGCGCGACACTTACGCATCGCGGTCACGCTCGCGATCACGTTCCCTCGAGCGTTCCCTGTACCTGCAAGCAAGGGCACAGCGTCAGTAATACTTTAGCGGCTGCACTATGTTACATCGTTCGCAGTACAAACCTGGACATAATATTCCTCTCCAAAACACTATGTGGATTAATAAACGCAAATTTAGCCCTCTTGCTTTGGTGGTGTTGCTGCCTGATGTGGATTTTAGGAATGGTTGTACCAACAGCTGTCATACACTTACCTCTTACGTTAATTAGTTATGACCACTAGAGTCGTCCTAATCCCCGGGCCTAAATCCCGGTCTACTCAGCGGGGGAATCTGCCCCTGTACACATACAGTCGGTAAAAAATTGCCAATATGGTTTTGCGCTGATAGATAGTTGTCTAAAGTCCAATCTGCTCGGATCTTCTATTTTCCTATCTACGCGATGTAACAACTAATGCAAAGAACAGTTTTATACCATCTTATCACTAACAGCGATCTCTTACAACCTTTATGTTTGTTTCTTTATACAAGATTTTATTCAACATGCAATATTTGTATATGTATTTTTTTAGGTAAAGTCTTGTAACCTGAATTAGAACCACTTCCTCTTATCCTACAGTTGAATTTTTACATGTTGGTTCAGTTCCGAGGAAAATAGAATCAGCTCCAGATAAAGAAGCTCTTCAACGGTCATTCGTGTTATGTTTATTGATAAGGCAATCATAATTGTAAACAAAACATTAATCGGGCAGTCTTTGGGGACTGCCGATAGAAGTGAAAACTAAGTAACTTGTGAATTGTATCGTCGAGCTATTAGATTATTATTTTTGGTTTGTAAAGAAGTGTTAAGGACCAATTTAACTTAATTAATTTAATTTAATTTATATAACTACTGTGAAATGTTATCCTAAATGTTGTGCATATCTATAATTGATATAAACACTAGTCTTTGTCTCTGTATTTTGCTACTAACTAATGTTTGTGTTTATATTGTTGATGTGCCTTGTGTAAATAAATAAATAAATAAATAAATTTAAACTTAATTCCTTGATCATACGTGGGAAGCGTTCGGTGACGATGACGCGAGTTCCATGATTTTTGTTCACCCAAAAAGTGCTCAGCGCGCCTAAAGAAGTTTTCACTTCAAAAAAATATGCAAGGTGATTAAAAAGCGATAATAGCTAGTGATATGACTTTTGGACTGCAGTCTCGAGTTCGTTTCTAAAGTATTAGACATGTACCTCTGACTTGTCGAAGTCATATGCGTACAGTACTCCCGACATAAAGAGCTTCGGGGATGCGAACAGCCGCAGAGGTTAAAAACATAATTGTTTTTATAAAACAAAAATATCTAAATCAGTAAGGACAATATTCACGAAAGCGTAACAAATACGACCCCAACTGTCTTTACACGAAGTTTTTATATTATACTAGCTTATGCCCGATACTTTGTCTGCGTGGACTTCAGAATTGGGTCCCACCTGGATAAGAAATAGCCTGTGTGTTATTCTAGACTATAATCTATCTCTGTGCCAAATTTCATCCAGATCCGTTCAGCCGTTCTGGCGTGAAAGAGTAAAAACATCCATACATCTGTAGGGACACGGCGAGCCGAGCCCGCCATCTTGTAATGTATTCAGTCCGACCCGGGTAGCGCTAGGGTACACACGTGTAACTTAACATAATAAACAGACAATTGAATTAAGCCGTGTTCATAATCATCTTCCGTAAAGAAGACCCCTAAACATCCATACTCACAAACTATCACGTTTATAATATTAGTAAGCATTTACCACGACAAAATCACTTGCGAGTAACTTTAGACCCGCGTGGTTATTTCGTGGGTACTGTATTAGAAGTTAATTATCACGCGCTTAAACTGTGAAGGAAAACATCGTGAGGAAGCCTGCATGCCTGAGATTTTCTCGGCGGCGTGTGAGACTGCCAACCCGCATTAGGCTGGCGTGGCGAACTATAGCATAATTCCTCTCATTCTGAGAGGAGACTCGCAGCCAGCCGTGAGACAGTATAATGGTTACTTTAGTCTTACTATGTTAAAAGCACTTCTGACAAATGCACCAGTGTGGTCTGTTTGCATCTAGATAAATAAATGTGTGCCGGGAATGGTTGAGATTCTGCGAGTACATGAGTGAAATTTGAGAATTATTATTATTATTTTGTTGTATATAATATTGATTTGTTTACGTTTTATTGTTTACACTTTTCCTAGTTTTGTTTTGAACTGTACAACGGCTGCCATTTTTACTTTAATGTTGTGCATATGTATCTATATGAATAAAAATCAATTGCCGCGAAGATGTGCATGGGAAGAAGTTTAAAGTAAAAGAGTCCATTTTGAGTAAAAAAAAATAAAAAGTTTGATATTATGTACACTATACGCTCAAAAGCATCTGAAGTTAGCCATTGCGAACAGCCGCGTATGTCTGGGCAAAAATTTCGAAATCATTAAGGACGATAATCACAAATGCGATCAACGACATACTATTATTTACATATAACTTACATAATACTATTATAATTATTATGAAATTATGTATTTTAAAATGTATTGCTAGCATGAATCTCATTGATATTTTTATTGATGTTAAAAAGAAATCATTCATGTATTAAATTTGCACACCATTATCATGTGGTAGAACATAGTGGACCTATAATATAATGTATAAGACCTTTGTATTACGAATTTTTATTTTTATAATTTAGTATGACTATGAAATATTAAAATGTACCACTCCAAGACCACTTGCGGATAACTTGAGACGCGCACTGTTATTCTGAGCGTTCTGTGATGTATCTTGTATGTTTGTATGTTATGTTTACCTGTCGCGGTCCTCGCGGTCGCGGCTGCGGTCGCGGTATCTGCTGGCGGAGCGGTCGCGGCGGCGCGGCGTGCGGTGGTGCGCGCGCGCGTCGCGGTCGCGGGACCGGGAGCGCCGCGACCGCTCGCCGCTGCCGTACGACTTCGTCTCCACGCCGTGCAGCGTGTCTTGCAGCGACGAGATCAGGATCTTGCAGCGGTCATCGTGCGCAACCTGATATCAATTTTATATTCATCCACGGTACTTAAACATTGGTCTACGAGCTTCTATTTGTTTCATTCAATAATTCATTCATAAATACTATTTTATTAAATTAAGTCAATAAATAAAAATGATTGTTTGTTTGTTTGTCCTCTATGCATTTCTAAACCATTCATCCTATTGCGATGAAAATTTGGTAAGTTTATGACGGAAAAAAAAAACAATAATTATATTAAGAGGCATTGCAATGCATGCAGGGCTATTCTATAATAAATACTGAATGTTATAGATGTTTAGTATACACAATATATTAATGTAAGGTGATGCTAGTTTCAATCGCATCCTAAAGAATGACGACACAGCACCACTGATCAAATTCAACTCAACTATAAAAGATCATTAAAATTGGTGAAGTCGTTTAAGAGGAGAAGAATTACAAACACACACAAGTTTATACTAGACATTTTATTAACATTCCCGAATTTTCTGTCATTTATCTACGTAAAATATAATATACTAGCGACTCGCTCGCGGTTTCACCCCGCTGGCTCTATTCCTAAGAGGCGTAGTGTGATGTTATATAGCCTATAACCTTTTTCGATAAATGGACTATCCATCACAAAAAGAATTTTCAAAATCGGTTCAGTAGATCCAGAGATTACCCCCTACAACCTCACAAACTTTACCTCTTTATAATAAAAAAATATAATAGGTAGATGAAGACCATGATCTCATTATGTTATCTACTTTATATGGAGAATATGTAGTAGTACCACAGTATAAATATAATATACAGTATGGGGACTCGGCCCTGGCCTTGAAATAAATAGGTACCTACAGCCGCGCGGTACGGAAACATGCGATAGAGCTGCTCGCAGTAAGTATTTTAATTTCATGTACCTAGCTACCTTCCTGAGTTTCTTTCTAGTTTTGTGATTGTAAAATATATTATGTTTTTTTTAACGCGAGCGTCAGTAGGTCACTCATGTATCACTGTTTTTTACCCTATCCACTTATTTTTTATTAATCCAGGTATTTTACTCGGTAGAAAAAGTGAAATACCTATCTATTAAAAAAGAAACAAATTACGTACCTATAACATAACAATTACATTATAGTCTTATTGTTCAGTCTCCAGGTAATTTAAAAAATGTTATCTCTGGGATTTTTGGAACCAAAAACAGCACATTATAGTTTATAATTTCTCTTTGCCATATTAAGTAAGTATTAGGTACTTACTGTGTGCTTATTTCTATCAATTCACAAATCGCATACAAAAACATCACAACGTCCATACGTTACTACGGGACATTCGCGACTGTCAGGCTACCGAGTGGAGACCGTACTCGCATCGCGTAGGTATGACTCGCGTTCCCACGTTTGTATGAAGACAGACTACTGTATATTATATTTATACTGTGGCAGTACTTTAGCAAAGAAGTTTTTTAACATCCTACCTTGCTCTGCTTGATAAGCGATATAGCGGTGACGAGCGTCTCAATGGCGGAGGCATACTCGCCGGCGGCGGCGTCGCTGACGGCGCGCGCGATGGCGCTCGACGACACCGTGCGGTTGCGGGACATCACCTCCTCGAACTCCGCCTCGCTGATACCGGCGTGCGGCGCGTGCGGCGCGTGCGGGGCGTGGGGCGCGTGCGGCGCGTGCGGCGCGTGGCCCGCGTGCGCCGCGTGCGCCGGGTGCGCGGGGCCCATGCCCGCCGCGTGGTGCCCGCCGCGCCCGGCCTCAGCCGCCGGCGGGTAGCTCTGATCATGATCATACATTCAATAAACTTCCATCTTCTCCATCAACGCATTTACGCAGCGGCACCAGATCTCTCACAACGAGAGAAACTTCACACATTATCGACAGAAGTTCTCTCAGGATATCAAGAAGTATTGCATCTCTGCTTCAATCTCCTTCGTTTAGATCATTTTTATAGGACACTATTGCTTAATTTTTTTTTCTATTCTCACTAAATTTTAGGTATTAACAATGATAATGACGTCAAATGTTTAATTAACTAATGACTATAACAAATTGGCAACAGTGTTGATACAGTGAACAGTCATACATGTGATGTTCACTACTACATAGGTATTCTTATAAGCTATTTATTTCCAATATAAACAGACCTAGCCCCTGAGAAAAAAGGTTGTGTAATAAAAGGCCAACTTAACTGTAACCTAAAAAAATCATGAATATGATATTTTTTGAACAGCTTGCTGAGACTAAAAACGTTGAACTAACCTGTGGCGGTCTTCCGTAGGGTTGTCTCGCAGCGGGCGGCGGGCCTTGTGCGGGTGGTGGCGCGCCATGCGCTGGGTGACCGTATGGCGCCCCTGGACCTATACATACAAATTATATTATAATTGTACTATTAATAAGTTTATTATTCGGCATAATTCAGTGGAACTTCCTCATTACTCTAGTGGTCCTCAGAGCGACTGCTACGCTAAAGGAGTAGAGATCCTCTTGGGTTCGATTCCCAATCGAATAAAGAGTTACTGTGTATATCTATGAAATTATCAATACCAGCTCGTAGTTTGGATTTGTACATCATTATTATTTTTAGATTGCCGCTAACATTCTGAAACATACCCACGGCACTGGGAATTAATGAACACCGCGGGATACGGTTAGTATTATAATTGGATATTTGACTGGCGTTTGATTTATTAAAAATAACAGACAGTGAAATTTTAATTAAATACAATTCTTATTCTGAAAAAAAAAATCTGCAAAAGCAAAAAGCATTTAAAGTTTTTGGTGGGATTGAGAGCAGATGCTTTGTCCCTTTCCCGCAAACCGAGGATAGGATAGTATAGGATTTGTATGGCGCAGTGAGTTGTGACGTCATAATTCTCTGTCTAGCATAAAACGAATATGCCTACCTAATTTTTGAACCGATTTTAATTTTGTTCTTGTTGATGGGCTCTATTTATGGGAAACATGTTCATGAGGCCTTAAAAAATCAGAAGTAACCAACTGAAAACTAGTTGCCATTCACCGGCTACCTAGCTATACAGACCTTTATTTGGCAGTGAGATTGAGGTGGCATAAGCAAAAGCTTTCTACGTTTAGGGTTGTGCGATTTCAAATAGACAATGATAGGTACCGGGTGGTCCGGGCTGCGGCGGCGGCTGTACAGCAGGCTGCGGCTGCACGGGCGGTTGCTGCGCGAAGAATGCGGGGTTCACGTGCGGGGCCGGCGCTCCGCCACCCACGCCTGCCGACAACAGACAACATGCTGTATACCAGCCTTGCTAACACTACTACCAACATTCAGCAGGGACCCCTACAGACTTTACCCCCTAGACGGTCAAGCATGATTGACAAGCAAAAACAAAACACGTAGTTTGCTTGTTAATCGCATCGTTATTAATGGTCAAAAAATACAATTAATATTATAAAAATAATATTCTTTAATACACAGCAAAGTGAGTAGTAAAATGAATGCAAAGTACAGTTATAGTTACATATATGATAGAATGGTAAATGACCGCTCTTTTCCCTAAAAGCAATCTCTTACGGACAAAAATGCTTGACAAAAATTCACTCTGAAAATGATAGTGTGAATAAAAATGCTTGTTGATGCTTGCTTGACCATCTAGAGATCCCATTAGACTACTCCATTAGTATCATCACTATGATCCTTAATAGCAAAAACCACATATTTTACGAGTGACACGATCTGAAATTACAAATTAGTGCCCCTGCCCCTTGATAAATCTGTCAAGAATCAACAATTCTGAAGCCTTGTGGAGATTTGTACTGTCAGACTTCTGACCGCTTGAAATGTTAGGTATTTCTAGGAGGACAAATGAGTCCAAACAACCTAATGTGGTTTATAATTGAGGTAATTGGAGTATACACAGGGCACATTATGTGGTTGTTGCTTTATTAATTTATCCAATAAACATAAAACAACACTGGGGTAGGAGATATATATGCATACGCACATTAAAGACACAAAGTTCATCAGTGTTGCGCTTTATAAGCACGTTATAATGAATTATCTACACAAGCAATTCACATTCATTGTCAATATAGCAGACCATAATCACATTTTTCGCATTTAATTTGCTTAAAACAAAAATAAATTAAAACAATACATAATTAGCATGTTAATACGAGAAGTTGGTCATTCTTCAAAGTAATTTCTGTTAAACTTACTGACTGAATGCCAGCCGAAAATGCTTGGTCTTGAATGTAACTTTCGTAAAGCGTTTATATGACGTAGGCATCCGCTAAGACGGGATTTGGCATGAATCCCCACGAGATCGACAAAGTCAGCGATGGTAGCACCGCAGTTCACAGATGTGAGAAGCAAGCTTGCACCTTTTCCTTTTAGTGAAGAATGACCGAACGAAGTTAGTATGGGTGTTAGTTAGTATAAGGTAATAAGTCTGTGCGTACCTTGGTAGGGGGGCATACCTGGGTGGTGAGGCAACGGCGCGGGGCCGCGGGGCACGCCCGCCATGCCCGCGTGCCCCGCATGCCCCGCGTGCCCCGGTGGGATACCACCCGCGCCGCCCTGCATACAAAAAAAAACGTATACCGTTAGCGAAATTACACTTCCACAGAAAGCACAACTGTTCATTAGTACTTAATAAATTATAACATACATTTATTGTATAAAAACTGAACCTTGCATAATAATATTAAGGGATTTTTTGCATGATTTTGTTTTCAGCTGCTGGTGCAAATCCGAAGTCCAAGAAGTTATAGATGATGTCAGAGTGCTAATCGTCTTAGCTAGTTAGGTTTTGTACAGTTGAGTTGGAAAGAAGTAAAAAGAGTAAAATATATACTAACAGGGTGCGGCGGCGGCATTTGATGTGGCATCTGATGCTGTGGAGGCCCGTACTGCGGCGCTGGGTGCGGCGGCAACTGCTGAGGGGGCCCGCGAGGACCCCAGTCCGGCCCCGGCCGCCCGCCCGGACCTCCCGGCCCACCCGGACCCCCGGGACCGCGCTGTAGCTGCGGTGGTCCTTGGAACTAAACCAACAATATTGTGAATACATGTTTGTGTCAATTGACGTGTCAACTAAGTATGGCTAAAAAGCTATTACATTTGTATATGTAGCTTTCATTTTGTGCACCTTAAATGAGATGCCTACATATTATCAAGCTTGTGTTCAGGCAGAGTTGTAGTAATGTATACCCACAATTAATTAAGGTTTATTTACTTTCCACTAATTTTATCGCGTTGTATTGATAATATACTGATAAAATCCGTAAAAAGTTTTATTTCAATTGCCAGTATCTTTTTAGGTCCCAAATATTGTTGCCTATTATTATGTGCCCTGTTGATGGCAATAGGTATCAACTGGGAAAAAATACAAACCGATAGAAGGAAAGAGGGCGACCAAAGAAGGGACGGATGAATTGTATAAAAGATATACGTAATATGTATAATTACTAATTTCTAGGTTTCCAGAATATTTTCTTAATGGCCGCTAAGTACTCAAAATTGGAATCGATATCGGATGATTTAATTATAAAACTAAGTAGGTAAACCGATCATACAATAATTATATTATATTGCGTACCTGCATTGGCGGTCCTCTGGGCGGGGGACCTTGATGCGGTGGGGGCCCTTGATGCTGCATGTGATGCGGTGGAGGGCCCTGGTGCTGCTGTAGGTGGTGCGGGGGCCCATGCGGGGGTCCATGCGGCCCGTGGGGCCCATGTCCGCCGCCAGCCGGCCCGCGCAGTTGATGGTGCGGGGCGCCGCCGGGCATCATCATACGAGGGCCGTTGGGGCCCGGCCCGTTTGGACCACCACCAAAGAAGTCTGTTAACAACGTATTCTATTAATTTCGACTATGCAACGGCAGTTTTATGGAAAGTTACTCTAAATTTATTTAAAAGTGTTTTATTTATTTAAATCAATAATAAATACAAAGTAAAAAGCATCGGTAGATGATGTTATTGTAACCGGAAACACTGCGGGAGGATATGCTCCTATATGTACCCAATCCGATAGGTATATCCATAGCATAACTATCATAGTTTCGACATATAAAGCCCCATCGTATGAAAGAAAAATGCAATACTGCACGGACACAACTGTATTGGGATAAGGGCAGTCCTTAGGGTCCACCCACAATTATTGACGTGGAATCGACTTGTTCGGTCGGTGGGAAATTATTTTACGTTGATGGATCGTACAACGCGACCTCTACCTACAGCAATACACACTTGTCTTAAGCCGAAGTGTGGGAAAGACTTTAATCGTAATTTTGTCTAAAATAAAATAATTTTCGTAACGTGCGTTGTTTGCAATTCCTTGAAAGGCATGATCATCCATTTGTTACGTCCATACTATCACTACTCTAAGCATTTCCTCTGCGGCAGTGAATCGTCAGCATGGGCGGTCAGCGTCACTGCAAATTCAACCTGACTTCATTGTAGTGGGAGGGACGATGAAAGGATGCCAGCTGGGGACAAAGGATGCCAGCTGGGGGAAAGGGTTAAAGGAGACCAACTGGGGAGACAAAGGAGGCCAACCGGGGAGACAAAGGAGGCCAGCTAGGGAGACGACGGCTGCAGTGTCAGGTCAGTCACCAGATCACATCTTGTTTTCAATGAAAATTTTGTCTTTATTCCGGACTACCATAAAGTATCAAAATCAAAACCAACCCTCTGCCACTATAAATATGAACCGATTTTACGAGTAACCGGTGTCCCATTCATGGTCCTTCTGTCCATCGGTTTCGAAATCGGTTTTGTATTTTTAAAAAGCTATCAAGTATTGCTTAATAGATATCGTCTTGCCTATAAATTATAATGCATAGGCAGACTTTTATATTTTTTATTTACCTCCTGGGTGTGGACCTGGCGGTCCACCTGGGTGTGGTCCTCTCATTCCTGGGTTGTTAGGTCCGGGTGGTGTAGATCTAGTCTTAGACTGACTCTCAAACTGGTTCAATGCCTGTGAAATATACGCCGATTGTATGCTATTGGCAAACTCAAACAAAAAATTATAGCGATGAGAATAATGTAACGAATGCTCTTCATTTTGTTGTTACATTATATCAGATTTAAATTAATTCTCTTCTATCTAAAGAACCGTCATTTCAGGCGGCCTTGTATATTCTCAAGATCAGAAATAAAAATCCTAATGTGTTACGAATACTTACATGACATATCTATACATATAATAAAATAGTAACAAGCCGATGTCTGTACATTATACGAAACTGAAGAAATCCTAATATTGGGGGTCGTTATTAGAGCAACAGAAGCCAAAACAACTTTTAGAATTTTTGTTTCCGTCTGTATGTTTGTGCACGCAAAAACTACTAAATAGAATTAAATAGGTATAGTTTTCACGGATGTGTTGCTAGACGTTTAACTTGAAATTTGATGTATGTTTCATTTTGATAAGAAGTTAATCGTTTCAGGACGCGAGCGAAACCGCGGGCCCCAATTAATATTTTTTTAACTTACAAAACATTGTAAATCTAGGGTATTTGAAAAGTGTATAGCTATGACTCAGTGTACTTTTGAAGTAAACACAAAAGCGCTTCCTTCGCTTTACCCACTAGCCTTAATCAATAAGTTCCTACTTTCTTTTAATGGGAACTTATAAGCTTCTATTTAAACTTTTATGCTACTTATCATACTAACTTGTTGAAAAAATTGCAACTAATCTAAAACCTAATCTGATCTAAACCTATCAATAAAATAACAGCCTAGATTGCAGGTCTCCTCATTATCGTTGTCTAGAACTGTGTTACATTGCTGTGCTTGCAGAGACCCAAGCTAGATCTCCGGCTATTTACCTGTTTAGTGGGTAATGTGACGACTGGATGCTGGCCGTGAATCTCTTTCTTGGGCAGTCGATCCATTACCATCCTGATGGACTGATCAGAGCCGAGGGATATGACGCAGAACCCCTTCGACTGTCCATTCGCCCTATTCTCGAAGAACTTCACGTCTTGGAAATCGGTAACGCCAACGTCCGCGATGGCGTTTGCAATGTCTTGGTCCGTCGCCCACTGCAAAAGGTTTTATCCAAAACTAAGCCACGATACAAGTTGGGCAGCTAAACGATAAATTGTATACATACGTGATGAAGCCATCCCGACTTTGACGTATGGAACCGCGTCCAATAACATACCTTTTTACGCGCATACGAAAACCACCGGATTTTTAACACGGATTACTCTAATGACAATGCACCTACTTTCTGTCGAAGTTGTGTCGAGTGGATAAAAAAGCAAGCAAATATGTGTCACTCAAACTGTTTGTGAAACCTACACATTCTCAATTCCGTAAACACGAAACGTAACACGAAGCACTATTCCGAAATAATTTGAATTAGATATTTTTTGTCGTTCTCTCATTTCGTAACAGGAGACTTCAGGAGAAAGGAAACAGTTTTCAGTGTAACTATGTTTTTATTTTCATTCATAAATTTATCACAGATATTGGCAGTATCAAGATAAATAAGAAGGGCAGTTCGCAAAACTGCAGACCCCAACACTCAAACGGGAAACGAGATCCTTCTAAACAGTAAGAAAGGATAATTAACTCACTTAGTACAAGGATTTAACATTTTAAGTTATTACTAGATTTACATTGTAACTCGTATCACGACTTAATTTATTGAAAACTAATGAAGTAGGTGATATATATAGTTTCTTTACACTAGACAGTTTGAATAGAAATCATCTAAGTACAAAAATATTTTAAGTAGGGAGTTATTACATTGTAATGTTTAGTTTAGCATTATTACAATTTGTATTTTTATGCTATTCACCATCTGCCAATAGTAAAATGTTACAGGGGATATAACAATATCTAGATATTTTTTTTACTTACATTCTTTGTAACTCTATAGAAAACGTGATACAAAGTCGTGACAGAAAATATAAATTACGTATGACGCCGCGGAGTATAAATAATTTTATCCATGTGTCCATGGTTGTACATAACTGAATTTATACTACCATTAAAATAATGAAATAGTGTGCATACTTTCGGTTTATCAGTATTAATTATAATAATATTTTCGCCCGGATAGATACATTTTTTAGATAGTGTGATACATAGAGAATAATAAATTTCACCTCCAACGATAATAACTGAACAATTACGCCAATTTAAAATTAGTACATGTATACACAACAACATAAAAATGGACATGTTCCAACCGCAGTACAGACAAAATGTGAAACACATCTGTAAGTTCATAGGAACAAAAAGTAAAGGAAACAATAAAAATATAGTCAAAGTAAGACACAAATGGCTACATAATTACGCGGAACAAGCTCAAACATCTTACCTCTGAAAACCTGACAAAGAAAAACATTAGTTAAGTAAAATACAAGTAGGTCATCTAAATCAGAATATTGGGTAATTTATTTTATGTTCATGCAATTCCCGATTCCCAAGATTCCGATTGTAATGTGACAAGCATGTTGAAATAGGCGAGTAACACTATGTCACTACTTTAAGAAAATAATATTGTTGAACACACTGCCTCCTCTATGCCAAACTAGTTTATTGCATAAACATAGTATGTGACGCATTTAAATACTCTAATGTTATTCACTAAAGCCATGTATTATAACGAAATAACCATAACAGACAACCATTTCGACAATATTGTAAATAGTTATTGTGATGTCATAAAACACCAACATTTTAATTCCAAATAAATTATGTGCAAAGACAGTGTCCGATTTAAGTATCAAGCAAATTTTTCAGGAAATGTGTTGTTAACATGTAATCACTGAGGGGTATCTATATGTTACATGAACTAATACATAAATACATATAAATCATTCATCCTTCAACATTCAAAATAAGGGAATCTACAAAAACTTGTTGAGTTTCACATTTTAAATGTCAACTGAATCATCTTGATACCAGAGAGATCTAAGGGTAAGCCCAGACTGTAAATTTTGCATAATATGCCCAAATTGTATGACTCACAATGTTATGGTTATTGTGCTTTATAACTTGAAATTGGACTTACTTTGGACACACCATTATAACGTAAAATGTAAAACAGAATTATTATTTTCATAGATCTTCCCAGTCATACACAGACTATCATACAGTAAAAATTATCCTAGATCACAAAGACAGTTCCAATAACTGTCACAGAAACAACAATGCTATACTTACATCAAAGAGATATTTACGAGAATATTTATATGGTTTTTACTGGTAAAATAATGGTAACTTACATGGATAACAAGTAAAATGTAATTGTGAACACCTTGGAATTTTAACAAATGAAAAGAACTAATAAGATTTTTAAGTATGGTTGTACATAAGAAATGAAAATATGCAACTAAATATTTACAAAGTAACACACACATCTATATAGCCAGCCATCACACAAACATATCTTACTAATGATCATACATTTGCTAATTCTAATCTTGTAAATGTATAGTTAACTTTTGTGTAAGAGTACAGACCATAAAATGGATTTTTGTATGCAAATATCTCTTTGCAAAGTATAATTTGATCATAAATATTGAATTCAATCAAATAAAAATATGAAAACAATAGAACAAGTATTAAAAAATATCACAAGTCAATAATTCTGCAAAACGCAGAATATGTAGACAAAAGAATCATGGAAATAAAGATCATTATTTCCTTGATTGGTGCAAAAATAAATTAAAAATAGTCATGTAATGTTTTGTAAGTTGTTCACACAGGATTACTATAAAAGCTATCATGATGATGAAAATTGTGTAAAACAGAACCAGTGTGAAAAAATTACCTTTTCTAAAATTTTGATAATAAGTATTTATTTTTTATAATATAATAATGAAGCAAAAACAAGTTTTAAATAGTTCAAGTACTCAGTCTTATACAAATCCTTGATCACTGTAACATTACGGTATATTTTTTTTTAATTCCTATACACAATCTAGAGGATTTATATTTTATTATTACAATTGAATAAGACAATTTATGGAAACACTACTACTATTTATTATTATTTAGATATACACTTTTACACAAGAAATATGAATAAGTACATATACACTAGACACTGGATTATGTGCAACAAAAAATCCCTAAATTATCGACTGATTAACATTTTATTATTCCATTATTTTAGATGCAAAATGTATTGGATTTTTAACTTGGGAAATATGTCTATGTAAATCATTTGACTATATAATTATACTTACTACAATTGTATTGACAACATATAAAATAATGCTCAATGTTTCAGACTCAGAATTTACATAAATATACTATATAGGATTGATATTAATTTGATGGATGAGGATCAAACAAGTGCTTATGTAGTATTTATTAAACACATGCTATGTAGTGTTTTATAAAAATATATTGCATCATCTGGAGACAATTTGGTGATACATGCACATTAAGGAACCATATTACTAAATATGCATTTGTCACTATAATCCAGTCTCTATAGATAACTATCATAGCTGACAATAATATCATCTTATTATAAGAATTTCTACTGCCTTGTTTTTGCTTCGAAATATTCAAGTATAGCAAAATCCTAAACAAACCATTATCAACAAACATTAAACCCACCACAGTCAAGACCTACAATATTATTATTTGTCTGTTAATTCATAAGATTATGCTAGTCACTGTTATTTTAAAACTGTTTATATTTGAAAGTATCTAGGATTTCACTATACCAAGTAATTTTAATTTTAGTAGAGATATTTAGCCCAACAAATAACTTATAAGGCCTTATTTAACAAGTAAGAAATTTTAAAACAATTTTCAAAAGAGTTTTGTTAAAAATAAGGCCTGTGACTGACATGTGCTGCTGTGCAATATATACTTTAGAACACAGATGCACATTTACTAGTAATAGCAACCAAATGAAAAATAGTTTCATTACAGAATGTTCATTGTATAAGTGAGTATATCTACATAAAAGTAAAGTAAATTTTATTGATTTTGAGTTGTAATAATAAAATTTCCCATTTGGTTCCCGAAAGGACTGCCATCATTCCTCAGATTTTGATACTTTGCCAATAAATAAATGTAAATAAATCACAAGATTGCAATAAAAATAAAAATTACTGCAGGTACATAAGTTTGACCGAGTATGTGTCAATAATACAAATAATTTTTAAAGCTTTTATACTAACAATATGACAAATTTAGATTTTCAAGTAAATCAAAAACAATTCGGATGTAATACTTTACATAGGTACAAAGAATAAGTGACAGGAGAACAGGTTTTATTCTACTGATAAACATTATAAAACATGAGATGTTTACAATTCCAACATGTTAAGACATTAAAATTTAATATGATGCTTGTATGTAGGCATTTTATCTTGCTTACTACAAAGTCTAGTGTTTGATCTAAGTAGGTACTGCAAGTACATATTTGTTTCATAAACATGATTTACGACCTACTTAGGTCAAACAGATCCCTGGTATTTTATTGACAAATTAAAATTAGCCTATGTAAAACAATAAAATAGATCAGTTACTTGTACTTAGCCAAGTAACAAAACCAGAGTGATGGACGGCAATCCTAAAGACGCAAGTTTTTCTCGTTACCAAGAGTAAAACAAACGTCCAAAACAATAAAAAGTCCTATATTTACATTATGATCTAGTTGAGACAAAATCATGTACAAACCCAAGTTAGGTTGCCGACGTATAGCTGAAAACGGCGGCCATGATGGCCGTGGCTTGGTGCGTTATTGTGATAAGGAACGCTCCCGTTGGTCTCCTCCGGTGGATGCTGGTGCTGCGGCGCCGGGTTCGGGGGTCCATCACCATCATCGGGTTTTGCTGCTGGTGCGGCGATTACGTCGTCGTATAAATCCACATTTTCACCGCCGAACTCGTCCTGAAGGAGGCGGCAACAAATAAATTACTTACTTGAAATAATGGTAGATAAAGATGCCGGAAATTATTTATATACAAAAATTAGGCTTTAAATTATGTTTGGCTAATATTTTGCTTACCTGGCGATTAAAATCGGATTCAATATCGTCGGCGTACAAATCTATATCCACACCTCCATCCGCCATTTTGCGAATTCTATTCTGCGTTGCTTCGATTTTCGTGACCACTTTTCTCAGCGATTCTACTAAAAGTATAGCCAAATACTACCAAAATCTATGAACACATTTTAAAAATCTACTATGTACTACGATACTCATCAAACAGCGTAATTATGTTTTGTTTTTGCTGATTAGGTTGGCAAACGAGCAGACGAGCCACCTGATGGTAAGTAGTCATCGCCACCCATGGACACCTGCAACACCAGACGAGTTGCTGATGCGTTGCAGAGCTTTAAGCCCCTACGGACTGCAAACTGCCAAAGCCGCAGCAACCGAGGGGTACTGGCTCTTACGCGCAAAAGTCGAAACACACCAAGGTGCTTTACGACAAACTGCGACGTAAGGGTGGTCGCTAGCCAGTCAGACCCCGAGCGGTCCTACCACCGAGCAAGTCAGATATTTTCTCGGCTCTTACGAGACGCCTATCTGAATGGCAGGTATTCTAACCCATGGGGATAATGTACTACTTAAAATAAAATTTATACTACAGAAATAAAATTAGTTTATTTATTAGAACATTAGAACGATTTACAGATAAGTATGTAACACCAAACATCATCATCACTATCGTTTTTTGGTTACATATTTAATTTTTTAATTTCCATCACTTGCACTTATAGTTCTGAAAGTAATTTGACAATTTTGGATACCATTGAGTGCTGTTGAATGTATGTACTCACCACAGACTTATTCCAATTTACCAAAACTATTAAATTCTACTAAGACATTTCAACCTACTACAGGATCATAATTTAGGCTCATAATCTACTAAAAAAGTAGAAATCTACCAAAAGTGGTCACGCTGATTTCAAGTTTGCCCTGCAACTCCTGCAAGGCGTAAGCGGAAGATAGTGATGTTCTAAAATTGTAGTACATCCGTTTGGTTTATTCACTTTTAGGCGAATACTAAAACTAACTAATGTCGTCGTTCCTCACACTAATAAAAATATTTCAAAACAAAGCGGAGGTTTTAGGCGGGAAAATGTAGGGTGCACTTTGTCGATTTTTTATTATTTTCGAAAACTTGTGTTTCCCGAATTATAGCGGATAGTTAACCATTAAGTGTTCGCGAACGTGTGCGAGTGTTAATTTAATTTAAGTGCAATGGTTTTAGTTAAATGTTTTTAATTTTGTATAGTTAATATGGCAATTACTATTGCCATGAATGTAGAACTTATTATAGACCTACAAACTGCGAAAAACCTTGAAATTCAATTTCGCAGGCTCAGGTGATCGATCCGCCTTAAACTGCGCGGCCGTTCGGCCGACTAAAACCACACGGGTGTTTCGCCTCACCACTTTTTGCTGGGGTTACGGGAGCGAGAAACATTCCTCCGCGACCCCAGCAGTGGCAGACCGCCGTTGCGGTCTTCCGTGCAATTGAGGGGGACTGTTGTGATCCCCCACCTGCCAATCCCCTTGACTGGGGCGCAGCAACACCTACCGCGCCGTCATCTCGCGCCTTATGTGATGGGCGGTCGGACGTCCCCAAGTCCGCCGCCCGTGGCCGTTTTACGGTGGTTGGAACAGGGCGTTATCTGCCCTGTTCCTGCGCCCAGTTCGGCGGGCACGGATTGGCAGTGTGGAGGCGGTCTTCCTCTCCCTCTCTGCGGCCTCCTTTGTGGCGATGACCTCCTCGCAAAAAGAGGCCACCGCTTGCCACGCGCTCTCGCTCCCCACCATACTTGAGATGACGACGGGGAGCAAGAGGTCTCCTCCTAACGCAGCGTTAAGGACACGGCGCTGCTCTGTCCATACAGTGAGGGGATAGCTCACAACTCTAATTTATCACTTCACTTTTTTGACTGTTAGTCGAGTTATTTATTTTTATATTTAATTAGGTACCTCCTTACAATCTGACCTTCCAATAAATATACTATATATCTAAGTATCCAATAGATGGCTCTGTAATTGCAAAACTTTTTCTAAAATATTAATTTATAATAGTATAATGAATTTTTATTGAGCTTCCATTAAACTCCAAAGAAATAGTAATTGTTAATATTGTTAGATCTTCCTAACCATAATATATTAGCTATTCATGAAATAAAGATTTTCAAAAATAGCTGGTACTAAAACAACTCTTGAAAACAGCGCACTCTATTGAGAAAGATAAAAAAGTTTTTCAAGGACATTGTTTGTTATTGTATAGAGCTGCCCTCTAGTACATATGTCAGAACCAATAGTGACATAGATGGCATGCGCGGGGCGAGAGGCGGGAGGGACGTCATCCATCCCTCGCCATTTTCCGTCAAGCTCAACTCAATCAAGTTAGCTTCTGTCAGTCGCTGTGTTTGTGTATAGTGTTGTGAAAATTATCTGTGTCGATGAATCTCAATGGGAAATCGTGCTGATTACGACTCCAAACGATGGGTCGATTATTGTGTTTGTGGCTTTGATGCAGCTTTTGATCAGTGATAATGGCCAAGTGATTGGTACAGTGGAGTGTTTTGTGTCGTATGCTGGGCTCTCACGGCTACAGTGAGATCCTTTCTCTGGATAAATCGTCCCCAAGACGACGTCAGAACACAGAACAGAAAGGTGACACACCATGTCGTCGAAAAACATACCAGGAGATAAGGTATGTTGTGAGTTGGCTACGTAGCCGAGCATTTTCGGCCGTAAAGGTCATATTTTTTATTTCTAAACCCGCTCCTTTCTCTTGTCTTTGTGACCAGCGTTCACACTGATTACATGAATCGTTTACACTATGAAGTCGGTTGATAAATTACATAGTTTGGCTGTTGGACACTTTACTTTTTTAAATTATTTTTTATGCTCTAATGTAAACAGTGCTTTCAGTGTATAAATAAAATTAAAATATTGGAACTATCCATTCCCATAATTTAAGTATACCAATCTTGTATTTTCTAAATGAAAAATCTTGCAAAGGTTATTATTTAAATCCAGCAACCCTCAATCAAATTATTAATGCAGTGTAAAATACACATACATACTTAATTATTTAAAATTATTATTTAAAAACTGAGCTGATAATACACCCATACAGATACATAGTATTGTTTTATTATAAACCATTACTACCATGCTTATTACCTTATGTAGATATTTTTTTGTAACCATACTTAAATAAAATAAGGTTTAATTCAAATTTAATTATCCAAAGTAAAAATAAAATGTACTTACCTATTATCTAAAAATCATTCTTAGAGGAACTTTCACATTATGACTTTTGAATGAAAGATTATGTATAAAAAATTGGTAAAAAATGACAGTTATATTTCTAGCTATTCTGTTCAAAAGTACACAATTTTCTTGAGGGTATGTACTTACATGGTACCTACAAAGAAATTTGCACCTTATCTACCCATTAAATCAGCAACACCCATACCAACCCCCCTAGAGATCAAGACAATAGAATTTGGATTGTGTCTATGATATGAATATTGACAATTTGAGACATAAAACCGTATTTACA
This sequence comes from Acronicta aceris, assembly GCA_910591435.1. Taxonomy (NCBI): domain Eukaryota; kingdom Metazoa; phylum Arthropoda; class Insecta; order Lepidoptera; family Noctuidae; genus Acronicta; species Acronicta aceris. The sequence continues at coordinate 4,572,502 of OU342776.1, read as the reverse complement.
ATCATAATATCAGACATTTACTTAACAGTACTCATTAGGCAATATATAGGCAACTCGTTCAAAAGCTCAGCAACTTTTCCAAGTAACTAAAATTAATTTCATAAAAGCTCTGTCACAAAGGAACTTGCTGAAGTTGACATTCTTGTTTGTGTCAACAATAGTTTATTTATTTCAAATTTATGTGGGATAAGTATTATAAATTAATAATTAATAACTATATTTTGTTTTTGTTTTAAATATATATATTTGTTTTAATACTTTGGCTTTTTGCTAAACAATTGTCATGCGTTGTGATATGCGAAAATAAATAAATTTTCTTTCTTTCTTTCTTTCTAAGTACTATAGTAAACTGATGTTCAGTCCACAGCACATATAGTTACTAGAAACTGTCAAATTTCCCCAATGGATTAGGAGATTGCTTTGAAAATTGATTGACATGCTGTTGTCCGTACATAAGCACTTTCTTGGTCTAATGGTGGTTGGAACAGCTGCGGAGTCCTCAGTTGAATTCTTAGAGTGTGCAGTGTTATTGGGTTGTTGTCTGTACCCACTTTGAAATTCTTAGTAGTAGCATGAAATTTGATTCTGTGCCTGGTTAATAGCAATAGGCTCTCCGGCTATTATATGGGGACCTAAACATTCCAGCGAAATGTGCGACAAGTACACCTCTGCCCTACCCTTTGGAAAATACAGGTGTGATTGTATGTTATGTTGTCTGTAAGGATTTGTGTTGGATTAGTTACAATAGGGTCATCACCTGCTATTACATTTTACATTCCTACATCACTGGTAAATTTTGGGTGTATCTACAACAACAGATGAAGGGAACAAGTGTTATTCTCTCTAAAGTAAGATATAATATGCCTAATATTTCTTCTTTTTTAATATAATACTTTTCCTACTCCAGTAAGTATTTCACCTAAGAATGAAATATCATAGACCTTTCATTGTTGTATTATTCTATTTCTTTATAGCTTATGATACTCTTTGCTTATAATATATTTGTGCAACCATCAAATTTCAATCGTTTCAATTCCTCTAACATCAGGGCTTCCGCCCACACCTATACTATTATGTTGTTGATCTCAATAGCACTTAGAAAGCTGATAAAAACAATAGATGTCTATAGAACCTGAACAGGCAGTACGAACAATAATAAACTGAAGTGACACCGACAAGTCTTCCGTTTGAACGCACCGATGAACATCCCCGCCTACGCCACGCTACCACCTTCACGAAACGCCACCAACTACCGAGCTTATAACTTCAATCACTTAAACTGTATAAGAATGAAACTGGTATAGTTTCATTCTTATTGATAAAGAAATAGAGATCAGAATGTATCGTTTTATTGATCAGAATTATGCACCAATGAACCGAAGATCTTACTGCAGTCATAATTTCAACATGACTAGATGAATCCGCGATTGATCACTTCAAAAGACGAAGCCGACGCTTTTGCGATACTTATCCGTTCAAAAAGTAGGTCAACGCGACAAAAGTCGTCTTCCTATTAAATCAGACCTTAAACGAGTTATAGGACCTAAAATGCGGTGGTCCTATACAATAAGCCAACGGGACCACATTTGCGGGCATGAAAGCGAAGTGAAACGTAACCACAGATTATACGAACATAAATTTCCAGATCGTGCAACATTTGGCGGGAGTTTTATTTTTCTTTTGTGTCAGACGCACAGCTCGTTTTACTTTATTGAGAGCCATCTAAACATGATGCAATTTGTAACGCCTACAGTACGAAAAGACAGTAGGTACAAAATTGCGTACAGATTTCTAAATGATTATAGTGAAACTACCTACAGTAATTTAGAAATCTGCCTCATTAGTCCAGTGGTCCCAAGCCCGACTGCTACGCTAGAGGTCCTGGTTTCGATCCCCAGGTCGAGCAAAGTGTTATTGGGTTTTTCTATGAAATTTCGCAGTAGCAGCTCGGAGTCTGGCCCATACGAACTAAAACATACGAAATGTGGATGTACCTTAGTACACCTCTGCCTAACCCTTCGGGGAATACAGGCGTGAATTACAATTAAGACGTTTTTTATTTGTCTCCCGCAACAGTTATGATCAAATATATGTAAATAATATTTCTCAGAATGTAAAAGTAAAGTGTGAAAATAGTCAGCTATATAACTTCACAATCCCAATTATCGCGAACATGATACACTCGCTTACTCCACATTCTTGTTCAAATATTTGCGATTAAACAGGCTACAATACAAAGTTAGTGTAACGTTGAATTGGCTTGCGTTTTTTATTTTATTGTGCATTAAGTAAGATAAAAATATCCCTGAGAAACGCAAATTTTCTCAATAATCTACAAGAACATTTGATGGACTTATCTCGATTGTTTGTAGAATTGACTGATGTTCGCGGTTCCATTCGCGTCCCAAAGGACTTTTTAAGACAAAAGATACAATCTAAGGTACAATCTATCTCTAGATAGATACATCATCAAAATTGGTTAGCTGTTTAGGCGTGAAAACGTACCTAAAAACGGTTGTTTGTTAAGTTTTCACACATGAACCACTCTCCCGTCTGTCTGTACAGAAATAGTTACTTTCGCATTTTATAATATTAGCATGGATAGGTAGTACCGATTTCACCGATACATAAACAAAAACCGACACGTGTTTCAACAGATTTCCGAGCAAACAAGCTTTTTCGCAAATGTCTATGTCTACGCGTTTCCACACGAATAAATAGAATCTGTCGGAAAAATATTTGTGCCGCATTCTAAATTCAAAACGTGATGTGATTTTTTTATGTCGACCTGGCAATGGCGTAAGCCGCGTAAAGAACAAAGATAAGTCCATTTTAGAGTTTTTTGAGAGTAGAAAATTGTAGTTACTTTGTGTTCGCTACACTACCAAACTGTACGTAACGTCCTAAAATTTTAGTATATATTATGATGACTAAGTTCTGAGACTTAAAAAATATACTTAATTAAGAATTATTATCAACGGTCTGTAAGTTGTTTTGATAACAAGCAAAATTATACCCATTTCAGTTGAATCCTACATATTGAGCGTGTTGGAAAAACGGGTAAGGGTACCTAAATATTTGCAATTTAATCAAGCTAGCTCGAAATAATTGGGCGAAAATCCTGTGGTCTCGCAATCGTTAGTCAATCAAACGTCCTATATTTGATCAGGTATTGTCATTGAATGAATGCGTATGCAAATGTTTATATTAGAAAACATGCGGTCATTAACAAAACACGCGGTGCTAACGGAACTACTTTCTCTGGTATGAATTATGCAAGCGTGTTTTAAATGAATCAATAATATGAAATTCACTATCGTTGTGCACTTGCGAATGAAGGCTGAATTACCCTACTATTTATTCAAAGAAAGTTATCGAGCGTGATTTAACTATGGATCAATAGAGTAGATTTGCTTACTAGAGATAGGATTTTGACATTACTTGTACAGGCCTTGTGTCAAAATCCTATCTCTAGTAAGCAAATCTACTGACTGATTTGATATTGGGACTGGTCGTAAGTGGATATAGATCATATCTATTAAATTTAATTTAATTCATCTGTCAAACATAATTTAATTCATGTTATTATTACATAACTCTTCTAGTTATTTCTATCTAAAATTCTTTGCAGATACATTGGGGAACTTTAGTTGTATTGTAGTATAGGTTTTTCTTTTTATGGGATAGGAGCGCAAACGATCAGACGGATCACCTGATGGTAAGCGATTACCGTCGCCCATGGACACCCGCATCACAGGAGTCACGAGTGCGTTGCCGACCTTTTAAAAGGGGATTGGGCCTCAGGTAACCTCACTCACTCGGCTAAACACAACGTAAGCGTTGTTTAACGCCGGTTTTCTGTGAGGCCGTGGTATCACTCCGGTCGAGCCGGCCGATTCGTGCCGAAGCATGGCTCTCCCATCTGATGAAAAAATGAAAGAATGAAAAAATCTTTTTGAGGTAAGTACTTAAGTGTTCACAAATAATAAATGGTATATTTTTAACTATTATGCTTCAATATAATGAAGAACTAAGGTATCAAATAATATCTTCTTATACCCGTCTGATATTTATTCAAAAAGGTATTCAATTCTTATTGTAATTGGAATTACAGTAGCAAAATAGTCTCGATTACAAAACGTTCATTAATCTGAATGGAGATACTTTTCATAACCAAAACAAAGGAGTGCGGAAAAAGGAGAAAATGAGAGATACAATGGAGTTTGCGTGAGCCAACGTAGCATATTGTCCGGCGAATAATTTACTTTTTTGCAGTTTTGTACTTTTATCACAGAAATTCTAGTTTGCAGCTAAGTAGCGGTACCTAGAAATACGGAAAAAGAGTAGCTATTTAAAAACGAAAATTTGGTTAGTTTCAGTAAAATTTGTGCAAGGTAGGTAGGTGTTCTTTTGTTAGTTCCACTCAAACGAAATCCAAATAATTTAAAACCTTGAACTGAATGTTACGTAGAATGTAAACTATAAGTTTTTAGAATTGTATTAAGTGGGCGAATTTATTAAGTATTTTAGATAGCCTACCGTCACGCCTGTATTCCCTGAAGGGTTAGGCAGAGGTGTACGGCCACAGTTCGTCGGTATGTTAAGGTCCGATGTAATAGGGGGCAAGCTTAAATATTACAACATTTTCAATTTTCCGTTCCGTTTTATGTCAACGGTAGACTCGTACACAGCAAATAGGAATTGTACCTTTTCTTTGAGCTTCGCAATTCAGTGGCATGTCAAAACAACGGACAGAGCAGTCGCAATGTTTTGTATTAGAAGGGAGGCTTATGTTTTTACCCCTTTTTCTGACATTCGAATAGCAGAAGCCATATTCTATAAAACAATGCCTTTTGTCTTCCATTATTCAGTTGTGAAATGAATCCATTTAGACTGAAATTATGCTTTAAAACTAAATTACTGATGGGTTTAGTCTTAATCTAATCTATTTCGGGCCCTAATTAGAACTGCAGCTTAGGCTTAATAGTTTTAAATTAAATTCAATCATTAATGTAACAAACTGATCTCTGTTTTTAACGATCGTATCTAAAGTTTCGAATTAATTAATTAGGAATATGGAACACGATCTGATTGAGTCACTTGGTGACTCTATCACATCGAATCCTCTAATAACGAGTCATCTCTCGGAATGAGACGGGTAAAAGCATTAGTCCACTATGTTTCTGCGAGTTGGTACACTTCACACGCTCGGTTTCCTCACAATATTGTCCTTCACAGCTTAAGGCAAAGTGATCTTAATTATTATTCTGTTCGAACTCAAAATTTGATCGGTCTTAGGGTAGTAAAATATTATAATCACTGTTAACTTAACTACTGTAGTAAACACAATTTAAGAAAAGTAATCTAATAAGTACTTAGCCATCTAAAAACTGGTAAGATACCCATTTGAAACTCAGAGTGATCAATCTTAACTTAGGCAAAGGAAATCATAATTTGGCTTGACTTAATTGTTTTAATGAGCTTTTTCGCAATTAGGAGAGGAAAGTTAGGGAGTCTTCCACGCACGCTTCTTTCCACGTCTTGCAATTAAGTATAATTTCATTATTGCCGAGATATTAACGTACTTTATTGAAATTTATTGCACCTAATTATGTATTAAACACTGTTAATAAAGATTTCACATTTGCACTACATTCACTTACATGGTTAGTACCTATATCTGGTTAAGCAGAATTGTCATTTGCACTGGAGTTAACGGTTTTTCTTTTTTTTTTCTATTGCATGTTTTCTGCCATTAGCTTTTTGAACTGGTATTTTTTTAGTGGTGGCGTTAAAATTATACAAAAGCGAAATGTTGGTTGTCGTAAATGGTTACCAGAATTATATAGACCTCATTCACAAAAAATATGTAATTAAGTAAATACCTACTCTACTTACTGAAAATATTTTAGAGATTATTACTTGGAATATTTCTGTCAAATTTACAAAACCGCAAATAATACTTTAAAGAAAATAATATTGTAGTTAAACTAGGGTCCTACTTAGTCAAACAACCAAAGCCCGAAGCAAATAAATCATTTGTAAAGCCCTAAACTCGTAAGCGTACGAATGCGTGGTGCCACAATTTTGTGAAACAGTTGTGCTCGGTCACCATGTCAACTTATGTCTGATGACCTTAAAACCAAGGGTTAACGATCTGCAATTATGACGTCTAGATGAGCTGCTGTCTCGCTACCCGAGTCCGAACAATACCTCGCCTAACTGTACTGTTCTTGCGGTTTCGTCACGGCGACCATTGCTAAAACTCCATGATCCATTTTTATTCTACTTTCCGCAGCATGATGGTGGTCGACCGCGCACTGGGTTAATGTTCTGCCACAATTATCGGATTGGATTCGGTGTTTCACAATGTAACGTTTATTTTTGATTAACGTCATGCGATCACGAAACCATCTGACCGCTTTCAAGTCGGAGAGGGGACAGCAATTTATGTTATCCAACATTATAGAAAAAAACAACCATAGGTTTGATCTACAACTTTACAACAGACTTCTTTTTCAAACTTCTTGGATTTGTGTGGCTGCTATTTTCAGTGTGGCAAGTAGTATGGATATGTGTGCAAAATATTCAGTCGTTTTGTTTTTAAATGCACATTATTCATTCTACTACAAAATAAATTATAACCGTGCGAATGAGGGTATTGTGGCTGAAGAATATTCGCGCACTTTTATGTACCTACTTACTATTTATAAACTTAGACTTAAAGAATGTACGTCTACTTACAACATTTTTGTATATACTTAATGTATATTTTAAGAAAATCGATTTTTTATTCGAGCTTGACCATGATGGAAATCGAAAGCCGCTGTGAATTAGAACTTCTGCCGCGTGTTAACTAGGTAGATAGTGAAGGATTCCTTTGTTTTCTAACAAAACTTGAAATGGACAGTAAGTTGTGTAAAATTAGAGGAATGACTCACTGAAAACGTAGGAGTTTCGTATGTACCGTTACGTAATTATCTGCGAACCGTTAACGTAAAACGTTACGTTTTACAAACGACTGTGCGAAATGAAATGTAATTTACTGCTTTAATGACCTCTAAAGAACTTTTTTAATTTGACGGCATTGAATATGCTAACTGCCCTATGCTAAGTGACCTGAATATTACGCTCGTAGTAGGTAATTTCAGTGATACCAAATTTTTGTTAAAGTCTATTAAAGTCACTATAAAATATGAATAGTAGGTAGGTACTTAGTCTTTATATATCTCTGCATTTACACATATTTACTCAGCGCAGTCTTTGAATGTTTTGCATGATTCATTAACAATAATTAGCATTCTCATGAATATTTTATGTGTACTATCTGCTTGTATTGCACGTGGATCTGCTTCTGCAGCTTACGCGCATCATTTTTATTGAAAATTACATCTTTATTAGCAATTTATGATGGCACGATTGACGTAGTGGCTGAACGATCGGCTTCTAAGCTACGTGTTGTGGGTTTGATCCACATGGAATCCCCGAAAGGAATGCAAATATTTATGGGCGTTTGTTTATGTGATAATCTGTGTTTGTAAAGGCATCCACGATACAGGAGAAAATCCTAGTGTGGGGCAACGTTTAATTATTAAAAAAAAGCTTGCAATGAGGGCCTAGCAATATTATATTCCTTGAAAAATCTTCACGAAATTAGGAGAACCTACATCATCGCAGGTAACGCCGCGAGACAGTGCTCAATAAGCCAAAGCGCTTGTACGTAATTTACGGGCCCACATTTGTACTCATTACATCTAAGTAAACAAGCAAATCTCAACATGTAACTAGATTCTCATTAAGATTCAGCTGTCAAGTTGTTTCGCCATAAAATGTAAGGCATCCTGAAGTATCTACTCTAAGCGCTGGCACTGTCGCCGGGTGGAGACAAGTTCCGGGTCAAATATTAAGTCCGGTCTGTCCACTTTTGTTAAATTTTGGTCAACCCTGCACCACCAACCGAACCGAAGGAACCGAACTCACGCGGATACGCATGGTTCGACGGCTCAAATATGAATCCTTGCGGGCTTCTATATTTTTGGCCTTGGTAACCCTATAGGATTCCGTTCCCTAAATATACCAGCAATTAGTGGCTATAACATTGTAACATGCAATTAAACTATTATAAATGTAATATGTTAGCACTAAGTGTCGCTTAGAATTTACTGTTCCTTTATCATCACGCTAGACTAACATTGAGAATTCAGCCTACATCATTGACCTTTTTTTTTAAAAGCTTAACTAGGTACTAGCAATGTGGGTCGCACTTACTAGTATTCTTGTTGACTCCTCGTGCTAAGCTAAATGCTTGTGTTACGAGTGAGTTCACGTCGGTAGTGCAATGGGTGGGTTTCGAACCGGCAACCACATGATCGCAAGTCTGACGCCCTAGCCATTAGGCTACTCCGCTTAAATAACTCCATTTATCCATTGATAGTCTATTCTATTTGAGGTATTAGATGTAACTAACAACGATATACATATATACAAAAATCACCGCTATTGCGATAGGATACGGTCCAAAAGGCAAATAAGCTTGAAATGTCGTTTATACCACCAGGCTACTTAAAACAACTCTGCAATATGTATTCAATAACTATTATAGTAGGTGCAGGTGTAGCGAAAAAAGTTAAACTAAGTACATCATAATCACTAGTGGTCATGTTGTAAGCTGAGATCAAGTATCAGTTACTCACCTTCAGCATGTTGGAAACATAATACTGTATAACACGTAAGTACATATTTTGTATCCATGTGTGTGTGTCACACCAAGGCACTACCACCGGTAAATATAATAATCTTAGCACCTAATAACGCTGATTCATGTATCACACGATATTTTATCAGGTAACTGTGGCATGCTACATTTAAAAGTCCATTGCTCGGAATATCTTGGTACTAGCGAGCGGTACATTACTGTTGGTTCGTTTATTTCGAACCCGGTCTGAGCGTGACGCGATTGTAACGGTAACTCGTGGTTATTGCTCTGATCTCCACGTGATTATCCAGCGATTGCTGTTTATCTTAATATTGCTACATAGTTTGTTCAACTTAGACTTGAGACATGTGTTGAAATGTTATTTAGAAACTTTAAGAAAATGGCTGTACACGAAACACAGGATTAAGTAGTCCAAAAAGTAAATGGTAAAATCTTTTTTTTATTCAATTAGACCATTAAACTAAGTACCTACTTTTCTACCTGAATAGTTAAAACTAGTTGTTTGATTCCAAAAAGTGGGTCTTATGAAGAACACCAAACAAAACTCAATCTAAGATGCTCTTAAAAAAACTTGATTACAATATTAATCTTTACAATTTCAATAGTATCCTTACTAGACCGTACTTAAATAATGAACAGTCTGTTAAGGAAACGTCTTTATAAGACCAAAGGTGGACGCAATCTTAATAACACAAGAGGTAAGAACAAGATGAACGTGGGCGATCTAACAAAGACGTTACTGACTCATAGTATCTCGAAACCGTTGATGAGGGACGCTCACATCCCAACGATTTTGTAACCAGCACCATTGTTGTTCATCATCACTCACAATGTAACGTATAAACCGTTGTGAAAACTTAATTACACCTGCACAAAGAAACGACGTTGAATCGATTAATCAGGCTGTAAAACTGCCTTAATTGCTGGCTTAAGTGAAACATTGTATCGTAGGTCTGGTATTCTGACGAAGAAAGCTACCAATGATACATACTTGTCTATCAAATAAAATTGTGCCAGCGGTCTCCTAAGGGTCGTAGCGGTATAGCCTAGCGAAGTAGCCTAGATAACCTTTCTCAAGAATAAAAAGCTTTTTTAAATACGACCGGTACTTCCAGCTTTTATCGCGTTGAAACTAAATAACAAACAAACTCTCTAGCTTTATTCTATTAATACTCGTATTATCTAGGTATTATCAATAAAATATTGTTCGGAAATCTAGTAAAAGATTTACCAAAACAAAAAGATCATAAGTTGGTAACGTCAATTTCATGTCCAAATAAATCAGTTTCTTGGTATTTTCTTTTAACAAAAAGGTTAAAAGTAGGGTAGTGGCGTCAATAGATTATGATCAGGAACCGATATAGAAAGTTGTTACGTAGCCCGGAGTTTGGTGCGGTAGAGAAAAACTCGACTATCCGTTAGAAAACCGATTGCAGGCAAAGTGAAGTTCCTTGGCAGAACATTGAAACATTTTTAATTAACGTTGTGGTTCACTGAGATTACACAGGAACTACGTCTCATGTACCTACTTTATTTATTTATTTATGCTTCATGTACAGAAGTGTACAAAGGCGGTCTTAATGCCTTAGGCAATTACTTTGTTACGAAGGTAAAAGAATAACTGTGTTGGATCTGAACTTTGATTGAAATGTCAGTAGCACTACATCAGTCCACTAATGATTATATTCTTAGCTTCAATGTCAGCCAAACCAAAATTACTGTGGTATTTGCTAAAGCATAAGTTTGCATTGTTCAAAAAAGACCTTGACTTATTTCAATTTGATATTACTTTATTGTTATAAGAACTCAAAATTATTATAATTAATACCAATTTTACGTATAAAATGTTTCAAATATTAGCCGCCGTGCATTACTTTGATTACAATAAAAACAAAACTGAATCGCCAAAAATATTTTGCCATTCGGAAAGCTGTTCATCTTAATTTTCTTGATGTAACTTGATGTTAGACGAATTGCTTTGTACCGCATTAAAGTGTTTGCCTTGCCCAATGTCCCGGGGGATAAAAGCTCACCCCTGTGAGGGATGGCCCACCCTTACCACCCAGTTTTCACCTCTCACAAGAAGAACAATAAATAAATTGGCCGTTGCTTTGTTGCTGCCTCGATGGCTCGTAATTCGTTACATAAAATCATTGTACCTCGTTCCTCGAATTCCTTCATTAAAAGTTGAATTGGAAATGGCTGCAATTTATTAGTTGCAATGATGTTGTTTTCGTTCATTAATTTAAGTAATTTTGTAAACTATGATTGGCAAAACACTGAATATATTTGTGTTAATTTGTTGTATAATATGTTTGTGAATGTAATTGAAACATTCACAAACATCCACAACTTCATATTTCTAACCATATCTGTTTACTCCTCGAAAAACTAGGGCAGTTATATTTTCACTGGAAATTCTTTTATATTTAAATACACATCTGTATTAAATATCTAGGAACAAAATGTTTACGTCCACTTAGCTTTCACCGAATGGATTCCATATCAAGATCGCTTACCTATTTGTTTATTTCACTATCAGTTGTACTGTCTTCAACAGAACTGGTATTGTGTGTGTCACTTTCAAATGCGTGCGTTTTAGAGACCAGTGTCTGGCGTGAAGAAAAGTTATAATACACATTTGTGTTAACACTACAATACTATACTTCTATAGATTTCTTAAACCTGTATACCTGTATAATATTAACGACACTATTACTTCTTTCGATTTTATTGATTACGAGTTGCTTTTGCCCGCAGTTTCACTCACGTCCCAAAAAGATTCACGTACTATAAGTCCGATTCTAGGCCGCGTATCAAGATGAAACATGCACCAGATTTTAAGTCAAACGTCTAGCAATACATCGGTGAAAATTGCATTCAATTCCATACAGTAGTCTTTGCGTGATACGCGTACAAACATACAGACAGACAAAAATTCTAAAAATCGTTATTTTGGCTTCTGTTGCTCTAATAAAGGCCATATTAGTTTTTCTTTAATATCTATAATGTACAGACATCAACCTGTTACAATTTTATTATAGTTATACTTAGATACATAGTAAGTAAATCAAAGTATGAGTATGTCACAATTTTAATTAAAAGTCTTAAACTATTGAATCCTACAAACTTTTCAATTTCCAAATACTCCATAACTTGAAATTTCAAACTTGAAATCAAATAAGTTCAACTAACAAAGAGACTTCATGAGTATAGGTGACTCATTCGTAGAACCAATCAAACGCGATTGCGCCGGAAGGGATATGATTTTAACAGGATTTAGGTATAACACTTTTGACAGGTTGTTAATAAGAATTTTGCACCCTTGTTAGTTTTACACCCACCCCTCTAGTAGAACACATGCGTGTAAATAACGTAACATGACGCCTCAAAAAGAAAATAGTGAGGGGAAACTGCAACTCATAATAAGAAAAATTAAATGAACACTATTTTTAGGGTTCCGTAATTCAAAAGGAAAAAACGGAACCCTTATAGGTTCACTTTGTTGTCCGTCCGTCTGTCTGTCTGTCAAGACCCTTTATCTCGGGAACGCGTGAAGCTATCAATTTGAAATGAAAACCATAATATACTCAGGTCTACAATCCCTTGAAGTTGTGAAAAAATCAAAGTTCTAAGTTAACTGAAAGATACGGCCGTTTATGCCGCAAAAAAACATATATTTCGACACTTTCGAAGTTTATAGGATATTTTACGTTGACCTAGAACTATGACATTTGGCAAGTAATACCATCTTATAGTTATATAGTATTGGGAAAAATCTGAACACATACATTTGTAATTAAATCATAAAAAATATAGTGTTTACTTAAAGTATAATACGTAATCAAATCGGGCCTAAGATCGGGTTCTGTGGCGTTCACTAGGAGAGGCCTACGTCCAGCAGTGGACGAATATAGGTTGATGACGACGGCGACGACGACGTAATCAAATTTGTTCGGAACCCTCGGTGGACGAGTCCGACTCGCACTTATACGGTTTTTTAAAGAAGCCTTTATTTATCATTTAATATGCAGGTATGCTGTTGGTGTATCTAATTAAATAAATAAGTAAATAAATCAAACATTTTTAAGTTAGGTAGTAATGAGTTTGTCAAAATAAAAATATCGTAATATAACTTGAAATGTTTGTTTAGAAGCTCGCAACATATTACCTCCACGAAAAAGCGTTTGTGACGCCAAAGTAAAGTGAATTAAGAATTGAAAGGCTGTGATCGGACGCAGACATTTTTCCATTAGAATCCTGAAGACAGACTCAGTCGGGCCATTACGTCGCAAATGGGTCGAGAAGAGCCCGCGGAATTCACGCGATTCTCTTGGATAAAGAAGCTGCTGAATATTTTATTTTCTATAGGATATGACAAGCGACACACTTAGTATAATTCTTCAATCAACAACTCAGCTGTATGACATTGGAGCAGTTTTCTTTAGAAAACCTAGCCCTGTACTAAATTGGGGCAGGTAATTTTGCATGATTATTTAGTATACATTTTTATTAAGTGTGTTTTCATTAGATTAACAACTCTGCCACAGATAACAGTAGTATACTTACTGAACATCTAAAAAAGCTTTAATATTAATTTTATTTTAGTATTACTTGCGTCTGTTCCTTAAGCTACGACATAGAGTGTGTGGCAAAGGGATGGATGAATGCAATGATTGGTTAAATTTAAGTACTTAGCTATATTTTTTTGAAAAATGAGAACTGACCACAGTACTAATAACACATTGAATTTGACAAACATAAATATTGAATGATTTTGTTCATGGAAATTCAATAGTTGTTGGAGGGTTTCAATAAAACATATTATCTTGGTAGCGGGTAGTTGGCTCGTTATGCCCCTATTCGATTTCTAAAGCCGCTCAACATTTCTTTGTGGTAATGTAATCCGATTATTCTATCTTAGGACGAGTTATTGGGACCTGTAACTACAATCCGATTATAAGATTTATACCGTATAGTAATGTAACTACTCGATGGAAGAATTTTATAAGATTTTGACATACTTTTTTCGGCTAAATGTATCAAAGAACTTCCACAATTGTATATTGGGTTTTGGGTTCTCAAATTACACTGATAAACAGTAAATTTGTTAAACGAAATCAAGTCATATTTTCAAACACTACTACCTACCCGCATAAAAACCCCATACTTAGTTTTGTTCAATCACCTTCAGTTTTCATAAAATATCGACTTACTCGATTACGCGAATTTTGCTTACCAACGTGTGTTTCCGAATAAATTAACGAAAAAATATTGAAATTAAAACAGTTTTTTTTAGAGTAGTTGATTGTTATACATCATACTAAGATGCCGAGTGTGTGTGTAAACCATCCTGATACCTTCTGTTATATTTGCGGTCAATTTACTGTTAAAAGTCAACGTCGTAGTTTGACACCATTAGTTAAAAACTGTTATATTAATTATTTTGGTTATAAATATAACCAATATTACTGGAAAATATGTGGAGATTTGAAAGTAATTGCTATTTTGCTAGGTCTACAGCTTGGATATACGAAGTTTTGTTATTTCTTCTGTGAGTGGGATAGTCGAGACAAAAAAATCACTATGTCAAAAAAGAGTGACCTAAGCGAGACGCTCTTATACCAGGTCACCGAAATGTTCTTCACACTCCTTTAATAAATCCTGAAGATGTATTGCTACCTCCATTTTATATCAAACTCGGACTAATGAAAAATTTTGTCAAAGCTATGGATAAAAATGGAGATGGTTTTTGTTACTTGAAACAAAAATTCCCAAAAATCAGTGATGCCAAAATAAAAGAAGGAATATTTGTAGGGCCACAAATAAGAGACCTACTGGCTGATGAAGAGTTTGAACAAAAACTTAATCCGATCGAAAAATCCGCATGGACATGTTTTCGAAATATTGTTCGTAATTTTCTTGGAAACCACAGGGCCGAAAACTATGAGGAGTTAGTCAATAACCTGTTAGCGGCTAACAAGGACATGGGCTGCAATATGTCGCTCAAGATTCACTTTTTACACTCGCATTTGTATTTTTTTCCTCAAAATTTGGGAGCCGTTAGCAACGAACACGGTGAGCGGTTCCATCAGGACATATCCAACATGGAAAAAAGGTACCAAGGCAAGTGGAGTCCGAACATGTTAGCTGACTACTGCTGGACACTCAAAAGGGATGTACCTGACGCTAAATATTCCCGAAAATCCTGAATAAACGTAAATATAAGTTATTTTTTCTTCATTTGAAACATTTTTTTTACCGTTTTTACTTAAAAAAAGATTAATTGCTGTTGCAAAAAAACTGAGGGTGATCGAAATTTTCTAAAAATGCAGATTAGTTACAGAATAGTTGTAGATACAAAATAACGCATTCAATTACATTTAACTTTCATTAAGGTCATTTTTGTCTATCAGTGTTATCAATGTGAAGACAGAAGGTAACGAGACCCTAAAAACCTTTTATTTTGTAATCTAAGTCATCATCAGGAATGCAGGTCAGCCTATTCATCTAGTCATCATCAGCCTATTTACTGTCCCACTGCACTGCTTGTTTCCTCTCAGAATGTAAAATGTAGAATGCAGCATAATAAAGAATAGAGTTCAAAACACGACGCTACCGTTGCTATTGCAATTGCACGATCACGACATTTCGGTATTTGACCACTGTAACCCATTTTCATTTACCGACCATTGTAATTTCTATTTGAAGATCAGGCTTTTCTATAAAAAGTTTATCTGAGAAACTGTATACATTGTTTTATTTTCAGCTTCGTAAAGTTTGCACTGTACTCTTCTTTCGTTGTAAGCTACGTATAAAACTAGATCCATTTGGACTAAAAGCGACTAAATTGAAAACATTTTCTTCGTTATAAGAGTCGGAAATAAATGGAACATGTGGGGGGATTTTACCAAATCGTAGTATCGATTAAACATGAATCTGAGAGTCTGGACGTTGGAGTAATTGACGTTAACACTCGCGATGGTCATGCCATCTCATTTGTTGAGGGTGATGTCCATCTACATAATTTATGGGGCCACCAGATGATCATGACTAAATAGCCAAATGCGTCCCTTGTTATTATTATGATGCTATATATTGTGATCATATTCTTCGAATGTGCACGTCTTTTATAGCTGAAGGATGAATTGCTTTCATAATTTTATATTACTTATACCAAAATCTAATGAGTCAGTCACGGCAACAACAAACGATTGTTCTTCTGATTGTCTCGACTTATCTAATCAAATGACAATTGTGACCAATAGTATTGATAATCTAGACAAAGAGAGTTAAGATTAAGGTGACTTATCGACTAATGCTGTGTAAAGATATAACGATAATCCCTACTAATGCGTTTTGGGGTTGTCGCCCTTTAGTCCAATATGTGTCGTTATGGTATATCATCGAGGGTGCATTCTTGAGTGCAGGCAATAATCCTCTTTATCGTAACTGTCGCGTGTCTCCCTGCTTAGGGGGAACGTTTTGTAATTTTATTTCGCCCCCATCGCAAGTCGCTCGGGATTCGCGTCTCGCATGCCTATGTAATATGAGCTGTATTGGTAGGCTTTACTGTACGCCCAATATAAAAGTAAAACCAATTTTTTCCCTATCTGAGAATTTGAATATTTCTTATTTACGATGTGTCGCCGTTTGACATAAAGGTAACAAGTTTTAGGAAGGAAGCAAAAAACATTCAAACATCTCGTTTAATCAAGAAAATATAAAGTGGACATGTGGAACAAAATCACAAAAAAGAGAAGGGCTACATATATATAAACTGCACACACTGCGAAATCTAATCGTTAGACCAAATTGAAAGTTGCATTCGAACTAAAATTACGTTCAGGTCACTTAGAACGTAAAGCGTCCGATTTATTGGAACATCTGGCGAAGGAGTCGTACATCAAGCATAATGGCTACATAATTCGCGAAGAGTGTTCTGCACTGACACGCTTAGACTGCGGAGATGCGGGTAGATGGTTAACGCCGATAAAACCTGGCTAGTTGGAAGTTTTATTGAGCGGCCACTGGCGCAGCCTGTTTCCTCGTTATCGCCGACAGGGGGCCTTAAATCAGGCGCCTTTCATTCTTAAAGGCTTTAAGCTTGACGTTCCAAGCCGGCCCCGGGGGAACGATGTTTAAAGTAGCCACTTCTTACGTTTGTTGATGGAGTACCATGTTTAGTGCTGTTGGCGATGTTTCAAAATGCAACTATATTACTACTTAAACGATTCTGCAGCTGAGTTATCTTTGAGGAGCAAACTGGTTCTGTAACCTTGCACTCAACAGGAATTTTGATAAAAGTATTTATTTTGTATGATAATATTCGTCCTTATTAAAGGTAAAGGTGACGAGTAAATAGTGTAAATACCTACTGATTGCACAGAAAAAAATAATGCAGATACGAGACAGTAGAATTGAAAACATAAAAAGTCACATTTTATTAATGCTGGAATCGCATGACTGGTTACACTGCGCTAGGCTGAACTTCCAAACGGCCATAAGTATGGTACAGTTAGGAACTAACTAGGTATGAAGTCATTAAACTTTCTGCCGATGATCCGCAACGCGAACCACTATGGCGTTTAAGTTACCGTGCCGAGTTAACGTTCAACTTCTTAGCTTGCGAATGATATATCCCACTTTTGGAAGAGTTATCATTGTAATGCATACTCGTGGTTATAAATCGTAAGTTTCTTAACCTAGTTTTGATATCACAGTTATTTTGTGCAAATCTAAGCGCGCTTTGTCAAATACATTATATATTTCTTTGAACACTAAAATGTCTAAGTTCAAGGTGCAGTGTTAGTCACGCCTTTATCTTGCTTTGCTGGAAACCGTAGATCCGCTTTGAAGTAAACTATAGCGATGTATGTGGTGCAAGATTGTATCTTTTACAACGCTTGCGCCCGGTGCTATCGCCCAACACCGGTGGTAATCCATTAACCCCTGTTAAATTTTAAAATATGTGTGAAAGATAAAGTTTTACCAAGTTTTTGTATTCATAGGTACTAACCTCGAAATCAAAATATGGCCACTTTTTACTAGGTTATAATAATAATAGTACTGTATGTTTCTTTTATCGCAATAAATAAATAACTAAGCGACGAATCTATCATCTAAGTAGCAGTGTGTCTTAAAACTTTTCCATTATACGTCATCATTTTGTAAATATCATTTAATGTGATTCTCGACTATAAATGCTGTGTCAAATACAGTAAGCAGTCTTATTATTCAGTGCAGTTCGAAGACCCATGATATAGTATTACGTGAGATATACAAATGCTAACTAGATGATATATTTTTAAACGCAGAGAAGTCAAAGAAATACTTTGGTACAACCCTAGTGAGCTTCGCTTGAAGCCACGTACACAGAACAGACAATGTTTATACTTGTGTATTATATAACAGTAAATAATAAGTTACGTGCCACTAATTCAGTGCTCCGAGCGTCGTGGTAAAGTTACTCAATCGATTGTCTATCAAATTAGTGGTATCTGCAATATGCGACCACCACAACATTGACCGCGCTGGTGCTCGAAGAAAATACTAAAAGATTTTACAATACGGGTGATAGAGAAATGAGAAGTATAAGAATATAGATGTAAGTATATAGAATAAGGCAATACAAAACTATTCAATGTACCAAACGAATTAGGTTTCTAGACGTAGGTAATGAATGAAGTATTAATTACACTGAATTACATTACGTAGAACCCATTCGAGACAGTCGGGAGTTATTGATGAGGACATATTATTTTGTACCAAAATTTTGGCCGAAATAAAATATTCAACAGATCGTCCCGCGGGGTTTCTCTCGTGAAGGCAAATTACTTAGAACAAAGGGAATATCGATACCGTCAACTGATTGGTAAGGCACGCAAATTGAATTTTATTATGCTGAAGTTATGAAATGCAGCATCTAAGGGACAATGAGACGTAATGAAATGATGTAATACTGTTTGGAAAACTCGAGTGATGAATTGCTTGGAATCTCGCCAGTGAAGTTAGAAAGAGGTTTTTTTTGTGTTAGTTGGAATATTGAATAGGTTAATTTTATCGTATGTCTACGCTTGTACAGAAACTCTGTCGACCGCAAAAGTACATAATAACTAGTGTTTGTCTTTACGAAAACTTTTGATGGAATATAATACTCTACAACATGTAATAAATAAGGAACGTGTTTTTGCATCGATCTTAGGGGCGTAATGTCTCCCCAAGGAGTTCTGTGCTATAATTCAAATGAGGTGAATAAGACGAGGGGGTCTTTTCATTTTTGCAAAACAGGATTATGATAATGATGACTTTGGAACACGTGCTGTGACCATTGAGAAAGGGGGATTTACTTCATGATAATGCCTGATTTATATATATCCAAGAGAATCAGAAAAATAGAACAAAAAGTTATAATTTTGAAACCAAAAATAAGATGTCGAAAAGAAGCATTAAAACATTTAAAATTAAGGGCTTGGTTAGTTATGTTCTTTTAAATTAAACAAATTGTTCTAAAAAGATTCCGATGATTATTAGTTGAATGGCTGAGAAATAAATTTCCTGCCAAAAGAAACTGGTAGGATAAATAAAACTACAAACTGGAACAACAAAAAATTGATTGTACCTAGTTAAGTAATGAAATCATATCTGGAGCTTGAGAAGAACTTCTTGTGTACTAGCGTGCACTGTTTTACAAATTGAAACACCAGCCTTCCTTTATTGAGTACCATTATTTATTCTTAGAACAAAGAGAGACTCCAAAAAAGGATATCCTACAAACAAGCAATGCACTTACATCATATTCTTAGTCCAAAAATAGTCCTAACTAAAACAAACCCTGTTTAGAACTCAATATCCTTTAAGGAGTCATAGTTCCCGCCGTTCCGGGAATAGAGGCAGTTTCTAAAACAGCTTTTTAGTGCGTATCCCTCGCCTTAGGGTGTAGAGTTACAAATCTCCGTGATGGCACCCACACGGTACCAACGGTTGTTAATAAATCTTTTCAACACGCCTCCTTGGATCTTCTTACTGGTTTACAAGTTAAAATTTACTGATTCTGCACGATGACAGTTGGCATGGCTTTATAAGATTTAAGGTGCTAAATGAGTGTCTATTTTGATTCATCTTTTTGACTTTTGCACCTATCATACAAAGGTGATTTATTAGTACCTGGATTAATTTATTATTACTTAACTCATGTTGATACTTAATAATCTGCATTAATGATACATGAACTGCGAGTGCCAGGATATGAATTAAGGAACATACGGATATTTTCTTTTTATTAAGATATTTCGAGCTTGGTTATTTGCTCTCTGTTCTCTGTTTTAATTAAATAAACGTTATTTATGAAACCGTAACCGAAAGAGAAAAAAGAATATAAGAGTACAGTTTCATTCCACCATAAGTATCTCAAGAAAAAATGTGTTTAGAAAAAAGTGTCCCCCGTGTGAACGTGATCTATCGACGAAAGAGTCCGCAACGCCTGTTTATGGTCGATATAACATCTAGGGACGGTTTATTTATGGTGTTTTTTATAAAGGGGAACATGTGTTGTAGCATTTAAATAAGATAACCACACGTGTGGGTGGCACCTGTAAAGTGTGCTTTTGTTTTATATGCATCAGCAACTTTTTCCAGGACTAAAGTAAATATTACATGTCGTCATGGAAATCAAAATTACAAAGACTAGAAAAATAGTCTTTATAATTTTGAATAATCTTAGTTTTGATGTTAGTATGCAATGTAATTCGTATCTACGCAGGTACTTACGTATATAAAGTTTAAGGTCTGACATTTAAAATTTATTATCTGAAGTTGATATAGCATGTAATTTAGTTAAAAGTTATTCTACAAGCAATTCGTGAGCTGAACGTTAAATTATTACGATTTACTTTCTAGAATATTAAGTAGGTACCTAAGCATAACTTAATTAAATATTTAAGTTGAATTTCAAGAAGTTATTATTACTTCTAGAAGAAGATACCTTTAGGTCGTTACTGCTGTTAGACTTTCAAAATTATTTTTTTATCGCTGAAAATTTTGATAATTATAGCAGTTTTGAACGTAGGTATTCTTTATCTGCAAATTAATAGGTAATAGCATAGCTAAACTGCGATATACTTTAATATAATAGAGATAAAAACGAAATATTTCCTACCAAATATTTTTGAAAACTATCTTTACATCATCTAATTTATTAATTTATACTTATTTTTTACTAATCACCTAATTTATCCCAAAACATAAAAGAGGATAAAAAATTTTTAATTCTCATAATGGGATGACTAAAATAAACTTACAAAGTTGTTGAGTCCTTACGATTGTAATCTTAACGAAGTATTAACGCGTTATCGAAGATAATATTTACATTAACGCACAATACTAATTGAACGACACACTTAAAAATCGGATGTATTCAGAAGTTTCATGACATGGTATTGCTGGTTTGTTGCAGAAACAACTTTGGGGAAGACTGTAAGAGAATGTTAAGTAAACCTTCTCAATTATTGATTATTCAGTGAACACTACTTGCTCAAATATGACGCCATTAAGTTGTTTTTTCCTCGTTGGTTCTGCCGATGTATCACTTTTGGTTATTTTAAGCGACTTGTGTTGCATATGGTTAAGTAGTAATTTATTAAAATTTTACTACGCCACCTCATTTTAGACAGATTCTTATCCATATATATTATATTATATTATATTTTTTAAAAAACGTTGCCCCACACTAGGATTTTCTCCTGTATCGTGGGTGCGTTTACAAACACAAATTCTCACATACACAAACGCCCAGACCCGGAACAACTACCTGTAGATCATACAAATATTTGCTCCGTGTGGGGATCGAACCCAGAACACGTGGCGCAGAAGCCGATCGCTCAACCGCTACGCCAATCGTGTCGTCAAATATCTGCGCCAAGATCCTTCTTTATCCCCATCTAACCAACCCACCAAAATCCACTTGTTCCTTTGTTGGGCACGGTTCTCCTTTCGAATGTGCACTATAATGTAGCACATTAGCCTAACCCAAGTTACTTTTCCAATGACCAAGTTCTAACCTACATAATAAACTTCTTACCTTCTGCTAAATTTAATAAGCCTCAAACAGGTATCTCAAGTTTATTCACATCAAACGATGTGAAAGTTCATCAAAACTCAATGCCTGAATTTGCACTGTGAACTTCCGAAGTCCAAATACACAAAAACATGAATTCTATGTATTTTGGATAGATAAAGTTATTATCTCAACAAACACAGGAACCAGACAGCTGGTCGCCATATTGGCGGGGTTTTATCTTTTTCCACGAAACTGTTTATCCTAGAGGTTAGTGTCAATATAATGTGACGGATCACTGCTGGATGTGGTTAAATCGATAAGTTTGTTTACTCAGATATATTGCCAGTTTTGTTATTATCTAGTCTTAGTATGTACACTTATCGGTCGATATTTTGTTCGGTTCTAATGAACCAGCTCATTAATGCGCTGTCGTGTCATTTTATCACAAAAACTAAACTGTCAGTTTTACGATTGATAAGTTAATCACCATGCCAATTACTAAAAATTGATTAAAAATATAATTTTGTAGGTATTATAATACAAAATATTAGAAATTTAATTAATCTTTAATCGACGTTGTATGCAAACAAGAAATCGTGAATGTAAGAGCCAATTACGACTTCGGTAGACAAAATGGATTGGAAACGTTGATTTGTTTAGAGATTCCGTCTATACAAACATTATTTATAGACTCAATTCAAATGAAACCCAAAGGCATAGTTTAAACAATAGTTTCTCCTATGGCGTCATGTTCATGGAGCATAAAGCTGAACTCGTTAAAATGCCCTTGGATCGTTCTGCAAGATTAAAACGCGAAATCTGACCGTCCACCGGTTGTTGCAATCAACCTTGGTTTTTAGAAGTGCGAGACTATTTTGTAAAGCTGTACCATACAAAAAGTGGGGAGATATTAATCTTGTTGCTAGCGGTATGAATTGTTTAAAATGTTATAAGTAGTGATATGTCAGCTAATGGATTCAGATAAAGAAAAATACGTATGAATAGACTGAGCAAAATGTAGAGAACTGTAAAGAAAGCAATCGTGCATGAGTGAGTATCCTACTAGGTATATATTGATCTAGAATACTCAGAATATTAAAAAGTCTTCCTCCAGCGGCTATTAGTAATAAGCTGACAACTCCAAAAAGGAGTTGGAGAATGAGTGTATTTCATGTCTAGAAACTTCCGAAACGTGTGAAACCTACGAAGTACGAATTATGTCGAGTCTAAAAATCATGGACTAAGCCGACTAAGTTAGGTTAAGCCTTTGTCTCACAAAGGCTACATAAAACGTAGGACACAAACAAGGCTACATAAAAATCTCTAATAAATAAAACGCTTCCTTACAATCGCAAATGCAAGGAAAAGGCGATTTTTCAAATCACTGGATTGATCATAAAACAGACAGTGTATTTATAAGACTACATTTAGTAATTAATTTATTGTATCGCTTCTAGAAACGCGGTTGTCTGACGCAATATGATAATTACAATAAGATCAATTGATCTCAGCTAACATGTAACCAAGTAAAATGATTCCCTTGGCCGAGGACAAGGAGCTTATGACGTCAATCAGCTGGTCAATTGGCTCTAATGAACCATCCGTAACAATCTTCAACCCTTTCATTAATAAAATTACTGCTAAAGTTAAACATGTATGTAGGCACTTTTGTTAGTAGATACGTCTAGTTATCAACACTAGCATTCTGATTGCGATGAGTAATTATTACTGAAGAAATACCGTAGTGACGTGTGTTGTCCAATTACGCTGTCTGTTGTGAAAATTCATTGAGTATTCTGCATCGTTTGTTTGTAAAACAAACTTGTTAAATAAGCAATTATGATACTATCTACGGATCGTGTAATTCGAAGCAAATGTTTCTGTCGGGTTATTTTATGACGAGTTGTCGGTACCAATTTGTACAATTAGGTATTTTTAGTTATTTCCGAGAAAGATTATTTTAAATGCTTAATGCTCGATTCATAATAGTCAGTGTTAATCTGAAAACAGAAAATCCGTTTTTGGGTTGCGGAAAATTCTCGTGGATCATCTGTCACTTGGGAAGGCGGTTAGGCGGCAGAGTTCTTATGTTGGTCTCGGACCGACCAAAAACCGCAGTTGCCTTCTCTTGTCATACAGTTACGACCATGGCATTTGTGGCACTATCCTCAGGATTGGGTTGACCCAGAAATTGGGTTGCGGAGGTCTAATGGCAGTAGTTTCATGTTACATACTGATATGCAGGCGCATCTGGTTAGATTGGAAGTCAATCCCATCATACTATGGAGGTATAAGGTTATGAGGTGGTGATGAGAATTCTATTGACCGGCCATGATTACCGTTGTAGGTCAAAGGGTTCAAATGCCATGCATTGGTATGCATTGATGCATTGGTCATTATTATTTATTTTATTTAAAAAAAAACGTTGCCCCACACTAGGATTTTCTCCTGTATCGTGAGTGCGTTTACAAACACAAATTCTCACATACACAAACGCCCAGACCCGGAACAACTACCTGTAGATCATACAAATATAATATTTGCTCCGTGCGGGGATCGAACCCACAACACGTGACGCAGAAGCCGATCGCAAAGCCGCTACGCCAAACGTGCCGTCAAACGGGTCATGCATTGGTGATGCATTGGGGTACCGTTGTAGGTAGGTAGTTGTATGTTACAAACCCGATGAAGCTTGAACATCTAAAGCATGTTCCATTCCATACCATCACACCTGTGTTCCCATAAGGTAAGGTAGTGTTATTAATGTTTACCCAAATTTCGCCGGTATGTTTAGGTCCGTTGTGATGACTTTTAGGGCGAGCCTATAAAATGAGTTCCTTATAGCGGATAGAGTGCGATCGCACTATGAGAAGAGGCCCGTACCTACATTGGAACATGTTAACATACTGCAGCATGTATCTACGTACAACCATACAGTTACGAAAGTACTGACCAACATGTATCCTTTATTGACGTGCTTGCTACTTTATATACAATAGAAGGCTCATCGAGTCCCGCCCACGCCACGTCTTGTAGCTACCGAGCCTTGGATTTGTTACAAGTGGGCTTTAAATCGGTTTTCAACGACACTACATTATACATGCCAATGTATCTCCTACGTAAGTTTTAATAAAGCGCAGTATTCCTTGAAAACAATCGACAGCTGCGTGTTATTGCGATGCCGGTGGTATCCCCAATGGATGCAACAACATGCATAGTAATAGTGCATTAGAATAGATGCTCACACGTGTTGACATGTAGATATGGTATTTTTGGAGAGCCCTAGATTTTGTGCATTAATTGATACCAACGCGGAGCTTTGGGCCTTTCATTACAGAGGGTGATGAGAAAATATGAGCCAGCTAAATGTTTCATGGTAGTCACGTTATAAAGTTATCTTACATGTATAAAATGTACATAAAGAGTAACTTTTTAAAGTATGGTGTTAGGTGTATATATAGAAATGTAGTCTGTAGTAGTGTAGTGATATGTAGAAAGCTACAGCCTTACTGAACTTAACACATATTTTATATAAGAACCTACTTAATGTATATATTATTTATTATCAATAAACTACTTATATACATTATGAAAAAAAAAATACATAAAATATACACTATTTACATAAAATATAAATATTTATTTATTTATTTATTTATTTAATTACATGGAAAACCTACAGCTAAACAAACAAATGTAATTATACAATAGAAACAGTAAGCCAATTACAGGTTTTCACTTATAGTTGTTGAGTGGATTAAATAATGTGTGCACTCGAGACATATATTATTATTATTATAAATATACCTATATTATAAATTTATAAGAGTGTAGATTCAATAGCCAAATTTGTACATTCTTCCTAAAGAAAACCAGCACTGGTTTTTTCAGTAAAATTTAGATACATACATACATATACTCACGCCGTTCTCCCATAGGGGTAGGCAGAAACTATAGACTGCCACTTGCAACGGGATAGAACAGGAATTTAGATATACTTAGGTACATAATTATACAATGCATCATTCTCTTGCATCACCTAGAATCAGCTAAGTTTTATTTATCTGCCAAAAAATAAAACAAAAAACATGATAATCTATGAATTTTCCAGATTCCCAGTAAACATACAAAGCTTGGCAAAAATGAAAAACGTTACCTACGCTGTTTTGCTGGAATATGGTAAAAGGCTCCACATACAAACGTAATTACTGTTCCCTCCCACGATGCTAGAATAAGATATCATCAGTACGGTTACAAAACAAAGGATTTTCATTCAATTTGCCACATTGAAAGCGAACTCGCGTCGCAATGGGCTGTGAAGTCTTTGTCTGAAAGGCCGCGCACCCCGGTCATTGGGTCGGTGTATCTACACTTTACTCCTCACTACATTAGCAAAAAGTTTTCATTAGTAATTACCCGCAACTTTGTCCGAGACATTTTGTTTGGTTTTAATTTTAAAGCGCAGACCCCTAATTATTTTTCTAAATTAAAAGTAGCCTTAGTTCCTCGTTATAACATCAGGTATCTGCCACAGTAGAAGTCCCATAAAACGATTTTTATTTTAGATTTTCAAATTAACAATTAATATAGGTATTAATAATTATGATTAAGTTCGTAAAAAGCTATTATTTTGAAATTATAAACAGACACTTCAATTTTTTATTTGTGATTAAATTTTTCCTTCTACCAAACCGCTCTGTCTGTGGTTTAAGCCACCCAATCTCTATCGTAAGAGTCCAGTTCAGGGAGGCCTTTGCTCAGCAGTAGGACGAAATGGGCTAGAAAAAAAAATACATTTTAAGTATTTACTTATTTGCATAATAACAAAAGCAAAACTCTTCCAAGATGTAGAAACTTGCTTTGTATCTATACCTATAATAAAATTGTATCAGGCCGATGTCTGTACATTATAGATATTAAAGAAAAACTAATACGGGATGTCTTTATTAGACCAACAGAAGCTAAAATAACAATTTTTAGAATTTTTGTCTGTCTGTCTGTAACTTCGTACGCGCATCACGCAAAAACTACTGCATTGAATTGAATGCAGTTTTGACCGATGTATTACTGGAGGTCTGACTTAAAATCTGGTGCATGTTTCATCTTGATACACCGCCTAGAATAAGCTTTATAGTACTTATGTTAATGTTATCCTAGCTGTTGCCCACAGTTTCACTAATTTTATTTCAATTTTATTCTAAAACTAGCCCGGTACGTTATCCAGTACGTCGTCATAAAATTAAGTTTATTTTAAAATGCATAAGTATTTGTATAGTAATTGACTGCCCCATTAGTCTAGTGGTCCCAAGTGCGACTGCTAAACTAGAGGTCCTGGGGTCGATCCCCAGGTCGAGCAGTGTTATTGGGTTTTTCTATGAAATTCTCAGTAGCAGCTCGGAGTCTGGATTTGTGCCCGGTTAATGGCTATAGGCTGGCCCCTTATAACATGGGACTTAAACATACCGGCGAACTTTGGGTGTACAAGTACGCCTCTGCCTAACCCTTCGGGGAATACAGGCTTGATGGTATGTTATGTTTATGTTATAAGTATTTGTTTAAAATTTGAAATTCAAAATGGTGTAATACTGTTTTCTTTTATTTTTCAGCAGTAAGTTTTATTGCATGTAGTTACAGCATATAATGTAATCAAAGTGTGTTTTTAGTGCTTGCAATAAACCTTGCACTAAAAGATTATCATACCAAGTGACCTATTTTAAGTAATCGACTAGTTCTCAACGAACGATCTTTCCTTTTTTTATTCGATTATAGACATGAAGTTTGGTATTGCGCAAGTTCCTCTTTATTGCTTAATTCTACACTTTCATCTACCGGATGTAGATAATATCATGGATCTTGTGCGATAACCTACATATTTATTTAATTTTTAACTGGGCAACTTTGATTTTATCTTTTTTATAAATGGCCATGTTAACCGAATACCTCGGTTATATGGAGACCGATTTTTTTTATGGATAAGTCTGCAAACGAGCTGATGAGCTACTTGGTAAGTAGTCATCGTCGCCCATGGACACCTGCAAGACTAGAGCCGCAGCAGCCGAGGGGAACTGGCTCTTACGTGCAAAAGTCGCAACTCACACCAAGCTGTTTTACGACAGATTCCGATGTAACGGTAGTTGCCAGCCAGTGAGACCCCAAGAGTTCCTACCACCGAGCAATTCAGATATTTTCACGCCTCTTACGGGATGCCTATCTGTAAGACAGTGAGTAACAGTATTCACACACAGTATTCTAATCCATCCCCACACGGGATAAAATGATTGTATGATGAACGTAAAATTGATAATAGAATTATTTCCCTCATTATCAGGCCTTTCTCTACGTAAGAAGATAAAGGTATGGCGTTGTAATCAATCCATGCTTCCTTAGTAAAATTTATGCGAAAGTAACTGTCTATTTGTTACGCTTTCACCATTTTAATGAATTTTGGTATAGAGACAAATTGGACCTTAAAGAAGGACATAGGCTAACTTTTGTCTCAGAAAGTTCTTTGGGATACGAATGAAAGCGCAGGCAACACCTAGTGTTCTGTATGATATAATGTCCAAATGGTAAAACAAATACCTATAACATAAATTATGTTTGATTGTGTAAAATGTTGTTATAATACGACGCTACTCGCAAATTTTCATAATGACAAAATTCCTAATTAAAATTTTATTGTAACCTCCCAAGAATTTATGTAGGTAGGTACTCGTTTTGCATATTATCATGCGAGTGAATTAATTATTGTATTCTTATAAGCATAAAGTTATACAAAACCTCTTTGACAAAGATACTCATGACGGTCAACTGATGACGAAGAACGAGTTATAGAACCCCCAATATTCGCAAATTATCTTTCTCAAGAAAAATAAACAAACTAGCATTTTACATCTAGGTCATGCGTCATTCATGTAGATGCATAATTAGCAGATAATTAGTATAAGATCTAAAATATTGTTTTAGTATTAGTTCTGTAACCGTTATTCTGCCCGATTTAATCTATTTTTTTAAAGTACGTATAATATGAATAACTAATGACTGCCTCATTAGTCTAGTGGTTCCAAGCGAGACTGCTACACTAGAGGTCCTGGGTTCGATCCCCAGGTCGAGCAAAGCGTTATTGGGTTTTTCTATGAAATTCTCAGTAGCAGCTCGAAGTCTGGATTTGTGCCCGGTGAATGGCTATAGGCTCGCCCCCTATAACATGGGACCTAAACATACCGGCGAACTGTGGGTTTACATTAAGTACGCCTCTGCCTAACCCTTCGGGGAATACAGGCGTCATGGTACGTATAATATATCGTTGTTGGTTCCTTAAATGACGCGCAGTTAGCTAGTGTCCGGTGTACTGACGTCTATATACCGCTTACAATCGGGCGATCTGTATGTTTGTTTGTCATCTTACAACAAAAAAAACTAAACCAGAGAACCTTTGATTAGAATTAAATCAGCTTAAAGCTTGGATCCGTCCCCGGTCAATGGCAATAGGCTCATCCTCTATTACATGGAACCTAAACATACCGATAGTGATAGCCAAATGGTGTGACTGTTGGACTGCCAAGTCAAAGGTCTAGAGTTCGAACCCAAGGCACCTCTGACTTTTCGAAGTCATGTGCGTATTAAATAGTTAATTATCACGCGCTTAAACGGTGAAGGAAAACATCGTGAGGAAACCTGCATGCCTGAGAGATTTTCTCGATGCCGTGTGAAGTCTGCCAACCTGCACTAAGCCAGGGTGGTGGACTATAGCCTAATCCCTCTCATTCTGAGAGGAGACCCGTGCCCAGCAATGGGACAGTATAATGGGTTGATTATATTATTTTTACTATTATAAAAATACCGGCGAACTGTGGGTATACATTAAGTAGCACAACTCCGCCTAACTCTTCGGTGAATACAGGTTGGCTGAATTGTTTATTCACAAAAATGTATAACATATGAACTTACCCCTTTTTATCATAACCTTCCCAGTATACCAAACATACAAAGAAACATTCATTTTTAGTTCTATAGATAATCAAGTCAATTGACTTCTAAAGGAGCCGTCATAATGAGCCCACTTGTGTAACTCATAAACTGCGGTTATAGTAACCGATTACGTAACTGATGTTTAGTCACACGTCCATTGATGATACAAACGTTACTACACTTACGATACTATCTCACTATTGTTGGCTGTGAAAGTGTTGCTATAAAAATGGAACGCGGTTATTTTGCTCGGCTTTGTGCGGTATTTTGCTAAAACGATTGTAATCCTGTACCTTAATGTCAGTTTACCTAAATTTGAAAAAATAACGTTACTAATAAAATGTATCGTTATTGTTCTTGGAAAATAATTAAACCTTAAAAATAAGCAGTATCTAATTCACACAGAATAATACAGTCAGAAGATTATAGGGCAAACATGTATGTAAGCTCATATATTTTAACTTCATAAAAAAAACGAAAATGACACTTAAATATCCAAAATATTGCTATTTTCTGGACTATACAGCCAAAGACTCAAGTTACCTGTTTTAAACGAGTTCTGCTATAAACAGGCTTGTCTGGATTTCGTTACAGCAAAAAGATAGTATTAAAATATTTTTTACACCTGAGGATTGTGCCGGACAGTCTCGAAATTCCTACATAGCTATGTACTATGAGAATTAAACGAGTTTTCAAAGATTTGTGTGCTTAAAAAAATTTGAAACTTCATTTTGCTAAAGTTGACTGTTGTGTATTGGCTAATTATTATTTTTTCATAAAGATACGAGAGCTTTTCATAGAGATTTGAACATATACCATACCAAGGGTTAGGCAGAGGTGTTAAATTATTTAGACCCACAGTTCACCGGTACGTTTAGCTCCTATATACGTTATAAGGACGAACCTATTGTCATTAACCGGGCACAGATGCAAACTACGAGCTGCGACTGAGAATTTCATAGAAAAACCAATTAAAAGGAAATTGCTAAATATTACTAAATGCTTAATTCAGCCCATATCACTTCTGGAACCGGGTCTTTTCTTGAGAGTGGCTAATTGAGTGGTTAATAAATTTAAATATAATGATGGAATCTGCACATTCTTCAGGACTATGTTTTCTTTTGAAACCATATCATTTTCCGCTTGCAAAGTTCTTTCGAAGGAAGAAAGAATTATTTAATTTTCATTTCATCAAGATACTTATAACTACTTACTTAAGACTATAATAGCAATTAACAAAGAAATAAAAATAAAATTAATAAAAAAATCGTCGAACCTGCATGCGGTGCCACCTACCGGCTCAAATTGTGAATCTAAACCCTTCAAAAAAAAACTAAATTACACCAGCAGCTTATGAGGAGTTCTGAAAAAGCACAGAACGCCATCTACTGGCCTTACCGAAACAGAAAACCTCACAGAAAAAACGCCATGTTCATTTGTGTCCGTGTTTTATTTCAGTCAAATCTGTCAATCCGTTCCCGATACAAAATGTATGAGAAAACAATTTTCTTCATAATTTTCTTTTCCGTTAATTTTTTCGATGTTTTAATAGTTATTCTGCTATTCGGGGTGGAGACCAATCCAACAAATTAAAAACCATGAAAATCGATCCACCCGTTCTCGAGTTATAAGTGTTGTAACAAACCCGGCTTTGTTTTATATGTATAGACTAGCGGGCCCGGCAAACGTCTTGCCCTGTATCATCTTTTTCCTGTCCTTGTCCCAATGTATTTGTGGTCGGTGCGGCATGTCCTTTTCTTCCATTCATCTCTATCAGCTGTCATCTCAATCACTCCCTTTCCTATGTCTTGTCCTGAATATAAAAAAATCGTGAAACCGATTGCGGTGCCACCGGCTCAAATTGTGAATCTAAACCATCCAGTCACACTTTTAAACAAACACAAAAATATAATAATCAAAATCACACTAGCAGCGTATAAGGCGTTGGGACAATGCACACTGGCCTTACCGAAACAGAAAACAACGCCATATTCATTTGTGACCGTGATTCTGTCAAATCTGACAAATTTTCTTCATGTTCTTTTTGTATGTTTTAATAGTTACTCTGCTATTCGGGAAGAAGACAAATTCAACAAACCAAATATCATAAAAATCGGTCCACCCGCTCTCGAGTTATAAGTATTGGAACAAACCCGACTTTGTTTTATATATGTATATATATATAGATAAGATACTAAGCTTAAAATGAGGCAAGGAACATACAAATGTTCCTTGCCTCATTTTGTAAGGTATTAGTTAACGACCATGTTATTAGAATATACGTGTCAGTATTACCTCTACACGTGTAAACACATGTAATGTGTAAAACAGGTGTACCAACACTACCAACATAGAGCTTCCGTGACCCTACTACCGCCCTTGTTCGTCGCTTTGCTAGTAAAGATTATGTACAGTGCAATAATTAACTTGTATTGTTTGTCCGATCTTTGAACCTAACAAGTAATTGCAGTTTAACTTGACTTTGACCGTGGATTCTCGTTCACGTTATTTTTCAACCTTCAACGTTGAAATCTTCTTACCTTCAGAAAATAATACATTCGTCAAACTGATACCTAACTGGTTTCCTTGTTGTTGCGAAAATTTGAACTAAGTACTTACGTTGATTGTTAATTAATAATGTATTAAAATATCATATACAACTTTGTTATTTTCGTGTCAAATTAGTAACACCACAGTATCCGTATAGACTGTAGTGAAGTAGTCTGGGGGGCTAAAATCGCCAATTTTAATGAATTTTTATTTCATTTTTATAAAGTCGGCAAATGAGCTGACGAGCCACCTGATGGTAAGTAGTCATTGTCGCCCATGGACACCTGCAACACCAGAGGAGTAGCTGATACGTTGCTGACCCTTAGAGCCCGTACGGACTGCAAACTGCCAGATTCGCAGCAACCGAGGGGAACTGGCTTTTACGGGCAAAAGTCGAAACACACACCAAGGTGCTAAAGCACATTGACATCCAGACTCCGACGTAAGGGTGGTAGCTAGCCAGTCAGACCATAAGAGGCCCTACCACCGAGCAAGTCAGATATTTTCACTCCTCTGACGGGATGCCTAGCTGAAAGGCAGGGAGGAACAGTATTCTAACTCGTCTCCTCACGGGACAGATTTAATAAGAATTACAAACATTGTGATTCATCAATGGTGTCCATTTTAGCTTCCCCTGTGCTTCCGTCGATCAAGAGTGCATTAGTAATGGTCAAAAAAATAATAAGTAATAAAAACTGACTTTACTTTTTTCTATAGGATACTGTAGATACTAAGGATTTAAGACCAAAATTGCGTGGAAGAAATGGGTCAGGGCTGATTATCAGGAAGACACAAGTTGTAATAGAGACTAACATATCTACATAAATGTTTTACAATTCATTAGAAACTTAGAAATCAACATTATATTACCTATATCATTTGTAGGATTTATTCAAACTCTATTCGTACTCCTTTAAGTATTTAAGTTTTGTTTTGTTTCTCCTTTAAGTTTTGTGACAAGGTTGTTAAACTTTTTAATAACAAGCGACTTTGCTAGATTCGTGAATGGAAGTACATGTGACGTCATTCCTCGTCAAGCTAATTAACCGTCGCGGATGTGACTCGTTAACATCTTTCATTTAAACGGTTAATTAGTATTTTCATTATTCACTCACTGCAATGCGCCACTTAAGTTTAAAAAGGTCGTTGGGTTAAAGATAGCTGATTCATATCAGAGTGATCTGTCTAACCCTTCGGGGAGTACAGGCGTGACTTGGAACGAAGAAATTCCATTAATCTTATAGTATAATATAATATATACGGTATGTGGCAATATGAACATATCTAATCGTCTTTTTAATATAACACCTATACCTACTGAATAAATCTTACACATCAGACTGCATAATTCTCACCAACTATTTAAAACAAAGTTGTAAAGATTAATAATGTAATCATGTTTTTTTAAAAGAGTATCTATGGCGTTTCTTGCCGGCTCTTCTCCATAAGACCCACTTTTTGGAACTGTGCACATAGTTTTAACTGTTCAATAGTACCCTTTTTAATGGTCTAATTGAAATAAAACATTTTGACTCTGACTTTGACCTTGAGGACGTTCCGACTCCGTTCGTCCGTTTCAAACTCGAATATGGATGAATCTGTTAGACCCCGAGTACCGCGACTACAGAACAAACTCTCAACTCTGTACTGTACAACTGTAATTAAGTTTTTTAATCTATTACAAAGATTAAATTTTGAAAATTTGTTAAGATATTATGTCAACTACATCAAAAACGCAATAATAATTGCAAAGTAGTATTTATTTACCTTGTATTTTACTCCTCTGTGTAATGATTATTACATACAAAATGTATGAAAGGCTTTAATATCCAGTCACGCTCATAAATCACTTTCTACACGTGTAACCCTCATATTCCATTAAAAAATACTAAATTCTTACATTTCATGTTACACAATGTATAATTTTCCCATTTGTAATCAACAGACGAAAGAATACTTTGCGTTGTACAAACCAACGAACTGTACTAAATAAAAAAGTACATTGACATTTAGATGTTTTATAGAGGATTGTGAGTTTGTTGTTATTTCCATACCATAATATGGGATTCTTTTTTCAATCTAAATGTCACAAATATTATGGTATGGTTCATCGACACAGCTGTAGATCACGACAGCCAAAAAAAGTTCACTGCTGATAAAGGGCCTTCCCCAAAAACTTCGTCAAGGTACGGTTATATGCCGACTGCATCCAGCGACTCCCAGCGATCTTTACTAATTCGTCCGTCCATCTCGTTGGAGGTGGTCCCACACTGCGATTTCCGGTGCGTGGTCTCCACTCGAGGTCAGCTTAGAAAGAAGAAAGAAAGAAAGAAAATATATTTATTTGCATGGACAAATCTTAACTTAACTTAGTGAGTCTATTATGGCACCTTGCAGCCATGGGTCGGTGAAATTTTTTGTGATTCATCCAAACTGGCGATTTTAGACCCCAGGTGTAAGTGCTTAAATGAAACTACCATCACGTTGGTATTCTCCGAAGGGTTAGGCAGAGGCGTACTAATGTACACCACAGTTCGCCGGTATGTTTAGGTCCCATGTATTACGGGGCAAGGCTATTGCCATTGACCGGGCAGAGATAACAAACTCCGAGCTGCTACTGAGAATTTCATAGAAATCCCCCCATAAACACTTTGTTCAAGACCTCTAGCGTAGCCGGCGCGCTCAGGATCATTACGTGCTTAAATAATGTTATTAATTAATTTTTTTCTTTTCCACAGGTAAAAATTCAACATTTTGACAATTACGGCAAGTTCTAAGCGTAAGATGACCTTGTTTAACAATCAGACAATGACAAATCATATGCAATTTTTAAACAACCTCTGTAAGTTACATAAAACTAATTAATAACGTGCTTAATCATCGAACTGAAAATTAAGCTACGCTTGCCGCGGTCAGTCTATGGTTGGGTGACCATTCTTAGCACATTTAGACCCCGCCGTGCCTCGGAGAGTACGTAAAGCCGTCGACCCCGGTTATCTGCATATCTAATGACAAGCTTTTGTAGTTAGTCGACACCCAATATCCATAACAAACAGTTTATCCAAATAGGATACGATGAATGTCCAGAATAAGTAATGCCGACCTTTGAGAAGAAACGGAAGAAACTCGGAGAATCATGATTTTTTTAAAGTTATTTTTTGTGTATGTTTTTAAAGTACCTAATTACATAATAGTATCAAAATATATGAGTGACACAATGCAGGGCCATGTCTAAAATGATCTTTTAAAGAAAGAGCCATTGCGGTTTTGAGTAGACCAGTCCAAGTCGATGGCACGCTTGCATCAGTCATTGTATAGCTTAACCATATTATAGGGAGCTCATTATCCAGTTCACCTCATCTAGATAGACAGGAAACCGCTCTCAACATAGCACTGAACATATGTTAAAATTAAGTAATAGTACGTTTCACACATCTCAGAAACCTTCATAGCGTTGCTAGTCGGAGCCCCTAACGAGAATGTAAGCTAAACTCCACCCCATTCGGATACGCGTCCAAAATGATTGGTGGTTCACATATTAGTATTCAGCCGTCATTCTCGCAAGGATAACAGATTTAGTTAAAGCTGGCAAGTAGCTCGCCATATTAAAAGGAAATTGGATTTGAGACAGACTTGCGAGTTGGTGATAAAGTCACCAGTTCACGTGACGGAATTATGAGTAGGTATTAGATAAATTATTTGAATTGCTGTTATGATGTAGGCATACATAGAAAGACGTACTTATTTTAACAAAATAATATATTTATGTTATGTGTAACTTACACTTGTTTGCTGTATTTTTATGGGAAGTACCATTCACAGAGAGAGAGGAAGTAAAGCCTCCCATTCACAGCCCGTAAATTATATGCCCAATTAAACTTAATTATCATAATATTATAGTATATTGCTTATGTACCTATAGGCTGCTTTTAGAATTGACTAATACCTGCCTAATAGGTATATAATTATAACTACATCATGCATGCTCCCTTGATGTGAGCATTTGGCGGTGAATCATGAGATTATTATTATTTTATGTAATTATGTTGTTTCTATAATAAAGGTGGAAACAATTATATTAAAAAAAGACCTATTTCAATTTCTAAGGTCGAATCTTGCAAACTATACTTACCAAAATTCATCAAAACTGGTCCAGCGGTTTAGGTTTGAAAACATAACAAAAAGATAGACAGATTTACTTTCGCACTTATAATATTGGTGTAGGTAAAACCACACTGTGTCCCTTTGATTAACTATCAGCAGGGTTCCCCCATAGCACAATAATTGCACCTGGATTGACCGACTTAAAAAAGGAGTAGTTTCCTAATTAATCTGATATATCTTTGTTCGCGCATAACCTTATTGTTTAGGAACCAGTTCAGACCAATATTTTTATGAAATTACTGTAGACTTTATAAGACGTCCCCATATAAATTTGGTTTATTCAGTCATCTTTGGTTCAGAACTTCAGACCATCTATTCTAAAAGTTCACCTTAAAATGCTCGGTCACTTAAAAGTTGTTCTTGTAAAAAGATAATTTAGGGAAACAAAAAATTTACGTAACCAAACTGTATAATTGCCATTTGTTCACATTGATTATTTTGCTCATTAACATTCAATGTCAATGTTATTCTTCTAATTATAATGTACAATGCAATCTACTTCTGTTACTATTCTTGTCATAACGAAGGTTGTCTGACAGAAATCGCTAAATAAATGCTAAAACCGATCATCAATATTTAGACGCGAATAAAACGTCAGAAGGTTTATTTACTCAATATTTTTTTAAACATAAGGAAGCCCTGTCTGTGATATGTCCTTCTTCACCTATGTGAAGATCGACGACGACCTGCACGGGGTCCACGTCATCAGGTAGAAAACAGGGGTCCATGAAATGTAAATGAGTATGGTACTTATAAGGAATTTGCAATAATTTATAATTAGCTAAATAGTCTACCCAAAACTGAAGAACATGCGAAGTGGTCGACAAGATAAAAAAGTTTGGGAACCTTTGATCTAGAAGAATAAAGACTTCAAA
This sequence comes from Acronicta aceris, assembly GCA_910591435.1. Lineage (NCBI taxonomy): Eukaryota > Metazoa > Arthropoda > Insecta > Lepidoptera > Noctuidae > Acronicta > Acronicta aceris. The sequence goes on along the minus strand of OU342776.1, from coordinate 4,535,169 downwards.
TGAAAAACTTGCAATTATAACACATTTGGAAAGCTTAACAAATTTATTTAATTTGGAAAAGGAGCATTATTCTAATCCATTCTGGTAAATGTAACTTTATTTGAAATATTAGCCGTGACAACATTCTAAACCGTTTAGAAAGTTATCAGTTAATGTGAATGTTATGATGGACATTTTTTTAAATAACTTAATGGCGTGAAACGCGGTCATTATGATGTAAGTTTATTTGGAAACAGTCTCCTGAACAAATGATGCGTGACGTGTTTGCATTCCGACCACATTTTGATTTAACAGTAGGCTAACTATTAGTAGGTATATGTTATGATTATTAAAAATTCAAACTAATGCGTTTGGAAAGTGCATCACTTGAAAACGGCTGGACTGTTTTGTTTAGTTTTTATGAAAGTATCAGGTTTTTTTTAGGGAATTAGAAGTTTGGCAAAGTTCTTGGAAAAAACTGGTAAATAAAAGTCCTTTTTATGGGGTTTATGGAAGATTTATTAAAATTTGGACAGAACATCCTCTGTCGGAGCAGCTAGTAAATAATAAAAAGGATTTAAGTTCCTAAAATTTTAGTAAAACATTTTTACTAATTTATTAAAACAGAAATTTTGATTCATTTCAATATGCTAAGGCATTGATCTTAATTCTAAAGACACTTAAATTGTTCCAACTTTATGTAACAGTAATAGGTAAATGTTATTCTTGTTTCTCTTATTGATAGTCATAATATCATGTAACAAAACATTCTACAGACAATGGCGCTCTCAGTCCAATATACATGAAAATGGCAATGACTAGTGATGTTTTAAAACATTTACCTAGGTATAGCGGTTTAGTCATCTTCATTATTCAGGGGCGTGAATCTTATTATGCCGTAACTTGGTATAAAAGTCCCATTAAGACGTGTATCGATTATTTGCTAGTCGCTTTCGGCATTGTATCCGAATTATCGGCTTTTCAATCACATCACTACGTTTTCATATTTTTCCAAGTATAAACCTAATGTATCATAAAATAAAGCACATATTTCTTCTCCATCAAAGTGTAGCAATTGATTTTGTGACTTGGTACGCCTTAAATAACTGCATGTGAAAAATCCCATTTTATGCCAAGCGTTCGTATTGATATGCAAAAGCAAGTTCTTTCACGTTAGAATAAGATTTAATTTTAAACTAAATCGCAATTTGTAAATGAAGTATAATGGTGTTTGGAAATGGAGCGAGAAAAAATATGGGGTGATGGTTTTCCATTAGTTGATTGTTATAACGATAGCAGACTTTTAAATAACAACAGTAGGTAGATAACTTTTGAAATGAGTTTTATTTTTTAAGACTGTTTATATGTATTCGCGAATTAACATACAACGTTTTATTTTACTTAGTAAGATTTGTGAACTTTACAAAACACTAAAAGACTTGACAGGTTTATACTTAATTAATATAAGGAGTAATATTCCCGTTCTGGTAATGCGTAGCCGAATCCTGTAATTACCAAATTAATCTTCAACATCAATGTTTTTTTTGGCGGAGGAAACACTTCACTTCTTATGCGATTGACTTTGACATAAATATATGCGCACATTATTCGATCATGTGTCAATCCCATAAACTTTCATCTTTTCGTGTCGTGTTCACGTCATACCAGCAAAATTTCACTTGTCAGGGGATTGTTACACAGTGACATTACATAGAAAACGTATCGCGCATTGCACTATTCTACTTTTAAAGTGGTTAATCATTTCGAAATCGAATCACAAAAAACTTCAATATCCGCTTACGTCAAACCAGATATATATCGGAAATAACCGGTAACGTTACGACGGAAAAATAATCGAGTCAACAACTCCGGTTCGTAGGTATCGAATCGCGAACAGATAGTGATGCGGCTTGACGTCCCTGCATTTTCCACACGATTAACTTCCGAGCGATTGTCGATGAAAAATTGCCATCGGAGTCTTGTCACGATCTTCAACATGCTTCTGAGGTGAATCGATTATTGATTTCCATTATGGCCCCATGTTAATATGTATGTAGCCTCGTGAGCTCGCTGATCTAATCCCGATTATGGTTTCATTTATAAGGCTACAATATAATACTTTTAGCGAGAAGGGCACTTTATTGTGTGACAAAAGACTGTTCCCAGTTCATTCACTATGGTTATTGAACTGGGAACGTACCTATACCTGCTCCTAGTAGGTACTAAATTGATCAACTTATTTTGATTCATCTTCATTACCGATTAGAGATTTGGTACTTATTGAATTCATAATCACGACATACATCATGAATTTAAACAAGACATATCACTCAAATGTCCTGTTTGCTGCCTAGCTGCCTGATTGCTGGTCTCTCCGATGTTACTGTTATTTAATGGTTCTTAAAAAAACATGAGTACCTAATCATCATTGCACATGCTGAGCTGGTTACCTATTTGCTGCAGCGAGACACACATCTAAAGTTTATTTTTATTTTTTAATTTCCGTTGTTTTTATTTTATTTCTTTCTTTCTTTTTTATTTACTTACGTAGCGCCCTAATAGTGTGTCTTGTCTATGGCAAATAAACGTTTTTTCTTTCTTTCTTTTTTTCAAGTGTGAATTGTGGTAGCCTAAACCTAAGTGCTTTTACAAAATCGGGTGTGACGTGTCGGCAGGCGATGCGGGTTTCGTTTTCCATTCGATTTCCTCTCCTGTCACGGATTACGCAGACAGGATACTGTCTGCACGTTTCAATATCGATCAATCGAATTCCAAATTTTGGATCGAATGTAAACCTATGGAAGTTCCTTATCAAATCTGAAAGGTAACACTAAGCAATTACCTACTAGTTTCTTTCTCTTAATAAATGCTGCTTACGTCACGAAAGTAAACTCGTTATACATCGCAGCCGATAACGTAAAACAACTTTACTACGCGAATAACAAACATAACGGTGGTTGCGATTGTTTCGTCGCGTAAACATCGCACTGTGAGTGGACCGCTTTATAAACAAAGCTCCTGATACGCACAATGATTGATGCACGTGGGTCTAGTTTGTGTTATATTAAATTTGAGATGGTTTGGAATTGACAGACAAAATAATTACCTTAACATACTTACATTTATAGGTATAGTATTTGTTTGTGTGTTAGTAGCATTGCACCACTTGACTACACGGGACTAAATTTGAACGCTCCTGTCCAATTTTTTCATTTTATTTTGTTTTGACTATATGTCTGCATTCGTTCCAAAAGATAACTGTGGTTTCCAAAGGGGAAACCTCTGTGTTTAAATACAGAATAATACAAAGTTACAAACTACAATTATGTATTTAATAACGTTACCTACGTTATTAAATACATAGGTAATTAATTGTAGATATTTTATTCAGTTCCCAAACAGAACTTAAATGTGAAATACGCAAATTATTAATGTTTCATTGAACCGTTAACTATAATGTTAATCATGCCCGCTTTAAATGGGCCGAATCAACCATGGCATAATGCAATGCAGCGCTCAAACGTGCCTTCAGCGATTTTCGAATTATGCAAACTCCGAACGGTATTTTCAACCATTTACAGTGTGATGATTTAAAGCGATGCAACGCTGTGTAAGCGACTGCAGCAATGCGGTCACATAGTTTATATGCCCGAATATTCAAATTTAGAGCCGGGTATTCTGATTAGTGAATTTTGGCGGGATAAATGGTCATTTAAAAAAAAATGAACCATAGGGAAAAACGAAGATAAAAAATATTCAGGGGACATTGTAAGTGCCATCAATGGGCACAAAAAGCTGTGTTAGTTTTTTCTGCCAATATCTGATGAGGCCTCTTTACAAAAATTCGTTCCAGAATTGCTGTGCATTTTTTGTATAGTTATTTATAAAACTCCTAAGGTACACCAAAAACCAAACCGGAATAAAAAAAAAGTATTATCGTAATTTTTGTGGTTAACCAATCCGCCGTGTTGTTGAAAATGAAATAATAATCAGTTAAGCGTTAGAAAGTTAATTTGAAAATGGCGTAAAAAATTGTCATCCGTCGTGAAACAGGCAATTTTCTACGCATATTCGAAACGAACCGTGAATAACGACCACCGACAGCTTAGCTTCGAATGGCCTATTAAGTAATTTTGAAATGTTTTTTTTTTAATAGCTTTCTAGCAATGTTGGTCGCACATTACTGGTATTCTTGTTAACCCCTCGAGCTAAGCTTAATTCTTGTGGTACGAGTGGGTTCACATCGGTAGTGCAATGGGTGGGCGGAACCGGCAACCACATGATCGCCAGTCCGATGCCCTAGCTACCGCCACTTCTTATTTAATTACTTAGTTTCGTTTCAGCAACGTTTCTGCCATAAATTTGATACTCTTTTTACTATTGCTATGATATTATAATTTGCAATTTTATTACATTACTGTACTCTCTTGAAGGTCCTAGTAAAATTCCTGTCCTTCAATCTATAAGTACCTATGACATAATCATACAACATAACAGCTGACGTCAGCGAACTTTAATTTGGTCTAGAAAAACTAATTGTTATTGGAAGCTCATATTTCAATATAACTTTTAATTAACAAAAAAAAACATTTTACATAGGTGTATATATTATAAAGTTCGAGTCTTTAATACCAAAAACTGCATTATAACTCACGTCAAATAAGAAAAGAACTACCACAAAAACCAATATTTCATGACATTATGATTACGCTGCCTTTGCCAACCATGTGAAAAACTAGTAAAATCACGTCATTTTGTAGGTAGTACCTACACGATCACCGCAAGCGCATGTAATACTACTGCTATAAATCGCGATTAATCCTATACAATCTCGTATCCCAATCCAATTTTGCATATGAAACTGGAATAACTTTGGCACAAAAGCTTATCGGGTAAACGGGGCAAAAATTTAATATTTATGAGACACTAAATCCAGGTCAATTTGTTTTAAAATTTGCGCGACTCCGTTTGGCCTGGATTTCTATTTCGATGTTGGATTTCCAGCGGGTTTCGAGAGGTATTAGTGGACGTACGGACGGACACTTCGTTTTTATCATAATCGCTGTTGGCTGGCACATGTGCAAATTTGTCGCTTTTTTCGTCCATCCGTCAACGTTGGTGGCCCGGCCTTTCAATGTCATTCGCGAAAAATCCGTAGTTCGTTTGATGATGTGTTTGTAAATTTAGTTTTCTTCTGTTTCTCATTCAAACGTCGACACATTTCATTTCACTCTGAAGATTTTATCACAGATTATAGGGTGACTTTAAATTCATTAGCATCATTTTGGTCCGAACATACTGATTACTCAACCACCATCCCACTGTCACTGCTGAACACGAGACTCCTCTTAGAGTGAGGGTGGTGGTAGGCTATTTCAGCTTAGCAGACTTCAGGAGAATTTCTCATACTTCCCTATTAACAAAGCTGAAACTTGACTATTCTTCATGGGTCGAACGATAAATGCAGTCAACGATTTAAGCTTTTATTAATATGAATCAATCAATGCCATGTACAGACACATAAGGTTAAGGTCAAAGTCACTCTATAGTGTTATATTGAAATTTATGTGAATACACCCGTAATTCAGCGTTATTACCTTTTCTACCAGGCCTAGTTAAGCACAATTGTTGAGCAAAAGGGTTATAAATCGCATTCGTTACTTAGGCAAAAACTTGAACGTCCCTAATAAAATCAAGTTTCATCGTTAAAAGCAGCGGAACAAAGGAGATCGTTACCATGACAACGGGCCGACACCTGGACGGTTCAGATTGATAGGCTGGCCATTCGTCGCGGGGTGATATGAAAAATTTGCATACTAATGTAACGAAGGTAAAAGGGAGCTCTCATAATGGAAACCTGTATTTGGCCGTCGGTTTTTCAGACTGTTGTGTCATTCATTTCTGGATAAATAAAAAGAATGGAACATATTTTTTAATGCAACTATATATGCATTAAGTATATAACTCAAAGATTTTAAAAGTCCGATTTGAAGGACTGATCCGACGTTTCTTTAAACAGGCATGACAATAAGACTGACATATAATTTGAAACTTTAAAAAAATTGGATAGTAACGTCCAATATGGAAAGCGTATCGACATATCGACACGACATCGACACTACACTCATCGACTATTCATCGTCGATCGCTGCTCATGAATATTGATAGGACTTTCGCGGGTATCACATAATCCAGCATCGGATCCTGGGCTCTGATTGGGACCCCTCGCAATAAAGACTGGGATTAAACAGAGCGGGTAGCATCCCTTCAACACTATTTGCATAAAAATAATTTTGTAAAAAAGAAACTTTGGCTGCTATAAATTCCTAAAAGTTTAACTAAATAACTGATTAGACATCCAAAAACTACTCGTTATCTATTTACTATATTACTCTAATTTAGAAGGACAATAGATTGTTTTACTAGGGAATCGATAAGTAATTTTAAGCTGAACCCAAACCCATGTAAATTTTCAATTTGTATAATATTGTTCTTTTTACTCCTTGTTAAAAATATACACAGTGTTGATCAGTAAACAGTACACGGATTTTATATGATATAAAAATACGAAAACTGTTCTGTTATAAGCGAAATACAGGATAAAAATATTTTAATTAACGTAATTTATGTGCCGTGACTATCAGGCATATTAAGGCAAGTGTGGTTTTTAGACTTTAGAAGTCCGACGTACCTTGCAGCCGTCCCAGGTGGCCCCAGATCCATGAGGATTTAAAACAAGGCTTGTACTTACCACAAAACAAGATCAAAATTATTCTTGGTAGGTACTTGGTGCTAAGGTGGCCAATTAGCATACGACCCGCCTGATGATAAGCGGATACAGTAGCCTATGGACGCTTGCAACACCAGGGGTATCACTCGGGCGTTGCCGACCCTTTTTTATATAATAAATGGATGCTCGGCCTGAGAATCGAAACCAGGACCTAATTCTCAACAACAACTACAAGAACGAAGCAGTTATATTATCTTCACGGTTAATTTTGCGTAAATTGGATACATCATGCAAACTATCGTAACTAAAGGAACTCACAACTGTAACTTACGTAACTTCCTTCGAGCAACGCTTACAAATTGCTTACGAGGACTTGAAACTACTTAATTCTAAGTGAAACGCAATCGTGAGTGGGGCAGCCTAATCCGAAACTACTTGCAAGCAGATCTGGGTGTAATGTGCCAGCGGTTGGCCCTCTCATGAATACTGAACAGGTTGGGACACTTGGGTTCGAGAATGCATTAATTACAACCGGGAATCGCTACGTGGCTGAATCTGTAAACAATAAATTTTGGGGAAAAACTCGTTACAGTTTTAAATTAGGTTCGTATGTTTACATTGTTTTATCAATTCAAGCTCCCGTAATTAATATTGCAGTGATTAGTAACAAGCGATAGTCTAATTTTTACCGCTTGTTTGAAAGCCGTGTTTTCCTGAATCGAGTAATTTCATTATTACTTAATACTATGCTATAATTTTGAAAAAACAGGTGCGTTTTGGACTCTAACCGAGAACGATGACTTTGCAATACATGGTTAATTAAGAAACAAATATTCTTACTACATTTAGTTATCTAATCTTATCACCAGTTTAAAAAAAGAAGATAATTGTATATGGAAGCTGACAAAGACACTGATATGTTTAGGTAGGGTTAGATATGGAAAAATATTCAAGTAAAACTTGCATTTACGGGGAGTTCCCGGAGTTTTTAAGGGTGTGTGCAGTGTGCTGACTGGCACTATGTATGCCAGCGTGGAAACCAGATCCCAGTCACCCGGTGACGAGGAATGTGCCTAGCAATAAAATATAGTTACGGTTTGAGTAATTTATTTCTTGTTCGGGAGTCTAAAGAAGAATACCTACATTGATTTACTCAGAGAAACTTAAACGTCCGCTTATAATAAAATTGTTGGCACGGCAAGTTAACGATAATATCTAATTGTCATTATGAGCAATGAGTATATTCAGTTAATTATTAGGGAAAAATCCTTGAATTATTGGATCACATATCACTAGCATTAAGGCAGAATACGCAAACGTTCAAAAACACACGTTTTGGATATAGGTACTCAGGATTTGATTAAGTGACTGTTATTCAGAAACAACACCTGCCATTAATTAAATGGAAAATTCAAATTTAATCGCCACTGCATTCCCTTGAGTTTTACAAATTAGAATATAATTACATAAAACCATTGCTTATCAATTTACTAAGTTTAAAACCCCTTTTGAAGTTACTAAGTGTTGTAAAATTTGAATTTCAATCATTATAAACAATCACAATGGAGTCATTAACTAAGCGATCATTTAACGGCAGAAGGTGGTTGTGGGTTTAGATGTTGAAGTAGGCGTAAGGTCAAATCCGGTTTTAGCAAATTACTTACCATAATACATTTCCATAGATATTACTATTTTCTTGTGTAATTTAAGATAAGGATTAGACTCATCTGCTTGCGATGTCTCTACAAGTTTCAAGTTACATTTGCAGTTAAAACTTGAAGCAAATAGAGGTAACGAATAAAGTGTAACAGACTTGCTAACCAGAATTGACTCCACCATAAAACATAGCATCCATTACCAATTCAAACCTAACATTATTCAAAGGAAGCTTCATACCAAAGACCGTACTGCAGAGCAAAGGTGGAGATTTGCAAACAGCGCTGCAACCTTGCCGGGTACCAAAGGTTGTTGTTTACCCTTTCAGTATCCGCTGTAGACTTTGCACTCTACATGATACTGTGTATAGTCGCACTGTGCAATACAGAAGCAGATTTAAGAATCGATATGGGTGCGAAATTAGTGGGGAATTGTTTCTGGATAGATCATATTTATGACTTGAATACTTCAGAGTTCCCCTTATCTTATATGCTTAAAAATCTTTGTACAATTAAACAGTTGTAGAACACAAAGAGCATTTATTACTGTCATTCTTCAATTATTATCCTAAGAATAAATTATTTTGCCGTCAGGATTACCTACATTGTAGTAGTTTGGCATTAATTAGATTCACTTCGATCTTCTATCTTCTCATATCCATATAATCCTTTGCAATACTGTCTTTATGCATCACTCGTATAAGGACTTTGAACAAGTCAAGCTATAATCTTAGCTAAAGCGTACTTACTCTGTTTATTCGCACATCAAATATTACTGTCGAACAAAATTGCATAAGTTCTGTCTGAGATTAATTTTCTATTTACATGGATTTGTTGATGTTACTATCTACTTTTGGAATCCGGTATTGAATTATGTTTTTGTTTGTATTAAATTTTGAGGTAGAATTTAATGAAAGAAATGTTTGGTTAGTTTTCTTTCTGCCGTCAATCTTTTTCATGGTAATCAAGCAGTGATAATGTAGGAAGTTGAGCTCAGATTTGAAGCTGCATTATCAAGCAAATACGTCATCAAAACTCTTCTGGTACGCTTCTTTCGAGAGTGCAGGCCTTTTACAAAAATATCTCATGAACGGTGTGCTCGTACATTTGTCTTTTCTCCTGAATTATCCAAACCGTTACTTAGATAACTAAAAGCTATACAAACACATTTTATGTAACTCATTCCCAACTATTGCTCCTTACTTCAGTCGTATAAGGAAAATAAGCAACAAAACTTACTGCTTATTCTTTTCCCCCAAAGTAACAGAAAAGCCTTTGATTGGATGTGTGCCATAATTTACCATACATACATAATATCACACTTATTATCCCTAATGGTTTGCGCTGCTTGGGTAGTTAGAATTCGTGCCAAATTACTACACTTACTTAAAATCAGGCTTGGCTTGAATGGTTGAATTGAAGTTTGTCGAAATTGCACTACAATTTAGTGTTAAACTTCCCGTCAATTTTCATCACCATATACATATGGTGATTTCACCTAAACCATTTCATGTAAAAGTTTCGAGGTGTTGTTAGAATTAATTTCGCGGTCAGTTCTAGGCCACCATTTCTATGAAAATTTGGTGAAACTCTTTCTTTAAGTGGACTTCGAAGATTTACTAAATTTTACTTGATATTCTCCTCATTTCATCTCATTAATTGACATGGAAAGATTATATGAAATTAATGTCAAATATGTCAATAGCAAACCTAATTTTGAAATATTTTGGTGTAAACAAATCATAATTACCTATGTTTAGATGAAGTGTAGTCTTCAATACGATTTCTACCAAGTAATAGTCCTGCTATTATTTCAGCTAAGTATGTCAAGCGTTTTCAAAGGAAACCCTTTCACACTCAACATTTGAATGACAAATGCTTTGAAAGAGGCCTTATAAATTGTGATCCTTATGTGTAGTGTATTGAATCAAAGTGGGTGGAACATGTGACTCGGTCGTTGTAGCTCTTTGAGCCGAAATTAGGGCGGAAGACGTGGCCTCGACTTGGTTCGATGATCACAGTATACTTTATTGCAGAACATTTAAGAGAAGCTACACCGTAAAATTGATCTTTTAGTACTTTCATATTCCCAAGAGATATGAATTCATATATGTATACGTAATGATACAGTAATACTCTAGTGAAATGAATGTGTACTGTCAAGTCAAAGGTTTGAATCTAACGATCGCACCTTTGACCTCGCTTGAAACGGTGACAAAGAAACTACGTGTAGAAATCCGCAGGTCTGGTAGATTGTTTCAATTATGTATGAAATATGCGTACCCCGCATGGTCTGGCCATCCCTCCAGTAGTTAATGATAAACACTTTTACATAACATACTTTATTTTTATTTATTTACTTAGTTATGTATGTCTCTATTGTACATAAATATTTTTTTTCTGTCCCCTATTTTATCGGCTATATTGTCATGTTTTTTTCAAAAATTCATAGCCTATAATTATCTTACTGCAAAGACGAATCAATCGACACCTCATTTGCTAAAATCTGATGAGTAGTTTTTGGGCTAGGATCGAACATCCATACGATACATACATACATATATACATAAACTCTTAAACTCATTAAAATACTTCATCCAAAAACCCTTCCTTTTTTCGTAGTAGGGTAAGAAATATTTTCATAATCAGCTCGGTCACGTAAGAAACAAAACGCAAGACTAAGCTTAACCTTCACACGCACTTCAAGATGGGATTAATACGGTTGTTAAGCACATTTTGTTACGGAATTTAGCCAAGATTCGCATAGGCGGGGTTTTTCTTTGTTCATGGAGGCCATTATCGATTCATAACACTTAATGGTCCTTGCAGATTTCGCTAACCACATTTTTTTATAATCATCGATGTAGGTTATTCCAAAAAAGCTTTATCACAAATCAATAAATGTGTTCATTGAATATAATAACATAAAATAATGAATTTACACTTCAACCAACATCGATTTGTCTGTATTCGGAAAGTGACTAAAAAGCGAAAAAAAGGATTAATCAAGGGTGTCACCCAGATTAATTTGTCATGGATGAAACACCAAACGATCTGGTGATAAATTGATGTAATCTAACCTAAAGCGACAAACCCACCGCTTGCCTTTTACGTAAAACTAACCGGGATCAAACATGCGTCCCGTGATATAATTTTGTCGACGCATTATATCATCTTTTGCTGTCTTGGTATAAGATTATTTGACGATAAATTGTTTCATGGCGCACATGTCAGCCTAGGACAGCTGTTAAAAAAAGAATAGCTGATTGACAGCCTATTAGGTAACTGCAAAGGTAAGGAAATTCGACACGTTTTTTGTTTCCTTTGTTTTAAATGCCAAATGACACTGACTCCGATTCGCTTCAAAAGGCATTAATTACATTAGCATAGGCCTACTTACTTATTAATTAAAGTTTATTATGAAAACTGACGGATGGGGTTTTACAAACATAATTTTCTTATTTGATATGCTTATTAATGCTTCCTTTTAAAGAGCGGGAGAATTTTGGTGGATAGCTATTTCCCGGGAAACAAAAGGAAGTTATATCGGAATGACTGTCTGCTGCTGCGTCCATAGGATCCGCTCGTGCATCTTCTATATATTATACATACAAATCCGTTCAGTTGATTTCGTGATTGAGTAAACAAACATACAACGTTTCACTTTTTTATTATAGCAGCATAATCTAGCAGTCTTCAAAGCTTGGGTGAATACTTTTTTACTGGGTTAATCTGTACCAACGTTGACCGTACAATTACAAAGCAAAGGTTAAATAAAGAAAGAGATGAAAACTGAAAAAAATCTTCCTTAATGTTAGGTAAATACTTACTTAATAAAATTCATGCTAAAAATAAATCTCAACTTATTTCAGATTTATCGGAATAAGGAATAAACAAAGTAGAATAACATAATTAAATTTTAATATAGTAATTAATAAATCAACAAGTACAGTAACGAGTAAAACATTGGTTTTGCCGACAATACCATGCTTATGTAACATTAAATAAATAAACACTAAATGAGTTAATGTTTTCTTTTGTTAAATAAATATTTAACCTCGTCTGTTTACAGTTTTGTGTCGAAATATAAATATTTATATATTTCACATATGAAAATAACCTTGAGAAATATAAAAAAAAAAACTTTGGAATACATAATATAATTTCTACATTGACAGGTGTTTTTAATACCTCGTTACATGATTACTTAAAACTTCAAAGTTACTCTGCAAGTCTAAAAAGATTTTTTTTTAATTAAATAATAATCATGCTGCCCAATTTGATTAAGTTACAATGTGTTACGAAAACCCTGTCCGACTCGTGAAGGTATTCTTAGGTATACATATCCGGTTTTATATATATGTAAATAAATACATATAAACATTTTCACTTCACAAGAAATTAAAAGACACGATGAAACTGATTTTAAAAGAGGTAGGGCATAGTGGAATCGAATAATTCCAAGGGTCTCGATTGGAGAAGTAGGTACCTCCACCTTGCAGAAAATCGTAGCCAAATAACATAGTGCCGTGCTATGTTGTGTTCCTAACTGTGAGCAAGGTTGCCAGAGCTCCGCGAGGAATTGTTGTGTTGGCACTGCGGGACCGGTGGTGTTTTGTTACCGACGCTGTCAGGCATGGCAGCATGTCTCTTATGCTGCCAGCCCAACTATTCCTCCTTAATTTACAAGGCGGCAACGCGCGAGTGATACCCCTGGTATTGCAAGCTTTTTTTTGACACAGTATAAGTATAAGGAACTTCGTTCCAATAATCCAATATAAAACCTTCTAAAGAATTTTAGATTTAAGTTTAAGTCAGTGGCAGTGACTAGTGTATTTTCCTAGCCATATACTTAATCGATTACAGTTCATGCGAAAGAAACTGCAACCGTTAGTCGATTAGTATCGTGTAGTATTGTGCCAGTGTCGCAGTATCGATTGGCCGCGGGTCGGGCGCAAGGTCGCACAATGTCGCCGCCCTACACGCCTGGCCTAGCACTGCCGACATCGCATTAATCTAGATTTGTTTTTTTAAACAAAAAAACGAAAACAAGCATAGAGTTTCAATCGAGCTGTCAATGAAATTTCAGCGCTACTAAAGTTCGAATGTCTCATCATGGATCGCATTCGATCTTAGAGAAAATATCATCATCCTCATCCTTCGAACCTCTTTCCAACCATGTTGGGGTCGCCTTCTAGTCGAACCAGAGGCGGCTGCTATCAATATTTTACACGAAGCGACTGCCATCAGACATCCGCAACCCAATGTTTGGGTAATACCGATATTTTAAGGTTGATCAGTGCAGTTATTTTTTAGCTACAAGTCCCTTTCAGAGAAAAGATAATCGGTCGAAAAAGATGTCCAGCTGGTAGGCAGATTGGGAAACATCGTAAATAGTTTTCTATCAAAAGCTATCCGCATCTGACAATTTTTTCTATATAGAATTCGGGAAAAATACAAGGATTTTCCTTATATTTTCTGAAAAACATCGTACATCGACGATTTACGTATTTTTCAAATACGGAATATCGACTGACAATACGAGATTGAATTCTGTGATACCAATATATTATTGAATAGAAACTTGTCATATAAGTACATGTACGTATATAGGATGAAGTAGAAATAAGAAAAGCTTAGACAGAATACACATAAGGCGATGAATACAGAATTTTAGGTTCTGTAGCATATAATATATACTTATGTGTAGTTTTTCCGTAGGAATAACAACTGGAGTAATATAAATGCTTTTCGACAATTCCGAGCCACATTGCTTAAATTCTCAGCCACTGGGCTGAACCCGCTGCCAAATATTCCATTATCCCGTACCCACCATACACAATCATCCTCCATGGTTATTACGTTTTTAATGATTAATTTCACACAATCGCCGCTTTGTTTGCGTTTGGAACGAACAGAGCGCTCGGTCGCAGCATGGAACAATAATTGTTTACCGAAACCTCGACGCGATTGATTTCATCGAATCAATCGTCATTTCAAAACACGCATAATTCGAATTAGATTATTACGATACGCTTAGCTTTATTGTTATGTAGTACTAGCTTCTGCCCGCGACTTTGTCTGCGTGTACTTAAGAATTGGGTCCGACCTGGATAAAAAATAGCCTATGTGTTATTCCAGACTATAACCTATCTCTGTGCCAAATTTCATCCAGATTTCGTTTAGCCGTTCAGGCGTGAAAGAGTAACAAACATCCATACATCCACACTAATAATATAGTAAAGTTGTCTACCTACCATTTCAACAGCGTTACCATTTTATAGGATTTAAACGTAGCACCAAGCACTTTAAATGGAGATTGGTTAAGGTCAAAGTCTTCGATGGACTCTCCGTGGAAACCTTAAGGCATGTTTTATGGAACATACAGCAAAGCAAGCAGTTCGTGTTCTAAGAAAGTAACTTTGAAGAATAACTAGACGATACAAGTGTCTTGCATTCTTAAACGAGGACACTACCCCTTACTAAAGAAAGAATGATGTAGTTATTTTTCTTCTCTTTTCTATGGAACCAGTGTTATAGATACGGACAGCATCTTTAATATTACAGACGACTGAAGTATTTTGGATAACAAACAATGTGCTGTTATTTATGGAAGCATATAGCATCAAAAAGTGGAAGACTTAGAGGATGAGTCCGTCTTCTTCTCCAGGACCTCTAGCGTAGCAGTCGCGTTTACACATATTGGACTAATGAGAAAGTCACACAGGCGTTTTGAAAGACGATTAAAATCTTTTTTTAAATCCACGTTAACGCTATTAAAGCCTGGCATTGAAGGAACAATTGAATATATTCCACACTTAATCAACGAATTAATTTCAATATTTTCCCGCAGTTTACAAACCACGTATCGTATCTCGAGAACAAAGGCTTTATTATTGCGAAAAACATGTCCAAATACTTAATAACGTAATCAGAAATGTTTATTCTCGGAAAAGGATGGTACTTATAAGATTTCATTCGTTTTTTTTTTAACTTATCCTTATTATTAATTAAATTAAAAATATCTATTTCACGTTGGTTCTATACCAGAATGCAGCATGGATGTCAGTATAGTAGTAAATAATTGGCTAGCAGATATAATCTAAAATCCAGAAGTCCAAATGTGCTATTTCAGTTGTACCACAATGACTGTCCCATAACACTAAATGATAAAACCGTCAAAAATCAACAATTATGGAGTCATTGAATGACGATTGACAAAGAATAAAATAACAGACTTGTGGCACAAATATTAAGTCATAGCTAGCGAGAGCTCAACCTAATTGTTAAAAGTCTATTCAGATGCTGATGCTAGTTTAGATAGAAACTAAGCCATCTTTGGGACATAACAGTAATCATAACGTCACTGCTACACAGTTTTTGTTGCATTACGGTAGCTCTAGTTGCGTGACCATATCTCCTTACCGTTTGGTCTCGCCAATTCCACTACTAAATAAAGGGGCTAGTGCCTCAGTTAGGGGCAATATGTCTGCCAAGACGCGCGGTAATTTCAGAGATCCACGAAATATAAGACTTTCCTAACAAGCATTGTGCCACTTCTTGAATAACAAAAGGCAACGGAGTACCTTCCTGTTTTATTTGTAAAGTTCTAACCAAAACTTAATCCGAGCTACGAATTAGCATCACTACTTTTAGTTGGGTTTCGTTTGGCAAATTTTCTGCGGACTACTTACGTCAAATCACAAGTTTTATAAAGTTTCTTCCAACTCTGTGATATTATAAAACATTTCAGTCTGTTCAAACCTCTCTTGTCAGGTTGGACATTTGCAACGAATCGAGGTGAGTGGATCACGTATATATAGAATTTCAATTGAATTAAGTTGATAACTAATCGTTTCATCTATTTCTAGTGTTTCATTTCCTGTCGCTGTCCGTGCTATTATTCATAATGCTGACTTATCATGTTATTTTGCTTTAGTTTAGCCGCAAAGGAGACTAGTCTCACGTGTGCTTGTTTTGTAGGTCGCTTTGTATTCAGGAAAGCCGACACGATTCGCTTCTGTCAAAATCTCGGCATGATATAAATTGGTTTTATTCTTAGAAACGAAAATATCTTAGGCAAAGGGATTTGTTTCAGTTCATAGTTTACTAAAGCCCATATTGTTTGCAATTTGTTGTTGTGATGTACGCCCGAAAGTATAGCTAACAGTTAATCGTCATTTTTATCTACAGAAGCAAAGAAGTGTTATTGCGATCATTTATGCTGTTTCTAGGAATGTTTCTATTTAATGCGTAGAGTGGCATCCCTCACTCTTAATCGCAAAATGGTCGCTATAATATATCATAATACTGCCTGAGATATATGGTAACCCACTTCATGGAACCTTACCTAAAGCTATGCAAGATAAATATTTGCCAATGCTAAAAACATAAATCCCGTATAGGTACTCATTGAATGTAATCTACATGTATAATCTAGTCTTGTGTAATTGATTATATTAATGTAAAAAAAATTATTACAATAATAACTACCTACTATTTTAATTTCAATAATCAAATACAGAATCGAACACGAACTAATAATTAGAACAATTATTTCGTAAATAAGAAAAGTATCGACCAATCAGATATGCCAATATACCAATGTACCACTACGCAAATATAGAAGAGATGTTGTCTCGGTGACGAACGGCGAGAAATAGAGCGCGGCGACTTTTTTTTTTTTAGTGATAGCTGTTGATTCAGGGAATCTTCACAGCGTAACCGGACTTGGTGGCGAGGCACCGAATGCCTCCAGCCAGGAGCATCTTATAACTAAGCAACAGCAGCTAAGGGCGTCCCCTGCGGGACTCGACCTCGGCTTAGGGCGTTGCTGGGGGGACAGCTAGGGACGGCTGGATCTGGGTTAGCGCGGCGACCGGCGTGCGTCGCCTTTTATACTACTCGTGGGAGAAGAGGAATGTAATCTCCAATACTAGATTAAAAACATCATGGTACATCTTTCACACCTGTGGCTCCAAGCTTTTGAAACGAAGCTACCGTACTTTGAAAAACCCATTCTTAGTTAATACATAAGCAAAAATACACAGAAAGCGTCGACACGGGTGCCCCGTTTAGGAAATGGGTCACAGTGCCATCTATACAGGGTCGTCTCGACCGATCGATTCGACGACGAGTCTCGCGATTTTACGTCTCCTATTCCCAAAATCTCATGGCACGGTTTACAAATTACTTGAGTGCTTGAAAATGTGTACGTTAATGCAGATAAATTCAATTGGAAAATGTCGTGATGTCGTGTTTTTATTCAGGTGATTAATTTTTTTTTACACTGCTGTATGTATCAATTGTAATTTAATCGTTTTTGTATTTTCAAACTAACAAAATAAATATGTTTCTAACGGCGAGTGGGTTTTAAACTATACTGAAGATATAAAATGGTATAACTGTTTCGATAAAATTTGTGGCTATCAATCAAATGCTTCATTATTTTGTTTAATCACGGTATTCATCAAACTTTATCCGATTAATTATATTCCGGTCTTGGCTTATGCCGAGTTCAAGTTTTCAACATTTTATAGTCGTGCCCCTTTACCACAACTTCCTAAGCCGAGAAATGTATCTCCTCTGAAGTGCTTTTAGACTCATTACCCGCTTTCGGTCCCAAGTCCTTAAGTGTCCCCTTCCCGTGATGGTTTGGAGGTCAATGGTTTTAGGAGAAACGTGTGATCTGAATAACAATTGTTCATTTTGGTAAGCTTGCGAAAAGATACACAAAGTTTTATATCGGAGAAAATAAACTGGTTCTCTTGGGCAATAAATTTCTTCGAAGATCGCTGTCACGATCAGCCCGGTACCCTTGTCGTTCCGATTATCTGGGCTGGGATCTGTAGATTAGCCAGTCGATCGTATGACCATTTTTATGTCTCGTTACGTCTTCCGCGTGGCTCGCCTTTTATAAAAATACGATTTACGTCACACAAGAAATTTTATTGCAACGGCCTGTTGTTTTCCATGTTTTATAATGGTAAGAAGAATTTTCAGTCTGTTTGATATTGTTCAGAGTTTTTGTATTGTATTTTTCCATAAGAGATGAATAGAATGAGTGAATAATAAATGGTGTGTGTGTATTAAATCCTATCGAGTAACTGGAATAATTTCATTTGCACGTTTTCCATTAAAATAGTTTGATGTGCTGTGATGTAAAATTCTGCTTTAGTTACATTTTAATTATCTTCATTTAGTTGCAGCTTTTACGGCAGAGCTTCAAAGAGAAAACGAACAGCGTATGCAAGGTTATCTTTTTGTAAACCCTTTTTTCCGAGATGCCTCTCTTAATGTTGATTAAATGAACTGTTTTAGTAATTTCAGAGCGCAAAAGAACGCTCAGACGTCGCAATCCGAAATCGGCGAAGCGTGTTGCGAAACTGCTAAATCGTGAAAAAGATTGGAAACAATGGCGCGCTCAATAGTTGTTAGTGCACGGAAATTACAGGGAGGGACCGATTGGCGCCCGCGGCGATTCCGTACGAAAAACAACGCGATTTTTGGAATTGGATCACTCGATAGTTTTGATTGGTTTTCGGATAATGGTCGCCTTTCTTTGTTTATATAAATTCCATTTGTATTTATTTGCAAAAAATTACCTCTGGCCTTTATGAATTATGAACTTGAAATGAATTTGAAATTTTACTAATATTATAAAGAAAATACTGCTGCCAAATGGATAACATTTGGCAAAATATATATTTTTAATAACGTATCGCCTAGGTTATTTGGCTCACCTTTAACTAATCTTAGTAGTTTTTCGCTGAGTAGTTTGTTAGAGATCAGCGAAGACGAAGAGTCCGAAAGTCAAGCTGTCTTTGCTTGACATTATGAAACGTCTCGGAGTTGTCTAATCAACAAATTGAACGAAATAATTTACTTGTACTTTCACTATTTTCCCATGGCATAACAGCTTTGTTAACAGATTTTCTACGGGTAATCTCTAAAATTAAGTCTTGTAGGTATTAAATGTTGGTTAGTCAAATTATCGTCGTCATTATTATACAATAACTAAATGCTATTATTTGTTAAGGATGTTACGTTACAGCGTATAGTTTATGTTTTGGATAAATTGCAATGGCCTCGCTTTCAAATTACATCGTTGCGGGCAATATGTGTGACGTATGATAATTATTTTAATGAAAACCATTCAACAACTTAACCAGTGCAGTGCAGTAGGTAGCAACATTTGCCCATTAAAGCGATTATACTATTTTAGTAATAGGTGGACAGTCCTCAGATTAACTATATCTGGGTCAGCGGGTCAGCGCGAATGGCTATTTTGCTGCTATTGGTAATTTATAACGGATCGATTTGTCTACTTAGATGACCTTTTTATAACTTATTTGGATAGTTATGTGGCTTCCGAACGACTTTATCCATTTGTTATGTGGAGTTTGATACGGATAAGGGAGAATTATAAAACATCAAGATTTCTTCAAACTATTCTTTAAGCTGTATCCTGTCACCGATCAGTTAAGTTAGAAACTGATGAAATGCTGTATAATAATCTAATTTTTGATGTCAGCTGAGGACAAGTAGTAGAATCCAGAGTTTTCGGGACAAATTATGGCTATAATATACAACATACACGTGATGTTTTCCCATAAGGGTAGGCACTATCTACATAACGCCATGTGCTATGATCCTTCCATACCAGATTTGCTTCATACACTTCGCAGTTTTAAAGACTACTTAGTGACAGGACGAGCTGAAAAGATAGTGTTTAGATGGTTTGGTCATATTGATACAGTGAATAGGCTAGGCAATTAAAAAGGAATTAATAACGTGGATTTCAGTGCAAATGCCGAGAGGACGCTTTAGGACATATGTACATCGACCTTATGAGTAAAGTCCTTTAGCAAAAGGCCAGGTTCGTAGTATTCGCAATCGGCTTTCATATTAAATATTCACCTAACCATATGAAAGCTACCTTTGCTGCTTTAATTCTACCACTAATAACGCTACACTTATCGTCTTGAGCTCAGCCTTTTGTATATAAATACAAGAATGTGTTAAGTCGTGTTCCTAATTATGAGAATATATCAGGCCTGTATTTTGTGCCGGATATTTACCGGAGAGTATCCGCTACAAAACATTAATTTTGATGGGCGTATTAAAAATATAATATCCCTTTGGTGTTTGCTATGGAGATGTTGATGTGAAACTGGAGTCTAAACAATTACTTTCTTAATTTTATGATAGTGACTACCTCATTTGTTTTTGCTGTGTTATTGGATTTTTCTATAAAATGTTCACTAGCAGGTCGGAATTTGGATTTGTTCCCGGGTAATGGCAATAGGCTCGCTCCTTAATACATGGGACCGGTGAACTGCGGGTGCTCATTAGTACCTCTCTGCCTAACCCTTCGAGGAATACAGGTGTGATGGTATGTTATGTTTTTAATGATAGTGTTTACTTTTTACATTAATAGCATACCTACATCAGACTGAGTAGCACAAGTAAATTTTAGATTTCAGCAATTTAAGAATTTATTTATTGCCTCTCCAAAACATTAGAAGATCAGAAATTATCTTCTGTTCTTCTAATGTTTTGGAGAGGCACGTGGAGTAACGTAATTACCAAAAAACCTACCAAGAAAACATACTTTAGAAACTAATCTTCATTACAGTGGGGGACACAAACACGGCCATGTTTACCTAAAGAATTAAAGAACGCTTCATTTCACTTGAGCCAGATGAATCAACCATTTTATGTAGACATATGTTTAGGGCTGCCAAGCTCAAAATCGAATCAGTTACTTAAACATATTGTAACAGGAATTTTCATTACCCATTAAGAATCGTACTAAAAAGTTAAGGTAGTATTTTGTATTCGATAGAAAATTGTATCTCGTCAGATATTAATTAAGAAAAGTTGATCATTTTCATACGAATCAAGATTATGGATTTTTTATATATATCTAGCTTTCCTGTTTTATTTGAACAGGCCAAGAATGGCAGGTTTTTGGTTCTACAAAGCAGTAAAATGCCTTTGCTGAACTGGGCTTATGACAACCCTAACTTGTTTTCTCGGCATTTAATTTCTAAGGCTCCTATTGTTTTACATGGTTCTTGTTTGGCTGGACATCGAGTATACTGGTATCCTTCGATCTGTTTGTATTTACGTGTGTTTTATTTTGTTACAGGTAAGGGAATGGAAGCGGTGTGGAGTTTGCAACCAGTCTAATAAGTCCCAAGACGGGGATATTTTTGATATTAGATACCTATATGTTTTTAAAGCGGCTTAGAAACCTTTCTCACCCTTATTTATTTTGACTGCAAACCAATAGATAGAAAAAAATAATATATTTAACTACTTACTTCATACTGTTTTGTGTCTTACGTTTTGCATTAATAGCTACTACTACTAGTAGCCAGACACATAATAACTCATATGACGAAGATTAAACCTCCAAATTATCTACTAAGAGACATAAGTGCGCAATCATTTGCCAAAACTGTTACATCCCGCTCAATTCCTGCCAAAATCTAGACCAAACCGGATTCATTCCGATTCAGTTTATTGTTTCAGTAAGCTATTACAACACATTCTAGATATTCATATTGGATATTGTCGAACGTATCAATTTAAAACACGAGATAAAGCCGATTTTATTCTTAATTTGCTTAACGGAAAACCTATCTTGAAGTGTGTCTTATCCGATTGAAAGTAATAATTGTAGCTAAAGCATTGTCTACAA
Organism: Acronicta aceris; assembly: GCA_910591435.1. NCBI lineage: Eukaryota > Metazoa > Arthropoda > Insecta > Lepidoptera > Noctuidae > Acronicta > Acronicta aceris. The sequence goes on along the minus strand of OU342776.1, from coordinate 4,513,097 downwards.
AGTTGCTATCGTTATCCAACTTCATCCTTTTTCACAAAACTATAAAGGAAAATGCGCACCAAGCTTCATTCCATTAATTATCACCTGGTGGTTACTAAGTCTTCGCTTACATTATCAACTAACTCATTTTAACTTCCCTCATTGCGTACTCCGATGTTTTTTCCTTCTTCTCGTTCTACTTATTACTGATTATGCTTAATGAGCGATACTATACATATAACATAATACATAACATAATCAACCCATTATACTGTCTCACTGCTGGGCACGGGTCTCTTCTCGGAATGAGAGGGATTAGGCTATAGTCCACCATGCTGGCCTAGTGCGGGTTGGCAGACTTCACACGCCATCGATAAAATCTCTCAGGCATGCAGGTTTCCTCACGATGTTTTCCTTCACCGTTTAAGCGCGTGATAATTAACTATTTAATACGCACATGACTTCGAAAAGTCAGAGGTGCCTTGGGTTCGAACTCGAGACCTTTGACTTAGCAGTCCAACGGTCATACCACTAGGCTATCACCATACATATATTTGGACCTATTCCTGTAACATTAAGGTTTCTTTAAAATACAAATTCCATGACTGCTGCCTCCCTTACTGAAGTAATAGCGAGGCCTAGGCTATGGCCTAGTTCCTCCTCGGATTTTTTTTTACGATTTAATGTCGTCAAACAAGCAAACGCCACCTGATATTGTTTATTGCCGTCACACTGAGCAAGCCGGATATTTTCTCGCTTTTATAGAGATTTTCTGACTGGCAGTGAAGAATTGTACGTAAATAGACAGGTTTAAGACAACAATTGTTTGAATCGTAATGATGAATGTTTCATACACACGATTTTGCACACAAAACCTTTTTCGTATGTTGGACTCATTTGCTACAATTTCATGTGCCATAAGTCCAATAAAATACACTTACAGTGACAAAGTTATTACAACATTGTGCCTGGAGAATGGCTGTTAGCCGAGATAAGATTTCACAAGTTCTTAGGAGAAGTTTATAGTCTTTTAAAGCCTCTGTGTCGCTTGTTGTGTGCCATTTTCTCGTAGTTTTTTCCTTAGGGGCGAGTTTTTAATTACTGCAGAGATTGCGGCCAGGGGCTTCTTCTACCAATATTGTATTTGCTGTAAATAACTTTTTACTTTTGCTGTACGATATTAATCTTTTAAAGGGACTAGTCTCTGACTTTAATTAATAATCTGTTTAAAAAATCTACTTGTTTAGCTTTCTATAGTTATAATTTCCTGTTTAATCATAATCTTAATGTGCACTAATTTATTAGCTTGCGTTACTATTATGTTTATTTCAATTAGGTTAACAAGCAATAATCTGATATTAATTTACCTGATCTAGTAATCGGCTTAGCGTGTTTCTTAACAAACTTAGATTGCGGTCTAGTGACGTATGTCACGGAATTTGTTAAAATTTTGTTTGATGGAGTCGAGTAAACTTGTCCTGTCACAGCGTTGCGGTTACCCTATTAACAATGTATGGTTGATTTGCACACGTTAATGACTTACAAATTACTGAGCAAACATTGAGTCAGTGTGTACTTTTGAGTCTTTGTAGACGGCTGTTATTGTACTAGGAATTGTATATCTTTGTTAACTAGATTATAAGCATTTGCATAAATAACTACGTTTACGTGAGGAGAATATACAAGGCTTCATCTCAAGCTTAAGGAGGTTGGCCTCGAATAGAAAGTTGTTGTATTATTATTTGCAAATATAACATTTAATGTGAAGGTGATTATACAGGGTTATTGGTAATTCGACGTATTCCAGTTAGGAGGTGATAGGGGTGACTATTTGCGATAATTTTAACCCCCATGTGCATCCAGCAAAAGTGAACCATTTTTGAGATGTCATGTTTTTTAGCTTTTTTCAAAATAAGTTAAAAATGCAACATCAAAAATTTATTTAAAAAAAGTATCAATTTAAATCATTTTTTTTCTTCTGATTTATAAAAACGATTAAACACTGGTTATTTATCAATATTAAAACAACAATTATCGGTCCAAATTTAAAAATGCGAGACCAAAAACGCTATTATTTCAATATTTTTTTGAGATTGTTTTTCACTAAAATGCCTTAAAAACAAAAAAAGCTCTTTGAAACTTGGCTTGTAAATTATTTTAAAAACATAACCGTTTTCTTAGCTCTCCAACAATGCATAATAATTAGGAACTTATTTGAAAGAAACTGAAAAAAAAATTGTCACAAAGGAAGCAGGCGGAAATTCGTATTCGAACTAAACTTATTACCAATAACCCTGTATATCTATTAGGATGTTGGTGTAAAACAAGGATAATTGTTTGCCATTTATTAGGAAAGTCCTGATTTAAAACGAAACTTTATACAGCATGCCTCAACTGGAAAGTGTTTGTTAATAGTAGTTGATCTCATTTCGCAAAATGAAAAAAAAAACACTTAACTATAGCTTAAAACGTAACTATTGTTATAATATAATAATAATATTCTTTATTGTTTCTATAAAAAAAAGTACATTTTCATCTATTTTATACTTAAATAACAGGGTTTAATTGTTGAAGTATATCTACTTGGATAGAGTTAACGGCGATGTCTGTGCTAGTATAAACTGTGTGATAGACATCGGCGCCTTCCTCCTACATATTAACAGATCTAAAAAAAATATATTTCGAACAATTATATACATATGTACGTTTTTTTTTTGTTGATTTTGAATAGTAAGTATCTCTTTTTGGACATTCTAATAAAATATACTACCTCAATAGCCTAGTTCTCAGTAGCAACTTGGCAATAGCTTCATTCACCCTTAATTACACGGGACCTAAAAACACATCGTCGAATGATCGGGGTATTATTCCCAAAACCTCGCAATCAATATTCGCTCTTCAGCGATAAGGATTATGTATCTACATAAAGTTTCACCGAAGCGAAAACATTCCTTGTAACTTAAAAAAAAAACTACGGAAAACCTTTTTAGGGTCCCGTGCCCATTAGGAATTCCTATAAGTTCGTCACGTCCGTCTGTGCGACATTCTTGTAATGCTTTCCCCGTCGATATGTGTACGACTGAACGTGGAGACGAAGGTATGTGAAAGTATGCGCCTGATTGGGTATCCTAGGGGTTATGAGATGCCTAAAATTGTCGATAGGTATTATCCTTAATAGATTATGACCTTGATAACGAGAAAAGCTGTTCACCTTCTCCTTTTTCCAAAAATAGTACAATAGAGTCAAACATCTCTTTTATCTTGAGTTATAGATAGATAAAAGAGAAAAACAGAAAAAAAATTAGACAATGAATTCAAGCAATAGGAAAAGCCTTTTATGTCTGAATGTGGAAGAAGCAAAAGAAGTATGCAAGAATCGTAGCAAGTGGCAGTCTATAGTTTCGGCCTACCCCTGTGGGAGAGAGGCGTGAGAGTAGTATGTATGTTTATAGTTTAAGTTTTGAAACACAAAAAGTTAATTGTTTTTAGCCAGTAATGTCCATGCTGACGTAAGCAGTTGAGTTACCAAACATTAACAATCAGTCAAGATAATAAATGTTTATCGTTTTAAGACTTTCTCTACCAGAAAATCTGGGTCGGCCTTAAAAAAGCCTTATCATTGTACTGCCTAACTAGTAACTACTGCTATTTGTTAAATCAGATGGTGACCACGGTTCATTGGTGCCACAAGGTCCCTCACACACATGTCATAGACTAATTTCAGCCAATAGCGACCAACCCACACTGGATTTATTTGCAAGGCCCGACTTAGCCGTTCAAGGTCGTATTGCTTTTTTTTTTAATACAAAGTAGTCCATGGCATTGCCTTGGAGTTGAAATAAATTATTCATTGTCTGTTGAATTCATTAGTTTCAGTGTTGATAGAAGTGACATGAAATAATTTTGATAATGTTACCTCGAGGTTTCATTGAATGCTTAGTGTCGAAAGGTGGATGCTTTTAATCCACCGCCTCTCTAAATAATTAAATAAACGGCATTGACATTATAGTAAACATGACTGATGTCGCTTCCATACATTATTTGACTTTTCAGCTAAACATTAATAGTAAATGCCACATTAGCTCATCATCAATATAATTACTAATCCAATCTCTCTCTCTTAGTGCCTCTCCGACTAGCGAAGGTTGGCAATCAATTTAGCATATTCATTTCTGTCTCTAACGAGGCGAAACAGTTCTAGACAGACAGCTCAGATTAATCCAATGCTTCTGCAAAATTAGTATGATTTATAAGAAGAATTCTACCATGAAGGGGTCCTGGGAACGCTGAACCACAGCCTGCCACAGTCGTAGCGAATGTTGCTAACCTCATGGCCGTGACAAAGAAGGCAAGTGTGGTTTTTAGTCAGTACGAGTCCGACCCCTGCCACCTCCCCAGTTGACAGTCGAGCCATGAAGGTGTGCCCTCGCCAAAAAAGGCTATATTTGGACCACGCCACCCAAGTATCAACATCAAACATTATATAAGCTATCTTCTTGTATTTTGTTTTCATTTTCCATTCTAAGTTTATAAAGTTATTTTAGTGAAGGAAAAAGTTCGACTGTTGCCAGGATTCAAACCTGCGTCTTATGGTTCAAAACACCAGACACTATGACAAACAAAGCCACAGCGAGTCCCACCTGCAAGGTCGAAATTTACCTTCACATTCTAGTCTTTAAGTCGAAATTTTCCTTCACTAAATAATTATATGTCAAATCGATCTTAATCTGTCAAAATTATATCAATAGAAATAATGACAAAAAGTAAATTTTCCAATTATGTCGAAATTGTCGAAAAGGCAATAACTCTTATCAATCTTTTGTTTTTTTTCTTTCTTTACCACAGATCCAAGATAATGGTTTTCGGTTTCACGTTTTTTATTCTAAGAAATTAAGAGTCGAACATTTAGACGTTAGAACAGTTGGGTTACCGATAAACTGATCAAAAAGGAAAGGCCACTTCAAGTGGTTCAAGAGTACTTTAACAGGACAAGGGAGAAATATCTGAAAGAAAATTATAATATGCCTTGTTTGATCAAAGCGATTACTTACAATCTTTTTACTCGATATACCCCTTAACATTCTTTGGTAACGACGGGATTTTCGCATTATCTAATCTACATTATTAAGTTTTTGTCAAGGAACAATATTTAAACACATTAGAAAAACATCGTGACGACCCTATGGATGATCACCGTTCTTTAATTTGATGTGACTCTCAATATTGTAATCAGCATAATTATTATTATTTCACATGGAGAGTCTGCGTATATCCATTAAATCGTTGACCCTATTATTAAATTACCATGTAATCATCATTTAAATCCAGATGACCGGACATTAACCTCAAAAAGTAATTACGAATTAATTAAAAGTCGATTCAATTCTGTTGTCCCTTTGATACGAGACATAAGAATCGGTTTGAGACCGGCGGTCGTCAGTCCCTACGTGACACGAAAACTGAATGGTGACAAGATGGGGGCACATCTTGGTATGAAAAAAAAAGTCACAGAAGGTGAATTTTCGTAACTAAAGTCATGCAAGAAAAACACTTAGGTACTTATTTGGTAGGAATGTCGTGGAAAGTATCTGACGTAAATGAATTAATGACGTAAGTAACGTAACGGTCTGAAAAAGTACGTTACGAAAAGCCGAGGACTGTTTTTGTAGAGCAATTTGGGAGACACCTACAATGTGCGTACGTCCACGAAACAAGCGCAATATTCCTTTGTTAATTTCATTAGCTTCCTGAGTCCTAACGTAACATACCTCACACTTATATTCCCCGAAGGGTTAAGCAGAGGTGTACTAATTTACATCCTTAGTTTTCAGGTATTTTAGGTCTCATGTGATAGGGGCTGAGCCTATTGCCACTAACCGGGTACAAATCCAAACTCCGAGCTGAGAATTTCATAGGAAAACCTAATAACACTCTATGCTCGACAACAGTCGCTGTTACACCAACGAGGCAAGGCAAGGCCCCTTCTTGAGTCAACCTTCTATAAAATCTTTGTGTGGTGACGGGCACACACATATATACGGGAAACTTTACACGTGAGGTGCTAGGCTAATTGGCATCACGGACACGTTAAACGGGGATGAGCAGAGAGAAGCGTGGGATATTTTCGGTGAGACGTGTTTATGTGACAAGTTACGTTGTTTAAATTTCATGTGTTAAGAAATTGTTTTTTTTGTCTGTTGTGTTGGACACTGAGTACATTAATACATACATACATACACTCACGCCTTTTTCCCATAGGGGTAGGCAGAAACAACAGAACGCCACTTGCTACGATTCTTGCATACCTCTTTTGCTTCATCCACATTCATACATCTTGTCATACACACGCGCCGATTGCGAGTACTACGCGCCTGACCTTTTTGCTGGATTTCACTGATAAGGTCGGTGTATGTCTTCCTAGGGCGTCTTCTCCCGGCGACTCCACTGACATTCGCCTTATAAATCCTTTTCGTTAATCGCCTTTCATCCATTCCCTCGATATGCTCAAACCATCTCAACATATTCTTCTCAATTCGTGTCACTACATCATCTTTTAAGTCGCAACGCTGCCTTAACACACTATTTCTCAGTCTATCATTCCGTACATACCTACTTACTTTACAAGGAAAGCATTTCCACCGCATTTATAAAAAATAAAAAAGTTAATTATGTAATCGCAATAATTAAAAATATCGTTTTTTTTTATTAAGTACTAGACGTCACGTCAAATATATAAAGATACCTTACCAACGTCTCCAGAGAGTTTCCAGCTGATTCGTCACTGTAGACAGTTTTTAATCTAAATAGCAGTTATATATTTAAAAGTGTCATTATGTAATAGAGGTTTATAATTTGGAATAAGTATCTTAGTTTTTATTCTAAATTGTTCAATAAACCTTTCTATGTAACATAAGACTTCTAGTCTAATTCTTTAAATTATCTACTATATAAATAAATAAATGATTCATGAATGATTTATAAATTAGACTGAATAGTGTTATAATCTAGCTTTCACATGAACCTATTGTGTGTTCAGCAATCTGTTTCAGATATGTTTTACTAATACGATACGCCACTGCGACTGTTTGCGTAGTACGAACATTGGCTGCCCCGAGATTAAAAGCCAACAAAGCTTGTTATAACAGAAATAGAATAGAATAGTAAAACAACATTCGTACGTATCCAAATACGAGTATTGTCTGTATCTTTCATGTTTATGAAAAGAAAAGGCATGCCCTCAACGCCATGCTTCCGAATTTCCTATAGGAATGTGTCACCCAGTCGTGACTGTGGCGTGCTGTCATCATGACTGTGGCGCTCAAAAGATGGATTCAATGGCGAAGTCTCTAAAATTGGCCCTTCCCCATACCTATCTAACATATTAATTATCTCAAAGTGCCTTCAAGAGCTTGGTATCACTATCAGTTCAGACGCATACCTATCGGGCTTTCAAAACCCGAAAAGTCTGATGAACGAGCTAAATGCCTGTTGTAGTTTTTCCACTTGCCACCCATCATGTTCTTGTGCCAGTAAAAATACTGTTTGGCCCGTCTTGCTTCAAAACTCCTCCGCATCGATTATTATTATTATTGGCTTCTGTTGTAATTAGCATTGCTCCATTTTTTTAAAATCACCATTTTATTTCAAAAACTCCAAACTTCCGCATTCAATGCATCGCATAAAGAAGAACAGGTATCAAATAGTACGTAGCTACTACGACTATGAAATCTATAAATATATAATTAAATTCAGTTGCGCAGATGCCGACTATAAGGCTGCGTTTCCAACAGAGATTTACAAGGAAACTGTGCGGTGCGCGAGGTAAGAATACACCTGTAGACTCCGTTTCTTTCTGGCGGAAATTGGTGGATTTTTTCTCTGGTGGAGATACAGCCTAAATTCCAAGATATTCAATTCAGCAATCTGCATCCGCCAAATTATTAATCGGAAACGAACTAACATAACCAATTCCAAATTGAATGTTGCGAAAACCAATCCACGCTTCACAACTTTCGTTCTCATTATCGTGATTATCGACCGTGATTGTTTTGCCTCGTTAATGTTAATCTTATTAGTAGGAACTTAACGTTTAAATTCACAATGCACATTCAACGATATTGTGTTACATTATGAACAGATGATTGAATTCCGTTAAAACGTTAATTGGATATTAAAAGAGTCATTATATCGCGTTCTGTCAGCGAATTTGTATTATTTATTGACTTGTTTTGTACTGTGTTTATACATACATACATGCAAGTTATTTTCCCGTTTTACTATGGAATCCAACAGAAGCTTCGGGTGGGTTGAAATTTTACCACATTTTGAGATTTGATTTCGACCAAATCTGTCACAGGCAGAATCGTGGTATCTACAGAAAAGAACTCCAATAATCCAGTGATGTCACTGAAGTCGGATTAACAAGCCACTATTTTTAAGATTTCTATGGCATTGCCGAATTTGGGTCTTTTCCTTTGACTATAAAAATCTGTTTTAATTTGGTATCATTAAAGATAATATAGATAAATCTTAATGTGGAAATCCGCGGCCTTCAAGCACAGAAGCAATTCGTTTTGCGTCATCAAAGACATTTATTGATTTGTAATAGTAACACTCATAGATCCATTTAAGTCTATCGTCATATTATTATGTCAGGCAAAGGAAATCTTTGCTTACAAGATAATATGCTCTGAGGACGAATCGTTCTTAGCTTGTGAGAAAAGGAGGTGTGTAGAGCGGTATCCCTCTCTCAATGGCAATAACACATTCTGGTACCGGTCTCTGCTCTATTTGCGTAGAATCTTATTGCTTTATTGAATGTCAATGTCGTGTTGTTTGGTATGTTCAATCAGACATTGCGGTATTATGCACCCGATACGAGCTTCTGCGCCCTTGGAGTATCCTAGTTTCTGACATTTCAAAAGTACCTGTAATGGTGTTCTAATTTAAATCAAATATCTCACTTCTAAAGATGTTCTGGTCTGCTGGTTTTAGTATGCTACCAGTATTGAGGACCATGTAAAAATACAGTAAGTGGTGCCTCTTAATAGTTTGTTAAAATCAATCATGTTGAAGTGAGAATGTCGTCAATTCGTCATCGTCATGTCCTCAAGCCAGATACTCTAAATATTTCCTGGTTAACTGCTCTTTTAATACCTAAATGGAGTACATATAGCCTTACACGAGTTTATTCTTTTGGAAAATAGAATGACCAGATGGGACCAATGATCGTGAATGTTAAACGTTTGCCTCCATTGCGGGCGCGTCCGCCCAGCGGCGCGAGCGCATGATTTGTGTTGTGTCTTACCTTTCTCTTATTTTTGCCATAGTTACTGCGTTGTTGGTTCGTGAAAGTTCAATGTAGCAAACTGAACTTAAAAGGAACGGTTTTTGTTCGACTTAGATATCAATTTCCTACCGTTCTTGGAACTAATGAGGCAGTCAGAGCTTGGGTATAGTGGAAACCTAAGAAATGTACCATTGTTTTTGTTTAGGTAACAAGTAGGTACATACATTCTTACAAAGGTTACAAAATCTCAATGTTATTTTGAATAAAGAACACTCAAATAAAAACATCACGCCCTAAGCATAACTCTTTTTAAAACGATCACATTTTGCCATGCATTCCGTTATCGTGGTAACGGTTCACCCGAGCTCACACAACATCATAAGTCACTCTTTGCATAGGAAACAGTAATGTTACATCACTTTACGACTAATGGCCTTATTCCGAAACCCTTGGTAAACCTCTATCATCTAAAGAAAATTTCTCGTCTTTCTTTGTAATTTTAATGTCAATTGTGACACTGTGTGTACACTGGAAAAAATCACCCAATTTAGATGCACCTAATTAATTTATACCTGTACTAATATGAATCTGTCTCGAAATAAATTATTTAAAATACGAATGAAAAAATAATACTTACCACACAACATTATAATAATATTGGTACTATACAACATACAACAGCTGTCAAGCTGTTAGACTTAAAATATTTTAAACAGAGGTTTCTCGCGCCAACTTGCTGACGTTAAAAGATAGGACAAGTCTCAAACTTTTCGGGATTAACATTTTTCTAAAAATGGTTTAAAAATGCTAAATTTCTTTCATTTTGATTTCATTTTATTTCACTTCCGACCGACACGAAGAAACACAAATAAACGTAATATTAGCATAATATGTCTATGTGTATTACGAATTAGATATATTTGTATTAATTAATAATAATCCTTAGGCACTTTCAAGTAAACAAAATCACCTGTAAGTGAAGAACTGAACGAATGACACACTTTTTACATGATTTCTTTTCCAATTACATGAAACAACAGCTGATGTGTGAGTACGTAGAAAAGGGAGTAGTATTTTGTTTCACAGATGGAACTGTAAAGTGCTAAGCTGTTTATTTGTGGTTCGTAATGCATCGCGACAGTCTCGTTCGAGCAAATAGCGAGATTGGATCTTGCGTGGTAAACACAGACGGCTGCCGAGAGCAACGCCCCATCTCTCCTTCACTAATGAAAAATCTTAAATCTCGTCCTGTTTCTACTCTGAACTTTTGCATGCGAAGTAAATTGAATCCAATGATAAACATCGTAAATAAAGATGTTTGAATAAACGTTTAAGACGTTGTTGACGCCGTTGTTTTTGCTGTAGAGTCAGACGTCTGCAAGGATTTTCGGATTTTAAACTAAGATTTTGCATAAGAATATTCCGCTGTGAATAGACGATGTATTGCGCTTTATTTATAATACCGGTTTGTGTGTCGACCGTCATTGAAATATATAACTAAAATTATTGATAAAGATTAATTACTTACATTTATATTTCCATTATTCGCAGTTAAAGTTAAGCAGAACTACATTCGTGCCAAAGATGTACTTAAAATCATTTGGCATAAATGCGGGGTGTTAAATATTGATAATATTGCACTATTTAGTGGCAGTCTGCCAAACCCATCGCCTATCTAATCTAGTTCAACATGAACTGTCTGTCTAGGTCAAAACTTTCACGATTCGTATAATGAAAAAAGATGAGATTACAATTTTCGTTGCAGATAAAGTTAAAATGAAAGTTTTGTTTGTTAATATAACTAAAACTTGGTAGCGATTTTAACGTAAAAGCTTTAAAGGCATCTGTAGAATACACATAACATACCATACCATCACGCCTTTATTCCCCGAAGGCTAAGGCATAGGTGTAATAATGTACACCCACAGTTCGCCGGTATGAGGTCCCATGTAATAGGGGGCGACTTTGGATTAATGCCCGGTTAATGACAATAGGCTCGGATCTTGGGCTGCGAGCTGCTACGGAGAAAATCCAATTACATTTTGCTCAACCTGGGAATCGAACCTCTAGCGTAGCAGTCGCGCTTAAGACCAGTAGACCGGAGACAGATGGTCCAATCTAGTGCAGAATACACTCATCTTTTATCGCAGAGTACAACAATTTCCTAAGCTAATTAAACCAAAACTTAAATTGCTACACTGCTGCATGCAGTCTATTAACACACAACCCTGTCCCTCACCATTAAAAAAACTTGGATAAAACATAAAATAATCCCACTAAAACTGTAATGAGTTCCAACACAAACTCGCAATCAAGGAAATCCTGTGGCAACTAATGGGCTTCCCCATCCACACGGTGTGATAATCTACGATCCCCAGTGCACACAACGTTAAGAATTTAGATTGGTTCCCGATCCCTAACGTGGAATCTGTCCACTCCAATGAATTCGTTAACAGTCCCCTCCGTGGCCACTCGTAAATTAATTATTTTAGTTAATAGGTTAAGAACTTGTGCCGGAGACTTCTAGAAAAAAAAATATATTTGAATTTTAGTTGTTCAATCCGAGTACAAAAAATGATATTAAGTTTTAAAATGTTACAGATATGTTTGCGTAACTAGGTCTACATTATAATTATAATTATAAAGATCCCTAGACTTTTATTACTACAACACTCGTGGGATTTTTAAACAATGTAATTATTACGTAATGTTGTTATATAGTGTAATGTAATTAATGCATTACATAATAGTATTTCTATAGAACTTGACCTGGTTCCACTCATTCCACATGCTAATTAGTGTCGAGAATCCCATTGAGTTATAAAATAACATGTATGTACTAGAATTCTGAATCTCCTTGCGTTTTTAACTTTTTTCTACAATTAATACCAGACGGTAGTATCTACTTGGGCTATTTATTGCGTCGGCCTCGGCGCGGTCTAGTCAGTCTATCGGATTCCCTGTCAAAGGTACAAATGAACTGTACAATGAAATAGTAGTTCAATGGGAGCTAAAATGTCCACTTTTGATGAATAATAATTTGTATGATTCACCGACACACGGCTGCACAACGTGCCATATACGTCCATTATAAGCCTATAAAATGTGAAGTAAGCTTATATTGGACACTTCCTAATTACTTTTACTCTTGGCTTACCGTGAGGTGGTGAATCATAATATGTTTCAGTAAAAGTGGCAAGTTTAGCGACCAGGGGCGCTACAGCGAAACGTCAAATATTTGATAGATTTATAATGGAGTGTCACGTCAAAAGTTTGACAGATGGATCACTAATCGTAATCACTCACAGATTCTCTGCATTATTCTGCCAGAGCCCTTATAAAATTCCTAAAGCGTTCTCTAGCTCCCAAAATTGATATTAAAGATTCCTTCAGTGTTCAAAGGTCAATAATACCTGGGTTCGTCTGGAATTCTCCACAAAAACATTTTCAATATTGTACGTGATTGTAGACCAAAAAATACAATTTGATACAGGTTTGAAGCTATATTGCTTGTATCTAAAAACTGAATTTTATATTTTTGTGACTGAAATATGTCAGCCGTATTATTTTTAGTAGTCGTTTTAAAAAGTCTCAATATTAGAATTTCAGTTTCAATTTACCGAGAGAATCTATTCTGCATGTATTTCGGGCGTTGTTTAAAATCTAAAATTGCTTTATTTTATTTTTTTAATATTTAAACTTCATGCATCTTAAATAATACATCGGCGGACTTAATGCCTTAGGCATTCTCTGCCAGTCAACTATAGGGTGGTGCAGATATGATGAGGCAGGTGCAAAGTTATACAAAAGGAAAACTTAATTTAAGCAACATAAATAACCAAAGTTATTGTTATATACATATACTTATAATTAAGTTGAACCATAAATATATACTTGGATTAAAATATATATTATAAATATATTTACATCTATACTTATAATAAATCTGTAGAGAGGTCAATTCTGTACATGAAATATATTTCCAAAATAACTATCAACGGGTGATTAGTGATCGATACTGACGCCAAAAATGCAATCAGTAAAATTTTTGTCTGTCTGTCTGTCTGTCTGTCTGTCTGTCTGTCTGTATGTTCGTTATATAAACAAAAACCACTCGACGGATTTCAACGAAACTTGGTACAATTGTTCTTCATACTCCTGGGCAGGTTATAGTATACTTTTCATCACGCTACGATCAATAGGAGCAGAGCAGTGAAGGGAAATGTTGGGAAAACCGGAGAACTTACTCCATTTTTTAAGCTTCCGTCGCGTGTGCAGCCTTAATGGTTAAAGCTACACAGAAATCATGTATGACGGAAATGTTCTCCTTAAAATTATATAAAAAATATTCCACGACAGCAAATGTCTATCTTTTATGGTTGACTCACAATAACACGTGTAACTCCCGATAGCTTAGCAGTTCGGAGCTTTCTGATTATATTTGTCTACTCTTACGTTAGGTGACTGACTGACTGACATAGTGATCTATCAACGCACAGCCCAAATCACAGGTTATAGTATACTTTTCATCACGCTACGATCAATAGGAGCAGAGCAGTGAAGGGAAATGTTGGGAAAATGAGTGATTAAACGCTAACGCGTAACGCTACAACCCTTAGGAACGGGGCAACGCAGGTGAAACCGCGGGCGAAGAACTAGGGAACAAAGTAACTATTCCACGCGGACGAAGTCGCTGGCAAAAGCTAGTATATAATAAATACATAAATAAATATTTTTAATTTATTAATTTTACCTATTTATTTTAGAAAAAAATGTCTGTACTGAAATTAAATTTGATTATTTTTATTTAAATCAGTTATAATTTCTAACCTAGTTATTTGTGTGGTTTTAGGGAGGTTAATAAGTTCATTTAAAGCATCAGCGTGGCAAATGGAAGGGCCTATTTTGGTCTAGGTAGTAGCTGAGTTTTTTTAGCATACCAAGTTTGCTGTACCAGAAAAAAGGCTTCATATATACAATGCCTCGATTTTTTACCGAATAAAAAGTCGCTAAAAGCCTTCTCTTTTATTTACTCAAGTAATTTCCTTCGTGTGAAACGGTTTCGTGATCAAAGTTACGTCATAGTGACGACTGGTGTAATTAACACAACTAATTAAGTATTATAGTTTTGTTTTGAAGGGTGTTACACACAAATTAATTGTTCTGGGGCAAGGTAGATAGGTATACAAGATAATTTAAGCTGTGAATATCTTTACAACGCAATTCTAAGATCTGTGTGCTAGCGCGCTTGGAATCACGTGGATCGGTTTCGATTCACAACTCGGACAAAATGATATAGAGATTTTCTGTCAAAAAATGTTCAATTACAGCTCGGAGGACACCTATCTGCTTGATAAATGGCGACATTCTTACATTCAATAAGAAGAGGACCTAATTAAGTAGATCTACATCGGTGCTTGCAATTTAGATCAATTGTACAATTAAGTATATCAAATAAAAAGCTTAGCTGTTTCAACAAATGTTTCTTAAAAAGTATTCCTAGTAACGGAGTTATAAGAAGTACTAAATTTTATAAATTCAGAAAATTAACTGTTGACATGTACTTACCTTTTAACTTTTCTCCTTCACGTTTCCATTGATACCTCTCCTTCAATCTGCTACCATTCAATGCTGGATGTAGGTTTCACATGGACATTTAGGATGACTTGAGCCTTACGCATCCAATATTTTCGAGCCACCCAGGCCAAATTGTCGTGCCATCTCATTTTTGACCTACTGACGTTATTGTAACCGTTATGCATAGATACAGAGATTATTAATTCAAACAGAGCCCACATTACGTGACCCATGGAGTTCTTATTTGGTAGCGAAAGTTTTCCGTCTTTGGTGTGATCTGTGTGTCAATAGGAATTTACCGTTAGTTTACCTTAATTTTGGCATGGAGCAATAATAAATGGAGCGCTCAAATGCTACAAAAGTTTATCCAAGGAAAGACACACTCTCGGCTCTGGCTTCGGCATAAAAAGATACCATCATCGCGCTTGTATTCCCCGAAAGGTTTGGCAGAGGCGTACTAATGCATCGTACACCCACAGTTCGCCGGTAGGTTTAGGTCCCATAAATAGCATTGCAATAGCATTTGGATTTCAGAACCATAATAACATTCATCATTATCAACTCATTTACTATCCGATAGCTGAACATGGGTCTCTCTATTATCAACACATATAGGAGCCCGGAGCTGGACACTAGACACGGGTTTCTCGGAATGAGAAGGGATCAGGCCATAGTCCACCACGCAGGTTTTGCAGGTTAACAGATTAGTATAATGTAATAGTATAAGTAATACAGGTAGGTATATAAATTTGATCGTCTTCTATCGCGGGAATAAGCATACAATCCACAGAACGGTACCATAGTGTTCCTCACATGGTGTAGAGGCTGGCAATTTTTTTCTGGGTCTAATCTATTGTGTTGTGTGTTAGCACTCCATTTTTTACTTTCTTGAAGCCTATGTAAAACTTAGTTTTATATGTTTAAAAGCAGTTGAAAGGACAAGGTCAGTGACGGTCGAAGAAAAGTAACTAGACAAGTAGTGATTACTACTTGTCTACCGAACTAACTAGGTACCTACAAATTATAGAGACAGATAATTCAAATCGACTTAGTAAAAACTTTAAACGATTTACTAGAGATTTATTTACGTGGGAGAGCCATGCTTCGGCACGAATGGGCCGGTTCGACCGGAGTGATACCACGGCCTCACAGAAAACCGGCGTGAAACAACGCTTAGGTTGTGTTTCGCCGAGTGAGTGAGGTTACCGGAGGCCCAATCCCCTTTTAAAAGGTCGGCAACGCACTCGTGACTCCTCTGGTGCTGCGGGTGTCCATGGGCGGCGGTAATCGCTTACCATCAGGCGATTCATCTGCTCGTTTGCCCTCCTATCCTATAAAAATAAAGATTTAGTAGAGAGATCACAAATACAGTACACAATAAAATTATTTACAGTGTAAAACCTATATCAACTAATAACGATGTGGAGTGCAATAAATGTATTGGATGTGAATTGACTAGCGAACATCGATAGTTAAAGATTCTATGTTTTGCCGCAAAACTAACCGTCACTGAACCAACATACCGCGAACGGATTAAATTACACAGTAGGTATTGGCACCACTGGCAACATTGGCAACCCTGTCTGTATTGGTCCGTTAGTTAGTCCAGCATAGTCTGCCAAACGCCAAATGACAATTGAATACTTAATAACTGTGTTCATTATTTCGTATAATGGAGGTCGCCTACTATACCGTATCATATCTGTGACATGTGAATTTGTCACAGATATGAATTCAGGCACGTGCAAAAATCCATAACATACCATGAAACCTGTAAATCTGAAGAGATTGGTATGTCAGGTCCTATGTAATCGGGGGCGGTCCTATTGGAATTAACCGGGTTAAAAATCTGAACTCTGAGCTGCTACTGAGAATTTGATAAAAGAACGAATTGCTCGACCCGTGAATCAAAACTATTGCCTGTTACTCAGCAGGCACGCATACGAGTTTGAGACTAAAACTTAACTATACTATTCCACCCCACCAACCACTAATACGTATTGCATTCGTGAATACGCTTGTATTATTTTTATTGTACGGAATCTTTTTAGTCCCGTCACCGATATGTTGTCATAATATAAAAACGACCTGCCTAGTACATAACGATATACGGTGTGGTGGACAGATTCCATTAAGCAATATTTACCTTTCAGGTTAATTCAATTAACTGCTATATAAATATATCCATTCAATTAAAATAATTCTTTACATTTAAATACATACTGTGACATTGTAAATGAGAATGATGTTACATACATATAAATTATATTATTTATTTGTGCCAGGGTCCTCCTACAAATTATGCTGAATGCTATCTTCACTATATCACTTCCACAATTAACACTTAAAATATCTTACAAGGATAAACTCAAACTCACTCTTTATAATTTATACTTTTGAAACCGAAATAATGAAAGATTTTACTAAATAATAGTCCGTTAAAGGAAACCTTGGCGTTATTTGATTTAGATGTTTCCAGGAGAAACTATGGAATGAGATTTCGTATTCAAGAGTCTCGTTTCTCTGACTGAGATCTTGATAATCTTGGTTGATACCTATGTGGGTGTACAGCAATACACCCTAATTAAGGACGAGACGTGACAGAGAAGACGAGAGACGTGATGGTATGTTATAATATTTATATTGTGTTAAATTGCGACTCCATGGGCGGGTAGTGAAGAATTGTTTCGTAAAGGTACTTTTTGTGTTTGGACTCTGTCGATAATGTTCGCACGCAAAACGGCACGGATTTTGGTGGAAGTACCAATTGCCAACAAGGAAAATGCAAATGTTATAAAATTTAATAAAATCGAAGTTAGTCACCTAATTTATGCCCCACGCTTGCACCCCAAATTTCCCCTAAAGCTCAATATTATAATGAAACAGTACTGTCCGCTTGGCGCGTCGCTACCCCGGGGCGATTTATCGTTCGCTACACAGTAATTAAATTCACCTACTGCTGGTGAAATTGCGATGAAATGTCCTGACGGTGAAATCGAGGGTTGATGTGGGTTCATAGATTTAACGGCATTTGGATGTTTGCCTTTGTTATTGGTGAGAGATTCAGTATTACATCGAGATTTTATCTATGGATTTTTGATTGAAAGTTGTAAGTATCTGATAGCCGTTGATAGCTCTGGACAAGCCCTTTTTTTGGTTTTTAGATTATAAGTTTTTGAATGTTTTGTAAGCAATATTGTATAAAAAAAAGCCTTGCCTAGCCTTGTACAAATCTATCGGGGGCGGCCTTTGTTTTAATTAGGAGTGGACCTCTTTTACCTGTTAAAGATGATGATCACGGGAAGTTTAATTAAAAGATTTAAAATGACGATGTAGTACATAAGTACTTCAAGCATTCACGTTCTATCAATTCAATCCATTTTACTCTTTCAACAAACTCAATTTCCTTATGTCGTATTCAGACTTCGCCGCTGAAATGTTATTATGTTGTGACGTATTCTCGCCAGTGTCCACTAGACTGTGATGTCTGTGCTCAGGAACCGTCACCCTTTTACTGACGCCTGGTACATTGTATAATTAATAACTACGCACCAAAAAGCTCTGTTGAAATTAAATCAAGACGTATATTTTAGTGCCTCAACCGACTTTGATCTTGTCATACGGTTATGCAAGTAGTCGAAAAGTTGTAATACATATACATACCTAATAGAGGCTGAACTGTGTGTAATTTATGTTGGTTTTTAATTAAAAACAACTCAAGGTTTTTTAAATAATAAAAAATGTGACATGATAATTTTTTAGTTACCAACTTTTCATAGTTAATAGCAGAAGTTTTAAAGGATTTTTGGTCTGACGTATAGAAAAGTCTGCATACCAGCATTAGGCTAGCTTGGTGGCCTATAGCCTAATCCCTCTCATTCTGGCAGGACCCGTGCTCAGCAGTGGGACAGTATAATGGATTGATTATGTTATATGTATGGTCCGATTGTGATGGTATTGCCTCTTCAGAGGAAAGCAAGAAATCATGAGTTTGATTCCCACATGTTGCACTATGGACGTGAATTTACCCGTAACAATAGTACCTATAAACTAAGTTGAAATAGGGATACTATAAATACATAATCCATATGAAAGTCTTTTTGAAATCAAATGTTGTGGAAACAGTTTTCACTGACCATATTCGCATGACGCCGTGTCCAGACTTGTATAGTACCATCGCTGCATTATCGCAGTGTTGTTCAGTGAGCTGTGTACTCCGGAACTCGTCGCCGGCCACTGTCCTGTAGCAGAGTGAAACGTATGAATATGCAACTTGGGACAATGGACACGTGAAACTGTCTCTACGTTCGCGTTTTGAAAGAGAAACTTGTGGTAACTTAATGTTTCTGAACTGGGCTTTAGGGTCTTGAGATTGAAATATTTATTTGAATTATGTTGAAATACAGCAAGTTATTGAAAAACGAGAAAATCGTCGATTTCATTTGTTACATGAAGCACCATTTCACGAGTCACTATTACAATTGCATAAATGATTAGGGATCCCTTTCATTTATTAATTAAAAAAAAAACAATGTTCCCGCATGCTGGCACCGACAGCGCATTAACAAAGTTTGCGCGTATCATTCGTATTTGTTTGAAACGCTACGTTACGAAGTGTTCGACATTTATGTTACGGGAGTTAGGGAAAATTTGTCACAAAATAAGTTAAAATATTTAACCAGCAATGGGGTGGCGAGCTTTTTATCCGACTGCGACGAAGTGAAAAAGGTGCGTACAACACAATAAAATAACCATTTAACCAACAATGGGGTGGCGAGCTTTTTATCCGACTGCGACGAAGTGAAAAAGGAGCGTACAACACAATAAAATAACAGTGCGTGTCTGTAGTTCCGAACGGTCGCGCAGAACAGAACATTACCATACCATCACCCTAGTATTCCCCGAAGGGTTAGGCAGAGGTGTACTGTATGCACCTACACTTCGCCGGTGCTCAACACTGCTCTAACTGGGACGACAACTAAAAATAAACACCTTTTCTACTACTATCACTTTATTTTGTAAGCTGTTGATGAGACCTCAGATTTAGATAATGGCGGTAATACCTACTAAGGTACGAGTACGTTATCAAATAACGTACCTAGTTACATGCATCATCTATACTAATATATCATCAGGTTAGTCCCAGATAAGCCTTGCTAGCGCCTACATAATCTATGTTCTATACTGTGTGCTATATCATGCCGCTAATAATAGTACATAATGTGCTCGACTGTACCTAAAGGTACAGACAGCTAAGTACGGACGGCTGCACTAATTGGGTATCCCCCGAATACATCAATTACTCGTATTCGTAACCGTATACAATGAATTCTAGAAACGACGGTAGTTTTTTTACCTTATGCTCGTAATAATAAGGTTGATAAAAGTGATCAATCGCCAAGTTTGTTGATTGTACTTTGTGAATCAAATGCCGAACTGAATAAGATTTTCACTAAAAGCTAGACCTATGAATATGATAAGTAAGCCAAATTAAGTTTGTAATATCTTTCTTTCAATATCCCGGGAGAAATATTTATTCTCAAAATATACTAGACAGTCTGTCCATCCGTCCACCCGACAATCCGGCAATCACACAAGATCTTAGTAAACACTTTATCAAAGTGCAACAAACCACAAGAACAATCTTTCTACCTAAAAATAGTAATGCCTAAATGACAACAAAGTGTTAGCCGAACTTGAAAGCACTTTACAGTACCTACATCGGAGAGGCGAGGCGAGGTGGAGCGAGGCGTAAAAATGACATTAGCGCGCGGTTCATTGTCCGCGGCCGCTCGCCGTGCAGTACAGTCCGCATCGAGATAAAGTTGTCACCATAGTGTGACACTTCGACAGATGCATTTTATAAGCGTCAGACTGATAGAGAAAGCTTCAAGAAAAATCCGTGTCATAATTACTGACGGAATTGATTGGCACTTTTATTTTCGATGGAATGACTTTTGCTCACTATGATTTCTAGTTTCGGAAGTTCTAAGAGCAACCTGTATCATGTTAAGCTTTTTCAGTTTGCGCAAAGTTAAACAGAAGTGTATTTTAATACCTAAGTTGTCGGATTAATGGGGCCCAAAACATTATCATATTCCTGTCCTTGTTCCAATTTTTCGGTGCAACATGTCGTGTCTTCCATTCAAATGTCAGCCGTCACCTCCCTTTCCCATCATACGCCCCAATACATCCCGGCGTATAATTCTTATTAGTGAAATTCCGATTGCTAAATTCATTTTGCGTCTCATGGATCTATTAGCTACTATGAATAAATGCAGCAGCAGTGAGTTGCATCTAAAATTTAGGTAGCTCACAAGAAACTTTACTAGCATACGGAGCAGAGCATATTCTTTGAAGATGCTGATTTATATTCCCTCTATATTCTTACGATAGAACCATGAAAGTTGATTAAAGAACTTTATTCCATTACCCCTTTACTGCCTTTAAAACTGAAGCAGCTTGATGAAACTACTTCAATTTATAAAACCGCCGTCATAGCGCTTCATTTGAGAGCTGTATCGTCAGTTTATGACTTGGACCGAGCCTGAAAGTATATCGTACTCCGTTCCTCCGTAACTGGAATGAATGGAATACCCGACGCAGTTATTCAATAAATGTTCGTTCTTTCAGTCGACCACAGTGCCAGCACTTGTATTTGACGTGTAACTGCAATGCGTAGAACATGCCCTTTGTCTGTTGCTGTATTCATTAATATTTACTTATTTCCCATCTGTTTATCGGATTCTTAAATATACTTAATATATTTACTCTTAAATATATTTTACTCCCCAGAAGTAATATTTGTAATTGTGTTCTAACGAGAGCAAATTTTTTTTTTGTTTCAGGTACGAATACCAAGTTTTTAATATTCTCCAAGCTGAATTGATAATAAATTGTAGTGAATATGAAAATGAAAACTGAAAAGTAATGAAGGTTTGTAAAGTTTGAGTAAGTACGTAAAAAACATGAAGTGTTAGATATGAATGATGATGATATGAATGTCTTACGAAACAAATTAATTAAACAGTCATTGAAGCATACGGTCATGCAGATAGATACAGGAAAATGGATATAAACAAAATAAACCCCTAGAGAAGAGCAAGAGCAAAGATATGATAATATCTGCCAAAGGAAATAAGAAAAAAAAAACAATTTAAATCATACATACCAAAATTAGAACTTCAATAAAGGATCCGTACATAATGGAGTACTATTATGATTGAATCGTCGCCCGCTATTAGGGTCAATAAAGGTCGCTATTGGAATCCGGATCGTTCTATGACCCAATACCCAATAGTTATAAATACTTCTAGGAATCGTTTCACCATTTGATCATAAACACGTAGTTAAGGAGGCGAAATTTCGTGTTAAGTCTTAGCTTACCAATTAGTGACTGTTATTTTTTTTACCTGATTGAGAATAAACTACCTACCACTAATCAATTAAAAAACAATGTCTTGCTTATGAAGTCGTTCTAGAATGTTGCAGATGAGTTTTATTTGTTAAAGTATAGGATAAGCTACCTTTTAAACCCAAATACTGAAAGGATTACATAATGATATCAGTTCCTACTCGATTGGTATCGAACACTTGTAAGTACAAAGTTACCAAGTACCTACCAACTTCAATTTTTGTACGTTAAAACGTTTCTATTTAAAAAATTTAAAACTTGGAATCCATATAATATGTACCATCATTAACGACTAATCCTGGGCATTAGTTCTGAGTTAGCGTGTGTGTTTAACAGTTATTAAAAAAATATCTAAAACATTTTTTTCTGGGACTAAGTAGGTTGGTTTCAAGTATGATATTCGTATTTATATATGGTTTCACTCCTTCATTAGTCGTTGTTTGTGTAACTAGAATATAGCTGAAATTAGATAACGTCCTAATTAATTAACAAGGTATGTCAATATAGGATTCATGTTTCAAATACAAACTAAAGTAAAAACAAACAAAAAGGCCAATGATAATAATATCGTTTTACGTCGTAATTCAGAGAATCATCTTATTACAACGGGCTACTTACAAATTATTTAAAAAGATGGATGGATTGTGTGGCAGATTATGTGGTACGGAAGGATGAGATGTAATGACGGATAATAGAAATATTTGAAAAATAGAAGTACTGCGCTGATGACCAGTAAATTGGGGTAAGAACAGGAGGATGATGAATAAATATAAGAATCATTAAAGTTTGTAGATTTGCTTGATTATACCTTTAGTACTACTGATCAAATAAACTGCCTTCTAATGTAGAAGAGCCTAGACGAGCTGTCATCTTTGGATAATATGTTGTAATGCTAAGATATCCGTTTACCTATAGTGTCTTTAATTGAATGTCGTTTGCAAATGATGACGAATATAATATTACTATGCCAAAAGATTTTAATACCGAGTCTACAAAGAATCTATTCGCCACTCGAGTCTCCACACATTCCAATTCTATTCTAGATTAAGTAACGTTCGAATACCCGCAATAAAATTAAATACCGAACAATATCCTTTCCAATATAAAATATCACGGCCTTCCAGCTACCGTTTATTACACACCCTTGGAAAGTTTTAATAGTGATATAAAAGTCGTTTTAAAATAGTTTCTACAGGCACTCTCCCAACTTGTATCGTAAAAAAGTTCAGGTGAAATAGGAATGCCGCTTACTGAGAAACTTTGACGTCACCGTTTCGAGATTTCTTTATTGTAGGCAGTCGTATTGTGTGTTTAAAGTAACAATGATTTGGAAACGAATTTCTGGTCATCTTTTTTACATTTTTAATTATTCTTTAGGTCAGGTCTTGTCGTTTACCGCCTCTACTAAATAAAGATATGCCAGAGGTTTAAGTAGAAAACCTTAATCTAGAAAACTGTCGTTAGTACTTCAAGGCTTTGCGTTATTATTTCTTAATTACTCAATTTATTAGTATCACATTATAGTATGTAGGCACTCGGGCCTAGATAATGAAGTAGGATAGCATCTTATTTCATAAAGAGTCAAGCAAAAATCTTGCTCGCGTTACGAAGCTAAAAACTGAGATTTACTCGTGACCTTTAAGGCAAGAATTTCTATTTTAAGACACGTCTTTTCTCCATTTTCTTAAAAAACTAAATTACAGCCACCTAAATGAAATCTCTCATCCTGCATAAATCGCTGTTGTCTTCTAGTCTTCGTAACATTTTGTAATATGTTCTTGGTGTTGGTATCTATTCGTCCCTGTTTTTGTTATTATGGTAACCAGACATCATCCTGGGTTTTCACGAAACCCGTTTTTCTACATTCATTATGCTATTTTCTTAGTAACTTCTTCATGTTACACCTAGATTGTAATAGCTTTCTACGTCATTTAGTATCCTCACGTTCACGTCTGATGAGACGTGAACGTCTGACGAAAACGACGGATATAACGAAATACGAAAGCCGATGGGCTTTCTTCCACTTTTTCTGCTTGCATCTTAAGATCTGTTTATTCAAAAGGAAATAAAACTTTTTAATCAATTAATAAGCTGCTTCCAATTCCGATTGTTCATTCATTTCCTTATTAGAAAGCATTACCTTAAAAATCACGTAGGCAAAAGAGAAAGTCAAATTTCGACACAATAGAATTCGTCATCCATCCGTCATTTATCGTTTACGCACGCGTGTCGATAATTGCGAATTTTGTAATAGAAAAAATATGTTTATTATATTCGGTATTAACACGAACACGGTATACGACACTCGTTCAAATATAAAACATAAATATTTGTTACAATACATAGTCGCGAACCACATTACCGTTATCGTGTTTACACTCTAGTAACCGTACTAGTAGTCATTTCAATTATCATAATAATACAGTCCCATGTACGTGAGACCGGTTGTAAAATTATCACAGTGTATTATTAAAGCGGTATCTAATGTGTCAGAGAGACGTCCGCTCCGCGTCGCGGGTCAACGCGCTCTGACTCATATGATATGTGCCGTGCGGGCATGGAGGAGCGCCATGGCTAACTCCACTCTCGCGCAACGATCTGCTGCTTTTCGAACCGGTAGTTATGATGTTAGTAAAACGCCCTAACATTTTTCGGTAAGTATTCTTTTTT
Organism: Acronicta aceris; assembly: GCA_910591435.1. Taxonomy (NCBI): domain Eukaryota; kingdom Metazoa; phylum Arthropoda; class Insecta; order Lepidoptera; family Noctuidae; genus Acronicta; species Acronicta aceris. Next base: position 4,488,168 of record OU342776.1, on the reverse strand, counting down.
CGATAAAAGAATGCCCATTGCAAAACTTGTGGCTTCTTAAAAACCTTATTTAATTAATTATTTATTCATTTAATTGGAGATATAATTTGCCATAACTTCTCTAAACGAAAGTGATTTAATTCATTTTGTTTTAAGAATATTAATTAATTTTGTTATTATATTGCTAAAACATTGACGCGATTCAGTCCACTGGTTTTCGAAGTTCACCTAACAGTTGTAAGTTCACATTACGAGGTTTTGCTTTGAAATTACAATTAATGAAACAAAGTGGTTGGCAAATTTGTAGTGTTAGACCGAGGCCTGAATTTAATTAAACACTCGTCAAAGCGGGCATGGAATGCTTGATAAATCTCTGCTGAATACTCGTATATGCGCTAAAGCTCGTGCTATATTAATAAATTGCAATGTATAATTGGCCGATAATTTATTTTCTGTAAAAACAGCCTATTATGTATTTTCAGTGTGCTGTGAATGCTAAGTTACGGGCCTCTGCTTTGAATCTAGGCACCCCCTGACTCGTTGTATTTCGAAATCATATTATGCGTATTAATAAAGAAGTACCTATCGCTCGCTTAAATAATAATAATAAATAGTTTATTTATTATTCAAGTTCAATACATTTACATTTTAGTAATACTATCTTACAATTAAATTGAGCATAATTTCATAAATGGCGAAGGAAACATCTGCATGCTTGAGAGATTTACCTACTCGACAACGTGTGAAGTCTGACGTGTGAGCCTAACCTTGTTCATATTCTTGGAGAAGATGTGTGCAGAGTAGTGGGTAATAACATTGTTTTATCGTGGGAGAGCCATGCTTCGGCACGAATGGGCCGGCTCGACCGGATACCACGGCCTCACAGAAAACCGGCGTAAAACAACGCTTACGTTGTGTTTCGCCGAGTGAGTGAGGTTACCGGAGGCCCAATCCTCTTTTAAAGGTCGGCAACGCACTTGTGACTTCTCTTTTGGTGTTGCGGGTGTCCATGGGCAGCGGTAATCGCTTACCATCAGGTGATCCGTCTGCTCGTTTGCCCTCCTATCACATAAAAAAAATATATTGCTAAATAAAGATTTAAAATCATAGTTACAATAATCAGTTAATTTGTAACTGTTATTTTAGGTTATAAAAGAAATTTATGAAAAACTTCCTCGACGTTAGCAGCAAGAGAAAATTATAAATACAATATTTTCCGTCTTCATTAGCATAGAACCATTATTCATAGCAATTCTCATTTCGCGTTTACAGACCCGTTTTCCGTAGTAATTCTCTATAAAACAAGAGATGCGGGAAAACCATAAAAGTAAGCAATAAATGGACACTAAGAAACTATTTTTGCTGCCCTATTCAGGTGTACCGTGTCAAGGGAATGTTAACATCAATCATACCTGTAATAACATAATATATTTTTCTGTCTGTCTGTCACTCGTCAAGCAAGTGTGGCGATTTATTTTTAGATAAAATTCTGGTCGGCATTAATTCAACCGGTTTTACCAAGAAAACAAAATATAGGAATCGTCTGGTATCTTTTTTATAAATAAGTATTGCGCAAACTTAAATGATATGATGCTTCATTGGTGTTTGTTTACAAAATCCTCAGCAACAGCCTGAAGCTTAGATTTGTAGTGGTTGTGTGAGGTAACATAGGCCCGTCCACTATTACATAACCCCGAAAAATTAACCAGAGGTATGTTCTACGTATATGGGACTAACCTGCTATAACATTGGACCTAATGTAAAATCACACCTCTTTAGGCTCTGAGAATACAGGCCTAATGGTTTTTATGTATGTGTACCATGTACCTATGATGGGAAAATTATGGTGATGTAGCACAGGACTGAAGAGTGATTAATAGGACTGTGGTGCTAGCATAAAATCGTCGACATCGATTTAGTATCGAATTTTTAGTTTTTATCTGTCAAATGCTTTATTAACAGCTTATAAATATCATACTGGTTTCTGAAACTTATGGATACATTATACATTGAAATAAAACTGCTTTTTACGTAATTAAATAATATCAATACATCGCAATACAATCAGAGTAGTTTTATTTCAATTATAAAAATATCATCTTATCGTTTAGATGTATATTTTCTCCGTAATTTGTCTTTGTTGTAACTTTTTTTTACGAATAAATGCTATTAATTTATGATTTATAATCATTTTAAAATGTATCTGGGTGCTCTTTTGCCGAAAAATTTATCGATCGTTAAAATCTGGCGTTTTCGATTAAATCATCGAAATTGTCGTATCGACATTTTTAACGATTTAGTGCTCGCACCACTGACACGTTATGTTACGTACCTACTTTTTACGTTAGGTTTTTACTGGTATCCACCTACCATGTTCTACCATGTTCTCGTATAGTGCAAGTACAACAAATACACAAGCCGGGTTTGTTGAACGAGCGTTAGTTGATGAGTATGCGATATCGATGATTGTTACGTTGCGTTTCGTTCGATACAATACAACAGGATTGATAGGGCTGTCCCCGGCTGGGATCGATTTGGTTTAATAAAATTGTTCTTCGTTTGTTCTGAAATTTGTGGTAATGTGGTGTCGTGCATGGTTCGGAAAATACAGCTTAATAAAGCTTTTTTAACGGGTACAAAATCTTATCATGATATAATTATTATAAGAAATAAAACCGAAATAGTTCGTCCATATACGATTTCCAATGGCTGATTCTTGAAAATGTTAAAGTCCACAAATAAAAGTAAAACAACGGATGAGCTGTTCAACCTTCCGTGTAAGTCGTTAACTAATGTAAACGGTCCGGAAAAGTAACTTACAGTTTTTCTTATTCTTAATTGTATTGACTGCCGGGCAATATGTTTACTTATTTATAGTTTGCTTATTTTGTCTTAATCATTAACATGAAATTTATTTTATTAACGTAATTCTCATTCAGAAATCCTTGACATTATGGAAATTCAATTTACCTTTGTTTTTACGTTCATAAACTAGATTTTATATCGTTCGACAACCCTATTCGAGATCGCCGAATGTCGGACGCGAATATTGAAGTGTTGAACCGTTTTTGCGGATAAAAACGAACATGCATACAATATATCTGAAATTCACAACTACATTCGAATATTTTTGACCATTCGCTTGTTAATGGATTAAAGTACGATTGTTGTTTCTAATAGGTTATAGGCAAATTGCTCTACAATATCAGTTTTTCACTATTTACTTGCAATGCAAAAGCTTATGCCCATACGTATGTTGGTAGAGACTGATTTCAGCTATCGGAGGGCACTGTCATTTGTAAAACTTCTTCAGTTTAGGAAGTAGCATAGATTTCACATTCCACAATGACCAGTAACCTGTCTGCTTCTTCAATTGTATCAGAATAGTCATCGAATGATACGAGAATATAATTTTTCGTCGTGTGGGGACGGGTTTGAAATGTTAGAATAAAATTCCTCACCATTCTCAAGCGCCTACATATATATACAACGCTGTGTACCGACCCACGTTACCTGAGCCGAGTATATTTTTCCCAAAATAATTGACAAGCAGACGAGGGTATGATACAGATATATTGCCGAAACCTGCCGAAGTTTGCCGAAGACCACCGAGGCGGCGTCATAATTTTGTATTGACGGGTTAAGTCTAAGGCTTTACACAATAGCAATGTGCATTATGTACTATTGGCACGTATGGCACATATGTAACTAGATAGGTATATTATTGTTATTAAATAAATAAGAGAAAATCTTAGGCCAGATTAGAGACGCGCTTCATAATCCATACTAATATTATAAAGGTACAAGTAACTGTCTGTTTGCTACCTTTTCACGCCTAAAACGCGGAACCAATTTGATGAATTTTGGTATAGATAGAGATAGATTGGATCTTCCAGAAGGACATAAGCGAGCGAAACCACGGGCAACAGTCAACCTAGTTTATCATATGCGCGATAGTGAATTTTAATTAAGATATTATCCGATCAGTGTAAGGTATAAGGGTGTTCATAAACTGAGCTTGGGAACTTTTGCTGTTCATGGGATTTTAGGTGTAAATGTATGTGAGCGATATTAATATTAGCCAGTATTTAAGTTCCAAGTCTTGGACACAAGACATGAACTTTCTGAATTCAAATTAATGTGAATACAGAATTGATTTATCTTTTTTAATGGTGAATATGAACCTGAACATTAAGATAAATCATATACAGTATTTCTAAAGGTAGGTATTATACTTTAAGAAAACCCAACATACCATAAAGTAGAGAATCCTAAAATTGGTGACGTCAATGTACAAGCGGATGCGTATTTTATCTCATACAAAATTCCAAGTTGCGTCTTACGTCACCTTTCGGGGATAGTAAGTATGTATGTATGTATATAAGTATATATATATATATATATATATATGTATGTATATATATATATATATGTATTTATGTTTTAATTTTTTGTTGTATATCGCCAATACACGCATTTGCCGAGCGTGCCTAGCCTATGTGACGTCACAACAACAAAATCAATATGAACAAGTTTCAAGTAAAAATGTTCAACTTACCAAGTTGTTACGAATTTTAATATAAACGAGCAAAGTTTGGACGAGCCTATCTTATAAATAAAGCTTAATGAATCAACTGGGATCGCCGACATTTCGTAAATGTCTAAGGATAAAATTGAAAATACCTTGCAGTAACATTTCAGAATAAATAAGTTTATACACGATCGTAGTAAAGTTTGTTTTTACCTGCGGTTTTGAGATAATAGAAACAAAAATACTAATAGAAAATTAGATGAAAACTCAGAAAAAAGCTGAAAGATAAAATTAAATTCGACCTGTAACGTTTACACCCACAACCTATTCTCCTTTGATATTCTCTTTATAGAGCCCATATATTTATTTATTTATTTATTTATATATACTTTATTGTACACCAATAAAAACACAAATTTAGAGGACCCAACAGTTTTACAAATATACAATGGGCGGCCTTATCGCGGACTGCGATTTCTTCCAGGCAACCTTAGGATGGACATTACGGTACAGAAAAAATAAATAAATGGGGAGGTCACTGGTGCAACTATTGACATAATGATACCAAAAATAAATTAACTAACTTAACATAACACTAATACTACTAAAAATTTAAATAAATACAACATATACCTACATATAATACCTAAATACATAAATATATATATATATATTATAATATCCGAATAAAAGGAAAAGTGGACGAATTAACAATGATGGTGACAAGATTAAAGCGACACATAATAATCCTTCACAAGTCTCTTGAACACCGGCAGAGATTGCGCTTGTCTAATTGCCACTGGCAACGCATTCCACAAACGCGCAGCCTGCACTGAGAACGATTTGTCGTAGAAAGTGTGGAGTGCTTTGGCATCTTGAGTCTCAAGTTATCCGATGACCGTAAGAATAGGGTGTGAGTGTCACCAAGGAAGTCGAAACGTTTCTTAAGATAGAGGGGGGTGGAAGGTTGAAAAAGCACATTGTAAAGTAAAGAGAGAATATGAGCATTCCGGCGAAGGCGAATTGGCAACCACTTGAGCTTAACGCGAAATTCAGAAACATGGTCATATTTGCGTAAACCAAATATGAACCTTATACAAAAATTTTGGAGACGCTCAAGTTTATCGAGTTGCTCTTCTGTAAGGTCAAGATAGCTGACATCGGCATAATCAAGGATGGGAAGAAGGAGTGACTGAGCAAGAGCAACTTTGGTTGTAGTAGGCAAAAAGTTACGGAGCCTTTTCAAACTCCCAGCAGCTAACACTGCTAACACTAACAACATATAATAAGGGGCGAATCTATTACCTACTATTTACGAGGTACAAGTCCAAATTGCGAGCTGTTATCAGCACACCTCCAGTGACCCTCAGACCTCCACAGGTCTGGAGGTCGCTCATATAAAATTTCGTTTGTAATGGTTTGGATGTCATCAGTAATATCTAAAACAAAACCATTACCTTTTAATTTAACTCCCCGTAATCGTATGTTACTGGTAGGTACATAAATCGAGCCTTCCCAATCGATATCCGAATAAGTAGTAAAAACAGCTTTAACTGTCTAAGTTTCGGAAAACCTTGTGAAACAAAAGTGTAACACAGATAAGGGCACGCTGTTAACGATAGACACATAAAACGAGGGTAGTTCCAGATAAATTTAACAAAAGAAGACGGTAACGCGTAATTTAATTCACAATGCCGCTTTATTGTGTACTAGCTTCTGCCCGCGACTTTGTCGGCGTGGACTTCAGTATTATTAGGTCCGACCTAGATAAAATGTGTTATTCCAGACTATAATCTATCTCTGTGCCAAATTTTATTCAGATCCGTCCAGCTGTTTTGGCGTGAAAGAATAACAAACATCCATACTTAGAAACTTTCACGTTTATAATATGTTAAGGATTGCAAAGGAAGCTGAATATAATTGACACTGAAGTTCAAAAGAAAATCTCTCATAAATGGACATAAAATATACTTACTTAATATTTTTTTCATAGGCTCTATTTTACTATATTGACTGAGAAAACAACAACATGTTTACCTTACCGCATCGAGTAACAAGTACAAAAATTCTAAATAATGATTGAATTAAAGTCTCCACTCCTTTTTTCATCTGTTACCTGCTTTAATCGATCCCAAATAATCAAGTGCGTATCTAGCTTTTACGGTGACTTACCAGCCAGATCCGCTCATGTCTCTGGCAACGTAAAACCGTCTGCCTTTTTTATATATTAGCACCACCAGCAACCGAGAAACAATTACAATTGAATATACAAGAGGATGTAGAAAAGTTCAACAAAGGCTTCCTATGTAAATTAAAGGCGTGTATCCTGGGAAGCCTTATGAATCCAATTCGGATGACAGTTATAGCTACATAGTAGGTTTTTACTGAGTTTAACCAACTCATATACTTAACATACCATCTCGCCTGTATTCCCCGAAGGGTTAGGCAGAGGCGTACTAATGTACACCCACAGTTCGCCGGTATGTTTAGGTCCCATGTAATAGGGGACGAGCATATTGCCATTAACTGGGCACAAATTCCATTCCAAACTCAGAGATGCTACTGAAAATTTAATAGAGAAACCCAATAACGCTGCACGACCTGGGAATCGAACCCAGGACCTCTAGCGTAACAGTCGCGCTTGGGACCACTAGACTAACGAGGCAGTTTACTCATATACTTAGTACTTATCTTTTTACGTTTTTACAGCCTTGGTATTATTTTTGTCAATGTAGGTATTTCCATCTTAAATTATTATTTAGCCTAATGAAAATTTACTCTTGACTTACATCAGCAAATTAATCAAAACACCTACATTTTTGTTAGATAACAGGATTTCATGAAACGAAAATAGTAAGAAAACAGGTTGGCCCCTAATTGCAGTCCAAAGATACGTACAAAAAGGGATCTGCTGAGAACAGCAGACGAATCAGCAGAAATTATAGTACCGAAAGAAAATAGGTCGAAGGAGACCACAGATTATAGAATCTACGATATATTCAGGTAGTAAAGTCAATAGTTTATTCATTCAGTGGTGGACGTAGGCACATATATGCAACACTCCAATACAAAGAATAGTTAGGGCTCTCACGCTCTCATAAACATATAAGGCGGAAATGGAGACTTATTCACTTTTTATGTATTTGTCTACAGAAGCAATTTGACCAATGCAAATCAAATAAGCCAATTCTATGCCTTTGAATTAAACCAGCTATCATTTTATGATGTCCGAAAATGCATAGCTGTGCATTTATTCAATTGGTCCCTTAGGGTTTAGACATTCCATTCTTAGAATTCCTATTAGCAGTTGGATATGTGTGCGTACATAGATTACTTTCCGTAATCTTATTAAACGTAGAAGAAATCTCAGTCCACCGTCAGTTTCTAATTCTCAGTAACCAAGCGGTTCATGTGTTCAATTGGAGCAGTGGTCGAGCAATCAGCTGCTACGCTAATAAGTTCGATCTCCATATGTAACAAATATTAGAATGACCTACAGTTCTCCTAATCGGGTGCTTGCGCATGTGAGATTTGTGTTTGTAAACGCACGTACCATAAAGAAGAAGAACTCAAAAAGGGGCAACGTTTTAAAAAAAATTAAAAGCAAGTTAAAACATCTTTACCTACATCAATAATTTTATGTAACTAAACTAAACGTCTTGGCGCTAATCGTCAAGAAGTTTAGGTTATCTGTGCTAAAAGAAGAGAACTAAAGATGGCGATTTTGAACATGGTTAGCGCATGGTGTAATGAGCTGTGGAAAATAAAATAAAAGGGGTTGTGAAGAACGAAGTTTTATTCCCCTTCCACATGTAAGTACATGTCTGTGTTAGGCGTATAGAGTAGGCAACGAAGTATCTGGATAATGTATAGTCTGTAGCAGATGTTTCAGTGCAACTTGTAGGAGGGAAATAGGTCAGAAGGCTTAACTCGCCCCGAATTAACCCTCTTACGTCATATTGTTTCTATGCTTAGTGGTGTTGAGTTTCAAAGCAAAAGTTTAGTGTATAGTTACATTCGCATCCTAATGTTTTAAACGGAATTTACACGGGACCTAGTCAGCTGTTTGTATTGTATCAGAATATTCGCCCAATGACGTGAAATTTCAGATTTGGTAGACAAAACAACAATTCCGAAGTCATCAATGTTGATGATTTATGTACAGACTACAGACCCTTTTCATCTATACTAATATTATAAAGCTAAAGAGTTTGTTTGTTTGAACGCGCTAATCTCAGATTAAATTATTGGTTGGAATTGAAAAAATATTTTTGTCTTGGTTAGTCCATTTATCGAGGAAGGGAATAGGCTATATAACATCAGGCTACGCCTCTTAGGAACAGAGCAACGCGGGTGAAACCTCTGGCGAGTCGCTAGTAATTAATAATTTAAAATTAGCCAAAGGTATTCGATACATGCCAGAGCCTTTTTAAAGTTCTAAAAAACACTCCACTTTCCCCAAACTCCGCCGGGTGAGTTTCTGTGTTTGCACACGACGTGCGACGTCCAATTATTTTCCCCCAGACCTTCATATCCTATCTACTCCTGAAAATAAGCCACTGCCCTAGTTTAAGTAATCAACAAACACATTAACAGACCTCAATGGAAATGTCGCATTTATTTTAAAACGTAAAGACAAACTTTTGCGTCGCAGGCTGTAGATGTATTTTTATAAAAGCCGGTTGTTAATTTTGGGCGACACGTTGAGGGTTAAAACAAATACAATCTGCGTGGCCACAGTTTTCACGGGCGCTGGGGCCCCCTAATTATATTTTACATTTCACGCTCCAGTTTAGAAGAAGCCTCCAAACTGTCCGGAAAATTAAATTTGTTAACCTCAGGTTTTGCATTGTTCCCTTGTAAATTGGTGTGGCGTGACTACTGCCCATGTTACGTCGACTATTGTTTAGAAACTTATTTTGCGAGGGTTTTTAGTGAGATTTTGCTGGATTTAAGTCAACCCTGCGAAAACCGCGGCACCCGCTCTGATTATCATAAAGCACTGAAGTTTCCTTATAAATGTAACAAAATTATCAATTTCAAATTTTGATACTGTTATGTATATTCATAGCTTAATAATAAGGATAAGTTTAATTAAATTATTGAGCCCATGTTGCCAATTAAATAAATTGCCAATTAAGTAACATAATTTATGTTTTTTTAGGCTTAGAGACGAATGGTAACAACTTATTATGATTTTTTCTTAATGGTCTGTAAATGGTAGGTACGATAAAGTGCAATTGTGCATCAAATTGACTTATTAGAATAACAAAATACACACAACCGATATACCAATGGGAATGATACCAAGTTATTTCAAATTCAGAGTAAATATTTCTCGGAATATTCCGAAACCCAATCAAGCGTTCGAGTCAGTCAGTCAAATAAGGAACTAAACATATTTAGTCTTGTGGTAACTAGTGGGTCTAGATTGTCTGTGTTTATCCTTTTATCGCCAGTCAAACGGAAACCTCTGCCAATGGACCGTCCAGGGGGAGTAGACTGGATTGCATTACGGATTTGAACATGGTTTGCAAGTAAAATATTTGATATCTGCAGTCAGATAAAGTACCTTGTCAATATTGACATATTTATTCTCGTAGATAATAAAAATCTTCTACTGTCCGTAGCTACTAGCGGAAAACCCACGCTTACGATCAATTAAAAATATGTGTGTAGTAGATAAAGTGTTTTCAAAGCAAGACTTATAATCAGGAAAATTATATAAATAGCATCAAGGCTTTGAAGAAATAATTAACAAATACTTTTTATAAGATTATGTTTTAATGTAGGTAATCGTTTTTAGCATTTATTATCACTAAAAGTTGTCAAAAGGCTATATTTTGACTTGTTAATATTTCGCAAAACTATTTATGTTGTCATTTTACTTAAAAATGTACACTCAAGTGCAACCTTATCGTCCACTCTAAATAAAGGCGCGCTCATGACAACAGCAACATACGCACTGAGTGCATTAGTTGTAACCCCCGAGCTGCGGGTGTACCACGCAATTAACCCGAGCTCGTCGGCTCTCATTCAGCGGCGAACAAAGAAGTATCCAGGTCAGGCCTGATTACAAACGACGTACCCCGACACACGGCTACAACGACGTGCTAATGATAATTAATTACTGTTATCGTTGAAGGGTTAGTTTTTATTAGAATTAGCCCTTTTGCTGTTCGATTGACATTTTTTGTGTTTTTTTTCTGTACATATATATGGCCATATATGTACAGAAAAAAAAAACACAAAAAATGGGCTTGAATTTATATTTTCTCTGTTGTTCAGATACATTACTTATTTGCGATTGTTTTGATCACCAGCAATAAGTCCTTACTGACTTCAAAAAAGGATCAAATTATCAATTCATAATATGACATACCATAATGCCTTTATCCCTAAAGGATTAGTCAGTGATGTTCATTACTGATGAACATCACAGTGAACTGTGGATGAGTTCACTGGTATGTTTTTATCTCATGTAATTGGAGCAAACCTATTGTCATTAACCAGGCACAACAAACTCCGAGCAGCTAGTTTTTTTTGACATTAACGCATGCTAATTATTTTCTGAAATTAAAAGTTGCTGCTAATAATAGAAATATCCATGTAATTTTCTCAAGCTGGGAATCGACGCTCACCACGGTCCCCATCCGCGGTTGTGAGCTAGACCAATTCATCTTAAAAAATGTTCTTAATTTTTATGTATGTTCCCACATAAGTAGTATTTATAAAAGCAGTAAAATAAACAATAGTTTCTGCTTACCCCTGTGGGAGAAAGGCCTGAGTGTATGTATGTATGTATGTAAAATTGACATTTCGGATGGATAATATTAAGTAGGTCAAGCTTGATAAAAGCTATCTCTCTGGAACACACACGAAGTCTGGTAATAATAATGAATGATTATAATACATAATTATAATGTAATTAAATTAAGTTAATGTAATTAATAGCAACATTGTCCCAAGTCCCTTTCACACCCCCAATTCTCACGGTGACTCGGCAATCACCATCTTATTTTACGAAAATAACCTGTAAAGTCATCACTTTACGGGTTATGTTCGTAAAATAAGCTGCCGTTTTACACCACTGACCTAATTTCCTCAATGTGCTCCTCCAACCGCCTGGAAGACACCCAACCCAATTCATCCGTGTAAGAGTGCACTGGAAGTGACGTCACACTTAGTGTTTGAAGACAATGGTCTAGCATCTGCCTTTGATTAAGCGGTTGAGGTTCGTTTAAGTCTAAATCGCTCTATTTATGGGCTTCTTATAAAAAATATGAAGATAAAAGATTTTTTGAGATTTTACACGGAGGAAAAATAAAGAGAAAGATTAACTTTACGGTAATACGAGTATAAATACGTCTTATTGTTAAAGCATTTTTATAGAGGCAGAGGAGGTGCCATATAATAGCGGACCTGGTTTTGGCAATAGGGTTATTTGCATTAACCGGGCACAAATTTAAACTCCAAAGTGCTTCTAAGAAATTAATAGCATAATATTTCGCCCGACCTGGGAATTTAACCTAGGAAGGACCTCATACTTAGCAGCTGCGCTTGCGATTACATAAGACATAATCAACCCATTATACTGTCCCACTGCTGGGCACGGGTCTCCTCTCGGAATGAGAGGGATTATGCTATAGTCCACCACGCAGGCCTCTTGCGGGTTGGCAGACTTGACACGCCGTCGAGAAAATCTCTCAGGCATGCAGGTTTCCTCACGATGTTTGCCTTCACCGTTTAAGCGCGTGATAATTAACTATTAATACGCACATGACTTCGAAAAGTCAGAGGTGCGTGCCTTGGGTTCGAACTCGAGACCTTTGACTAGGCAGTCCAACGGTCATACCACTAGGTTATCACTGCTTCACAAGCAGGCTCGCTTGTCGCACACACAGTGTCTACACTGTCAGGGTTGCAAGTTAAACAAAAAAGGTAATAATAAACTGAAGATTAGTAGCGTGTGCTACTTAATCCTCAATAAAATAGCCTTATAAAATGATGATGATACCTACTATGAACTAAATCCTTGCCTTATTGAAATTTTAAACTGAAATTGCGAACGATGGGAGCACAAAAGATCTCATCTACTTTATCGAAGATAGTGACGTCATATTGCATTACATGTTACTATCCCAATTTCGCAAAGGCTCGTCGACGCTATGTATAATGAAATACAGTCTATTTTTCTTAAATTCTTGTCAAGTTAGGTTACATAATAAGCTAGGTGCTTTACGAAACTTTGCGTTGTACATCGTGCTTATAATAAATTTTCACTCCTTTCCCTGAAGTGTAAGGCAGTGGTATACTCATGTACACTGACAGTTTGTCGGTAAACTATTAAGGTCCTTTGTAATAGGGGGCGCCCCTATTTTTTTTTATTCGTGATAGGCTTACGCTTGACCACCAGATCGCCTGATGTTAAGCGATACTGTGCCATTGCTATTGCCATTAACCGGACACATGTTCCGGTTGAATGATAATAGGGCCAGCATCACCAGTTGCACTGATGTACCTCTGCAATTTAAGCGCTATGGTACCTACGTTTTTTGTTGAACTTTACGATGCAATTTCCGTGGAGTTGAAATGACAGGAACATGAAACAGACATGACATTAGCCGTCGTCAGAGACATCAGCGCCTCTCCCACGTCTCAGCTTCACAATACCATCTATGCGTATTACCACTATTCGCTTTTATGATAAAGACTATATGGTTAAAAATTGGTCAACCACCGCGATGATTGTAGTACCTATATTATTTGAAAATTGTTACAAAATAATAATATTTCTTCTCTTTTATTGCAGGTAAACCTCACAGAAATTCTACTAGCCGCTGCCTAGAAAAAACCGAAAGAAACTTGGAATCTTAAAGTAAATTTATTTCCAGTGATAGATTGTTTGTGCGACTTATCTTTAGAGATTTCAATTCGCACGTGCAACTAGAATTAATTATACAGATCGAAATCGTTTTTTAAGGTGGGTCCGTATCCGAAGCTTATGACGAAGCTTTTTTTGCGGAAATCATCATCCAATCAATCCTCCAGCGCTAAGGGAAGCGACAAGATAGGATGTCGGACACGTAATTATTAAAACTGGACTTACTTTTCCTTGCCCTACGGTTATGGCCATGATACTCGACTCAACTGGCTGGAAGTCCTAACAGCAGGACAGTAAGAGCTTCTTTTCCCATAATATAGGCGTGAGCAACAGTAGTTCATGTCGTAGTAGAAAATAGCAGTCAGTCAGCTGGTTGATGCGAAGTTGACTACTCATAGTGCCCCTGATGATTTCAAAGCTCTTTTGATGTAATAGACTTACTTCTACGTCCTATACGTAGTCGCGTTTAGTACTATTAATATTGTTAGACCCAATACGCCAGTAACGTGCGTAGCTCGCAGCAATATCCATCCACAACGTGTGTTCCTGAAGTTCAATTAGTAGCTAACTGGGATTAAGTTAGGTATAGAATTAACTACATAACATCAAAATCAGATAATTTTATTGTGTTGTTGTATACTCGTATTATATACTTAATATCCTTTTCTTTTTAGTTTATATAGAAGAAGCTAACATCTTCGGTCGGGCAACTGTCTCTCCCCTTTATTTTATGACTTTCCAAACCACACGATTTCGCCTTAATCATATCCACAGTATGATTTCACTCCGGAAACCACATTACTTGAAATTGTCCAATCTTGTTAGGTTTCGTTGTGTCTTTTAATCTTTTCTTGGATCTTAATTATTTAAAATATTAGACAATGGCCCCAATAGATGACGTGCGTGTTCGGCACGGCAAGCATCGGCTTTTGAAGGTGTCCAGCGAATACCGAATCGCAGCCTGTCATGATAGTGGCGAATGTCATGAATCCCAAATAAAAGCATGTACGGTTTTTCGTTTACCCTGCCGCCTCCCCGGGTGGCAGGGTAAAGGGTGGCACATAAAGTTCACTAACAATGATTGGCAATGTAGTCACGCTACCGCACCCATTAATTGGCTAATTCGGTTCACTCCACCAATGTCAATCCTCGTACAGTATTTTGCTACGCACTGGAGATGTAATATCTCGTAAAAATACAGCAATGCTTCATTAACGCTCTTAAAAGAGGGTTTATTTTAAAAGAAACTTGTTTGTTTCTTTTAGTTTAGTCTTTGCCCAAAAACCATTTAGATATCATGATCGAAAGATGGGACAACACGAACATATTCGTAATCTACAGCATCTTTTGATAGGTTACAAGTCTATCCGTCTAATATCAGTCTGGCAAAGAAAAAACTAAAATGAAATGGAGATAAATTTTTTGTTTGAAAATGTTTTCAATGTTCGCTGTAGTAGTACTGTACTGTAGTAGTGCTGTAGTAGTACCCTTAAGTCTCTTTCCTTTTTCAAATGATGCATAAGCAATATGTATATGCTCTCTAATCGTTATGTTGTTCCCAAAACTAGCCCGAAGCTATAAAATAAATTCGGCCATTGGAAAACACCATTGTATTTCGCTATCAGCTCAATGCTCCATTGGAATTTCGAATGTCTTTTTATGTGGTACATAAAGCCTTCGCAAGGATCGCAGGGACCTTTTCAGTCTGTTATCAGCAGTTATGTGTCGTTGGTCAGATGGTGTGTAGTCACGATAACGGTTTAGTCCTCCCTGTTATGTCGTTTCTCGGTTATTCGTATCTTGACCGCGTACAAAAGTTTGTTGCTCGGTTCATTTTAACTGGATTTTTTTAAAGTCAATATTTTGTCTATTTAATGATGATCATATGTTCTTCAATCAAAATACCTACGATAATGAAAACTTCAAACAAATTACCCAATGATCAAATAGTTAGAAAAATTTAACCGATGCGACAACAGACCGTTTACAAGAATTTATGGTCACGCTTTCAGTGCCTAATATTCATGAAAGTGTCAGAAATCTTTCGTAAACTTGTCACGTTGCCAACATTCGATCGTCAATTACGAAAACGCGTTGCGACACTACTGCTAAAAAAACCGGCTCTAATTGGTGCTTGACCCCGTCCGTCAATCCAGTCAATATCAATTTGTACCTAACAAGCTGTGCCACTCTTCACCAGATTGATATTGATTGACCTGACCACCATTGAAATTTAAAGAGAGTTGGACCCTTAGAGTACCAAGAAGACAATCTTTCTGCTTGATATAAAAAACAATAATACTCAATAGTTTATATCATAACATCGTTGTCGATGTAGTATCTAATAATGAATTGAATTCAGCAAATCCCGTGACGGTCTTGGCGCCCAAGAAACTATATTTTGCATTGTATTGTAAGTTAGTATATACAACACATACTAAGGTATTATACAGATTACGAATTTCTAGCAACACAACAGTTTTATATGTTGAAAAACAAATCCGTAGACGAGTCATAGATTCCCTCACTTCGGTACTGACAAAGTAACTTTGTTAGCAATCAGTAACAGACTAGGTAGTCTTATTCATACTCTGAAGAACGTTCCCTTTAAGTAACAAAAGATTGGCATCCATCTTTTAATCACTTATCGGATTAGCATTTATTCCCACTGGGGAGTATTCCAACTATTAAACAGACGTCGTTTTTCATTGGCACCGAGTATTGAAACTGGAACCGAGAATTTGCTTAATCCTTTTAAATAAATGAAAGTGAAGATATATACTGTCTCTAAGTAAAGTTGCATATATAGTCTGTACTCTGTGAAAGTCTACTCTGTGTCTGTAAGTGAAGTTCAGCGGTAATGAAGTTCTGTCCCGTCCGAAGATGATGAGCTAAAGCTAATGTCAAGAAAATGAACACACTTCTAATTTTATTTCGTCTTCAGACGAGACGAATCAAATACTTTAATTGATGTCATAAAAAGACATCAATAATTGTGAGTGGTTAAAATTACTAGACACTTCAAGTGCTTAATTATTGCATAGTGCAACAAGATCGAAGAATCAATCTAGATGGTCTAGTCTCAGAATAGACAAAGATGTTAATGATGGACTGGTGTTACCGATATTAAATAGTTACGGAGAAATGCTGGCGAAATTCTTTAACAAAACACCTCCCGAGCATATGCTTCGAACTCACCCGTGCATAGAACTTCTAAAAACACTGATCATGCAAACATGACTGTTTCTCGGAGTTTCAGAAAGTTTCATCTAATAAATACACCACACATTGTTTCATATCAGCCCGAAAATAAATACAAAACACGTGCCAACGAGACCCCACGCTACCACCGCGAGCTATGTTAATATCCGAAGTTAGGAAAGTTCACATCTACGGCATTTGCATAGCCGTATAATCTGGCTCGTATACATCTTGCCAACTTTCGCGTGCAGCTTGGCTGGTGCAATTTATTGCTAACTTCGACAGGGGGCGCTGTGGGCGCCGTGTTATTGCTGTTTAATTGTTCTATTACTGTTGTGTTGAGATATCGTTACTTGAAGAATAATTGATGCTTGTCATTAAACTTGTGGTAAGTAAAGGTTTTTTAGAAGTTCATAGTATGGTATTAAAATGTATTAACAATTGCATAAAGGAGTTCGTGACTAAGTGATAACTTCACTGATCAAACGATATGTAAGGTTAAGATACGCTTGCTGCGGTCAGTGTATGGATGGATAGCTAATCTTAAAACATCGAAACTTCTGGGTATAAAATAGTACTCCAATTAGATACTTAGGTATTTAAGATTTCTAACTTGTTATCCGTGCTTATACTCCATAAAAAATTCACTCTGCTTCTAAGTATGTAATTAATTATTAATTATATTCTCGAATTACGTTTATTATTACCGTCTAAGCTTTCATATTACACACGTGTTTCTAATACAGCCTGTTCATAACCCTCTGCTGCGACGGGTGACAGGTTCCGTACCAATTATAATTATGTAAAACGAAGGATCGTTGCGGGTTAAGGGATGTTAATAAGAAGCTCTAATTATATTGGTTTCACAATTTTATGGTTGCATTAGGAGAGTAGGTCTTCATTAAAACAAATTCTAAACCTTAATTAATGCTACTTAGGGAAGTATTTGCAAGTCCCTCGGGAAGCGGTAGGGTTGGCTGCGTTTAGCACCGTCCTGAACTAATTAATTTTTAATTGAAATTCAATGTATAAAAACATCTGAGACCCCTGAGGTTTATGCTCGCATAAGCTGTGGAGTTTACGGATGTTTAATTACTGCGTCGGGATATTTTGCAGTATTTTTTATGGCGAAAATCGCAGAAAATTACTCGAGAAACTAACGTACAGAAGGTACAATTATCACAAACATAAACATATATCGTCACGCCCGTATCCTGTAGGGTTAGGCACACTGTTCGCCGGTATGTTTTAGGTCCCATGTAATAGGGGGCGAGCCTATTACCTCTCATCGGGTACAAGTTTCCAAATTCTGAGCTACTACTACCATAAGTTCAGATATTTCAAAAGCCTTATTTTTTTACTGCCTAATTAATCTCGTGGGACTAAGAGGCAAGGCTTGGAACCGGTTTAAAAAAATCCGGTTATGAATGAATATAAACCGGTTATTTCAATTCCTTCGTTTAGAGTGTAGAACTAAAAAACTTAATTTTTTTCATAACCAGTATTTTTGAAACCGGTTCTAAGCCTTACCAAGCGGGACTGTTATGGTAGAGGTCCTGGGCTCGATCCCCAGGCAGTGTTATTGGGTTTTTCTATGAAATTCTCAGTAGCAGCTCGGACTCTGGATTTGTGCCCGAATAATGGCAATAGGCTTGCCTTACATGGGACCTAAAACATACCGCCGAACTATGGGTGTACATATTAATACACTTCTGTCTAACCCTTCGAGGAATACAAGCGACATGGTATGATGATGATATTTCAAAAGTACATAAGTACTAAAACAATTTCTCAATATTATCGTCGGTAATAAATCTATGTAGTAAAGTAGGTATTACTTCCGCATGTTAGAATGTCAGCTCGACACGGTAGCTGCACCGCTCGTGCTGGGCCCTGTGGAATTCCTCACCCACCTTATGTACCTACCTGTATCTCATATATCTACAGTAGATTTATTATCACACTTAGAATTCTAGAAATAAACCAGACAAACTAGGACAAAGAAAGAATGAAAAACTATTCTTTTTTTTATGGGATCGGAGGGCAAACTAGCAGACGGATCGCCTGATGGTAATCGATTACCGCCACCCATGGACACCCGTAACACCAGAGGAGTCAAAAATGCGTTGCCGACCTTTTAAAAAGGGGTTTGGGCCTCCGGTAAACTCACTCACTCGGCGAAACAACGTAAGCGTTGTTTGACGCCGGTTTCCTGTGAGGCCGTGGTATCACTTCGGTCGAGCCGGCCCATTCGTGCCGAAGCATGGCTCTTCCACGTAGAAAAATATTTATTATTTTGTACTTTTTGAATTTTCCAAAAAAAATCCATTATTTTATAAAATAAAAGTAGACCCTGCATGAAGCTAAAAAAGCATGCATTCATCATACATTTAAAGGTAATGGACTGCAGAAACGGTTTTTTGTCAGCTGCGTTCCTATTTTAGGCCGAGTATAGAATCATGTCGATTTTAAATAAATATTATGTATCTTTATTACCAACAAAGCTTTTTAAAAAAAAATTCAAGTTTACCAAATCAACAATAATCACTCCAGAAATATCAACTGTCCAACCACAACTATATAAGTATACAACGCAATAACTGTGGCACTCAGTTTATACAGGAGTTAATAATATTTCCCTTACCAGTCCAGGATTCCTTTTATTCTATTTAACCGGGTGCCATCTTGAATGGAGACAAATGGTGGCTGCGCTCGCGGAGTTATCTCGTCGCCATTTCTTCTAATTCGCGGCGCCAATGACCCTCGCCGCTGTAGGGTTAATTAAAGAATTAATCGCCTTCCCGGGCCTTTGGGACCGGGGATACGCCGTGACTAAAATTTGTCGTAGGGTTATTAATACGACCCGGATAGACGTACCTTTGTCCTTTCTTTTCTTTTGAGTAAATGACGATTTTGTTCTCACATATCTTATTATGATGAAGGTAGGCAAGATATTTTAAAATATCACGGAAAAATCCTATATGAAGCTGAGATTAGCAGATTGCAACAGAAAACACGTAAATCCAAAACAGATTTTTTTAACATTAAAACTCTCAATGATATATTGTATTTAATAGTCAAGATACAAATACAACATTATCTGATCACGCTTACTGAATTGTAATAGCAATAATTAACAACAAACGTTTGTACTGTCGGATGCTCCGGCTTTTAGCAATTAATCAGCATTCAGTAAAGACGAGTCGAGTTTGCAATTACGCGGCCCAAATCACATGAATACGTACATTAGTTACCTATGTATGACTTGTATGTGTTAGAACTGTGGCTGCGAAATGTTTGCTAGTAATGGTGGCTTCACACGATCAAGTTTATCTATACTTCTATTCAATATACACTTCATCATCATTATCAACCTATATTCGTCCACTGCTGGACATAGGCAGCCTAGTGAACGCCAAAGAGCCCGAATTTCGGGTTTCCTCATCCAGTCACTGCCAGCTACCTTCCGCAAGTCTTCACTCCATCTAGCCGGCGGGTGCCCACGTACGTTACCAATATTATAGAAGTAACATTTGATAGTTTGTATGTAGGGGATAGTTGCTAATTATCAGCTTAACCTCCTATTTATATCAAATGCTCTCTGCCATTTCCCTTAATTCTGTTATTCAAAAGTCATTAAGGATATTTCAAATGTTCTCTTCTATGTTATCAGGTAAGTCAACATTATTGGTTTATTTTTTATTAAATTTCTATATCAGTATCCAATAGGACTGTTTATAATATTTTCTTTGGGTACTCTTTCTGTCTGTTCACATTATCAAAGACAAAGAAAGAACAAAAAATTATAAATTCAGGGTGTCAACAAGAACTATATCACCAATTAATTCTCTTATATTTGAAAATAGACTGACACCTCATTTCCATTCGGAACCGTACCGGAAGCTCAAACTGAAATAAATATCTGTGTCGAAAGCCATTTGTCAGTACTCATTAATTATAGTGACCTACATGTTTGTTCTGTTGATACCACAGAATGCGGACAAAAGGACCACTCCCTTATTTTAAACTGAAACTTTAGTCGAAGGAGGCAAAAGAATACCGGAGATGATAAGAAAACTGCATTTATTTTAGACGACTCGATTGGTGCAGGGATGAGCTATCGGTTACTTTACGCTAAGAGTCGCGTATTCGACATCCGCAGATAATAAATATTTTTATAGTCTACAGATAGCCGGGTCGGGGTGGTCAAGTAGCATAATAAACGCACGATACAGAAGAACATACAGGTTTTAAATATAAATTTTAATAAACTGGTCAATAATCATTAAATTTGCATTGAGAACCAAGAAGAGAAAGAATCAAAACGTAATATAATTTATTTTGAAAAGACAAAGATACAAATTATGAAGTATGAAGAGTGTGATTGGCAAAATATACTTCCCTTGAAACTATGTGTTTTTCAACTCGAATATTTTTTCTGTTTGCAAAGTGAGCGTTCAGTAGCCTTAGCACGAACAACTTGCAAAAAAGTATTCGTATCGTCACGATAGAGGCGCTGGTCCAAATCTCATACAAATTGGTCTCCATGACGATACGAATACTTTTTCGCAAGTTGTTCGTGCTAAGGCTACTGTTTCTTACTTTACAACTGTAGGAAGCTGCTGTAAAACCGATATCCGCGATCACGATTAATTATGTATGTGCATCTATTGTAGTGAGGTCGAAAACATCACATCACACGAGAGAGCAGGTCGGAAATATTCCGATATTTGGGCTGAATTGCTTGTTTGCTGTTGTTGGTTATGAAAGGCCAATACCGGGTAGTGTAAATATGGTTTGTGTAGAAGGAGTTTGATTTGCCACAACGTAAATTTGAACTACCTTATTAGTGTAGAGCAGGAGCGGTCTTGTGTTGAATAATCGTATGGTTTCAATAATTCATGTGCCTCTAGTTTATTGGTCGTAAACACGAGTGCTGTGCCAGAGGTCCTGGGTTCTCACCTACTGGGAATTTCTTGAAAAACCCAATAATAGTTATTGGGTTTTTCAAGAAATTCCCAGTAGGTGAGTTTGAATTTGTTCCCGGTTACATGGGGCATAAAACACAGCAGCGAACTATGGGTGTACAGTACACCTCTGTCTTACACTTCAGGGAATACAGATATGTTGGTGTGCTTTTATATACGTAATCAGATGTACGAGTTTATGTACATACCTAATTATTATCTTATCGGAGCTTAATAAAATGCGTAATTCTCAACACATTTTGGCCAAATAATCGACGTCCCAATTATTCTTCTAAAAGAAATCTTCCAAGTTTCCACAAAATTAACATTTACAGTACAGTAAAAATCCAAACAAAATCGACAATAAACCAAACTCTCTTAAACCATGTTATATCAAAGATCTAGCTTTACCCAGTTAACCCTTAAGCAGCGCTCGGTCGCATTAACCTGCCTCATTTATTATGCGAGCCAACCTGTAATAAAACACACGTAAGGCACAATATCCACAATAAGTCGCACACTCGCACGGCTCGCAAGCAACACGTAATTCACTCGGAATAATTTTGAATATTGTATGAGAAACAAAATAGACGAGAGAAGATGCCCGGGATTTTGCCGCTATATTGGATTTAAGACATGCCGTAAAAATTATTACTCTAAATATGGAACAAGTGATATTTAGTCGGGAATTGGTTACCTTTTTTGTTTTAATATGGATACGAAGGGAATCGTATTTATGTAGATTTTTTTGAAGTAAAGCGATGATAAACTTCGTAACATCCACTTTTAACGAATATTAATGTCAATTCTGCTTTCATCACAAGGATTAATTACTTTTTATATACTAGCTGTTCTTGCCCGTGTTTTCGCATCTCGTAAAAGTGTGAGACAAAAGGTAGGTTAGCCTATATCCTTCCTCAGTATACAGTCTATCATCTTGCCAAATTTTATCGAAATCTATTCAGCGGTGTAGGCGTGAAAAGGTAACAGAGAAACAGGACAGAGTTACTTTCACATTTATAATATTAAGTTAGTATGGATATGTAACATTGATATATTTTGATACCTGGGTTCATATATTTACAGCAGCTTATTGTTGTGAAGCTTGTGTGGTCGACACAATGGAAGGATTAAATTATCTGTCATCATCACACAGAATATTATCATCAACATCACTTTTACAAATTGTTATTTCAAATTTATCCTTTATTTGCAAATCAAAATTAAGTACCTACAACCAGAATGTTATCAAAACATTCAACATCGTCTTTGTTTCATAACGTCACAGTTCGTCAATCTCTGGAACAAAGCAATGGCACATGCTACAGTGAATATGAACAACACGCCGTAATAGCGTAGATATGAAAAAAAGGACAATAAGGGATGAGGCAAATACGTGAATAAAGGCATTCTGCTCTGTTACTAAAAGGCGGGGGAATTATGAGCACATAAAAATGGGGGGAACGACAGTCTCTCTAGACAATGCCGTGAAGCGGCAACGCTTGTTATTAAGTCCCCCGCTATGTAAATATGTACCGCGAGTCTTCGAAGATAAAGCCTCCGGGAAATTCTTTCCGAAAACATCTCTCGAGTTAATTCTAAAATTATTCGATGGAGTTTTTTGTCGCCATTTTTTTGGTTTAGGGTTATTTTTATATCTGTTATCACAAACTACATAACAGGTATATTTTCAAAGATATGTATAAATTTTAGCAAAAGGAAAATTCGTTTTAGACAGTGTTCGAAACTAGGTATGTCTTTCCGGTTCAATACATCGGACGCTTTACAAAACTAGGCTACTAAAACTAGTGCCTGTGATGTCGAATTTCACTTCCACAATCTACATCTTATTTTATTTTATTTTATGGGATAGGGGCAAATTAGCAGACGGATTGCCCGATGGTAAGCGATTACCGCCGCCCATGGACACCCGCTACACCAGAGGAGTCAAGTGCGTTGCCAGCCTTTTAAAAGTGGATAGAGCCTCCGCTATCTTAAGGAGAATATTCTTTTGCTGATTGCGGTTGATATGATTACGTCATGCTCGATAAATTTTGGTCCTTGGGTATTTTTAAACATGTTTAGCATGGGTTAATACCAAAAATAATAAAAAACAATAGATATAATTTATTTCGTTGTAAAATATTGGTCGGACAGCAGGTAGCGTTACTGCCTAAAGTATGCGCCTTGATCATTTATGAATACACACATGTGAATACAGTTTTAATGCACTAGTTTAGGGTTAAAAACAGTTTGACTAAAAACGTGTACTGTACTAACGGCCTCCGTTCAGAATTCCGCTTCGTTTAGCTGATATGGTGATGATAAAAATATTATATTACTGCACTTTAAGAGTAGATTTAAATAATTTTCGTAGTGGGATTGCATACCGGGGAAATCCTTATCACTATCAAGAAATAGCGTAGTACCTACGCATTAGTCAGCTAATTCAGACAGCCGTTCACCTTGCCCGGGCTTCGGAAAAAATATAGGTAGGTATTGCATTGACAAAACAGAAGTTGATTTTAACTCAGCGAGGCTTGGGGATTATCGCCTAACTCCCTTGATTTGAGAAGAGACGCGTGCCCAGCTGTGAGACTGTAAACTGATTAATGATGAAGGCTTTGTGGTTAGGTGACGTACATTCACTGATTCAGTTTTAATGGTATGTAAAAATAAATAGTTTGTTTATTTTGTGTTTTACGAGTACTTAGATATAATTGGCAACGAAACATGCACACAGGCAGATTCAGAACGGGCCGCGTTACACAGTTGCATTGGCGCAGTGCAATGTATTGCAAAAGTCCCACAGCATCATTTTCGTAAATTTTATATGCACCATCGCATATTACGGCGGCCGTGGACCGTAGCCTGTAGCTTTCTTTTAAGAAGTTTTGCAATACAGTTTTATTTGATGCGCTAGCGCCCGTTATGGTATTTTTTATTTTTTGATAAGCTTACACTTGACCGCCAGTTCGCCTGATGTTAAGCGACACTGCGATCTACGATGGAGCGCGCTTGCTTAGATGAAACCGATTCACTCATGATTTAAAGACAGCCAAATTATATCTATCGGGAAAGACCCACTCGGATGCGTATTCGGCTTTAGTTTGCGCCAGCCTTATTGAGTTAGTTGTCTTAAGGCGGATCGTTTCGCTGTGCCCGCGAAATTCAAATTTCGAGTGGTTTTTCGCAGTTTCTAGGTCTATAATAAGTTCTGCATTCATGGTAATGGTAATTGCGACATTAACTATACAAAATTCATAATTTTTATCTAAAACCATTGCTTAAAAATCATTATTGGAGCTAAAAGTAGTGTAAAATGTCAATTTTGACCAATTACACAGATTGCTCCAAGTTTTTGGCTTGATAAGGATTTATTAGTAAAGGTTTTAGTTCTCAGTTGTGAATGTTGTATAGTTGATGTCGCAATTATAACTACCATGAATCTAGAACTTGCGTTACGTGCTTTTTTTCAAAGGGCATCACATCTTTTTAATCTGTTGGAATAGTGAGATTAGTAAAATGTTAGCATATTAAGCGGATGCACCATCGATATTGTTAACTTATACATAATACCAGTTAGTTGTCTACTATTTAAATTATAATCGGTAAATGTACCCACACACGTATAATAATCAGAAACGATCCTTCCTTCCGTTATTTAAAATAATGGTTGAATATTTCGTGTTATATAGCTTAACAGATCATTATGTATTATTTTAAGTATTCTCATCACAATTATTTATTTTAATTGTTCAATCAGGCATAAAAGTATACTTAATTTGTAATTAACATAACCTAATTTCCGTTCTTAGAATTGTATAAAAGGCAGGGTATTGGCTTAAATATTGGCATTCGAGTAAAATATAGTGTGCAAGGCGAAGCTCTGTTCAACTGTGTTTCCATAATCAAAAAAAAAGTGATTAGATCCCATCGCAAGACTTCCATTTTTTTTGTTCGTCACAAAAAGTCCTTTAGAAAATAACAATATTTATTTTCGCATGCAAAACAAGACACGAAAATAAGTAAATTTTTTCTGTATTTGTTAAATGCTGAATTCAATTTATTTGCAAAAACACTGTTTGTAATGAGGTGCGAGCGAGAGCACCTTAAATCAATATCTTTATCGAGTATTCCGAGGTCGTCGCCACACCAGTAAAATTTCGTACATAACCATATTACCTACTTTCTTTCAAAGAAGTGCCACGTCCGGGCAACATCGAAACTTTTCACTGAATACACTACCCCGGGACTTTGTTAGGGCTGTCACTTCACAATGTTTCTTCAGCAAAGTAAAAACCTTTATACCCATGACAACGAAACAGACATTTATTTGCCACCAATGATTTAGTGTTGTGTAGCTGAAGAGGACACTAGACATGTCTTTGTTATAGATATCAGTATTCTGGCGTAATCAGTAATTTTGATTATATTTAGATGAATACTTGGCAACTAGGTTTAACCACCTTAATTCGCATAGCGGCAAAATATTATGGGCAGGTTCCACAATACTATCAATAGTCATTTTTTTGATAACTGATACCCATGGCTGTTTTTATGGATAGTAGATTAAGCTTGAATTCAACTGACCTTCATAATCACACCGGCCTCAAAATCCCAGTTTTACGTACCGGGCTAGGCCCCTTAGCACAATGCCATTTTTCTCAGTCGTCCCACTCAATCTTTCGATAAGTATACATAGATAGTATCCAGTAACTCGGGTTGCCGAAGTCATCTGGTGTTCCATCTGATGCATCAACGTGAGATGATAAATATATTCTACATCGGCCTTGCTAGGGTTGCGACTTCGCAATATCTTCCCGCGCCGTGTTTTGGACGTAAATAAATGTCCGGGTAACAGGTGTTGTCTCATATTTTCGTTATGTGTAATGTATATTATGACAAAAGCGTTGTGCGGACGTGGCTTTGTTATAAAATATGTGCAACGAACATGCACTTATAAAATTTCTTACACAATTTTGGTACAAATAAGATTACACATTTTGTGGAGGCACACTGAGAAATCATTTCCTTTGTTGTATGAATAAAATTAAATAGGCATGTTTTAGATTTGCATCATTTGTTTACATAAGCGTTGATTCAGAAAGTTTTTTTTTTCAAATGAGTGTGTTTCAAGGGACTACTCAAGTCTGATACTTATGTTAGGTAGTATTTTCCTTCATCGTTCGTTACTATAGTGCTGTTGACCAACGCGTGTAATGAGAATCTTGTTCATCGTTTCATATAATAAGGGATTAGGTTTTAGTCGAATCTAATCCAAATTGAACCTTTAGTTTTAGCAAATATAATGTTAAATTAGTTCAAATACATAAAAAAATGGCAACACTACACTGAAAAAATCCAGTTTCTTAGTTTGAATTTTATTCGCATCACGTTAGCTAGGTACTTATTTACTATACATAAACAATTAATGTCTTTAATCAACTGTATCCGATGCGGATTTAATGATATGAAAAAACTATAATAAAACGTTTGTTAACCGTATCGTTTAGTTTATGAATTATTGCGTTAATCTGTGTGAATGAATTAAACAAACCAGGCAAGACTTTCTTAAAAGGTATTATTTTTTAATGTTTTGAATTGTTGAACTTTTTCCGCAGATAATATTGATAAATTGATTTGTAAATGGACTGCCTCATTAGCCTAGTGGTCCCAAGCGCGACTGGGTTCGATCCCAGGTCGAGCAAAATGTTGGGTATAGGGTTTTTCAATGAAATTCTCAGTAGCAGCTCGGAGTCTGGATATGTGCCCAGTTAATGGCAATAAATTTTCCGTGGGAGAGCCATGCTTCGGCACGAATGGGCCGGCTCGACCGGAGTTATACCACGGCCTCACAGAAAACCGGCGTTAAACAACGCTTACGTTGTGTTTCGCCGAGTGAGTGAGGTTACCGGAGGCCCAATTCCCTTTTAAAAGGTCGGCAACGCGCTCGTGACTGCCCTGGTGTTGCGGGTGTCCATGGGCGGCGGTAATCGCTTACCATCAGGCGATCCGTCTGCTCGTTTGCCCTCCTATCACATAAAAAAAAATAGGCGCGTCCCTATTACATGGGACCTAAACATACCGGCGAACTGTGGGTATGCACATTAGTACGCCTCTGCCTAACTCTTCGGGGAATACAGGCGTGATGGTATGTTTTGTAAATATTAGTGCTATTGACTTTTGTGCTGTTCTAATCAAATAATATGGGGAGACGTTTTCATATTGTGAATTTATTTCATGATAAAATAAATCTTTACCTTAATCTTTACCTTAATTAAAAACTAACACACACTTAAAGCTTCAATTACTTACCAATAACGGTATATAACTAACAATTATTTTTATTATAACAAACGCTACTGTTCTTCAAACGGTAAACTAAATACGGACAAATACCGACCTCTAAGTAAGGCATTGCAGACCAGTTATCTTGTCCGGCAACGATCGAATCGTTAAAGTTAATGCTGAATCGGAGCCGAACCGTTACGGTTTATATCTAAAACCGCTGGCTCTGCCCAAGGCAGAGGTGAAGTGGGCAAAAAAATCTCGATAGTCGTTAATCTTATGATGGTAGTATCTCGGATATCTTTGTGGTAAAGTGATAAAGGTAGACCAGGTATATATATATTTTTTTTATGTGATAGGAGGGCAAACGAGCTGGCGGATCACCTGATGGTAAGCGATTACCGCCGCCCATGGACACCCGCAACACCATAGGAATCACAAGTGCGTTGCCGCCCTTTTTTGGATAGGAGGAAACAATGTGGAGTGAATTACCTATATGTCAGAAATAGGAGGAATAGAACGGTTTTCTGCGGACATAATAAATATTGCCTATTTGGTATAGGGTAAGTACCTGGTTGTTTAAAGATAATTAAATTTGTGTTCTATTTTTCGGACACCTATGTCAGTTACTTCGAGTAAATTTTTCCACCCGTTTACTTGGAGTTGTTGCGAGCATGATGTTAATACCAGAACTATAGGAACACGCCAGATATAAGAGGAGGGTCTCTTATATCTGGCTTTGTGTAAGGTTTTATATTACTTAATTACTTAAATGATATTATTACTAAATATATGAAATAGCCTAGATTATCTTTATTCATATCTTCAATTTCTTTCAACATTTTTATATATATACCTAGATATATGTCTGATATAACAAACAAATATAAAAAAGAATGTTTTTGAAGTCGGTTGAAAAAAACATACAGTCAAATTGAGAACCTATATCTTCTAGTCTTAAAAAAGTTGAGTGAATTTAAAATTTAAAAATCCATTTAGCTCAGTTAATTCGGGTCTGATTTCAATGCTTATTCAACTTGATGTTTTCAATCTGATGCGTCAGAAATTCACTAAGCAGTGATAGCCTAGTGGTATGACCGTTGGACTGCCAAGTCAAAGGTCTCGAGTTCGGACCCAAGGCACGCACCTCTGACTTTTCGAAGTCATGTGCATATTAAATAGTTAATTATCACGCGCTTAAACGGTGAAGGAAAACATCTTGAGGAAACCTGCATGCCTGAGAGATTTTCTCGATGGCGTGTGAAGTCTGCCAACCCGCACTAGTCCAGCATGGTGGACTAGTGCGGACCGTCTATTGCCTAATCCCTCTCATTCTGAGAGGAGACCCGTGCCCAGCAGTGGGACAGTATAATGGGTTGATTATGTATGTATGTTAATGTAATTAAGTAAACCCTCCTCTTATATTTCTATCCCTATAATTCCATCATGTTCGCGACAACTCCAAGTAAACGGACGGGCTCGCCACAGTTTCACACTTGCACCACATCTATAACGGTATTCTAGTTAGACCACCGTTACTCCGGACCGATAGCCGGCAGTCTAATAGAATATTGCACCGACGCTGACGCTCGATTGAATCAGAGCGAAGTCGGGCCAAACTCCGATTAGTCCACCAATTGTTTTAATCCTTTCCAATATTTACACTAAATATCTACTAGGTAGGTTTAAAACGGAACTCTCTGATGATAGTTGGTGCAGAGTAGGTAGATAGGACATAATGAAGTAGGATACGTTTTCTCCACGTACTGCGAAGTGGAAGGCTGGGCAATTAAACAGTCGGAAACTCTACAGAAGGGAGTTTGCCTTCTATTCCTTCGAAATTATATTTCTATTAGAAAACTTTCACCGATGGTATGTACCTACGTCGATAAAATTATACAATCGCTTACCCATCAAATATCCGCACGGCGCGCTACGTACCATCAATATTGCTCGCTTCAAAACAGGCAAATTCCCAACATCCTTTGTGAGCGAGTTATGAAATAAAATCTCCAAAAACATGCCTGCCTGAGTGCCTGCATGCACGATAGCGTTTAGGCCGCGCCATTTATCTGCGGTGCGTTTAGTATGCGCCGCCGTCACGCATCCGCCACGCCGCCGCCACGCTGCGCGAGTACGCTGCACAATAACACGCATAAATAAAACTTTGTATGTTTGTATACTTTGAACGGTAGCTGGACGGAATTTCAATGAATTAAATTCTGCAGTTGGAATTTGCAGCCATTTTTCCTGTGTTGCGACATCTAGTTAAATTGCAGTTGTGTACAACTGTTCGTGTTAAGAATTTTATATTCAGTAGAAAATGGGGGCATTACTAAGGAGAATCCTTTATCCAGCAATGTTTTGAGCATGTAAAGTTATTGTTTTGTCAAGCGTGTGATAGCTGCCTATTGCCTAAACTTCTAGACATCTAGATCAATACAATGTATGTATTCTCGTTTGGTAAACTTGTTTTCTTTAAGGAGGTGTATTAACACACGACACAAAGAGAGTTCATACTCGTTTAAAACAGAAACGTATATTCTCACAAAACTTATCAGAGTTTCGAGTTGTCTGAATCTAATTCCCGACATTCTAGTAATAAAATCGGTCCGTTCGTACACCCATTCACTACTCTTGTATCTATAAGGCTTGTTATCCACTATGATTACATTTGTAAAAGGCTTACGAAACTTATGGGACTTTCAGATGATAAAATGACATCTCAATAGTAGGCCTAGATTAAAGATAGATATTATATTATACCCAATAGAGGTAAATATATTATTGTTACAAATTGTACCGTAAATATTAATTGAAACCTATTTGTCCTATTCAGTATATTATTCTAGGTAAAAAGTTATATTGTAATCAAACTGTAATATCCGGTGTATCTGTCAATGTGAAAATCTACCAAAAACTTGGGTTGTCAAAAATCAGATAGTTTGAGGAATAATTAGGTATAATTCCGTAATAGGTTCAGTGCTTCTCTAAACAGAGAATATTACATTGCATATTCGCTTCACTGATTCCAATTTTAAATTGGTTTACCTCTCGAGGGAAGAGCGTGACACTGCATAACATAATATGAATATGTCCTTCCAGTAAAATCGAATTTCCTCCTACCAACCGATGGACGGCGTCCTTAACGGTATTTCGTTCACGTCTTCGTTTCATATCGGCCAGCAATCGTTTTCCGAGCGCTCTACGACGACATAACAAATATTGAGCGCGAGAATTGAATTTAGAATTTCTTATTTTAAAATACCTAACCGTCGATAAAACGGTTTTGGAATACGTGTCTTAAAAACTTCGCGCTCGTGTGTCGAGGGCCCAAGGGAGAAGATACTGTTTTGTTAGTAAAAGGACAGTCGTGTTGTATGGGGTTGGCCTAATAAATATTAAACATCGTAACCTAGAAATTGAAGATTGGTATACAAATACTAAAGTATTGCTAAGGTTTCTTCCATACCTTTTAGGTATTCTGCCCTTCAAAGGATGTCTTATGTTGAAAACCAATTGTCTGAACCTTTAAAATCCCTCGAAATCCTCGAATCCCGGTTATATAGAATTACTGCCTGAGGAATCCTTATTGGAACATGTCATAGTTGTAGAAACCGCCATAATTCCTAGATAAAACTTTATTGAGATCTATGAATCTCCAGTTTATTGGACTCAAGACCCCGCGAAGGACATAAACATGGTGGAATAGTGCGATCAAGTGAAAAGGGGTGAACACACTCATCAAAATGAACGTCTTCGTGTTATTGGCAGAAAAGTCGTGCTTTTTTGAGTGAGCTCCCGTTTTAGTATTACTTAATCAAACATAAAATGTACAACTACTTCTTACTTATATGAATACTAGTTTTCGTTCGCAACTTCGTTCGCGTGGAATGTCACTCCAGAATAATGCAGCTATACTCGTAATTATTATATCAGTGAAAGATATTTTCAAGATACGATCCATCACTTTCTGAGATTCCTCCATACATTTTGTATGTATGGAGCTCTCAGAGATATTTTTTATTTCTTAAATAATTTTACTATGGACTAGCTTTTGCCAGCGACTTCGTCCGCGTGGAATAGTTACTTTGTTCCCTAGTTCTTCGCCCGCGGTTTCACCTGCGTTGCCCCGTTCCTAAGGGTTGTAGCGTGATGTTTTATAGCTTGAAACCTTTCTCATGAATCACTCATTTTCCCAACATTTCCCTTCACTGTTCTGCTCCTATTGATCGTAGCGTGATGAAAAGTATACTATAACCTGCCTAGGAGTATGAAGAACAATTGTACCAAGTTTCGTTGAAATCCGTCGAGTGGTTTTTGTTTCTATAACGAACATACAGACAGACAGACAGACAAACATTTTACTGATTGCATTTTTGGCGTCAGTATCGATCACTAATCACCCGCTGATAGTTATTTTGGAAATATATTTCATGTACAGAATTGACCTCTACAGATTTATTATAAGTATAGATTATTTAATCCTGATGTTACGGACAGGCCCACCTTTTTCATTGGGCACTATGGGCAAGTGCCCAGGGCCCCCCAAACTAAGGAGGCCCCCTAGGAGGCTATTTGCATTTGTTTTTTAAAATAGTCTCCTAACTTATTCCCCAGTATCCTAGTGCCCAAGGCCTCGGATATGTTAAAGACGGCCCTGGTTACGGATGGATCAGGATTTCCTATTAGCAACAATATAACGCGATAAATTCGGCAACCATATTTTTATAAAATAAAATACTTATCCACAGTACCTAATTTTCTCTATTCTAACTCATAATTCTTGTTTCAGGTAATGCCACGACCTTAGCAGTTACGAGGCCGAGGGTACGGTATGATTGCGTTTTGAATCAACAGATGGCGTGTAAGTCCTTGGTGGCTTGTGCAGTGTTAATTGTGCCTCAACTAGCACTAATTTAGCGGACGATGCAAATTTAATACGCGTTCTATTGCTACGTGTAGATACGTTGCGCTAATTACAGACGTCGGCCCTTCCTTGTTGATTATAGCGATAATTGTTTATAAGGGTACCTACTCTGGGGCTCGTGGTTAAGTATCAACTACGCTGATCAAGCAATCTGCCAGGTTAAGCTATGCCTGAAGTGCACTGTTCTGCCTGTGGATGGGTGGTTTTTCTTAACATATCGAGATCCCTTCATGCCTCGGAGAGCACGTAAAGCCATCGATTCCAGTTATTCAAAACAAAAGAAGCCCAAAACGCTAGACAACCAACCAATCTATATATACTGCGTGAGATTTCATGCTTCTAGTTCTAGATTCACTGTCACGACTAATAGTCATAGCGAATATCAAGAATCCCATGTGGTAACTATATGACAAAGAAAGAAAGAAATACTTCATTATGTTGATTTGGCCAAAGCAAAGGAAAACAAACAATTACAATTACAGCAGGTAACACAGCAGTAGTGAGTCCATATTGTTTTCCGGCCTGATTAAATAGGCATCCAGGTTCAGCTATTGTCAGGTACGTCAAGGTACTTGACGCTGTTTTTCACCTGTACCCATTGTCTCCTTTATGCTAAGAATATGAATGCTATAGGTGTGTGTCTGTTATGTTATTATGTTGTGTGCGTGTGCGTGTGCGCGTGCGCTTGCGTGCTTGCGCGACAAGGATAGGCACGTACTGTTTTTAGACGATAAAGTTGTTTCGTCCATAAAAACTTATTAATTAATGTTTATAAAATAATCAATAAATTCAGTCACTTACCTACCGGATACTTCATCCTGCTCCGACAATCATGACATATTTAAGTATCCTTTACATCCGTACATTCTATGTAATAACCGGATAATAACTAATCATCATCAAAACAGGATTCTTTAAATTTGGCGAATATTTAAAACATTATTCGCATCGTCTGTTAATGTTACGTAATTTTCAGTAAAAATTATTAACATAAATGCGTGTTTCTACAATAATATCTAATATACTTAAACAGATAACCTTTGTAATTTTCTTTGTTTGTGTATGAAGTAGGTAATCTCTTAAATTGCTGAACCGATTCTGAATTTTTTTTCACTTATAGAAAGCTAGGTACGTTATTCTTGAGTGACATAGACTATAATGCTTTTTTTTATCATTATTTATACGAACAAAGTTACGGGCGTAAGCTATCGTACATTAAAGACTATACCTATCAATTGTTCAGACCATTAGGTACTAAAGTTTGTAAACTGTATGCATTAACTTTGTCAATGTATATGTGATAAAATGACTATTACCGCTATTACAATGTAGCAAATTAGTAGATTGAGAAAGATGGATGAATAGAGATTGACAAAACGAGTATACATAGCGAGTAAGGATAGAAGAGTTGGAAGGTTGACAAAAAAGGTCAGGTTAAGAGCACCTAAAACTGACGATTATGCATGAGGAGCTTAATAAAGGCAGATGGAGCGATCCATAGTCTCTGCCTACCCCAATGGGAGACAGGTGTGAAAATATGTATGTATGTATAATAACACTATCTCCTTACATCGGTGTCTACAATACCTACTTAAGGGGCATTACATCGCTCAAATCCAAAAAAACACCCTAGCTTTAAAGAAGTTTCTAGTGGAATCCTTAAGTGCGTTTGCCAATTTTGGATAATAATTGAAGTAAATGGGCCTTTCTTAACCTAATTTGTATTTTTTCTCTTTAACGGCTTAACTCATGAATTTTATGCCAAAAAAAATTGTAATGACGTAATTAACAATTTGTATTGTTTTAATTTCTTATTTCTTTGAATATTTTGAAATAATAAAGAAAAACCCGAAACTTCACTAGCACCCCGCGTGAAGCACCTCCGCAATGCCTGTGACTAACAAATACTAGCACAAAGACTATATCCTCAAGGTCATTGGGCAATGTATATAATACCCTTAATAAAGATATATAAAGCTACTTTAAAACCGCGTAGTAGTTTCAAATGTTATCTAAACAACAGCAATTAACATCAGAAGCTAAATATATTGCACGAGCTATTAATAACGTTGATGATCGCCACCTTAATTAGCTGTCTAGACATCTATCTTCTCAACTGCAGCTCTAAACTGAATGCTATTTATGTATCTACTGTTGATTTCACTTAATTGGTATGGTAGGAACAATTAAAAACAAGTTGTTAAACGAAAGTTTACCTGTCTTTCTGAAAGTTTCTAAAATAGGTATGAAGCAGTAGGTTATGCAGACGACAAATCAAACTCCGAGCTGCTGCTGAGAATTCATAGAAAATCCCGATAATACTTCTCGATCTGGCAATCGAATCCAGGTAGGACCCGAAACTCAGCAATGTCATTTACGACCATTGAACTAACAAGGCATTTGATATTCCTTAAAAGTGGCTTGCTCGGTTCCTAAGGGTCATGGTGTGATATTAATAGCCTATAACCTTCCTCAAGAAAGGCAGAGCGGCAAAAAGAGTTTTCAAATTCGGATACTAGTTCCTGGGATTAGCACGTTCGTTACACAAAAAAAAACAAATACTTCAACTTTATTATCTGTATACATAAAAGAAGAACCTGACTGACTGATTAACGTATCAACGCACAGCCGAAACTACAGAATAGTCCCCATAGAATTCTGGGGATGTCATTAGATTAGCCTGGTGTAGGAAATTAGAAGACAACACCGGAGTCGAGTGATTATGTCAACGTTAACGCACTTAATTTTAATTCACGATTATCGCGATATATTGCCACACAATACGGAGGCGTATTGTATGGCAATATATCGCGAAAACTACAGTAGGTACACAGCGAGATAAGCGCACAATTCTGTACTAAACAAAAACAATGGAACCATAGCGACAAAATAAATGAGAGGAGGAAGTCGGGCCGCTTGTACGAGACACAAAAACTGTGCCAAATGCCTCGCCTTTGTAGTTCTGTAGTAATATGAAATATTTGGTTGGCCTACACACTTTTGGCAGTTAGTTATTTCTCTTCCATCATCATTATTATATTATACATACTTTGTCTTCCTGTCAAGGTATATGTACTGCCGCTTTAAATTAATCATAATTACATACCATCACACCTGCATTCCCCAAAAGGTTAGGCAAAGGTGTAGGTACTAAATGTACACTCACAGTTTGCCGGTTGAAGGGGCTGTTTGGATTTTAAATATAAATTGATTGATTGGTTGTTAGCTCTTAAAACACAAATCCCCAATTCGCGCCAAAACACAACATTCGTTAGGTAATAAGCGTACAAAAAAAAAGTAATTAAAACTACCGTTCGCAATTACGACTGTCCATGGAATGAGGTCGTTACAGACAATGCGATTTTTACGCAAAAGAAACCATGCCTGGTTTGACCTTAATTAGAACGCCGAAGGTCCCCTAAATTGGTCGAGAAGGGCCGAAGCCAATCTTGAATTCTTTCGTCCTTCTGGTCACCAAGGGTTCCGTCAACTGTGAAATTGTCAGATTTACTATTGGATGCGTGAAAATCAAATGTTGCCGCAATTAATAATGGATTCTGTATAAAATCCATTATATTAGCCAATAGGCCTCCGCTGCTGAACAAAGACGTGTAAATGCCAAGCGGTTTAATTTCTCTTTGAGGACATTCTGTTTATAGAAAGTGGCGGTGAGTGATCGATCATTGACATCTACTCTTCGCAAATTGAATACCGCAGTTTCTGAATATGTACCCGTACCCATTATGAGTAACTTAACAAAGCGACTTTACCACATTATTTTCGAGATTTGGTATACCAAAGTGTTGCTTTCAATCTGTATTGATCATTGAGACTGAGAATACAATTAGTGTCTATTGTATACTGCAAGTCTTATGATCACTAGACATCTATATAATTTATTTACATCGGCCACAGTAGGATATAACATGTTGCGATCTCATAGCTCATTATATTTAATGTTTTTTTAGATGTATATATGTATACATTGTCTCAATATCCAATAATGTAAATTTTTCCAAGCTTACAAACGAATACGGATAATAAAATCAATTTGATGTCCTGAAATATTAAAAACTAGCTTTTGCCAGCGACTTCGTCCGCGTGGAATAGTTACTTTGTTCCCTAGTTCTTCGCCCGCGGTTTCACCTGCGTTGCCCCGTTCCTAAGGGTTGTAGCGTTACGCGTTAGCGCTTAATCACTCATTTTCCCAACATTTCCCTTCACTGCTCTGCTCCTATTGATCGTAGCGTGATGAAAAGTATACTATAACCTGTGGTTTGGGCTGTGCGTTGATAGATCACTATGTCAGTCAGTCAGTCACCTAACGTAAGAGTAGACAAATATAATCAGAAAGCTCCGAACTGCTAAGCTATCGGGAGTTACACGTGTTATTGTGAGTCAACCATAAAAGATAGACATTTCCTGTCGTGGAATATTTTTTATATAATTTTAAGGAGAACATTTCCGTCATACATGATTTCTGTGTAGCTTTAACCATTAAGGCTGCACACGCGACGGAAGCTTAAAAAATGGAGTAAGTTCTCCGGTTTTCCCAACATTTCCCTTCACTGCTCTGCTCCTATTGATCGTAGCGTGATGAAAAGTATACTATAACCTGCCCAGGAGTATGAAGAACAATTGTACCAAGTTTCGTTGAAATCTGTCGAGTGGTTTTTGTTTCTATAAAGAACATACAGACAGACAGACAGACAGACAGACAGACAGACAGACAGACAGACAGACAGACAAAAATTTAACTGATTGCATTTTTGGCGTCAGTATCGATCACTAATCACCCGCTGATAGTTATTTTGGAGATATATTTCATGTACAGAATTGACCTCTCTACAGATTTATTATAAGTATAGATCTACAAAAAACCGAAAGGGATTAAACCGCACATGCCTTCCCTGGCCAGTCATAGCTATGGGACTCGCAAACTTCGACACGGCCACGAAAGATCCAGTACACCCCTGTCTAATCCTACAGGCGTGATGCTATGTTTCATCTCATTGCAAATAAAATTATATTTTTAAGTATATATCTTTGTACTTTACGTCGGGCATAAACTCGAAAGTAAAGCCACGATTAAACGTATTTGAAACCGTCTTTCCGAAAGCTCAGATGAATATAATTTCTCATTGCGGTTGAACAGATTACTTGGAACAACATGCAAATAGATCAGAAGCCGAGATTATAAGGAAGGGTAAGCAAATACTTTAGTGGCATTTGGCGGATAGATTCTAACAAATTACTGAATTCACGAGAGCTACTTATCACAGTTAAGCTGTGATTATGCGGAACTCTGAGATAACTGAGAGAGATAAATACTTCAGCAGAATTGGAATAAATAAGGCACATCAATGGTACAGTCATAAACATTGGTTAGTAGCAAATAATAGATATAAAGAGGAATTTCTAACAACTACAGAAATTACATAAAATTGGAATAGAAACACAGTATCCACAATTTCATAGCTTCAATAAATAGCTGTTATTACTAAATAAGTTAATTTACTTCTCATCGTGCCAAATGGTTAATCAATTTCAAGTAACATGAAGCCACCTCAATGGCGTTAGGCGTGGCCACGTAGAGATCGTTAACCCTCAACCCTCTTGCAGGTGTATAGGCACCAGCAAGTGATAGGTGCAAAACTGCAAGTAAAGAGAGATCAGATTCAGAGATCCTTGTTCATGTCTGCGGCGATCCAGAGCAATCGTGTTACGTGACATCTAATGTTATCACCTCTAACGGTCAGTTCCAATAACAAATCAGTCAGTAGATTTGCTCACCGTAGGTATCTTCCCCCATCCTCTCATGATCGTAAATCGAAGACTGTATTAAAACGTCTAAAACATTCAAACGAAAACCCGAAATCCAAATCTCATCTTAAAATTCCTCAATATAACACTAGCACTTCAAAGACACATGTAGACGGGGAGCCGGGTCCCGGCTGGGCCATTAGTGCAAGTGCACGGGGCCGGTGACGTCACATACACCTCGAGGGGGCACCTCGCGCCAACTAGGCCACTGGAGCTCAGCATTGAACGGGTTATATTATGGATACGCTAACCCTCACGTGTTTTTCAATTTGGCGGAATGAGGATGTTACATTAATTATGTAATGTTGGTATCATAGAGAAGATTATATGCAGTGCGAATTAATATGGAAATCAAATTATAATTACCTTGTTATTCTGAGAGTAAACGTGTGCCGAGAAACGGGGTTACTATCACAAAATATAATTAAGTATTATAATCACTGATGTAATTATTATCGCTGTTATTAAAGAATTTCATGTAGAATGTAAAGACAACTACGCTCTTAAAAAGTTTTTTTTTTATGAAACGGGTGTACACGACGATACCTTCAAAACGCATCCTCATTCTTAACACTTTCACTGTTCAAGGCTTTTAAAATGAAATAATTACATTCCCGCATTCCTTAACCGTTCGAACGCGACTGGCCGGAAGGCGTCGACATCGAGACGTCGGGTGGCACAAATTACCCCAAGATACGTTTCGCGGGTCTATCCATCATCGGCCAGCTATCCCGCCTCGTCATCTCTTATAACAAAGCAGGGTTGCGCTTAAGATGTTTTATTTTTAGCTTTTGTGTAATATATTATAATGATTAGTAGAGTGAATATACTTGAAGACACGACATCTCACCAAGCTTTGCCTAACCTGTTACTATGAAGTCACCCAATGTTTACCCAAACTTGATTGAACCAAAGCTCATCCAATCCAGCTTAATAAAAAAATCATAAAATAATTTTAATTAAAAATTCGCGTGCCAGAAATCATTATGATTATTACATTCTGGTTTGAAAACCACACGCCCGGAATTGTTAATACTGTTGTAAGTACAACCATAATGGTATCACTGGGGCATTTAAACCCCCATAATGTTTGGAAAGAGGGATATAATATGCAGTGTACCTACTGCGCAGGTTGTCCGTTCCACAAATGAAAGTAACCTATAAGAATTATAATAAGAAAAATTTGAGCTGTGCGCAAAACATTTTTTTTTAAATTTAGTCATAAAATCTTGCTAAATCCTTAATGTCGCGTTTTTGGAACAAATTACAATGCATCTTCTATAGATAAATACAACCTTGGGGTATACTTTATTCATTGTTCTATCTTTCTAACTTTGACAGCCCTAAACTCATCAACCCCCCGTCCGCCGCGTGTAGATATCCCGGGCAACATTGCAGCGACTTCGCGACATATATTCAATAAATATATCACCGAGCTGGAGTGTGGTATCAATCATGCAGACCTCTTGAAGGGTTCAATTAAATATTCACGCACCGAAGGCCGCGACTTTAGCTTTGTCTAGCTGTACTGTGTTACTTAAAAGTTTATTATCGATAGAAGGTAGGTTAACTTTCATGAGTTCGTTTTTGCTTAAAATTTCTTATAGTACCAAACAATAAACCGGCGTTAAACAACGGTTACGTTGTTTTTCGCCGAGTGAGTGAGGTTACCGGAGGCCCAACCCCCTTTTAAAAGGGCGGCAACGCACTTGTTAGCTGTTAACTCCTCTGGTGTTACGGGTGTCCATGGGCGGCGGTAATCGCTTACCATCAGGCGATCCGTGCTCGTTTGCCCCCCTATCCCATAAAAAAACCAGCCTTGTACCGGTATTTTTTTTCTTTATAAAAGCTTTGCTCCACTCTAAAATTTTCTCCTGTATTGGTCACATATTATGTATTTTGAAGTTTCATAAACTTAAACAACAAGAAATGAGAAAGTTAGAATGTAGAAAGCCTTCTTAGCCTTTAAGTCATTGAAATATTGCAATAATAAGATATTCTGACAAAAATAATTGCTGCTCCAGTTCAAGGGGAGAAAATCAAAGGCTAAACGATTTCTTGCCTAAACCTCACGCAAGAACTACGTACTAAAGATACAGAAGCTTCTATTCGTCCTCCCGACCTCTCATTAGGCCGCGATCGACTATTTCCTGGGCATCCCAACCCCGGATATCTTGTTTCCGTGACCCGACCGACCGGAAATAGTATTTTTTTCCTTTCCCACGGAACTCAACCTTTTCGTGCTCATTCGATTCACACTTCGTGACTGTTGCCTCTTTTGCCTTTTTGTGGCTCGTTTGTGATTTTTTACGGGTTAACCCGGCTCAAGGAAGGTTTCGGCATGACTGATCTTTACGTTTTAAATTGTGGTAGGCATGTGGTCAGTTATCATTTGGGAGATTAACGTATGGTCACGATTTTGTTGTTGTATTCTCAAATACCAATAGTATTGCGATACTATGGTGTTTCTGTAATGAAATATTATAATATAAATGTTATCAAATAGTTTGAACTTAGCAGGTCCTATTAGGTTATGAAAAAGAAGTTATTTAGCAGCCATCTTGACATACTATTTGAGGTCGGCTTATGAAAAGTATAACAGTCGCTATCATAGAAATTCTGATATCATGCCTCGTTGATAAATTACTCTTCAAATAAAAACGACCAATGGCATTATTTTTTATAAGAGTACTTCTCATTACTCACAACTCAACACAACTCTTTATTTTTCCGGAATATACACAAAGTTAAACATATTCGTGAATGGACACAAAATTTGCTTACTACTGGTACAATCCTTACTTTCTTACTAATATTATAAACGTGAAAGTTTGTGAGTATGGATGTTTGTTACTCTTTGACGCCAGAACGGCTGAACGGCTGAACGGATCTGGATGAAATTTGGCGCAGAGATAGTCTGGAATAACACAAAGGCTCCTTTTTATCCAGGTCGGACCGAATTCTGAAGTCCACGCAGACAAAGTAGAAGGCAGAAGCTAGTATTTTTAATATATGAAAAATAAAGTACCACTGACCGTAAATAAAAGGTTATGTAATAATCTAAAGAAGTTTCTTTGTTTAATAAAACTGTATTTCTGATTGCTATAGTCATCAATTCTAAAACGAGATGTGTCGATGTCCAC
The DNA here is from genome assembly GCA_910591435.1 of Acronicta aceris. Lineage (NCBI taxonomy): Eukaryota > Metazoa > Arthropoda > Insecta > Lepidoptera > Noctuidae > Acronicta > Acronicta aceris. Next base: position 4,446,419 of record OU342776.1, on the reverse strand, counting down.
ATTTTAACTTATGCAACCAATTTCTTTGCAAATATAAAGTGCTTGTAGCAATAGCAGCATTTTACAATTTCACAAATCCATTTCCCTTAATCCACATACAGTGTGAAAATGGCTTGCAAATAAGATTAAAGAACAGTGGAGTATACAAAGGGAGTCGGTTCCACCATTATGCTGGAAATGCGAACTCCGGTCACGTTTCCCAGCCATTTCTTACCATATTTCAAACGAGGTGCACCAATAAAACTAGGAACCGCCGTCAGTCTAATGCGCGTGTTCCGAGCTACAAGTGAGCAGCGATGTGGAAGTAAAAAGTTAAAAAGTATGGCCAGACAAAGTTTTACGTCGCTTTTAAGAGGAAAATTAAAAAAAATATGGAGCAATGTCCTTCTATGCATATGCATAAGAAAGATCTTTCAACCATATGGTTTTTTTTCCTGGTGAGCCATGGCCCCACCTTGGTGAGGTGTCTATACGTAGGTATATATTCAATTTGTGTTACAATTAAGGGTAAGGGTCATCGCTCAATGACCTTGAGGATTTAGTCTTTGTACTAGTATTTGTTAGTCACAGGCATTGCGGGGGTGCTTCACGCGGGGTGCAAGTGAGGTTTCGGGTATTTCTTTATTATTTCAAAATATTCAAAGAAATAAGAAAATAAAAACAATACAAATTGTTAATTACATCATTACAATTTTTTTGGTATAAAATTCATGACTAACTATTAAGCCGTTAAAGACAAAAAATACAAATTAGGTTAAAAAAGGCCGATTTGTTTCAATTATTATCCAAAATTAGGGCAAATTTATAAAAATTTTAAACAATACAATTTGTTTGTAATGACCTTAAGCATAACATATATTTTTTATATGGCAAACACACATAAGGTTTCCACTAGAAAGCTTTCTTTAAAGCTAGGGTGTTTTTTGGATTTGAGCGATGTAATCCCCTTAATGTTGCTTGTGCGATGGTGAGTTCGCTTCGTGATGATTTGCGTCCCTTTTAGGGGCGCATCTCCTCATCTTAGATTGAGAGGTAGATACGCAAAGCCCCACTGGCCTATTTCGAGGAAAACTTCACTTGGCAGTTTGGCATTCACAAAACATTGTTCAAAACCGCTATTTCCTATACTCTTGGGCAGCGACATGAAAATGCGGAGTTCGGTGGAGGCTGGTCGTGTGGGCGACACTGCAGCCTCTTGAACACGTTCTTCTCAAGGCCACATGATTGGATACTGATTTTCATAAACCACTTACACATTTTGATCGGGAAAGAATAAAACCTGACTACGAAAAAAATTACTGAAAAATATGAAACAATAAATATAAAGAAAATGTATTTATTGGCACACACAGCAATACATATAAATATGTTGTACTTCATAACATACATTACACATAACATGGAAAATATAATTTTGCTGTCTCAACGCAATACACAAAAACATAAACCGATTTCCAAGAAATCCGGATGATATTCGGTTTTCAACTGTCCGCTATAATGTCGCATGCTATCTCGCTCGCGAAGTCATGCATCGCGCGTCGTGCGCCCTCCCGGCTCTCTCACTCTCACATACCTGTGTCACCTTTCTAATATGCAATTTCCTGAATTCGAATCTTGAAATCAACACATGGTTACTGTGGTGTCCATAGCCATGGGCACATGCTGCTATGACCCGTTGATGCCGGTTTTAACCTGGACACCACGGTACCCACATGTATTGTTTGTCTTTCATTAAATAAATTTTCTGATTTTATATGGATGAAAGCCCATGTCATGACAGTCAAGTTTGATCATTTAAATAATTAAATAACTCAAGCTACTTTTTAGATAAAGATGTAATAGAGAAGTTTTAATGAGGAAGGAAAGACAAGTTGCCGTAAAAGGATTTGTAAAAGTAAAAATCCTTATCTTGAGATCAAATAAAGATGGGCTGTTTTAAATCCATGGGGATTTAAAACAGCCCATCTTTATTTGATCTGGAATAGATCGGATGGGAGAGATTTAGATAACTTAGAGTTAGCTTTTACTCGCTACTTCGTTAGCTTGGCTATAGTCACAATAACATATAGCATATGTTTCTCAGCGCTAGTAATAACAGACTAACTATTAGTGAAATATTTTTTAGAAACTGCCCAGCAGTGCTAGAGCACTCCTACAAACGAACGAACAAAATTATAAAGTTTATTTCTAAAGTATAAGAATGGGCACCGAGATGACGAAAGAAATGAGTTGTGTCAACTTCAAATAAATAAGTTTGTTTTCTTAAATTGTTGATTCTAAACTAAAATAAATTTAAATATGTATATGCTGTTTGCATACACAAGCACTCCCAAATACTTATGGCTTTAATCTCGAAATTCCAACTTCAGCTGAAATTCTATCATTTCTTGCTTAGCGAAAATAGGAATATACTTTCAATCGCAATTTAGAATATTATATATCTAGGTAATAAAAATTATCGTTACATTCAAATAGACAATACCACCGTTTCACAATCTTTGTGAAAGTTATTTTAAAATAATAACTTTCCAAAATCGTCAGGTGCATATATTTTGTTCCACGCTTTCACAATGCTAGGCTTGATTAAATTGTTATTTACATGTAAATTTATAAAAAAAACATTTCATTCATTTTTTCATTCATTAAATCTATATCCGTGCCCAAATTGCAGGACCAAAGGACACGGTGAGCTCTTTCTGCATGAATGGGATCCCATAAATATAAAATAGATGTCAGTAATTTTAACATTAAGTAAGACGTCCAACATCTCAGTCCACCCGTGACCATGTATGCTGTAAACGTCGGGAATACTAATATATTAATATAAAGCGATAAAATCCGTAAAAAATAGTTTCTTTATTGTAAATTATAAATTTTAGAACAATTTCGCCGAAACAAGCATTAATTATTTTGATTTCGGTAAAATTGATGATTGAATTGAATTGATTGAATGATTCTCTTTCAAATTCTATTTTATGATAGACAGCTTTTTGTGAAACATCACTTTCTTTTTATACTGAAACGCTCAGATACTTATATTAATTTGGTTGCAGACTTTTAAGAGAAACATTACGAAAGACATGATTGATCAGTCATTAACATTTAACACGCTTGAGTTAATAAATGGAAAGGAAAGTGCAAGTAAATGCAAATCAATTGAACACATTTACATACATTAACAAATATTTATTATTGGTGAGTAGTTTGTTATACCAAACTTGTTACCAAATTGGGTACTCCCGTACATGGCAGTACCCAGGTACATCTCTGCTGAACCCTTCAAGGAATACAGGAGGCTAAATTGGACACTTACGAATTGTGAATAATAAAAACACTTATTTATTTTCACCCAGTCTCGTTCAGTTTTGGCCTAAACACGTGTTGCCTCACGGAAGCTGTGTAATTACTGTCGACAGTGATAATACTTAGAGGATCCTTGGCCCACTTGCCGCGGGCCAAACGCTGACGGCCACCGCTATGTGACGTCACGGAGTGGGGAGAGGAATGAATTAGAAATGCGTTGGAATATGTTTGGGGCGTTTTTCGATGCAATTCTGGGGATTCTGGGGATGGAAAGGGATTTAATTTTGTTATTTCTGTATCTATTGAAATATGGTATTTTTGGACTTTAGTCACCCCTATGTTACTGTAATTACAAATAGCCTTAACAACTGAGATCTGGGTTGGGGAGATACTGGTGTTGTTGGCGTCTATAGACTACGGCTGCAGTTTTCCAGGAAGCGGGCAGTATATGTACTCGTTTCAGTCATTACAATTTTAAAATACTACGTTACCTCCGATGGTAATGAACGATCCATGAGAGAAGTAAAGTCCCTCTTTACTTCTCTCATGTATTAGATCCTCGTGCATGAATATCCCTTCCATACCTCATATTAACTGGGCTTATAAAACGGCACACTTCCTCATTCCTATTGCAGAAACAATAAACGAAACGCAAACAAATCGCGGCGCCTCTCATTGGCACTGATGAAATAGATCAAATTCTCAGCTATATACGATCATTAGCTCTGGAAATATGCTCATAATTAGGTCAGACAGGCAACGCGTAATGGTTGCATTACTTTATAATCTTAGTGCATCAATTTCAATGATTCAATCGAAAATTGGTAACGATTGGTTTCATTACTTTTAATTCCTTATGTTAACTGAATGTCTCGTTGGTTTGGAGCTGTTTCTTTAAGACATTTTCAATACAAACATATAGTATAACTAACCATAAGTGAATACAGGTGTGATATAGTATTGTATATTCACCTACTTATCGCATACTTAATAATTATACCTTAGCATTTTTCTAATCCGCAATTTATAACTTTTTATTTCCCTATAAAATGTTATCAAGATAAAAAGAAAGCTGTAATAGTCCATTTCGCAAAAAATGCCTGTAAAAATATTTAACTTTGCGGACTTAATTTGCGAAAAATGTTAATTTAAATGCATGACACTTCATCCGACGGCTAAGAACTTCCTCTTAAGCGGCGTAGAGGAAAATCAAGTCGCAGTTGGAGGTTTAATATAATTTTCGCACTACATTTAAAAAAATAAATGGTTTTGAAAATATCTACTTATCCCGCTAGACATAATTTCACAATTTAGTTTAACTCTCTCTCACTCTAGTTTAATAATTATATGTTTTAGGATATTATCAGGCTCTGGGCACCTACTGAAGATACCAACTTTATCAACGACAACCCTACTAACATGATTCAACCTCCGGGGCTAAAATGCATGCGACGACATAATTTTGTGGTCACATTTCCTCGTTTCCAACCATACTTTCGGTTCAATAGAAGCGACGACAAAATTATTTCATAGCGCGGCAGCCTTGATTACCACCACTAGACCATTTAGTCAATTTCTTATTTACTTTTTTGTTGTTTCTAACTGAAAGCTAGTCTAGTACCTCGATATTATGTAGTGTGTAATGTACTTGCGATTTATTGTCTCTGGTTGTAATTAAACTGGCATTGGCACGTCGCCAGGGTCGTTAGTAATAGAACTTTACTATGCACTAGCTCCAAAAATAGGTTTACTACCATATTTCGAATAAATATGTGTGGACGCGCATCATTTTAGTACTTTTGAACTTTTGGTTTTAGCTAAAGGACCTGGGTTTAAGTCGAGCAAAATGCTGAAATTCTCAGTAGCAGCTCGTAATTCGCATTTGTGTGACATAAGTTTATATTTATTAGTTTACCTCTGTCTAACCCTTCGGCGTAATAGTGTAATGTTTTGAACGTTTACATAATAATATGACAAATAAGTACACACAGAGCTATTTTTAGCACTTCATAATGCCTATTGGTATTAAATATGAAGTGAATTTCAATAAGTAAAAGTCATTATTTATTTTATAATGCATTTTTACTATGAAACATTATTTCTTTAGACAATTATGACACTTTCTAAAACTCTATAAAAAGAATACATTGATGATACTTCTAATTTTTCATGCAATTAAAATTTTGACAATTAGAAAATTGCATTAAACTTTTCATGGAATTCACATCTGCACAGCTGGTCCATATTTAAAACTCTTTTTAAGTATTTATTACTACATATTATAAATTAGTGCGAGTTATTATTATGTTTACTTAGAATTTGTTTTTGTTGCAACTAATCTCAGAAACTACTGTACGGATATTTTCATACGGTTTTCATCAATAGGTAGACGGTTTATTTAGAAAGGTTATAATTTATGAACATACGAGCGCGAAGCCGGGGATGGGCGCTAGTTTTAGTTACATTTTCATAACCTCGGTTCATATTAAAGTTATGGGAGGGAACTTCTTTCCCACGGGGGGTTTACTACGCCATTAACTAAATTCGTAAACCATATTTTCATATTATTATTTTGTTGTTTCAGGTAATGCTTACCACTTCAGGTTCCAGCAACACCGACTCAAACATTTTTCCTTCCTCCGTCGAAATGTAATTTAGAATTTATACGAAATAAGACAAACTTCATTCATCTGAGAACAATACTTTATATTGTTCTCGGACGGATGAAGGATAATTCTGGTACCTACGAGTACTTTAAAAAATGTTCAAAATAGTATACTTAATTCCAATCTAGTTTCATTGTATTCTGGGAAGGCCTAAGACGAGATGGACAGACAAACTGGTAAAGCTGGCTAGCTGGGAGTCGTTGGATGCAGGCGGCATAATTATACTTTAGCGGTCCTTATGGTAATAGGGGAGGCCTTTGTTCAGCAGTGGACGGAGTGGACCTCTTTTGGCTGATATCTCTGAATCTCAATGTCATAAACCTCAATATTTGGTGGTTTTCGGCAGTTCAATTGACGTTGTTTGTTAATTAAACATTTGTGATACATTGAAAATAGATTGTAATATTAATTGTAACTACATACTTAAATTTTGAGCATATCAAATTAGTGTCTCAGCGGCTGCGTCGGTAGAGGTCACCCTAGAAGGACGTACGCCGATCTTATTGGCGAAATCCTTCAAAAAGGTCAGGTGCGTTCCACTCGCAACCGGTGCGTATCTATGAGAAGATGTATGAATGTGGAAGAAGCAAAAGAAGTATGCAAGAATCGTAGCAAGTGGCGGTGTATAGTTTCTGCCTACCCCTGTGGGAAGGCGTGACTATATTCCTATATGTATGAAATTAGTAGGACTGACCTTCAGATTTCGTCTTAATTCGAGGTTCAGTAATACGACGAAAGTTTCAGGTCGACCAATTTCATTAGTTCTGGCGGAACTTTTTCTCCGGTCAATTGGCAATCAGTCAATCAAAGTCAAAGGCAAGCCTGTCCTGAATAAAAATCTAGTTTCTTTCCTTTAAAAAATAGAACTAGGCTTGCTTAGCACTTTACTTTTTATTTTATACAAAGAAACAGCTGTATCAGTCTACCGAATCAGGTATGCAGGGACCTGTCTCCGTCCTGTCCCTCGGTCACCATCTGTTATAATCAAGCCATTTACCTACTTTCCCACTGCAGGGCACGGGTGTCCCCTCAGAGAGTGAGGGGTTAGGCTATAGATATATGTGTTGCTTATCTTAAACACAAAATATTATTTTTAATTTGCAATATTTATTACTAATTTTCTCTGAGTCTTCTGTTCCCTAAGAGCCCCCAGCGCCTACAAGGTTATCGTCCACTTAAAGAAAGCCAGCTCTATAGCCATTGTAGGAGACGCGACCTAAGCGGTATCGACAGCTGTATGTTAAATTAAACTTCAATATCTTTTAAAGATTTATTGCTGAACTGAAAACTATGCTATGCTATGCTATGCTAAATGATTATGGTTGAGCTGTCGGTAAGAACGAATGCAACCGGTTTGCTGTCCGAATATGCACTGGCGTCCCGAGGCACACAGTGCGGCGGTATTGGATCGCTAGATCAGCAAAATGTGTTCGATCGTAATTATTGCATCGAACATGCTCCCGAGGGGAAGAAATGCAAAAGCATATATAACAATAAAAGCGTTACGTGAGTATGGGCTTACATGCTAAAGAGGATTAGGACAATGTTTAATGATGGATGAATTATAAGGTGATTAAACAATAAAACTTAGAGCTAATATGATTACACAGTTGAGTCCTCAATCGAAAATACGGATTGTCTTTTGGCAATAGGAGACGTTGACATGTCTCGCCTTTTTAAACGTAAACTTGACCATTGCTTTGAAGACCTAGATATATCCGCACTATCACTTCTCTCGACTCTCGACCCCTTCACGGATCGGGGTGGGTTTCGCGCACTGACACTAGAGGTTTGTTCTTGCTCAGTTTGGTTTATACACACACTCACACTGGTTGGGATGCTCTCAGAGCGGCCCTGAACGGCAGGACCGCCGACTTGCTGACACCTTCGCCGCAGGATCCACAGGAACACAGCGATAGCTGCTGCTAATAATCCATATGATAAAGCATATTGATGTACATCATGCTTTGTAAGAATCTCGGTTTGCTGTCCGGATTTCTTAATTGATTTAATTTGTTCACCGAGATGCTTTAAGGAATCGTTTATCTGTGTGTTATCATAGTCGAATTCATAGTTTTTAAAATTTTGGATAGGTAGAGTGAGGTTACTAACTAAATGATTTATCGGAATTATATTTGTCTCGAATATATTCGGTTTAAGATTGATCGTATTCTGTAATTGCTGATAAGCGTATAGTGTTACGTCATGACCCTTTGCAATGCATTGCTTAGTCAGTTGAATAAGTCCGGCCTTGCTTACTTGGCGTTCTTGTAAATCGTCGTCACATATGACTCTCAAAGAGTATGGGTCACAACAGAAGTACAAATAGGTAGATAAGTTGTGCAACAGAATCCATTTGTTTTCACAGTTAGATTTTATCATTCTGCAAGTAGCTGGCTTCTCCTTTTCACAGAATTTGTCATCAGAACTTAAACTCCTGACCGCTCCAGGTAGACTACAAAGGTAAGTTTCTGCTTGATATTCACAACGCTGAACGTCATTGCGATTAGCTAATATGTATGCATCCCGTTTTAGGTTGATCGCGACATACTCTGATGCTGGATTTATGTTAAACATGCTTTTATCAACTTGAACCGGCACAGCTATTAAACGATATAGCTGGAACGTATCTCTGCTGATTAAGGGTAATGTAATTTCAAATATGAAATATTCCTCCGTCATTCTTGCCTTGACTTTTAACAATTTGTAGATCTTGTACAGGTTGAACTGGATGTCATCTACGGGTAACGCTAATTCCTTAGATATTTGACTAGATACAATTTGTAACTCTCCACGAAGCTGTTGTGGTGTTAAGAGGTGCAGATTGATCTTTCCATGATAGATTTCTGTCATAGTGTTAAGAAAAGTATCTTGAATTCGCTTTAAATTTTGTATCATATTAATGGTTGCTAATGCTGCTAATGTGAAATCTTGTTGAATAGACATTATATCGATTTCTTTCTGCATGGAGTTAGTGACTCGGTCCAGATAATTTAAATGTTTATTAATTATCTTATGCTGTTTTGTAATTGTCTCCTCTGTTCGCTTTAATATATTATATTCCGCTTCTATGACCGATGTCTGGTTTCTGTACAGCTGACTTAGGTGGTTTATATTACTACGTATGAGGTCAATGTCATTCCTGTATTTTTCCGCGAATTCCTGATCGAGTACACCGAACAATGAATTTGCAATGGAACCGACACCGTTGATAAGCCCGCGTCGGGTTCGCAAAGGCGCTACAAAATGCTGATTTAGTAGCAGCTGGTTGTAATATTGTAGTTCGTTGTACTCATGCTGTATGTGTAGGATGATAATTCGACAATTACTCTGTTCTTGAATTTTGCTGCAGGTTTGCTCAAGATAGTTTGAAAATTGTGTTATCGCTTTATCTCCTTGCCAGTAAGGAGACATATTATAATACGTTACGATTTTCCACTCATCACGTATCAGATGCATTTGCCCCAGAGGATCAAAATACAATGTTTGATTATTGTCGAATTTTGTGATCTTATAAGATGCTTCAGTGGATAGGATAAGGTTGATAAAAAATAATAACGATAATGCTATGTTAAAGATTTTAGGACAACTGGTAACCCGTTTTCTCGATTCCGCTTTTGCTTTATTGCTTTGGGGCCTTACTGCTTCGATATTCTCTTGCTTGCTTTTCTTTTCTGCTATAGGTAAAATAGATAGTTTTATTATTGGCCGCTTTATGTAACCATTTTTTGTTTTCAAAGTCACCACTCTGACAACGCCATCTTTTCCTGGATGGACCTCTACTACGCGACCAACAGGCCATTTTCCTGCGGGAATGTTGTCATCATGGATATTTACCATATCTCCGATTTCTATATTCTTTTGTCCTTTTAACCACTTGCTGCGCACTGATAGTAGACTAAGATATTCCACTTTCCACCGCTTCCATATATCTTGAAACATTTTATTCACCATATGCCACCTTGTTCTCGCATCTTGAGCCGTTTCTATGATAGTCAGACCGGCACGGCTGGTTAGAAAATGTGCTGGTGTAAGAAAATCAATATCGTCGATATCCTCTGTCATCGGACACAGTGGTCTTGTGTTTAGGCTCGCTTCGATTTGAGATAGAATAGTGCTGTATTCTTCGAATGTCAATGCTTGGTCTCCTATTACCTTTTTCAGATGTTGCTTTAAACTCCTAATAGATCGCTCCCAGAGTCCTCCAGCACTCGGCCAAGACGGACAATTCCAATGCCATTCTAGGCTTAATTCTGCTATCTCTTTGTAAAAGGTATCGTTAAAGATGCGCTCATACTGTTGCTGCTCTTCTTGAAGAATTTTGTTGGCACCTACAAAGTTAGTACCATTGTCCGAATATATGTGTTTCGGAGCTCCACGTCGTGCCGCCATTCGGCGTAATGCAGCTATGAACGTTATACTGCTAAGATCGGATACTAATTCTATATGGATAGCTTTCGTAACCATGCAAATAAACAAGGCGATATATCCTTTAGACGTCTGAATACCTCTGCCCTTGTTTGATTTCACTCTGATAAACCCTGTGTAGTCTATGCCAGTATGATAGAATGGAGGGGCTGGATTAGTTCGAAAATCAGGCAGGTTCCCCATTATTTGATGCAGTCTTGCTGGTTCTTGTTTTTTGCAGGTCACGCAGTTGCGAAGTTGTTTCTTGGTAGCTCTATTTCCTTTAATTATCCAGTATTGTTGTCGCAAAAGTGACAAGGTGAGCCGAGCTCCTCCATGAAAAGTATGTTCATGTGCTTGCTGGATGAGAAGCTCTGTCAATCGCCCGCTATAAGGAATAATTATCGGGTATTTCATGTCATCACTAATGTAAGCATTTTTAAGTCGTCCCCCAACTCTCAATATGCCGTTTTGATCTAAAAATGGGTTAAGGTTTAATAGCTTACTGTTTGAGCTTAATTTGTTATGCAATAACCCATCTATATCCAATGCAAATTCATTGTGCTGTATGTATTTAATTATAACTAATTTTGCTTTCCTTAACTCTTGTAAGGTGAGATACGGCGGCCTTTGTTTACGTGTTGGTGCAAGTGCACGTAATAACCATGCTACTATACGATTTATTTTTGTAAAGGAACTGTGGCGATTTATTAAAGCTTCGATAATGCTCTCTCCAGGATTATTATGTTGGACGGTAATGACTTGCTTCCGGATCTCTTCTTCAGTGGAATATTCTGTTTGCTCCTGCTTGATCTTAAATGTGGGTGTCCATAGCCAGGCTGGGGCTCGCCACCACAATGTATGGTTTCTTAGTTGTCTAGCCGATAGTCCTCTGCTCGCTGAATCGGCAGGATTTTCCTTACTTGCTACATAATACCAACTACGGGGTGATATTATACTAGTGATTTTCTTCACTCTATTTGATACGAAAGGCTTCCATCGGTCTGGATTGCCTTTTATCCAGCTAAGGGTTACTTTTGAATCACTCCAAGCATATATTTCGTGATTCATCCTAACTATGCTAGTAACTGTTTTTGCTAGTAATCTGGATAGTAGCTCCGCTGCACAGAGTTCCAATCTAGGCAACGATACTATCTTGCTGTTTGGGACTAATCTTGTTTTTGCTGCAACCAGTACTACTGAGGCTTTATTTCCTGTTACGATTCTGGCATATATGACACATGCATATGCCTTAATTGATGCATCACAAAACCCGTGTAGTTGGATAACGTCGTTGCTCGTACTTTGCAGCCATCGAGGGATTTTAATCTGGTTAATACACTCCATATCTTCAGTTAGTTTTACCCACTCGTTCTTTATTTCTGCTGAAACTTCCTCGCCCCATTGAATTTCACCCAGCCAAACTTTTTGGAATAGTAATTTGAATTTTATTGTCAGCGGTGATAGCCAACCTAGGGGATCAAATAACCTTGATATTTCAGACAAAAGCAACCTCTTTGTTAATTTTGTGGTATCTGCTGAGTTATATTCGAATGTAAATTCATCTGTGTTTGGGTCCCACCTCAAACCTAATGTTTTTGCTGTATTCTCAGTATTGAAAATAAACGATGACGCTTGAATATTTTGATGAGATGAATTTATATTTTCCAGTAGCGTTTTATCGTTTGCTGACCACTTTCTCAACAAAAATCCTCCGCTGCTAAGACACGAATTAATTTCTACTATGCTTCTTTTTCCTTCGGCAATAGTATGAGCCCCCGATACCAGATCATCCATGTAGAAGTCTTCTTGTAACATTTTTGCTGCGATGGGGTAGTTATGCTGCTCATCTGCCGCTAATTGCCGAAGGGTCATCATCGCCAAAAAGGGTGCTGACTTCGTGCCATATGTAACCGTTGTTAACTGGTATGCTTTGATTAGTTGTCCTGTGTTCTCTCGCCAAAAAATTTGTTGTAATTTTTGATCCGCTTCATTAACTAAAATCTGTCGATACATTTTTTCGATGTCGGCTGTGAACACATACCTATATTGTCTCCACTTCAGTAACAATGCCTGTAGGTCTCTTTGTAAATTGGGTCCTCTATGCATGACGTCATTAAGACTCAGTCCGGTAGACGTCTTTGCGGATGCGTGAAATACGACACGTAACTTCGTAGTGGATGACTCTGCTCGCTGGACGCCGTGATGGGGTAAGTAACATTCTAGTTGTTTACTGCTGAAAGTTGCTAATTTCATATGTCCCAACTCCTTATACTCCCGTAAAAACTGCTTATATTGTTGTGCTAAATATTCTTGTTTGCTTAATTTTTTCTCTAAGTTTTTAAATTGTGCTAAGGCTATTTCCTTTGACGATCCTAAGACATCACTCGCTTGCTGTTGCATCGGTAGCCGAACTTCATACCGACCGTTTTCTAGACGTTTTGTCGTGGATAGGTAATACTCAACACATTGTTTATCCTCTGCTGATATTTCGGTTTGTTCGGGGATATCCTCGATTTGCCAAAATTTCTGAATATCTGCGGTATTATTTAAGATGACGTTACATTGGAATTGTGGTTTTACGCTACCACATAGTAACCATCCTAGCTGGCTTTGTTGAGCTAAAGGTGATGACGAATCAGAACTTCTTATCAAACCGTCTAACATAATGAGGGCATATGCATCTGCCCCCAGCAATAAGTCAACTGGGCGACTTGTGTAGAATTCCGGATCGGCTAAGTTTATATTTTCCAGATAGGACCATGAGGGCCTTTCAAAGGATCGATTAGGGAGGTTTTTGATAAGATTTTTCATAATCAAAACATCAGTATGAAATTTAAAACTGGTGTACATGGATTGACAGGTAATGCTTAGCTTGCCCTTACAATTAGCATCCTTCTCTCCGATTCCATAAATAACTCCATCAAACTGTTGTCGTTTCAAACCTAACTGTTGGGCTGCTTTTTCGCTAATCAATGAAATTTGAGAGCCCTGATCAATAAGAGCTCTCAATACTAGCTGCGTGGTATCGGCGGATGTCACCCTGACTAATGCTGTAGCTAGGAGAATCTCCGTGAAATCTTGCTGAGATGCGTGAACCCCGTTGTTATTCCCTAAATTCATATTATTGTCCTCTTGTTTATTATTATTTGATTTTTGTTTAGTCGGACCGGACGTGGAATGAGGTTTTTGTTGCGTAAAGCATTCATGCAATATGGTGTGATGATTTGCGGCACACTTGCGACATCGTTTTGTCGAACGGCACTTATTTCCATTATGATTAAAAATGCAATTAATACAATAATTATGTTGTTTGATGGTTTTAAGTTTCATTTCATTAGACAATTCGTGAAACCTTTCGCAATTGTATAAAGTATGTTCAGCAAAACAAAGAGGGCATTTAACTTCCGATACGTGCATGGATTTCGTCATAGGCTTCGTTTGCTTGAAATAACTATCGTTAACTCGATAATTATTATATTTTCTATTATTTGAAAATGATGTAGATGCTTGCTGATTAGATGTCTGCGATTTTATCATGCTATCTTGTCGTCGACGAGAAGTTTCTAGGCTAGTAAATTTATTTTCTAAAAAGTCTAAAAAGTCTTGAAGTACTGGTAGCTCCCTAACGTTCTTCAACGACTCTATGTACTCGGCATACGACTCACTATCCAACTTTTGTGACAAAAGGTGCACGAGTAAAGGATCCCACGTACTAGTGTCTACACCTAGGTTCTTAATGGCGTGAAGACTCTCTAACGTAACGTCATGCATTTTTTTAATAGCTGAGAATGATTGTTGCTGAATATTGGGAAGGTTTAGGAACACGTTGACGTGCGATGTAAATATGAGCTTCTTGTTGTTAAATCGATGATTCAGAATCTCCCAACAGACGGTGTAATTATCGACGCTAATAGGTAGATGCTGTATCATACGCTCCGCTTCACCTCTCACCTTGCTTTTTAGGAATTGCATTTTTTGAGCGTTTGATAATGCGGTGTTTTTGTGGATTGCTTCGCTAAATAAATCTTTGAATGACACCCACTGCTGATAATTGCCCGTGAACACAGGGATTTCCATTTTTGGAGTTGACTTTTCTCTATAGGATGTTGACCACATTTTGGTGTTAATAGCTTTCTTCATGTTGTTAAAAGTTCGCTCGTGCCCGTTAAAGCAGGACTCATAATCAATTACTAGATCCTCTCCCGACTCGCCAATGATTTCCCAGTGAAGGTTATCAATGGTAGTCCAACGGTTTTGCAAGATTCGAAGAGTATCTTCCAACTCCCATTTGTCAACAATATTCTCGAGATCAATGTTGTCAACGGCTCTTTTAAAGGCTTTAAAGTTGACAGACTGCTTATGGAGCATGTCGTCAAGCTTACTGTTGGTGCCTCTCGACTCGAAAGTCGGAGTTGCTGATGTTGTTGCTCTTGCTTCCGGCTGGTTCATTGAAGTTCCAGCCTCATCTTGGTGTGCTAGTTGAGGATACGCAGATGGCTGTCCCCGCTGTATCAAGTCATGGTGACGTTGATTAATGAGCCTTTTTGCTGTAACGTAAATTTCTTCCGTACGCTCAAACTCTTTGTTGACAAAATATTTATGATTGGTCTTCTCAAAAGGAAGAATCTTTTCATGATTTACTTGGTATTCTTCCCAATACCTATCAAGTAACTCGAGCTTTCGCTTACAATAATCTAAAGTTTTACGCTCTACGCTATCCTTTTTAAAATTGGTGAGGAGTTTTATCAAACTGTCTGTAATCTCTGTTTGATTGAAATAAATAGTTTCCATCTTGCTGCTGGTTAAATAAGTAAAATTGAACGATCTTACTTGAGCTGGGTGATGACTGCGACTGGAGCTGGTGTTAATGTAAGCCGTCCACTTACTGTTGCTGCTGCGGTGAGGTATTAACTCACTGGTAAAATATATCGAACACTCAAAGTTAATTCTTTGCTGCTAATGTCGGTACCACTAGTCACTGCTAAGCTAATATGTAAATAAATATTGTATTCCAAATTGTCACTGGTTTGGCACAAGTGCACTTCACTGCCGTTAGTTCCAAAAAACTAAATTCGACCGCGAAGTCCTTGAATCCGGCTCGAAGGACCAAAAATGTAGGAGACGCGACCTAAGCGGTATCGACAGCTGTATGTTAAATTAAACTTCAATATCTTTTAAAGATTTATTGCTGAACTGAAAACTATGCTATGCTATGCTATGCTAAATGATTATGGTTGAGCTGTCGGTAAGAACGAATGCAACCGGTTTGCTGTCCGAATATGCACTGGCGTCCCGAGGCACACAGTGCGGCGGTATTGGATCGCTAGATCAGCAAAATGTGTTCGATCGTAATTATTGCATCGAACAGCCATAACCTAACTTTTTTATTTATATTTTGTTTACGGCGAGAAACCTTCAAAAGGCGAACGTTCTTCGGGGATTACACCGGGGAGCATGGGATTTTTCACCACTAACACCACCCCGGTGGCCACCATCAGCACATGAAGGGGGGGTGTGTGTCCTACTCGTGTGTAACTACCTAATAAACACTACTATCGCGTTACAAGTTACAATGTTATTACTTAATGATAATTAACGACCACTGTTGGGCTATTAATTATTAGCAATTACTGTTTTACAATCGGCTATTATTATCTTTGTTGACATTACAATAAATTTATCGAAATACCTACATAATTGTTACCACTTATCATTTGAAGTGACCGGGCCAGAATGTAGAAGATAATATATATGATATATATGATAGCGATGGAATTCACTATATTATATTTACAAGCTACTTATAATTAGTAATTACCGGAACGGTCATTGACCTCGACATTGATTCACATTATCAACAATGATGAGGTCGTTGACCGGATTCAGTGTCACCTTATCTCGTAATTATGTCATTAATCATAAGATAGATAATCGTATGCTTCTTATGTATGGTTATGTTGAAGTTGTTTACCTACAAGTAATTATATATGAGTGAATTAAGTACAACTAATTTTAAAGGAAACCTTTAAAGGTGCTTTACGACAGACTCCGACGTAAGGGTGGTCGCCAGCCAGTCAAACCTCAAGAGGTCTGTTTACACTGGAATCCATCCTCAAGGTAGTTTTGTAAAGACTAGAAGGATGTCGTCTTTCTCCGCTCTTTAAGATCGAGGAAATTAATGTAACTGGTTTGCATAATTAAAATTTTCGCGGACCTCATAAAAAATCCACCCAGAAAACTTTGTCCAATTAAGACGGGGTTTCATGAAAGTCTATTTGAGCCGCGTTGACGTTGCTCTGTTCATTATAATTTCAGGGGATCGTTAGAAGTGGCCGCACTGTGGCTTGACGTACCGGAACAGGATTAAAACCTATCGATTTTTACCCGACTACGGAAAAGAACGGGTATCCTAGCTTTAAAACTGCTAATCATATTATGACCTTCGTAGCTAAGCTACCTAGTACGTTAAGCTTTTGTTCAAAGATTTTTTTTAATGCTTGTAGTGTTAAATGTTAGCCTCCAGTTTAATGATATAATGAGTCTATTATGGATGTTCGATCGTAGTTCAAAACCAGCTAATCATATTTTGACATTCGTAGCCATAAGCTTTTCTCCAAAGATTTTTTTTATGTTTTGAAATGTTCTTTTAACGTTAGCGTCCATTATATTCAGTAACAAAAAATAATGTTTTCCGTTTCTAGACAGATTAGACGTCAAAGCTTTTGCTTTACTATTTAATATCTAGAAGTAATTTTCGCAAATACTGCAAAATAACTTCTTTTATAATCTCTACTACAAATAAACGCTTTGCGACGTTCCGATTTCAAAATATCTGCGCCTACGCCTATAGTTACACTTCCTACCAGGCAACTAAAAGCTAAGGTCCCTGAAACAACCGTCAAATTGTTTACACAATCCCCTTAAGTGCCATATGCCATAATTTAGGGTCACTCACTCGAGGTCCCTCAGTTGTCCAAAACGAGAAATAACACATCTATTAAGCTTAGTTACTACGTAGGTTAATAGAAAGTTTCCACTGGGAACTGTCAAAGTTACTGTTTAGCAAAAACTAATTGGCTTTTTGTCATTTTTTGTTCAGGTTTTTATGGATACAAGCTAGTAAATTAATTAAAGAACATCCATATTGTATAGTAAATGATCTTTTCAAAATTAATTTATCTTTCTCATCATTCGTCGTTTACCTAAAACCTTCATTCTTTTACGTTTGTTTGGCACTAAGGTCATGAACTCATGATCACCCATAGCAATATCTTTTTTATGCAAGCAGAAATATAATTTATTTAAATTAAATATGAAAGGGTAGGTTTAAAGAGGGTACCATGTTATTTTTTTGTTAAAAAAGGATCAAGTACCCAAATACATATTGATGTAGATATACTTACGACGAAACGCTTCAAGAAAAGGTAGATAAGCCCTGCTTCCTTCGGCTCGTTTGACGGGTGCACTAGCGTGCCCCCAGATCTTCGCAACTTAAAAAATCACATAACATAACATGCCATCACGCCTATATTCCCCGAAGGGTTAGGCAGAGGTGTACTTAATGTACACCCACAGGTCGCCGGTATGTTTAGGTCCCATGTTATAGGGGGCGAGCCTATAGCCATTAACCGGGCACAAATCCAGACTCCAAGCTGCTAATGAGAAAAAAACCCAATAACAAAAATCACCTCCTAAAATATATTTTTTAAATAACTACTTCCCTTCCTTCTAGAATTAGCCTTCGCGCTACGCATCCAAGTCATCCCGACACCATTTCTTGCGTTGGCCCAAAAAATAATGCTTGGATAAAAATGGGACAGCAAAAGCTATAAAAAAATAAAATGAAAAATCTTCATTTATGAAAGCCTTTAAATGTAGTGCAGTAAATGGCCTCACAAAACTCACCTACACAAATTCATAGCTAACATTAAGCTGCCCTGTGTGAACTTGACACATGTGTAATGTGTATCGATCGGCAAGTCGAACATTGCTTACGACACGCTAGGGAAAACTCCTGCTGACTTGTCCAGAACAGGTGACGTGGCAATTATGTGCCATTACTGTAACAGTTCCATGGAAATAGTGAAAGTTATTGCCGTCTGCACTTGATATGAGCGTATTGTCGAAGCTATATTTGGAATGAGACATGAGTCTAGAAAGAAGTCTTTTAGCTCTTTTTTTTTAAAAGCTTTTATTACAAGCTTTTAATCAGATTGCAGTGTTTGTATGTTTGGATAAAATCTTGCAAGCTGAATTAGAACCACTTCGTGTTATCTTACGAAGTTGAATTTTCGCATGATAATTCAGTTCCAAAGACAATGCATTTTTATGGTAAGCATGATCGGAATCAACTTCTAGGATTAACACCAGGTAAAGGAACTCTTCACTGGTGAACAGTACAGTCACTTTTCTTCTTTTTAGAGCATTTAAATAAAAGCTTGATTAAACAATTTTTAAATTGGATTATTTTATTTTAGTACCTGGGCCAACGAGCCCAGAGCAGGACAAATGCTAACATCTAGCTAGATCTATTTTGAACAAGTAATTGCTCTTAGTTTGTAACCCAGATTTGTGGTTTTGTGCTTTCTGCAAATGAGATCAGGGTCGTAAAACCACTTCACTGATGTCATCACCATCTCATAGCCGATTGTCCGACCATCGAGCAATTCGCCTGTCGAGCCGTCCTCTATACCATACCATAAATCGTATTGTCGTTTGACTATTAAAAAAATTACATAATATCTAATAAGTTCTACCTCTTGAGGTCCCTGAAAAAAAGCCACTAACCGGCTCTGTATCTATGCGTTGCTAGATGAAAGTTTTCAGGCATCTAGGGCAAGTGTCAAGTTGGTTGTTACTACAGAATGTACTACAATATGTTCGTGGAAGCAGTGAAAGTTACTGGGTGCACTTGACACATTTATTTATTGATCGCCAACTGGAATGTTCCCAGTTAAGTAGTGATTCCTGGAGTGGGTTCCGCGGAATCTAAGAGTTCTCTCGAAAGATCACCGAAGTTCCTTAGATCAGCGTTTTCATTTTCATTTTCAAGGACGAAGAGTGCAAAACTTCCTACTCGCACACTATTTCCCGAAGAGTTAGGCAGAGGTGTACTTACATATGTACACCCAGAGTTCACGGTATGTTTAGGTCCCAAGTAATAGAGGGCGAGCCTGTAGCCATTCACCGGTACTGATTATTTCATTAAAAAAAAACAAATAACATTGTTCGACCTAAAAAACCGTACTTGTCTTCATAGTCATGGCCATAGGATTCGCTTATAGGTAAATTTGCCTCATTGTCATTAATCTAGTGGTCCTAAGTGCGAATACTAGAGGTTCTGGTTTGATTCCCAGGTCGAACAGTCACCGCCTGTCATGGTCTTTAGAGACAATAATTCTTTATGGTAAAATGATCTAAATCTAAACGAATCAAAATTAGAAAGGTTTAACTGCAACATTATTTAAAATTAAACTTTTGGAGCTTTTCTCTAACAATAAATTTTCCACACCCTATTCAAAAGAGCGTTGAATTTTTCTTCAAAAGTGCCCCATATTGAAGGTTATGCAAACAGCGTCACCAAATTTCGCGAAGTGCACTCCCAAATTGAATTCAATAATGTCGTGCACCTGCAACCGATGGCCACGGAGTTTCAAAGAAATTGAACACTTTACCAAGATCGAGCTATCAGGAGTTTCAGGAAAACTTTGAACTTATCAGTAGACTGTGAAACTTAAAACAAAATTTAAAACTCATTTTCATTCAAACTTTCCCTCTGACGAAATTGTATCAATAGTTTATTCATAAGACGTTACAAAGAGTCCAATACGAATTTGTAACAGTTGTAAGTTTGAATTGCTAATTCAAATTAATGAGATATCAAAAAGCAGGGCTCACCAACCACAGGCTCGTTAAAATATTCTTTAACTAACGCTCCTTTTATATCGATACCCTTAAGGTATGCGTGAGTCCCTACTAACTACCCTCCAACGTTAAATGTATAAACAAGTAAAACAGAATATATTAAGATTTTCTAGCGTTGATTACTTTTACTGGGTTCAAGGATATGAAGGTGACTGCGGTCATAGCCTTCTCAAGTTCAAGCCGAGTTCAAATGGGGACTGATTTATCAACATTTTGTAAGTGATTTATGTTGAGCCTGATATCGATCGTGTTTTTAATCCACAAGATTGATATCACTAATAAATATTGCAGCCATTTTTTTTTCTTTGAACGTTGCTCGTAATTCACGTAGGTTCGACTTATGAAGGATCCTAAAGTGTAGAAAATAATACCCATTTGACAATTATCGTCGTTGTTTCGTGTATCTGCCAAATGAATAATGGAACAGGAAAACGTGGGTAGTCTGGTTTACATTTAAATTTATTGTGATGAAAATGGTAGACTTACCTACTGAAAAAAAAAATACAATTTTTCACAATAAGCATTGGTTAAGTGAAAAATGCTGGAAACTACTTAGTTGATAGATGATTTTATATGGAAGATCCAAACATTTCAATCATTTAGTATTTATCCGAAACAGTTCAGATTCTGATTTACACTAAATAACAACAATTTTTCGAATAATTTTACAGAAGTTACAGACCAATAACTTGTTTGTGTGGTTCTTAACTGTTAAGGCAAGTTGGTTATAATCAATAAATAAAAAATAAAATAAAAAATAAGAAGTCTACATAGAACCGTTGCGTAAGTAACGTTTCTTTCACTATTTTCACTCAAAATTCCATACAAAAGTACTGCCGACTGCTGCATTATTTACAATTCTTTAGGTACAAGCACTTTTTTTTTCACTGCATGAGCGAATTACATAAATCAAAAGTTGTATGTTGTGACAGCTTATTTTGCAGTAGTAATTTGCGGGTATTTCACACTGTAGCAATGCGGATTATATATTCTAGTATGAAATTACACTTTATAATTTCCAGGGAAACATAATTTATAACTAAATTAACACGAGGTGACATTTTAATATGGCACAAGCACAGTCGGCAAAATAGGTATACGGTCAGCGAACATAATTTGTTACTCTAGTTTCATTTAATGTCAGGTCATCTCCACCCTGTATATTATTATCGACCCATTGCACGCTCCTGATATAATGATAATGATAAAATGCTTGCGACAACTTTACTGTCTTAAAATTCTCCGAAACGTCAGCTTTAAAAAATAAAACAACAAAAATTTACAAGTTGTCACTATTGCTATTATCGGTCAAAAGTTTAATGGCTCTACACGCCCAATTATCACAGACTTTATTTTCTAAGTATAAAGTCTAAATTAGCACAGCAAAAGCAGACGCAATTACCTAACCTGGACAAGGTCGGGCAGAGACACGTGTTTGTAATGGCTCTTTGGTTTTTAATAATAAACAAATTCACATTTTCTAAGGTATTTTCATAAGGCCCTCGTTTTTATGTAAATTGTTCTGGATTTGCACGTAATTGCCTCTGGATTCGCGTTAAATTCTTTGCGTAGGATCCTCCGGTTTCCGTTTTTCAAGATGATAAATTAACGGATTTTAGAATTATTTGCAGAAATTCTCTGAAATATTCTTCGTAACAGTCTCTTACTAAGAAAATTTGAGAGAATTTGATAGGTGTACGAATGAGCTATTCCTATGTAAGTATGTATTGAACAAGAACATTGGCTGACAGTGTTGACCTTTTAATGTTTCAAACATTTAGTCGTTTTATATTTTTTTTAATTTTCGTGGGAGAGTCATGCTTCGGTACGAATGTGCCGGCTCGACCGGAGTGATACCACAGCCTCACAGAAAACCGGCGTTAAACAACGCTTACGTTGTGTTTCGCCGAGTGAGTGAGGTTACCGGAGGCCCAATCCCCTTTTAAAAGGTCGGCAACGCACTTGTGACTCCTCTGGTGTTGCGGGTGTCAATGGGCGGCGGTAATCGCTTACCATCAGGCGATCCGTCTGCTCGTTTGCCCTCCTATCCCATAAAAAAAAAAGTTCTGTAGTATAAAGTGAAGTATGCAATTGTTCTTGCCAAGATAGCAATGATTGGAATCACGGCGGTAAATGCTATCAATAGGATGGATACTTTGAACTAGGGGTAAAATAGGATTAATCGGTGGTACTTAGTTATTTTTCTAGAACATAATAAGTACATCAATTTCCTTTAATATACCCGTGCCAATATATAACAAAAAATACAGTATATCTCAAAATGTACAGATCGGTATGGAAAGAAAATTGCTAGCACTTATCGATTTATCTAGAATTCTAGACAATTGATCAAATTTGTCCAGTGAATCCGATAATTACAAATTAGACTTATATTGAATCTTGATATAAAATATTTCTATTAAATACTAGGTACATTTATCATATCAAAGATACCGTTTTTCTTCCCTCTTCACTCGAAGACCACTAGAGTGGAATATTAAATTCCCGGTCCAAAAAGCGATTGTTACCGAAATAGTACCCAGCCCACAAACTCGTATTAAAGCAAGTTATTGGATGTCAAAGGACTGGCGAATAGCGATATTTCAGCAAACATGTAACTATGCCGGATCAAAGGGTTCCCTCACTCATCTTATGATATTAAATATGAACTTAAGGAGGTCAGGAAAATATAGCTTAACAAAAGATTGGGTGCGTAGTAATACTGGGTGTTTCTATCTATGTATTGAAGCAGTGGGCCAGCGTCCAGCTTGCTTGCTAATTCATTAAAATAAACACAAACATAGTATGTACATTCTAAGCTAAAGTCACGACTAGAATACGCTGAAATTTGGTCAATAGGTCATCGACAACATACTGCGCTAAAGATGGCCTATACCCATATCGTTTTTCGGAAGAAATGACATCTTTGTTGGGATAATTCCAGTGTTCGGCATTAAACATTGAAAATTTCGATCAATTAAGTTTGCAATCAATTGCAACAAAATTGATTTGTTTGCAATTAGTTTTTTACTGCTATTGATACATTGATTAAAATTTTAATTGTTTAGTCCCCAAAACTGGATAAATCAATTTTATTTATTACTAGCTTCTACCCGCGACTTTGTCTGCGTGGACTTCAGAATTGGGTCCGACATTAGTTAAAAAGAAGCCTATGTATTATTCCAGACTATATTTCATCCAGATCCGTTCAGCCGTTCTGGCGTGAAAGAGTACCTAACAAACATCCATACTCACAAACTTTCAAGTTTATAATATTAGTAAGGATCCAACACATTTAACTGATGAAAGTAAGATGTAATTTTTCTTTAGCCCAGTTTTGTTCTATAAAAGCTGTCTTTATAAGTGAAATTTAAAATTTAAGAAACCCCTGCAAGATCAGTTAAGGTTTTAATTATTGCAATATCATTAAATATCGAATTAACCAGGACAGTTTCTTAAATTATAGTTAAAAATGTTTGACCAAGTCGCCTTACAAACAAAAAAAACTACAATGGGTTCTACCGTTTGGGAGCTACGATGCAACAAATTGATACACACAATAAACTTGCACACTTGTAAGAAAAATAAATGAAGTAGATTGCACACACAAAATAGGCGATTAAATCGCAATATAATAAAATAAGTAAGTACATTTATCGCCATTGTTCCTCGACTTGGCTATTTCAACATTGTGATATTCCTAGACCGTGAAACGCTAAAAAAAACTTTCAGGAAGCGTATTTTTTCCGCGGAAATTGCACACTTACTTCAACTATTCGCTACGCAAATCGTGCTATAAGACTTCTGGACGTAAAAAACCGGACACGAAAAAGTAGAGTAGGCCAAATTACTTTCATTGTTTTGCTTTTCACACTTTAGTTCACTATAAGCAGTGGATCATGATATCTGGGAGCCGCAATCTATTTATCGACCATCCTTTACACATCGACATCTCTCTGTGCCTCGGAGAGCACGTAAAGTTGTCGGTCCCGGCTGTCATACGAACACCTATGACAATCGTTAATGTTTAGATGCCCAAAAAGTCTGACATTCTTGGCTAAGCCTGGGCTTTTTTTATGGGATAGGGGGGCATAGCTGCAGACGGATCGCCTGATGGTAAGCGATTACCGCCGCCCATGGACACCCGCAACACCAGAGGAGTTGCCTTGTTGCGTTGCGTTGCCAGCCTTTTAAAAGGGAATTGGGCCTCAGGTAACCTCACTCATTCGGCGAAACACAACGTGAGCGTTGTTTGACGCCGGTTTTCTGTGAGGCCATGGTATCACTCCGATCAAGCCGGCCCATTCTTGCCGAAGCATGGCTCTTCCACGTAATCTATCGTTAGGATATCGATATTGCCCAGAGATTAGGTTGTGGTGTAAAGGCAGTTGCTTCCTGTAAACTACTGATATTCAGCCGTATCTGGTTAGACTGGATACCCCAACATAATTAGGAAAGAGGCTAACAGCCGGTTTTAATTTCCTATGTATTCCATTTATACCTTACGCACCATTTAAAAAACTACATTCAAATGAAATAACGTCAAAACCTCTAATAAATACAGCAGTGACATTTTTCCTCGTATAAATTTGAAACCCCAAAGGAATACCCCTGATCGACAGACAAAATTGAGGATATACCCAAAGTGGTAATTGCTTGATTTACGATCACGAAATGCCCATCTAAGAGGGTCCAAGACGCATGCGCCAAGCACACCAAAAATACATCGTCACAACACCAAGGAAGAGAGATCATTAAATTCTTGGGTCCTATTCTCAGAAGCTGGGGGAGGTATGCAAGGTTCATTTTGCAATAGCAATTGATTTATTCAAACAACTGCTTTAGTTTTTGGAAAGTTATTCATTACCTTTGGTCCTAGAACCACAGCAGAGATACGACGTACACACGATATAACAAGCTATCCAAAATCCAGTTTATGCTGATCTCGAATGGTGTAGGCTTTCCTTACTATGAAAAATCAACTTATACTGGAATTATATATAGCATGATAAATCTAGCCGTGCATACTATATCTATAACATGCTCTTGCTAATATTTTTTGTTCCAACTAAAATTACCTACATTACAAGCTCTCGACAATCAGCAATTCGGCATTAAAGTTACTGACAGCTTGTCATCCACAGTTACTAAAAATCGTAATAAAGTGAGTGTCTAACAGCGTGGCCATTACCGCCTCCTACACTGATCTATTATTATTACGTTTCAGCAATAGTCTATGCGCAAGTTTCTCTAGAGACAAACTCTATTTGCCGTCAAACACGATTATCTGGCCGGGGACTTCGAGTCCCGCTGAGGCACTGTTCCATCGTCCATTAAAAAAAAACATACCGAAATGCCCTTAGACCATAATATTTTCTGCAAGAGAAGATTTGACATTGTCTGTACTAACCCTAGTTTAAATAGAAAATTTGGTAAAAGATTTTTTTGCTTCATGGGGAGTTATCTTTATAATAAATGTAACAAAGCCAATAAAATTTACGCTCTGAGCTATTACAAATGTAAAATAATTGTCATAGCTTGGCTCTTAAAAATGGACTATAGGGAGACAGAAAATTTACTTCAAGTCATGGTATGAACACACACACACACACACTCTCACACACACACACACACACACACACGCACACTCACCACACACACACACGCACGCACGCACGCACGCACACGCACACACTCTCACACACACACACACACACACACACACGTCCACGCACGCACGTATAGAGTGTATAACCTGTTCTGAGGGTGGAGACCTGGTGACCTGTAACACAAGGTTCCCACCTTATTTCGGGCACCAGTCTCCACAATATTTTTGTAATGTACTGTGTTTATAATGTAATGTGTAAACAATTATTGTGGAGAAATAAATAAACCCTTTATTATTATTATTATTTATTATTATTGTTGTACCAAATAGGCCCCAAGAATAAGAACGCCATTTAAGTAAATGGTACACAACAATGGATTAACAAATTGGAATGTCAAGACTGGAGACTAAAATCGAATTCAGTTTTTTTCTCTTTGTGATGTGACAGTTGAATATGCGGCGTTTGAAATAAATTGATTGTCTATGCGTAGTCTTTCGTTACGTAATTTTTTTACTGTACACTGTTAAAAATTAATTTCAGCTTCAATCCTAATCACGGAAAAGTTCAGTTTTATCGAATACCTATCCGTGAACGAATATTTCTATGCGCCACAGTCAAAAATAGAGTTTTAAGTGTATTGAATTGAGTTCAAATACTTTGAATTTGCGCCAATGCCGTTTACTTCTGTCACGTATCGCTTAAAATTCTCGCAAGTAATACATAATAGCAGTCGACAAAATTTAAAGAGTTTCTAATGTCGGACGATCGGAATTGCTTTCGAAGGTCGGTTGTTGCTAGCTGTATAAAACCCCAATAATGTAATTAATTAACCAAAGCATTACATTCTTCCTTCCTCAAACAAAGAAAATGATCCGATTTTTTTGCGAGAGACCTCAAAACCGGACGTGGCATGTGTGCACGTTGCATTAATAAAACGGGCAGAATGATAACACAGCCTTTGCCTGTGGTCAAAGCCAACTAGGCACACAGCCTGGGAGGAATTTCTTCCGAACACGAGGAAAATATAAACATGTTGGTGCATTAGTTGGCTCTCTGCCAGGCAAGTTCGCCTGCATGTTGCCACTGCTCCGGCAGCTCGCCATAATACACTGATTAAGTAAATACCTTTGTTTTTTATACTCTTCTACCTCGACGGCGAAATTGAAAAAAAGCGAGCATTCGGTTCTACTTGTTATCTGTCTTTTGCAGCCTTTTCCGCACATTTTTTCAGAATTTATGTGTATGCAACGGAGAAAAAATTACGTCCTCATTATATCATTGATGTCTTCTCACTATATAAGATAAAAGTTGTGTACAGAAACGATGTTAAGGATAATCCTAACTACATTTTATATTAGACAAAAATAAAATTGGTTGAGCTTATCTTGCAGTAACGAAACAGTTCGAGGAAAAATGTAACGGAAATAGTATTATGATAAATGTGTACAGGGAAAATATTATATTACTAAAACACGAAAGTACTATTCCTTACGTTGTAATTAAACCAAAAAATACAAGACTTTGGTACCATGAAAGTCAAAGAAATGTTTCTTCACAACTGGCATTTTAACAGGGTCAACCACATAAATAATACCAAACAAGAATATAATTCATATAACACAACCACGACTTTGAACTTTCATATTGAAATCGGTCTAGACGACGATTGTTGAATATTCCTATCGTCTATTCCTCAGCTTTAACAGTATTGGTCTGTAGCTCTGAACATTGCCTAAACCAATATCCTATTGAAAAAATAAATCGATGTTTCTGTTTTTTTCTCAGCCGCATCAAAGATCATTGTACCTTACTCTTGTAGATTGATCAATAGGTCTGATTTATCCATCAATAATTCATTATTTTTGTTCATATTTATTCTCAAATTAACTACAAGAAAATATTTAAAGCAGTCACAGTCCTTATCAAATTAATTATTATCAAACGCAAGTCACATAGAAACTAAATCGTTGTATTTACCGGCCAAGTCCGATATCATAAATTGTACCGCCATTCGCCTGTGTACGCGGGATTCCGGAACGGAACGGTCCAGGGGTTGTTTGTTTCGATAATTCGACTAAAAGATGTATCGATTATCATTTTATCGAATATTTGTTAGGGTCGTGACCGGCGAGTCAAATCGAAACCAAACTTGTACGAAAGTTTAGTTGAAAACGATCGAGTAAAGTTTTTTGGCCGCTATAATACAATTACAAGTCAAAAGAAAATGGTTCATTGGTTCAGTCGCGGAAGTATCGGTAGCAAAAACACGGTTTCGTTTTTTTAACAGTCCACTGACTTCGATTTAATTTATTATATTCACTGAAAGTTTCTTGGCGACGGTGCAATCCATTGATTTAATTGAAGGTTTGTTCAAAGATAACTCTAATGTAGCTTTCGCTTTCATTGCTAATGAAGGCATTTGGGCAGAAGTTCCACCTGCACACGTAGTTTGAGCACATTTTTTCCTAAGTTTTAAGAACCAAATTGATATTTAAAATAGTACATATCAATTTGCCACGTTTTCCATTAGACCTATTTCATTCAGACTAAAAACGTTATGTGCAATAAAAATTAAGTATTAGTGCAAGAAAATATAACTGTTTCGTGTCGTAAATTGAAACATGTGAAACTAATAACTTAATTTCCCAACATTAGAGTAAATACCGAGGGAAAAACAGCAGGTGCTGACTTTCTGAGTGCTTACTTAGTTTTTTGTGGCGTTCCAGGAACAGGACGCTAAGTGCCCTCTAAGTGGAAAAGTGAAAAAGCAACAAATGTTTAAAAGAAACGCTATAGACTTTCAATTATTGTCAGTTGGTACCTCAAATATCTACTACTATTCACGGCATATTGAGAATCCTTTAAATTATTCTTTTTTACTGTTGATATCCTCGCTGCTATTAGTTATTTTTTCGCACCATTGTCATTCGCTAAAAACGGTGAAGGAAAACATCGTGAGAAAACCAGCATACCAGAGAGACTGTCTCGACGGCGCTGAGTTCTAAATTTGCCAACCCGCATTAGGCCAGCGTGGTAGACTCAAACCCACCTAACTCTCAAACCTCTCTAACCCCACTCATTCTGATGACGAAGATCTTTGCTGCAGGAGTGCATTTAAGTTACACAGCTGAGGGCTAGTGTGCCGTAGTCGTGAAGGGTCAATTTTGCTATGAGGGAAACCAGAGCAAAAATTACTTAGGTAAACTGTATTGATATTTAACTTTAATAGACACTTAAAATTCTTCCTAGCCTCTTCCCAACTATGTTATAATCTAGTCATATGAAGACCATCAGTTCTTCACAACGCAATTTTTGGGCAAAACCGATTTCCTTAGGGAGAGTGGAGACCTAACACTCAACAGCTGCGCTTGCGACCCCTAGAAGATTCATCATCTTCATTGTCATCATCATCAGCATATATAAGTCTACTGCTGGCTCCCTAGCTGGAGTAGCGCCATTTCGCCCTGTCCTCGGCTTGTCGCATCCAGCTTCCCCCAGCCACCTTTCCCACTAGACAAATAAGCCAGTTAACAGAAAGATGTCAGGGATCCAATCTATCCTCTTTACTGACGTTTCCGTATTATTATGGCATTTGATTGAGTTCATGAATGGACGCTTAAAATCAGGCAGGCAGGTCAGGCAGGGGCAGTTATATTCGTGCCCACGTGATTGGTATAAATCAATATTTTTATTGAGCATCTGGCATGGTCTGCCCATCTTTAATACCTAATGAATCTGGCCTATATCATACACGCTTTGTTATTCTGAATAACGTTTACGTTTACAAATCTTTGAATCGGATATTTATGTACCAAGGTCTTATAATGTCAAGGACTTTTACACAGTTATTTTCTAGACGGCATTAGAAGGATTTGTTAGCTTGAATTATGATTAAGTGTTATTGGGTTTTTTATGAAAATTCCAGCAGCAGCTCGGAGTTTGGATTTGTGTCCCGTTAATGGCAGTAGGCTTGACCTCTATTACATGGGACCTAAACATACCGGCGAACTGTGGGGTTACATAAATACATCTCTGCCTAACCCTTCGGGGAATGCAGACGTTATGTCTACTTGAGATAAATATTTTGGCAATTCGGAAGCGGTCTAGTCGTTGGTTCCGTACACTAGTGGCGTCACTCCGCATTGCGGATGGTACCATAAAACTTGCAGCTTATTGTCTATATCTGTGACGTAAATAGCGACATTATGGATAATGACCGTAACGTCACACGTCATATAAGTCTTCTTTCTCGCCTTTTATGATGTCGTTTCCTTAAAATATACACTTGGTACTTACTGCTTTTGTTCTTTCATTAATTTCGGTACTATTTTGTCCTAACTAGCACGACTGATGCATTTTTCAAAAGAGTGGAATAATTTTGTTTAATCTTAACGACATTTCATAGACTCAAGTAAGTTTACTAAGTTACTTTAGGCACTACTGAGTACTAATACTAGATAAGTCTTATATATACTTAGTACTAATACTAGATAAGTCTTATATCTTCTTCTTCCAGTCCAGCGCCGTCTCCTTTAGGCGATTCGCACACTGTAGTCTGCACCGCATTACGCAGCGTGGCGCGGGATGCGTGTTCTTACGTTGCATGAAAGTATCTCTCTTTGCATTGAAAACACGCGTAGTGCTATACACAGAAAAGCACCGTCGCCACGCACCCCGCAGCGTAGAGCGGGGCGGTGTGTGAATTTGCCTTAATCAACTCTATCTCAATGTGAATAACTCCGCAAACTCATACATATACACTATCTATATATTTTTTGAGAACTATAGAATGTAGCGTCATATTACTTTATCTACTCCATCATTCACGCATAATATAATCTCTAAGTAATTCATGCACACGCTTCTCTCTATTTGTCCAATAAAATAAAGTAGGGTGCGCAAAAACAAGAAAAGCACAACGTGTTTCCCCCAAAAAAAAATGTTTGAACAATAAATAATAGACCCCATAGGGAAACAAAGTAGGAACCCCCTTAAAATTCCCCTAAAAGAAACCGTGATCGCCGAAAAATATCGGGAGAAAACATTGTTTTAAAACCATTTCATCCAAATACAGATCAAATACAGATTAAAATATAGATCTATCTAGCATTAAATTTGGCCAGGAATCCATTTATTCATATAAATAAATATAAAAATGAATGTTTCTTTGTATGTTGGTTGTCTATGCGTTCCTAAACCAATCATTCGATTGTGATGAACCTTAGCTGAGTTCTTCTACGTATACGTAGAGATCGGAATGAGAACGCATGTCAGTAGCACAGATAGTCTTATTATAAAAAGAACAACTTTAAGAATACAATATAATTAAATCGGATAATGAATGCACTTACAAGAACATTAAAATTTATCATAATAATATACAATTATACAATAAGTCGTGCAGTATCTCAGAATTTTTTTTTTTTTTAACAGTATGTATATTACATTACAGTTCGTTATGACCTGATTCATAATTATTTTAAATTAATAATTAAGTATGTTATAATAATAAAAATAATTAGACACTTATAAAGTCCGTAATAATACGTTTGTTAGTAATTAAAAATGTTTATTTTAATTATAAAAACAACGATCTAGTTAAGTAATAATATTTTGAGTATACACTCTGAAGAATCCTAGACTGAATGTAGAACATTGACAATTTTTTTTTTGTATTTTTTCTAAATGATCGACTAACGTTTTTAACGAGTAACAAACATTTTCAATATTGTTACCACTGCCTCATTAGCCTATTAGTGGTCCTGAGCACGACTACTACGCTAGAGGTCCTGGGTTCAATTCCCAGGTCGAGCAAAGTGTTTATGGGTTTTTCTATGAAATTCTCAGTAACACCTCGGAGTTTGGTATTTGTGCCCGGTAATGGAAATAGGCTCGCCCCCTATTACATGGGACCTAAACAAACCGGCGAACTGTGGGCGTACTATAGGTATAAATAATAAAAATGTTAACTCTATTATGAAAGCTACTTAAAAAGTAGATTTAGATAATTCATTTCATATCCAGGCCTGTAAATTATATCTAAGTTCACGCCAATATCTAGACCGCTAGCTCATAGTCATAGGCCACTAGTTTGCTCATACATAATACATGGAATTACGCCAGATTTCCTCGCCTTATGGAGACACAAAAAACACAAAGCAAAATATAAAAACTTCGTACACGTTTTGATGCAAGAATGAAAATGTCGGATGGCTCCCCGGATGGCGGGAAAAATGAAATATGGCTGCCGCAAGAGCCCACGTCCCCTGGGAGCCGGCCGCTACGTTCAATGTGCCGCTACCAAAGCTTACATCTAATATTTCTATGGAAGGGTCACCGCACACCCATTAATTTTATTTTAGTTCATTGCGTAGGTGTAAAATACGGATACGGCCTTGTTGGACGACCTTTGAATAGAAACTTTATTTTTAGAAAAAAAAAATCGTATAAAGAAAAAAATATTCATGTCATATGTTTGCTATTTTCATTTACTTTGCAACGGGCCCTGTGGCGCAACGGATAACGCGTCTGACTACGGATCAGAAGATTCCAGGTTCGAATCCTGGCAGGGTCGCATATCACTTTTGTATTTTTTTTTTTCAATAATTATGATAAATTATATTTTTTTTTCATAAAATTTTAATAAACACGAAATTTCTTTAACAAATAAGTACCTAGCTATATAGGTAATTTTGTCTAACTAAAAATTTACTAAGATGCAGTATGCTTATTTTATCATCTTTTCAATACTTACCGCAACATTTAAATTAAACATTTATTTTATTTTCAATCGATGCCAGCGCTATCTTGCGGTCATAAAGCAAATTATTATTAGATATCCGATCACGTCTCATTTCGTTTTATGAGGATTCTTTGAAATCAAAACTGCAAATAACATATTTAATAGAGGCGAGTCATCAACTCGTTAGGGTACTAACACACCGTACAGACGAAACACCACAACATTCCACGTTCCACGCATTTCCATACATATTAATGCCACAAGGATGAGCTCAAACTAAATATACCTTGTTTTGTGGCTTTGTCATGTTAATTCGCGTCGAGCAAAACAACTGGATTTAATTTTAAAATAGAACAAACGCCGCGATTTAATATCGATTTTGCATTAAAAATAAAAAATATATAAAATAAAAAAAGGACATAAAATAAACATTGTATCGGGAAGCAATATAGAAATCGGTTTTTAAGCACTTACAATTTGAAATACTCTTAACTAACCTTATTTTTGGCTATGGATTAATAAAAACACTCATAAACCAGTTGATACTTAAAAAAAAGCTACTAACAGCTTTCTCTTACACGAGAATCGATATTATTCATCCTTGACCTAAATAGCCTTTTGGCTTCCTTACAAACACCAGATATTAAGGTTGTCTGCTTTTGTGTCAAGGCCTCGGAATTTTTACACGTTAAGTAATAAATTTTTCGCTATGCAGAAAAATGTGTGTTAACCCTGGCGTGATCGAAAACATTGGCCATACACAAAAAGCAGGCACTTATCTACTGCAGCTTTACAAGTTTATTTATACTACTCTTAGTGCTTCGAAGAAGGTTAATAATAGTTTCTGATATTTATATGAAGTTATTCGTGAATGGAATGTTCCTTGTGGTGGTTCTGCCGTAGAATTCAGACAAATCTTGGCTTATTTTGTAACGTAAAATTAGGTGCAAATTTTAACAAGTGTGAGTTCCACTGTGACAGAGTCCTTGCATTAATTGATGGACCTGGACGCCATTTAATATATTACGTGCATGTTAATCGAAATTAAACATTGCAAGATTCCAAAGATCCAACAGGATTCGCTTACAGCAAATCGATTGACACCACGGACAACAGCTAGTTAGAAACGAAGGAAATAGAATTTAAAGCTTACTAATAAATCAAATTGCAAATCTAAATCCGATTTCAAATGACAATGCAAAAGATCAAATTGTTTTAAAAGATCAATGTCCCGATAAGATTTTTTTAAATGCGTATTAATTATTAGTTTTCAAAATATTGTAGGCACATGTAATTAATGTTTCTTTTTTCTTTCTTCAACAGATAAATCTTCGATTAATTCTGGTTTCCGGCAAGACGAAGGAGTTCGTGTTCAGTCCTGTGGACTCAGCGGGCGATATCGCGATACATGTCTACGACAACTGGCCCGAAGGTAATACACGTGTGTTATCTATTTAAATAAAGGTAGAAGCAAGTCTATAGTTTCTGCCTACCCCTGTGGGAGAAAGGCTGACTGACTGACTGACGTATCAACGCACAGCCGAAACTAAAAAAAAAAACAATTTCTTTCTTCCTTCCTTCCTTCTAAATTTTATGATATGAAACCTCCATGGTGTAGGTACAGTGCGCTCAATTTATTTAGAAACGAATATTATCTAAGTACGCAGGCGCAGCTGCGTACGGGACGTCTAGTTTTACATACACGACTAACACACATTAATGTAAATTGAAAGATGAAGGAGTTAGTATTATATTCTATGATTTTTTGCTTGTTGGCTACACGTACTTACACATATTCAAATTAATGTATGTCATGACATGCACAACTAAATAACTAGGTAAAAAAGTAAAGTTGGTTGGTTGGTTGGTTGGTTTTATCCGGTGGAGTAGGCCGGAGCACGCGTCTTGCACACAGATTAGATAACTGTTACTACATACACTCATTACATGATTAGGTCGCAGTTTGTATCTGGAGCTTCTTAAATATGTACATATACATTATTTTAATAGGTATAAAAACATTTTAAATTATGAAGTTAGTAATTTTACAACAATTAAAATTCGAGTATTTTTTGCTGTATTTTTGTGTTTTTTGAGTATTATTTGCTGAGATAGAATATTTTGCCTAACCTTGACATAAAACTTGGTAGCTTACAAATTCTGAAAATCTTCGTATCGTTATCTTCATGTAGGGGCTTTATAGTACGTGTTTACAGACTCTCGTTATCTGAATTCTTAAATATCTTTACATTCTCCTATCAAATGTGGAAAGTACACGTCATACCTACTTGTTACATTAATTCATATTTTGGCGGTTCCTGAGCCCTATATAAATATGGCTGTAAGCCATTAAATTATTTTTATTTCTGCACTGGAAAATCAGATCACATAAGACTCCTTAACTCGAAAACAATCATCATTATTCTTCTATCGCATCTTTAGCGTCGAATCAAACATAACAAGACAAATTCATCTACCTACTTATGTAATTTGCAATCGTTTGGCGTGCAATAAAAAATATTATTAAAATTAATTAATATTATAAAAATATTAATAAATTAAAGATGATGTAGTGACACGTATTGAAAGGAATGTGCTTTGATGGTTTGGACATGTTGAAAGAATGAATGAAAGACGAAATTTATAAGGCGAATGTCAGCGTCAGTAGAGGTCTAGAAGAGAGCCCTAGAAAGACATACGCCGATTTTATTGGCGAAATCCTTCAAAAAAGGCAATGTATGAGTAGATGTATGAATGTGGAAGAAGCAAAAGAAGTATGGAATAATCGTAGCAAGTGGCAATCTATAGTTTCTGCCTACCCCTGTGGGAGAAAGGCGTGAGTGTATGTATGTATAAAAAATATTCTATTTTTTTGAACTTTTGTTTACGAATTGTAATGTAACGTAGATCTGCTACATGTGAGAAAAGTATGTATTTTACCAGATCCGTTTCCAAAATCCTCAGATGCACAATAATATTATATGCAAATTGCAATGATTGTAATTCAATCCACTATCTTAGTTGAACGCAGCTGTGGAATTTCGGCCTCTTCCGTCTTAACCGTAAAATTACTTTTAAATCAAATCAATTTGTGTCTGTTTTGAGTACGCAAAGGACGCTCCGAAGTCTGTACAGTTTGAAGTGATGTGACTATAAATAGCGTTGTGCTGTAAGGTGGTTGTGGATTGTTCGGTAAATATGGAATCGGTGAGCTAGTGATGTATTGGAGGTTGCAAAAGATGATCAGTGTTGGAGAGGCGGACTAGGACAATGGTTTCTAACTGTCCCTGAAAGAACTTTTTATTGATTGCGAATTATATTGAGAATGGTGACCCTAAAGTCATAACGATTGTTTTTCTATTTGGTCTGCTAATCATCCAGGTTAGTCTGACAGGTTAATCGAAAGCAAAACGCGAGTTTATCACAGATACCTACAATAATTATGATTCTATGTAGGTCCGCACTACAGAGTATGTTTTCTCTACAACTTCACATGCACACAGAGAATCTCTAGAGCTTGTGAATGCAAATCTAAGTTTACACTTAGTTCGGTAACTTCCTACCTCCATACAAACAGGCGAAGCTGCTAATTGGTGGCGTCAACACGGGAGCACCTTCCGTAGCCGTGCCGTGTAGGAACTTTCTTGGCAATTATATTGAGTTATAAAAACCAATGGTAGCAAACCCGTTAGATAGGCACAAAAACATACGTTTGTTACATATCTTTTGTGTATGGTATAATATGAATCATAACATATATCCAATATGGATTACCTACAAACAGTGAATAGACGATATTCTGCGACACTCAATAGTCTAAAATAACAAATAACAAGTATAATCTTTTAAAAATATTGCTTACGCCCGAGATTCAAATTCAGTTAATTAAGGTTACAGGAATGTGATAAACTCTGACTCCTAAACTGGGCCTGTGACTTAGGAGTCAGTGCTACGATTGAGTGATAAAGATTTTTACGCTAAGTAAATAAACCTATCTATGATTATGTATGTATGCCGTGCGTGTAGCGGAATACTGGGCTAATCTAGTTTAATATCTATTAATTATTTATCTTCTTTTGCCCTTCTCTTTCAGTTTGCTATCGATTCTATAAGAAGATCATGTATGTTATGTTATGACATGCACAAAACATCAAGACTGATAAAATGAAATACATTGATTGACATTTTTATTTATACAAAAAACTCCTTGCGCCGATATAAATGTCTTCAAAAGCTAATAAAAAGTACCTATACATGTTACATAATCAAATGTTCTTTCATATTTTTCTACACCACACACAATCTTTACAATTTCTTGGATTTAATGTTATGGTAATTTTATTATGTTTTTGCCGTTTTCTTTTTATCGTTCGTTTCATAAAAGAGAGATGTGGGTAATCATATACATAATAATAGAAACATGTTGAGCTTTACAGACTTATGAAATATAAAATCGGGTCAATGGTCCTTTACATTGGGACGAAAGTCTTACTTAATACCGCAATATTATGAACGTTCTCTTACGTTTTATGTAAAAAATATACTTTGAATTGTGGAACGCTTGTCTATTCTATTATCGAATAATGTCCGTGCCTGTTTTATTTATAATTAGATAGTTTAATTGCAATAAAGGTTTTAATTAATAATAATTACAATCATTGTGATTACATTGAATTTTTGCAAGCAATTCCTGTGTTGGGACCGCTTTTCCGGAAGAAGAGTCAATACTTTTTATATATCTATGTATATTTGAATCTGGAAATATATTAGGTAGCTTATGTACCTACAGATACCTACAATAAACACAAGGTCTAAGTAAAACAACATGTCAAATGTTTTTGCTATCAGTGGGTCATAAGGTTTGCTTATCTACTAAAACCTAAAATTCCAAAGTCATGAGAGCAAGCTTTTACAAATGTAAACACAGGAAAAGTCATAAAAACGTTAAAAATACACATGTTTCGAATCTTTTATTCTTACGGTAGTAACTAATATTTGGCACAAAGTTATATCGTTATAATTATAACAATTTCAAAGTACCTAATTTGAAATTTCTTAAGGAAGTTATTTATTTTTTATTGTCGCACATGGCGGTGTCGACCGACATATGGCTGACACACACATTTGCACAGTTGTAAAAAAGGCAATTAACTGCAAAGGCGCGTTGTGTTGCCAGCTTGTTGTCTGAGGTCAGTTACCGCGCCGGGATAGGTGTTGACGTGCCTTTATGCGATCATTGTCATAATAACAGTCACCACAATTTAATTCTTGTTAGAGAAACACATTTTTTTTACTTTGAAAAAATCTAATATATTATTGTTATCTTTTGTTAACCTTCAATATGGTTACAGTTCCTAATCATTTCTTTGATGAAATCAAACTTCTCACTAATGCGATCATTACCTATGTATGCATCTAGAAATATTGGTGAAGAGGGGTTATTTAAAATCTTTGAGGCTAATTGTTATCTGTTTCAAACGCACCTCTAGCAGTCGCGCTCACTACCACTATCTATAATAAATTCCGTAGCTAAAATACAATTTTCAATTTTGACATTTATAATTTTAATATTTTAATATCCTATAATGTGGCCACACGACCACACAAAATAAAGAAAAATTACAATCAGTAAATCATTGTATTCCTCAAAATGATTAAAAACAACGTTAGTCCGCATTAAGATTTACACAAATTTATAAACATACAAAAACACCTAGACCCAGACAGAAATTGGTATAAAGATGTCCGACTTTACGGTATCGTTAAATTAAGTTCTGCATTCCACCGGAAAACCAGAAAGTCTAAAGACTAGGAATGTTAACATACAGAAACACCTAGACGGAGAGAAATTGGTTTTAAAATCTATTTTACGGTATTGTTAAATTATGTCCTGCATTCCAGCTGAAATACAGGACTTTAAAAAGTTTAGAGACTTGGAATGTTTTGAGACGGCTATCTCTAAACTTTGTTAACCCCCAACAAACCTCTCTATCGCATGCACCACCAGAATTAAGCCACAAAAGATAACCAGCGCCAATAAACTTTTACAAAAGTCAAGATTTCAAGAAGCTTAACCGAAGACTCAATAAAATGTCTACTTTTATCTATGTCTAGCACGTAAATACGTAGGCGACACGTAAATACGTTGGTGATACGTAAATATTTATCTGTAGCCGAGCGTGGTTCGTGTTTGGTTCACGAATTATTGTCGTTGTGCGACCACGCGGCGATAGTGGCGCCTCCTGGTGGCTAGTGATTTACGACGCTTGCTTGTTAGTTCGACCTCGACCACTAGAATGTTATGTATGGGCGAGTGAGGTTACTTTATAGTGAAAATTGAGATCTAGAATTCTAGATGGATTAAAAGCGTAAAAATCCTGCTGTTACAGTACCTTTTCTAGGTAGGATTTAAAACATTCGCAGAAAAATACATTCCTACACGAAACTGGATTTTCCGCTAACTTTTTTCCTATCTTTTATTTATAAACATTACTCGTGGCAGTGGCAAAATATAATTAGGGACACTTTTCATTTCTTTTTCTTATATCGTTTCAATGGTCAAACAATTTCTTCAACTTTTCACATAACACGAAATAGCGTAGGTACTATTTATGACCTATTTAAATATGTGTAATAATGTCACAGGCGTCTACCTATCTGAATCTGTTATCATGCTTTACACAAATGCCGAGTTATTGGTGAACCAATCCTGCTTACATACTCACATGCCTACAATATAAATTCGCATCAAAAGAAGATTGACATTAGTCTTTATTTATTGATCAGGAAAATTATTCAGATATTTCGAAAGTCGAAAAAAAGTAACAGTATGGAATTTATATCAGCGCCATCTAGTAGTCGTAATGTAACTACCATATAACACAACGTAAGTTCTACATCTGTGTTTATACGATTTACAGTAGTGTGTGTAAACGAACGCGCCGTCAATAGGTATCAACATTTACATCACTACAACTGTCAGCCTCCATAGCTCAGGGGTTAGAGCACTGGTCTTGTAAACCAGGGGTCGAGAGTTCAAATCTCTCTGGGGGCAAGGGTCGAATATGACTTTTTTATTGTTTCTTTGTTTTTATTTTATATTTAACCTCTTTTAATTATTTTCTGAATAATTTTATGAATTCTGTTATTGACTGATTAGCGCTATTTTGTCTTTTTTTGTGAATGGAGGTACCATTTGTAGCACAGTCTTTGTTTATTTTAAATATTTTTACCTGCTGGTGCTGAATTTTTTTTTAGCTTTTTTTATCAAACATATAAATGTAAAGTAGGTACATCATACTCTGATTGCTAATATTAAATAATTATACCTACTCCACTTCTAACATAATGTTATTTTTTAAAAATAATTAAATATTATATTACCCCAGATCTAGATGTAGATTATAAATCATTGTCTGATAATTATCCTAATTATCATTTAAAATATTGTAGGATTTCGTCTGTCAGCCTCAGGTTTATAGGGACATTTTTAATTATTATGTTAAAACCTAACATTACATAACCTTTACATTTTCAGCGGACTGGGCGACGGAATGCGTGTCACGCGCGGAGATCCTGCGCCTGATCTACCAGGGGCGGTTCTTGCACAGCTCCGTGACTCTGGGCGCGCTCGGGCTGCCGCTGGGCCGCACCACCGTCATGCACCTCGTGCCGCGCGAACACCTGCCCGAGCCTAACTCACACGGTACGAATACACTTACATACCTTATTTACCCAAACTCTATGGACGTTACTTTATAGATTCTTTCAAAAAAATTAAAGTCCTCTCCTGCCAAATATAATCTTAAATATAATAAAATAAATATTAATAAAATAAAAGGTTTATTGCAGAAACCTGTACAACTTTTACAGTAAAGCTTACACAGGGACCTCCTTTTAATTAAAAGATATACCTACCTGTTCTAGGAGGTAAAATATTATTTCATTCAACCCTTTTGAATCCCTGCTTATCTGTCTTGGAGGAGATATAAATCAGATTTTGACACTCCAATCAATTAATTCTAAAAGAAAACGTAAACTTCTTAAAGTATACTTAGGATGTTTATAACTGAACAGCCTTTACATGCGCTGCATATTTGAAGACTTTTTTATTATTTATAGAACAATTAAATATGTACAACAGTATGTATTCAGGTTCACACCAGTGCATTGGTTTGCTATAAAATCATGAAGAATTTACCAATATTTCTTTTGTCTGTCCGGTGGAGTGTGGCATATATTATTTAATGTTGGGACAACAATAAAATGAACCCACAGCTTAGACTAATCAAAAGAAATGCTTTAAAATAAGAAATGATGAACTGTTTGACGCCTGAACATATTTCGATTAAATTTCGCAAGTAGATATCATCCTGAGGAAGGACTTTATATTTTCTCTTAGTGTTTTAGGATGCTAGTGAATACACGGGCTACAAATAGTTATCATTTTTTCCTATTTTAATGAGATTCTTTATACTACTCCACCCTGTATAGCTTCTGGCGTGGTTACAAGATTAGCCTGGCTGACATTGCACGCTGCACCCGATGATCATTTTATATTGTCAATTTTGTTGGGAGTAGGGTTGCCAGATGGCCGGGAAATCCGAGATTGTCCCGGAATTATGCGTCTTGTCCAGTGTCCAGTAATTACACTTTTACTTTTCCGGATTCCAAACACCTAACCTACTAGTTTTTTTTTCAAAGTTCTGAACATAACTAGAGTTGCCATACGACACGGCACGACTGGCAAGTACACCATAATCTGGCACTTACCTTTTCCCATTAAAAATACAAATAAAAACATTATTGGGACCAATGGAACTAATATTTATTTTGATATAGGACTTATTTTACGATGGCCGTGATCCGTGGCACTATTGAATTGTTCCGGAAATTATTAACCTGTATCTGGCAACCCTAGATGGAAGGCTATTTGTAATGGTTACATAACTATCACGCAAAGTCTAATGAGTAATATACTATATTAAATATAGTGCCTTTAGCACAGCGATGAATGTGACGCTCAAGATAGTAAAATTTTTCTGATTATTAGGAAGGCCCTTAGGATGGTATAGGTATACATCATCAATTCCTATTACGACTACTATTTCTCTTCTTATCCTAGCTTGTGGTGCTAAGAACACATTATTTAGCATGTTTCCAGATATTGTAGTGTCTTTTAACTTTAGCATAGTGGTAAATATGTTTAACGATTTCATAGTGCAGTAATTAGTGGCGCGGCTATTTTTATTGCAACATCGCGGTAAAAATATCTGTATCGAACGGATTGATTCAATTTAAGGCTTCCTTTCCAGAAGTACGGTGGACCTAACGATTCCTTACCCGTCCCCATCATTCCTCTTCCTTTTACTTGTAAGTTTTTGTCATGCAATAATAACTTATAGGTACTACTTACTGTACTAGTAGCAGTAGCTTATGTAGCTGGTTTGTTTTAGTTAATATTGGCAATTTTGACTGTACTACCGATATTGATTTCGCAACATGTTTTATTCCAAAGATTTAAGGGTTGTCTGATAACAATCCTTTGAACTATATTGTAAGTGTGATTGATTTTAGGCCAAGTCCATCCAGTGTAAGCAATCATGTTTAGATACTGAATGTGAGCTAGAATTTACAGGTATCAGCAGTACAGACAGAAATGTATGTCCTAGAGTCCCGCTAAAGAAAGTATTAATCTAAGAAAGTTCTTTCGTTTGTTTTCAGATCAACGGCAAAAAAGTAAAGGTGGTTCTAGCAGTTGTTGTTCAGCGTCATGCTGCATATTGTAATGGCTTCCTGTGTGAGGGAGACGCACTTACACGAGCGGCAGTGGGCGCGAGTGAGACAGCCGACAGCGTTGCCGGGAGACGGACTCCAATGTGTTCAGTGTAGAAGCCAGGATACCATGTTGCCCAGAACAATCCTTGTGATGTTTTTAAATGAAGTAACTACAAATTAAAAAGTTTGCGTAGCTCACTGATATCTTTTATTGTCAATTTTCGTAGTATTAATTTAATAAAACAATCATGCACAATGTACGAGACTATAAAAGATGTAAAGCGCACTCTGGTGGACGCTTCGTTTGAAAACGTCGCAAGTGTACAGGCATGATCGCTGTTACGTTTCGAAAACATAACGGATAGCTTTATAAAACGATACTGTATACCGCACCGCGTTACATATAGCTCGTTTTATAGATATCATGCTGCCCAAATAGTTTAGTAGTTATATGGGATAAGGTACGTCGGTATAAGTAAGCCTATGATTTTAATAGTTCCTGGACGTAATAGGTATTTGGCTTCACATCAATAATTTACTTTATCCCGGCTAGCCACATTAATTTACAAATGTTAGTATTATTATTTAGGCCATCATATATAAATTTATATTACATTATGGAGATATTTATCTAAAAATGACAAATTATTTAGTGAAACAAACGAAGTGTGTAAATTACCCTGGTTTGCATTGTAAATAGTATAATTGAATTAGGAGACGTTTTTATTACTTTTTTGTGGTAAGTTCTTGCAATATATTTGGACATTTTTTTATGTTTTACTCTAAATTATGCTATTTACTGAGCTAGACGTAGCTTGTAACTTGCGAGGTGGCGCCACTTTCGCGCCATACATAATGTTTACTCGGAGAAACGATATGTATAGAACACGACACGGCGACTGGTTTAACAGTGGTAAATTTTAGTAATAAAGCACTAGAGTAAATTTGAAAAAGTTTAATATGTCTCGCTTATGAAGTCTGTAAATGCCTACATTATAATATAGCACAGTGTACACAATCTCGTTAGGCAGCGGACCATAGTTTTGTTATCGTCTGCCTATAGTTAACTGGTCCTTACGTCCTAGCGTTACCACAGTCTGATTAATTTTGTAAATATCGATTAGAGCTTTTTATATGTTTACTTTACATCACAAAATCTATTCTGTATTTACATTTTCGTTAATTGGCTTCCCATGTACCTAGTTATAAAAATATTTCTTTTTAATTAAATTGGCTTAAGGATTGAGTTGTCATTAAATATTGTTCGGCTTAGCCATATTTTTTTTGTTGTAAGCTTAAAATATCTTTCGAATAATTAAAACTTGTGTTCATTTGGACTTTCCACCCGTTAAAATGCGAAGTGTTTTGTGATAGTACAAATAAAATTATTTACGCGTTCAGATACATTCAGAATCAAGTACTCAGTGATAACATACACTTGAACAGTATTAGAGAAACTAAAATACATTGACAACAATTCAGTGTGACCTACATGTTGCTCCATTTGTTCCGATACGTAACTTTATAATATGATTGACGACTGAAATGGTTCTTGCCAATCGATAACTTTCGAGACGATATTGTGTGTTGACCAAACTCCAAGGAATGAATGCAGCAATATGAGTTTGGATAAAGATTCAATGCCAGTATGAATGATTATATTTTGGTT
Source organism: Acronicta aceris (assembly GCA_910591435.1). Taxonomy (NCBI): domain Eukaryota; kingdom Metazoa; phylum Arthropoda; class Insecta; order Lepidoptera; family Noctuidae; genus Acronicta; species Acronicta aceris. The sequence continues at coordinate 4,402,319 of OU342776.1, read as the reverse complement.
GCTCTGTTTAGTTATTGTATGTATGTATTTTGTTAAGTTGTATAAAATACCTAGTTTATAAATAAAATAAATACAATTTTAATTTGCATGTTTTATTTTTTCGCTTGTTACCTCACCTTGTAAGTAGATGGCGCTGATTTATTTATTTTGCTTACGTTGAATACAATGTAGAATGCATCAGTGTATGCCTGCGTCAGCGCCAGGCTATAGTTTATGCGAAGAGTTTCGTAGTTCTAATTTTCATTGCATGAGTTAAACAAACTAATTCATAATGATAATAATAAAATAAATAACTGCTTTTGTAAACATCTCAAGTGTGTATAGTCGGATAATGTAGGTCGATTCGTTCGCGTTAAGGTGATATCTTAGGCCAGATAGATCGATGTCTTCACTGTATTTTTAATATTTCCATAGAATAGTTCATAAAAATAATCTAACTAAAAAATATTAGGTGTTTTCGTGGCCCAGCTTCGATGTCACGCGTGATTTTGTATTTAAAGTTATTTTAATTTAGTAATTATTATAATTATGTAGGTAACTTGCTAAATTAAAATGCGCACAAGATTTTACATATATATAAAATAGGGCTCGTTTCGGAAAATTAATTCGCAGACAAAAGTTCGAACCATCTACAAATTCTATGGATTAATATAATAAATATTTTAATAATTCAATGTTAATTAGGAATGCGTATTTTCAAAGGACTGAGTAATAATTAAACGAATGATTCTTTTCTTTACTTTCATGTCAGTTTACTTTATGTTAATTTAACTGTAATTTACTTCACACAACGAGGCATCAAGCTGAGGCGAAGTGACATGTAAATATTTTACAACTTTTTAATTTAGACGAATCTAGTGTACAACTAATTTAGCTTGAAGTGGATAACTTTACAAAGCGCTGACTGTGTATAAGAATTATTTTATAGAATATTATATTGACAGCTAGAGCATGAAAGCCTACGGCCATGAATCTGGAACTTTTAGATTCGTTATTATACAATTATGTAGTTTTGTTGCTACGTGTTAAAAAAAAATTATGGGAATTTTTTTTTTATGGGAACTACCTGCCTAGAATTATTATTTATAAAAGATTTTTTACGGTGTTTTCTCCAGAGTATCGTAAAAGAGTTTTGTGTTGTTTGTGTGTGCTAATTGTTCCTCGAAAGGTTAAATTTCGATTTGTCTTTTACATCCCACCGGAGGAGAAAATACCCACCTTTCAAGTTCAAACTTTTTTATTTCAAATAAGCTTTTACAAGCGTTTATGAAACCTTATGATTCTAGTTGCACGGTTTCAAAAGGTTGATCATATGGAGAAGAATCCAGCAAGAAACTCCATGGACACTCTTTTAAAATATATGGTGTTACATTTTTCACTGGTACAATATTGTGATATCAGGATGTGTGAACATTGAATGTCAGTTTGTCATTTTGCTAACTTATCTAGGCTATAGAGGAAATATAAAAATGCTAATGGACAAAGCGCACAATCACTACAGATTTGTGCACCTGCATATTCAAGAAATTAAACTATAAAATGTGCACGCGCAACAAACATGGATACTATTCTCGAATAATTATTACATAATTTCTAAAATTATTTTTAAATGTTCTTGAAAAAATGTAAGTTTTGCTAATTAAAATTATATAATATGACCTTTCATGAAATATTTCTTCATACACAATCAGCGTATCTGTAATAAATTAAATTTAAAAAATATTAGATGTCACTGTATAACAGGTGTTTAACTACGTACGTACATAATCTATATACTTGTTAATATTAATTAATAATTATAACAATGTTGAGTAATTGTCATTTTGTTTTATGTGTTCTATGGTTAAGTTCACCGAGAGATATTGGAACAATCATTTTAGTGAATTTAATTAAGGTTGTACAAAATTATACACATTTGCAATTTTATTATATTATTATTTGTTCCTGCATTTCACGAATGCATGTCACATGACATCTAATTACACAGACATAAAGATCAAATTCTAATATTTCACGGACCCTCGTAAAATATCAAGTTATGTTTTCTCCAATTAATCCTGACCTATTGCACCGTATTTCCTTTTGTGTTATTTACGAAACCTCGGTAATATTAGCCTTGGCCCAAATTTGAATTAATCACCGCAAAATTTTAATTTTTTTTTTGTTTCACTTTATTCTTTGTTACATTAAGACACAGTTAAGAATAAACACAACATCCTACGAGCTTTATAAAACATACCTCGGTGAACTGACCAAAATTAGATATATTTCAGAACTTTCATTGTTCGCGATGATTCCGAGGGTAGTGTAAATTTCGCTTCAAATTATACGCCATATTGTGTTTCTTTTTATTTATAATATATTTGTGTGACGGCTGCTCGAGTAGATAGTCGACATGTTTTTGTATTATAATTATAGTCGATCGACGGTATAGGTTGTACTTGTTTGAACAACTATTGAGTTTCAATGGGGTCAAATAAAATTTTAAGAACGTAACATGAGAATTTTATTCATTTCCTTAGACTAGGACTATGTACAGATCGAGTTTTAACTTGATCACAATAATAAAATACATCTCATACGAGCCATATGGAGGTGATTTTTTTCTGTCTTGATTTACTCAACGAAACTAGATTGAAACACCCATTAATAAGCAGAATGCTATCCATAATACACAGTGTAATACGTCAATGAAGTCTTCAAAATATTGATGATAAATAAACTCACAAATGTGGTGCGAGTATGCAAATAGTGAAGTCCATACCTCGATTAGTTCCGGCGCATATTGGCCTTATCAACAACATCATACATTCAGTTGCTCTGTGGGAACATAAAGTACCACTTGAAGATGAACAGGTTCTTATCTAACTCCAACTCTGCAGTGCTGAGTTGTTTCAGCCGTTTCTCAACACCCTGCAGCACTGCCAGCTCTGGTGGAGTAAGAGTCTCTTCCACCTGGAAGTTTAATATTGACTGTCTTAATAGCCTTGATTTAAAACAAAACAAAAAACCGTATACATGTAATGGGGGCGAGCCAATTGCCATTAACTGGGCTCCGAGCTGGTAATGAGAATGTCATAGAAAAGGCCAATAATACTGCTCGTCCTGGGAATCGATCTCAGGATCTCTAGGGTAGCAGTTGCACTTAGGACCACATAACTATTTTGTTTTGCGGGTATTGATCGTTCTTCTCGTAGTAAATTGGTTGATTGTGGGAGTCCGCCTGACTGCCTAGTACTTTAATTGGGGGTTACCACTAATTAAATACTAAAGATTGGTGAATGTTGTGACATACATCGTCGATGTTCTGCTGCGGCTCGCCGCGCAGGCGCATGCCGTGCACGATGGTGCGCACGCGCCGCTGCTTGTCCACGAGCCGCGCATGCGCAGACCGCTCGAACTCGTGACGACGCAACACGTTGTGCAGCGAACGGTAGCACATCTCCTGCGCCGCGTGAGCTACCTGGAATCATCATCATCATATCAGCCTATTACCGTCCACTGCTGAACCAACGCCATATACCACATATATTATACATTAATTTTAGTAAAATTTATAAGGTCTTATATGTATAAAGGACCAATTTTCACTAACGATGAAGGAGAACATTGAACAGAGGAAACCTGCATGTCTGGGAGATTTACTTGAGGAACTTACTTGAGTGTGAAGTCTGCCAACTCACACTAGGCCAGCGTGAAGGATATAGCCAAACCCCTCTCATTCTGAGAGGAGCCCTCCAGCAGAGGGACAATAAATGGATTGATGATAATGAATTTCACATACACATACTATTCCACAATAAACAAACACTCAAATAGATAACTTTTCCTTATATCTAAAGATATTTTATGATAATAATACTATCGACAATAATAAAACACAACGACAGTATTTACGGAAATTTAAACATACTACTTATTATTTATACATACATAATTATATGAGACGTAGGTTCGAATCCTGCCCGCGATTGAATTTTTCCTTCACTAAAATAACTTTATAATCTTAGCATGAAAAATGCAAAACAATAACAAAAAGATAATTAAACTTGTTATTACTAATACTTACATCGTGTAATTTTATGTGGTATAAGTAGATTGCTTTCGCCAAACCACCAGCGGACGCTGCTTTTCTCATTGGCTGAAACATATTATAACAGTTAAAAACTACAGATAGAAATTAAAAATAACGTAACGAACGTCTAAATCAGATGTCAAAGCTGTATTTATAGGGCAAGGGAAGCCAAGTGCGATACCAAGATACACAAAAATACATATCCGTTAAAATAAAAACTTTTCGTTTTAAAAGTATACCTAATATTATAAGTATTTAGAATACTTCTATTTTTTATGAGAACAGTCTCTCATCTCTCATGTAATGAGTAAAAGCTAACGAAATTAATATCTATCCTAAATAAACAATTGACAAAAAGCATTTTAAGATTTAGAAAAAGATATCAATTTACCTGTACACTAATAAAATGTTCTTCGAGTAACTTGTATGTTAGCTGCTTACACTCCTTGTTCACTAACATAGCATTCTTCTGTATGTCGTCCTCTTCTATATACTTTCTTGAGTGGATTAGCCTAAAAAGTTTTTTTTTATAAATTAGTAAAATTAGTTCCTCTAACATGAAGATATTAATAAAAATATATTTTTTTATATGTAAATGTTTTAAAATACTATATTATGAGATTTGACGGCACGTTTGCGGGGTGGCCGAGCGATCGGCGTTTGCGCCACGAGTGTGTCCCATTTCGGGAAATACAGGCGTGATGATTAATCAGAGACGTTAGTTAATACGCTTCTGTTTCAGTTCAGTTTTCAGTTCGCCGATATGTTTCGGTCCTATGTCATAGGGAGCAAGCCTATTGCTATTAACCGGGTACAAACTCTTACTCCGAGCTGCTACTGAGAATTTTCCAGAAAATCCGAATAATTGCTCGACCTGGCAATCGAACCCAGGACCTCTTCATTAATCTAAATTAATACATCTTCGTGTAATCCTTCAAGGAACGCAGGTATCGTGATGGTGTTAAATTATTTTTAAAATCTTTTGGCTATCCTCATAAGAGATTTACTTAAAAAATTAGAGGGTACTTTGAAAATGTTATAATGAATAGTAACCTAAATATCCTGGCGGCCTTGGAGCCGAGGCGCTCGGTGACGGCGTGGTCGAGCGCGCACAGCACGAGCTGCCGCGCCGCGTGCTGCGCGCGCACTGCGTACTGCCCGCCGCCCGCCTCGCCCACGCGCCGGACGAACCCGCCGCCGCTCTCCTCTGCACCACACACATAGTGGGACCATCAACTCGGTTAAACATTCCGAATCGCAGCACAGGTAAAGTCACAAATTAGTAAGTACAGCCGTTGCGAACAGCTGCACTGCTCAAATAACTCAATTAAGGGTCCGGCGAAGCTTGAATTGCCCACAAAAACATAATACCGAAATAAATCGTAATCCAGACAATATACTATCAAATTATTTTATTATTTGGATTTGGATACCGTTAATCTAGGTTTCAACGTTACTATTTCGTCTACTACTACTTCACTGGAAATAAAAGATCGAAAAATCGTTCCAAATTCGGTAAAGTTTTCAAAAATTGCATTCGGTCACATTTATTTCCACTGAAGTATTTTGGATGAAATCGATATTACGTTTGTAAGAGAAATTCGGTCCGCCGGACTCGTGTTTCTATGCATTTTTCCCCGTGTAGGGTTAGAATACTGTTCCTAATTGCCTTTCAGATAGGCACGTAAGAGTTCCCCACTTAAATAAGCGTTACATTTCTTAAATTCAAAAATATCTAACAGTACCACATACCTAAAACCTTTAGATACTGGTCGACAAATTGATGCAGCAGCGGTTTATCGGTAGAGGCCCCTCGACATCGCTCCCGTAGATCTAGTGCGTTGAGGGGACTGGATTCAGGAGCCCACGCTGGAGAAGTCAGGTACATTTGTTCGAGGAGAAAGCGCATCAATTCACCCGCTAAAATTTAAGAGTAAATTTGGAAATTATTACAATATTATATTACGAAAGTCCTATAATAATACAATGTAATTACGCACCATTTTCATCAATACGTCGCGTGATAGCTTTTATCATTATTTCATCTCTAAAGTCCAAGTGAAACCTGTCATAATTAACTCTCCAATAAATATCTGAAAAAAAAAATATAATTATAAGGATAACCAATTTTATTTCAAAAATAGAATATAGAATTCTACTGAAGTTGAATGGATATTTAGTTGCAATTAGTGCAACAGATAATTGACGACGTTTGCTATCTGATTTTGAATCTTAAGCGACCATAGAAGTCACACTCCTGAAATTCTACACCAGCTGTACCTATTACTAAAACATGTTACTTACTATCTTTAATTTCACTCAAAGACCCTGTAGTCATGGCTTGCACTAACGCCCTGGTATCCAGGTCGGGTACGATGGTAGCCACGGGCACCAGCGTGGGTACCTCGCTGCCTTCCTTCAGTTCCGCCACAGGCGCCTGCTGGATGTAAGCTGCCGTCACCAGGCTTATGAACATGTCTTTCAGCTTAATTATTGTTATATTCTTCTCCTGAAACGTGTATTAAAATTGTGCATTAAGGCCTTCGTCCATTATACGAGTAGCGAGATCAACGCGAAAGTCATAAGTAACTAGAATGGAGCTTGCTTTGAGCAGAGTTTTCATGTGATCCTAGAGTTGTTTTAGGGTTTCTACTAAACTCTGTCTTTAAACATCTATCAATTTGCGGGATAAGTATTACGAAATCATTCGAAAATTATGTGTTATTTCCTTGCGCCTTGTAATTTCAGTATTAATTGTTTATATTACTGACATTCTAATTCTAAAAGCAACAATATCTTATTTCAAATTATTTATAGACGAAATTCTTAACATTTTTAGACTACCTACCTCCAAACACCTTACAATATATATTTTTTTAAAGCTGGTGTTTGGTGGGTAGTTTGAGCAAGTTGTTGACCTAGGCGCGCGAGCGAGTCGAAATATCCGTATTCTCATAATGTCGGTCACCCGCAGATTTCGCACACTTCAACCAGATAGCATTGAAGATATCATCGAGGGTGTAAAAGAAACCAGTGAAACGCGTCTACAACATTAGCGGTAGCTGAACCTTATTTTAAACGGACATAACTGTGATGCTAATCATGTGGTGTGTAATAATTTCCAATATATTATATTCATTGAAGTTAGACCTTGGTCTTGCCTGATGGAAAGAACAAATAAGGTTTGATATGGAGTATGCATTTCAAGCCCTTCAAGTTAAGGCTCTCAGATGTAATAAAAGTAAAGTAAAACTATTTTGCACCCTATATTCCCTATATTCTCACTTGTGTAAGAATATAAGGCGGTGTGGGTGGCTGGCCATTCAATCCTACACATGGGCACCACTAGGATTACTATCAGGGAGGTGCATCTGCATCTACATGTTATTAACAAATTTATGAGATAGAATAATACACACCTTCAGATTTTATTCAAACAGTAACTCAACAAAGAATGTAGTTTTTCTTGTATTTTCTTTCCTGCTGCCAGTGACCATGACTACCATTACACCAAATTATTGAGTAATCTCTCTAAATATTCAAAGGCTTTAACTGACCTTGTCATCTTTATATTTCATTGCAATGGTGAATAGCAGAACAGTAGCAGTGCAGCAAGCCTGCTGCAACAACTCCTCGATTATAAGCTCCGCCTCACTGCCATATTTGCTCTTTATCTGTAGAAGATACCTGAAAGTTGATGATAAGTGTCACTTTAATTTAGCAAATTGCATAAGGGTTCCGCGGCAGCAGATTTTACATTGCCTCCATTTGTTTACTTTATGTTTAATAAGTTTGAACCTTTTTGCTTTAACTGTCAAATAATAAATTCAAAATTCTTGCAAAAAATCTATTGTTTATAATACTGGGTACCTTATAACAGTATTGTTTTAAGGTTTGAAATATTTATGTCCACATTGTATCACTATGGTTAACAGTTATAAATAAACATAGCCAAAAGGTTTTGCACAAAGTGGTCAGATTGAATGCATACCTGGGATATCTTATCAACAGTAGCACATTATCAGGGACTAACTTATAGTCGGCTATAACTTCATTGGCTGATGGTTCAAATGAAGCCAGGTCAAACTTGAGGAGGGTGCGTAGACTTTCTATCACCTGGAATCAATCAATATTAAGTTTCTTAGGCACTCAATACCATTAAGTGAATCAAATCAAGATTGCTAAGTTGTATATCCACTGAAAATATTGGCAACTTTTATGTTTCACACTGTTTGAAATTCTTCAAAGGTAGGATATAGGATCTTAAGATAGGCAGATATGATGGCAAAGACAAAAATCTGTTGTAGTGCAATTTGGAGAAGTAGCGAATTGTAAAGAAGATTGCCTTTCTCATCAACCTGAAGTAGGAATATAGAGACAAAGAATTGAGTTATAGGTATTAAAGGGAATCTGTAATGGGGTGGTTGAGCTTAAAAACAAAATATCTTGAGGGCTAAAAAACTCCAAATTTCGGTCAGTGTTAATTACAAAAGTCCAGGGTGGACTTTGAAGTAAAAATACTAATATATCACTATGATCTTATATTTGTGTAATACCTGGGTGCGGGTGAGGCCGGTGGTCTTGACTATCATGCCGATAGGCTTGCTGCCATACGTAAACAAATCATCGCCCACTTTCTGCACGATTTCACCAAAATATCGATGCAATATCGCCGACACTACACGTCCCAGCTGATGCGACATTTTCTAATAACTATAGTTTATTAGCATCTAGTCAGTTATAAGATCCCAGTTATACTTAATTATAGTATGAAATTCATCAGACCATATAATTAAAACTCATACCTTTGTGTTAAATAATAATTTAAATTAGTCGTAGAGGTTATGTTCATGTTGTCGTAAATATTTCAAATTCATTCATTTCATTCAATTTCATTCGACTTCATTCCAAGGTAAGACAGACGAGTCAAGTTCATTCATTTCATTATTTTCATTAGTAGATCGCTCCGTTTCACCTGAATTGACAGTCAGACTCCTTACTTCATCGAAAACTTAAAATGAATTCCGTCAATAACGTACTTGCATGAAATAAATTAATCAAGAAATACAATTTAGGTGCATAAATATAACAAGGTCTTTAAAACGCAGATTTTTTGAAGTGTTTAGTGTTTTATTGATTTTGCTAGAGAAAATTGTGTGGCTGCTTGATTGCGTGTATTGAAATTTAATCGGGATTTACCGGAAATACTTAGAATTGTTTACGGTGATTTTATTGAAATAAACCTCTAACATTACTTATGTAATTATTTAATATCTATTCTAATGTACTATTTGTTTTATTAAATACGTTATGTTATACAAATAATAAACTTAATTACGTCCAATGCTGTTGGTTGTGATTGTGTTAGCCGTAGTATGATCATCCCTATTCTTGATGAAATCCTCCCTGTGGTTTGTCACATTCTTAATTTCTCTGTCAATAATGGTGTCTTTCCTAGTGTATGGAAGGACGCCCAAATAATTCCATTGCCTAAAATACCTAATCCTTTATCCTTCTCAGACTTTCGTCCCATTTCCATCTTACCGTTCCTTTCGAAAGTTCTTGAAAATCTTGTTCATGGCCAACTTAGCTCTTTCCTTAACAAAAATAGTCTTCTTAATCCTTTCCAATCCGGTTTCCGTCCTGGTCACAGCACTACGACAGCCTTAGTTCATATTACAGATAGCATCAGGTTGGGCATGGAGGCTGGTAACTTAACAGTATTGGCATTGCTAGATTTTAGCAATGCTTTTAATACTGTAGATTTCGACATTTTCCTTGGCATGCTCGTTTCTCTTAACATATCTCCAACGGTGATTGACTGGTTTCGTAGTTACCTGTTTGGTCGCCGACAACGTGTTGAGTTTGAAGATTTAACATCTTCTTGGTGCAATACTTCTGCCGGCGTACCACAGGGTGGCGTTCTTTCCCCCTTACTTTTTTCGATTTTCATAAATTCAATCTCCGAACGACTCACATCTTCCTACCATCTTTATGCAGACGATCTTCAGATTTATTGTCAAGCTCCTGTCGAAAACCTCTCTGAAGCTTTCAACACAGTTAATGCGGATATGGCTCAAATATTAGACTGGAGCATTAAATTTGGACTTAAGGTGAATCCCGCTAAAACCCAGGTGACTGTCATTGGCAGTTCTAGGATGATCACTAGGATAAACTGGTCGATCCTTCCTTCAATTTCTTTTGATGGGATTGTCATACATCTAAGTGAGAAAGTCAAGAACTTAGGGATCCATATGGACAGGACTATGTCATGGACTGCTCACCTGAAGGAGGTCAGTCGAAAAATGTTTGCTTCAGCATCTTCCTTACGAAGACTACGAAATTTTCTACCAACTGCCACTAAAATTGCGCTTGCACAGTCTCTCCTTCTCCCAATATTAGACTATGCCGATGCCAGCTATCTTGACCTCACTGAAGAGCAATTAGACAGACTTGAGCGGCTTCAAAACTTTTGTATTAGATTTATATTTGGCTTGCGTAAATATGATCATGTCTCTGAATTTCGTACTAAGCTCAACTGGTTGCCTATCCGACTTCGCCGGAATTCTCATATCCTTTCTTTGCTATATAATGTGCTTTTTAATCCATCTACCCCTCTGTACCTTAAAGAACGTTTTGAATTCCTCTGTGACACGCATTCAAGGCTTCTGAGGTCATCGGAAAATCTGGAACTTAAAATCCCTTCGCATTCCACAAAGTTCACTGGTAAATCCTTTTTCGTTCAAGCGGCTCGATTGTGGAATGCGTTGCCACTTACGGTAAGGAGTGCACAATCCGTACAGATTTTTAAAAAGCTTTTAAAAAAACATTATTTGGGACACTAACAGTAATACTTAGTACCTTTTACTTTGTAATAACAAAATTTTGAATGTTGTGTTTGATATTGTATATATATAATATATTGTGTATTTATATTATTTTATCATTACTTGTATAAACTGCTTTAATATTGTTTTTATTTTATTGTTTAAGATTGGTAACTATTTTTTTTTTTTGTACACTGACCATCATAAAATATGCCCGTTATCTTGTCCAGTGCTCAAATCCCTTTGGTTGCCTGGAAGAAATCACTTTCAGTGATAAGGCCGCCCATTGTACATTGTTTATAGTATGGATATATATTTTAATCTGTATTTTTGGTGTACAATAAAGTGTAAATAAATAAATAAATAAATAAACTGAACTCTTATCAATTAAAAAGCTTTATTTGAATTGTCCAAACTGTTTTTGGCGGAGTTTTTGACAGTCTACTGTAGTCCAGTCCAGTGATCCAGTCAATGGAAAGTTGACAGTTGTAAAGATCTAAAAATAAATAAAATAAAATAATTTTATTACAAAAATGAACATAGAAAGCGCTGCGGTTAATATTCTCAAGCGTGGTGTTGAATTAGATACGAAGAAAAGGTACACAGAAGCCCTTGTGTGCTATCAAGAGGGGCTACAAATATTAGTGGACAAAATGAAAGGTAAGCAATAACAAGTTAGGTCTTTGTTTGATTTGAACTATGTTTATAAATTAAGTAGTTAATAGGTAGGTACATATTAGTAATTAGTACCTACCTAGTAATAATTACTATTACCCCGTTTTGTCCCCTTTCGGGGTAAGTATACGAAGCTCTACCAAACTACCATTCAAATATAAAAATGAAAAAATATAATAAAAACTAAAGGATTTAAATAAAGAATTATTCTACAGGTGAGCATGATGATTCAACTAAAGTGTATCTAAGAAAAAAAGTTGAGGAGTATATGAATAGAGCAGAGACAATAAAAAAGTTAGTTTTGCAACAGAAAGAGGCCGGACAGTTTCATGAACAAGTGCACATAGAGAACAATTCGACAGGACACAGTTATAAAGCTCTGTTTGGAAGGTTTCTAGATGATGATGTACACTATGTTTCAGTTGAGGATCCATATATTAGGAACTTTCATCAGGTAGGTAAAAAAATATATAGTGGATTCCATTAATAATGACCTTGGTTGTAACGACTTTTCGGTTATAGCAATGTCAGACTTATGTATCTTGAATTTAAAGCATACTTTCGTAGGAAATTTATTCGGTAATAGCAACTTCAATTTCGTGTATCACGACTATTGTTTTAAACCATTTGTGACAGATTCCTAGAAATACCATGTGAATATTGCGACTGAGTCGGCAAAGGAAAAATTTTGGAGTGTTTTGAATGAAAATCCTAAAAAAGAACTAAACGTTTCAACAATGCAATATAACACAGTTTCACCTTTTCAATAATACCGGTGTACAACATACATTGTTCGATAAATAAATAAATATATGTAGGTACATGACTTTCTGCTCTTTTGGATTTAGCGACTTCCGTGTATAGCAACTTTAAAGTGGTCCCTCCAACGTCGTTATAACCGAAATCTACTGTATCTATATTCATTTGCTTGACTGATTTATTAAAAATAACAGGCTTAGTGAAAAATGTAATTGAATACAATCATATTCTGAAAAAATAATTTAATTTTGTTAATAAAGGTCCAAGATATAAACATTTAAAGTTTTTGGTGGGGATTGAAAGGGGATGCTTTGTCCCTTTCCCTCAAAACAAGTGTTCAGTAAGCCAATGTTGAACACCTTACCCTATTTTTCAGTGCCAGAATTTCCTAAGGCTATGTGAACTGCTAGTGCGATCATGTAGAAACCTTCAGTTGATTGAGTTGATCACTTCCAAGGATGGAAGATCAGAGGGAGACCAGCGGGAATGGTTTGGAAACTTAAGTAGTGACTTGTCGAAATACAGAGTGCAACTTATTGTTAAGTATTCTGACACTCTACATGACCGCCAGATTACGTAAGTATTTGATGTGTAATAAAAATATTTGTAAAGCTAATATAGTAAAGCTAACTTAGACCTTACATAGAATACGTTTGGCGTAGCGGCTGAGCGATCGGCTTCTGCGCAACGTGTTGTGGGTTCGATTCCAACACGAAGCAAATATTTGTATGATCTACAGGTAGTTGTTCCGGGTCTGGGTGTTTGTGTTCATATACGCACCCACGATACAGGAGAAAATCCTAGTGTGGGGCAATGTTTTTTTAAGACAATTAATTAATTAATTAACTTTTATGGAATACCCTTAGCAGGTTTCATTAAATTGTTTTTCCTTGCCTACAAATAACTGTACCTATGTCACTGAAGTTAGTCGTTCAGAATGGTTCAGTTCCGAAAATCACTGATTTTGATATTTTTTAAATAATATCATGATCAATTACGACGATATTTTTTTAAGACCAATAGCAAGTAACAAACATTTGGAATTTTTTACAATAAAAAACAAGCAGCCATTATCATATAATGGTGAATTACATAGTGACTTTCACTTCCTCCAAAGCCCTGGAACACCATTCATACACTACCAAATCCTTGAAATGTTGTATTACTTTTAAACGTATTCTTCCTTTCTTCTATTCCAGGTTAAGTTCAGGCTGGATAATTAAAATTGGAAGAGGTTTAGACTACTTTAAGGCTCCGGAAAATAAATTCTGTTTGGGTGTCTATGACCTAGATTTAAGACCATGCCATGAGACCACAGTGGACATAGTCCACTCTAAAAATATTAAGCAATCATATGGATGATAAATAATGATGGACTGATCTTAGAATAACATACAATTAATTAAATCAAAAACTATTTTTATAGGTATAACTTTTTTTCTTTAATAATGTCCCGTTCAATATTTTTTTATTGCCGCCCCACTGATGTCGGCTCCATACATTGGCCCCAACGTCAGTAGCAATGCTACTCCTCTCCAATGTGTGGGTTAGTAAAATAGCATTTTCAGAAGCACCCATGTAGCTTGCTGATGCATTTGATTGGTGTGCTTGATAGTGCCAACATGTGGAGCCAGTACGATTTTCTCTTGTACTGTGTGTGTGTTTACTAACACAAATTTCATATGCACATTAAGATCTGATGAATAACGTAGGCTATAATAATGTTTTTAACGTGGGAGAGCCATGCTTCGGCACGAATGGGCCGGCTCGACCGGAGTGATACCACGCACTCACAGAAATCCGGCGTCAAACAAGGTTTACGTTGTGTTCCGCCGAGTGAGTGAGGTTACCGAAGGCCCAATCCCCAATCCCCTTTTAAAAGGCGAGCAACGCACTTGTGACTCACTGATAGGCGATCCGTCTGTTCGTTTGTTCCACTATCCCTTAAAAAATAAATGTTTGTTCTGTTCGGGGATCGAACCCGCGATAGCGGATCCAATTTATCGGAAGACCTACTATTATAATTTCTTCGAACACTCAATACTCCTTTGATGCGATTGTCGAATCGTACATCCGAGTCGGAAACAGTGCCAAAGCTTTTACAATTTCATTGCCTTTTCGATTTTCAGTTATGCTCTGCATTAATTAAATTATTAAAGATATGAAAGCCGTACTTATAAGATAGTCGTTCGCGCTGATAGCTCTAAAAAGACTGGTTTACATTATTAGTGAATCGAATGAATACGATCGGACAGTGTGATCAGACAATCTGAAACAGAATCTACGTGTATTCATGACCTCTTGTAGGATTAGAGATTATGGGGAAATTAAATTAGATTGTTTCTAAAGAGTGGTAAATTCTTAATAATATTATAAACTTCAAAGTTTGTGAGTATAGGTGGATTTTTGTTACTCTTTCAAGCCAGAACGGCTGAACGGATAGCCTGGAATAACTGTTTATCCAGGTCGGACCCAATCCTGAAGTCCACGCAGACAAAGCCGCGGGCAGAAGCTACTTAGATATAATGCTGGATTCTTTTAGGTACCTACGTAGGAAGTGAGGAACCATACCCATAGATTCCGGCTTTTCAGTTCTCTTTGACGTTTCTGGAATTGCCTTTGTTCCGGCCAAGCACCTTGTTAAATAAGGTACGAAGTGTTGTGTTGTGTAAGTGGAATCCTTAAATCAAAAACTTACTGACCGCTAAGATACTTGCTGGCCGCTGTTTCTTTAGAAATAAGTCATCCATTGAATTTCTTTTTAAAAAGAGTAGAGTGTCTTTGATTTCATTTTCTGATTGACGGGCACATGACGGGCAGTTGAATTTGTAATTTATGCTCCATTGGCATTAGTGATTTTTTTCTACGAACGAACATTACCAGCTTTTACCAGACTATTGATATAGAAATCAAAGAAATAATTATATTACACTACGATATTTTAACCCATATTCATCCCCTAAAAATGTGCCTCACCGAAATGGCAAATAAATTTAAATCCTACAATAAAAATTTCTTTTTGACGATGAACAAATTCTTGCTTCTCGTAATATTGATGTTGACTTTTGTCCTGGTTTATCTTTTACGTTCGCTACTCATCGATGAGGTATGTAAGATATTGAAATGCTTATTATGTTTCTACGTCGGTACTTTTAGCGAGATGTCGGACATCGCAAGGCAAGATACCTTCTCGATATGACAAAGCCAGGAAGGTTGGTAAGTACGTAACAGCTAGCAGCATAGGAACCAGGCGATAAGACGGATGGATCTACTCTGAACTGGTAGCTGTGACTCGTTGCTTTAACAAATTCTTAGTGTCCTATGTGTTTGCACTAGGTATACTGCTCTGTTTCACGTAGTTTTTGAGTTCACCTATCGCCTCTTGAACGAGGCGGGAGGACTATTTACCCGACTACTTTTTTAAGTTAGTAGTGATAATACATTATACAACGATTAGGAAATACAGTACCCACTGTATACTGCTCTGTTTCACGTAGTTTTTGAGTTCACCTATCGCCTCTTGAACGAGGCGGGAGGACTATTTACCCGACTACTTTTTTAAGTTAGTAGTGATAATACATTATACAACGATTAGGAAATACAGTACCCACTGTATTTCTTAAACGTAATTGTACGTAAATGCGTAATTATGAAATTACCTATGAATATGGGTATTCATAGGTAATTTACGCATGTCACTTATAATCCCATGAACTAATTGAGTAAAGGTATTATTTTACACAATGTTAGGGTTCACACGTGTGTCGTCCAGTTCCGGACGTTATGGTTATGTAAGCTACCGCAATCACTGCCTGTGATGGGGAAGATTTCTTTCAATTCTATCTTTAAAAAAAAGCATGCCTTTATGCCAAATAAATACCATAAACATTTACTATAATTGTAATAATTTGTATTTTTTTTATGGGATAGGAGTGCAAACGAGCAGACGGATCACCTGATGGTAAGCGATTACCGCCGCCCATGGACACCCGCAACACCAGCGGAGTCACGAGTGCGTTGCCGACCTTTTAAAAGGGGATTGGGCCTCCGGTAACCTCACTCACTCGGCGAAACACAACGTAAGCGTTGTTTAACGCCGGTTTATAGGAACAACACGGAAACTGCTTAGAATTTTCTAGCAAAATCAATAAACATCTCATCGCTTCTATTATTTTTATTTCAGGCGCTGTTTCTATTGATGTTTGTAGGAGTTATCTTATTGATGGTACATGTAATAAGGACACCCAAATCATATACCATGTGGAATATCAAGCCACCGGGGACTGCTCAGGAGCACAAGAAACGTAAAGCCTAACTGGTTGATGATTTTATGGTGTTTTAGTATTTTGCAAATACAATCATGTTGAAAATATTATTCTCGTTATTCGATTTATTATGATCAATAAAGGTTCCCAACTATATAATTGTATGTTTCTTTTATGTTAGGTTAAAAGTTGCAGTTTGATTTCGTTTCAGAGGAAAGAGATACATACATTCACGCTCTTTTCCCATAGGGGTACCTATGCAGAAATAACGGAACGCCACTTGTTACGATTCTTGCACCTCTTTAGGTACCTCTTTTGCTTCATCCACAATGATACATCTTCTCAAGAAAGGGATGTTCCAAATTATTCGGCTCGTGGAAGACGTAGGTGCTGTTCCTGAGCTTATTTATTTATTTAAACTTCATGCATCTTAAATAATACATCGGCGGACTTAATGCCTTAGGTATTCTCTACCAGTCAACCATAACCACCATAATATAAAGAGTTTAGCTTACCAATTCACTTATTGGTCAACTGCCTGCTAGAACTTGGAAGTGAGAACTGGCAGCTCAAATCAGCTACACAAATGATATCTTAAGAACCTTCAATTAAAAAACCAAAATTAAGTCGATAATATATTTTATTATAAACATAATATAACAGTGGCGGGCGCCGCATATCGCAATTTCTTTACAAACATTACGTATACATGTATAAAGTAGGTACAATCGTCAATCTTGGAGGTTGACCGTTTTCCATCCTTATTATCAAGTGCATAATGTCGAAAAACGATTAACTACCAACATATTTCACGGTACATCACTAGCTATCTCTAGTTTACAACAAAGTTAAGGTGGTATCGAATTAAATACTACTTATGTGTTGTCATGTGACGTGAACTGGTAAATATAATAATAAGTAGGAAAATCAATCGTAATACAAAACAATGAAGACCTTAATTACGAATAGAATAATACCACCACACCTGTATTTCCCGAAGGGTTCGCCGGTATGTTTAAGTCCCATGTAAATATGGGCGAGCCTATTACCATCTCAATCTTTGAGCCGCTACTGATAATATAAGTCTAATAGGCAGTTTATGAATAGAATAGGAATAAACAGAACAGAATAAACAAGAATATAATTTTTGACGAATAGAAAAGAGAAGTTAAAGTGAAAAACTAGGTAGGTACCTATTTGTTAGGAAATTTGCAGTTATAGGTGCAGGTATATGCCCTATAAATGGCAATATGCTCGTCCCCTATGATGAGCCAAAGAGTCAGACGGTTTATTCTACCATTTTTCATAATTATGATCTATTTAGCCTCGTCCATAGAGAGGCACATAATGTATTATATCTGTTTACTTACACACAAAAGTGTGCCATTAAATACATGTTATGTATGATTGTGAAAGTGCCAAAAACGTGCCAAAGTACGGACGAGGCTATGATTGCCTTCACACTGGAGTTTGTAGCGTTTTACACATTGTAAACGTCGCATAAACGCAATATTTGTGTATTTTACAAGCGTTTACGCAGCATTGTGTCGTGAGTGCGCCGTATAAACGCTAGTGCGAAGGAGGCCTAAGAGGTTCTTTCAATTATAATCTTGCCATTGTTTTGTATTACGAGAATAATAAGTGCAAAATAAGTAATTAAAAATAATGCCTTTACGTAAAGCTAATACAAATGATGAGGACTAGTTAAAGTAATTTCATGAAAGTATATGGCCTCTGAACTAAACTAAGTATTCAGGATAAATAGTATTAAGAATAAGTATATGTACAATCACGCTATTTACAAAGCCAATTATGTACTTCAGTACTAATTTAAGTTATAGTAAAATTTTATATACAGCAACACTTGCCCAAGTGGAATGTACTTATGGCAATATCGATTTACCTAAGTACAAAACCGTAATAAGTTTAAATACCTAGTAAAGTCCAAATCACCCTTTACCATAAGTATCAAATATCATATCATAAGGAATTTAAAAATGTCACATAAATTTCTATACAATTTTATCTATGAGATTTGAATCAATATTGGAAATTTGTTTTAAACACCATAATATTAAGTTCACAATTATCTGACAGTCTATAAAATATCATAGTTAAGTAAAAATATCATAATTTTTTTTTATGGGTTTTAAATTGAGATAATGTATAGGTACATTTAATTGCTTGTGACTGACTGTACCTGGCCAAGCCCGCGTTTTCATGCATTTTTAAGAGTAAAATCAAGTGATAGACATCATAATGTTATTTAAAATTAATATCCTAGGTAAATATCAAAATCAATGTTTTTGCCAAAGGAGTATGACTCTGGACAAAATATACATCCACGAAGTCAAATAAATAGCCATGATAATCAAATTTAATTACCTACAATTATCGATTTCGAGACGATAAACACTCTATTTTATAGTAGTATAATCTCAAAATCGATGTCAAATTAACAAATCGATTATTGACTCTACCTAATAAGTTCTTCACGAGTTGGATAATTTATTTAGTCAAAAATTTATATTTTTTAGAATAAACTCAGTCTCTGGAGAACTATATTCGAGTTAGGTTAAAATAAAATAGATCTAGAATGTTCTAGCCACATGCTTAAAATGTATCGATTACTGTATAATCAACAAATGGAATCAATACATTTTTTTTTCAGATTTGGTTTCTATAAATCAAGTAAGTAGTTGTCTTTATCGTTTCCGACTTCATTAATGTGAATATTATTAAATTTTATCTTTTGAATGTCCTTTCGATTTCGTTATAAAATTTTAATTAACAAGCAGTAAATCTGCATTCCTAGGCAATGCAGGTCAAATTCTTCGTTTTTCCAGTTCAAAATGCAGATCCAACATTGTAAAACGTGATAGTACTAGACGTAGCTCTCTTTCTTAGCAGAGAACAACATCAGTGACTCCATTAAATGTGGTTTGATCATCTCTTCAACATCCTTGTCGTCATCGAAGGCTTCCGGGTGATGTTTGTAGATAGTCCTGAGCGCCTTCAGGCAATGTATCAGGGTCTGGTCCGGGTTGGTGTCCAGAGCTGGCCGCGTTCGCTGCATCCTTACCAACTTAGTAAGGAGAGGAACGCCTTCCAGATGCACCATTTGGAGGGCCACGTCAGGTATGACTGAGAGCCTGTAGACGAATAGGAGTGATTTGAATAGGAATGTTTGTATGCATTTGATAATGGTCAGTTATTCCGTTAGTGACCGGGAAGTCAACCTTAATAGTTTGCCATAATCTATTGAGTTAACTTGGAAAAAAATCAAATGTTCTAGAGACGAAGGGAAAGGTTACTGATTCTCTCCTTAGTGTAAAATATGCACTGGCCACCAGATGAGAAACTGCGTAGCACGTCTTACCTATTTGCTGTTTGTAGGATTGTCGGTGCAAGTGTTGGATCAAGACCTGCTTGGATCGAGTAGACACAAGTACAAAATTAAGTGTCCGATAATATCCACCATCATTCCAGGTAGTTGGCATTTTACACGTTATAGTTGATCTCAGAAGTGAACGAGATTAATTTGAATTTGAAGCTTATATCGGTGTTATTTGAAGTTATACGATGCAAGTAGATTTTTTTTAAATGTATTGTTACCTAGCAATAGCTTCGGCAGCATGGCAGTGCAGCCTGGCCTGCGCGCGCAGCTCGGCGGCGCGCGCGCAGGCGGCGGGCGCCGCGCGCACGAAGCACACGAGCGCGGCGCTGCACGACGCCGTGCGCGACAGCAGCAGGACGCAGCGCGGGATGCGCGACAGGGACGCGACCAGGGACGCGGTTTGTTCCTAGTACATACATTTTCTTTATAAAGTGCTGTAAGTAGATACTTACCATATTATGTTGTTTGTGTTGTCTGTAAATGTATCTTTTTATTGTCTTTATAATAGTTTAAGTAAATTAAGCTTATATATGGTAAAATAATGTAGAAAAGGAAGCATTAACGATACATGATAATTTGACTCAGAAAACACACGATGACTTACTTGCAAGAATACGGAGATGTTTGGCCCTCGTCGCTTGACAGCTTCCAGCAGCCGCTCGACCGTCCGGTGCTTGGTGATGACCTCCACGATGTCAGACTTGGTGGCGCTGGTGTCCTCTTCTTTGCGCTCCAGTTCCAGTTCGCGCACCAGGTTCACAAGGCATGCGGTGCACAGCAGGAGCAGCTGACAGCAGTCCGTGCGGGACAAAATGCCTGGAGAAACATATAATTTTTTATTTATTTTAATATTTTATGTTCATGACAGACCAAAAATGAGATTCCGTGATGACTTTGATGATGTTTTATTGTCCATTTGGCACAGGATCGATATAAATGGAGCCACGAGAGCTCTTTGCCCAACACTAGGTTACAGGCTAATTGTAATTTAAGTATTCACTATAGTGGAATTCCTGTAGATGCTATGAAGTGTCACGAAAACACTAATACACATACTTAGAAATTTCCCCGAGAGATTGACCTCAAATAGCCAATCGGACAGAGACACTCGCAACCGCAACCTCATTTATTTGCGCTCTCTAGAACTCTGCCCCGCACCCCTTCCACCCTCGTTGCGTGGGGTTGATGACGCTTTAAGAATGTATGTTGCTATTCAGGTGAAATCCTAATAGGAGTCTATGAGTTGGTAAGGTTTTCGAATTCAGAAATCGAAGACAGACCTCTCCTCTCTCTCTCTTTCTTGATTCTCTGTCTTATGGAAAGTTTATAGAGAATCTTATAGGAGATCTATCAATCGCTAAGACTGAACCCAACAATTTAGATTATGGTAGGTAATCATAAAAATACGAAATATTATTGCGTTAGTGTCGATTGTAAATTGTGATTTCTATAATAGTCGATGTACAGTGAGGCAGTTTTTATTATGTGTGTTTTATTATATTAGATGTATTGAAGTGGAAAATTGATTTAGTTTTTACCGTAGGCATAGAGTTCTTATTGGAATCTGTATAGTTTTTTTAGATTTTGAGGTTCATATTTTTTGTGTAGGTATTTGGTATTAATGTGCTAAAGCTGTTCCAGTGATGTAGGTCACAAGCGAGACTGCTGACGTGAGCGCCTGGGTTCGATTCTCGGGTCGAGCAAGTGGTTTTCTATAAAATTTTTGGCATCTAGCTCGGAGTTTGGATTACTATCCGATTAATAGTACCTATAGGTATCTAAAAATATATCCATCGTCTGTCTAACTCTTCAGAGATCGCAGGCGTGATATACTTATTATTATGTTTTGCGAATATTTTATAATAATCCTGTGCATTGCCAATTCTTAGTCTTACCTGTAAGTTTATCAATAATGTTGTCCAGGTACAGATGCAGCTGCGTCAAGTCGTAGTGTCCCCTCAGCCACGGCGCGGTGATTTGTGTGAGGACGGTGATCGCCTCCCGCATCTGAGGCTCAGGATTCGACCGGTCTGACAAAATATCTGATAAAATTTCGATGCCACCTCCCTGGAGACAAAAGAAAGAAGTTTGTGCTAAACGCGTTCAGCTTGACATAATTTTGTCGTCACATTATCCCGTCTCGAGCCATAGCTTAGATATGAGATAAACGAGACAAACTTGCGACATACTTTTGTATTGTCTACCTGACTGACTGAAATACACGGAATGCTAGAATACATATTCGGGCAAAATAATCCGAATAAGTATTTTATCCATATTAATTTTTAGTTTGTATTGTAAGTGTTATATTATTATGTAGGTAGGTTTAGTTAATTCAGATCTCCGTTTTCAAAACAAATTAAGTAGAAGTTCTTACCTCTTCAAATTGTTTAACCGCATCTCCGGTGACACATACCGTCGCAAGCGCACGTAACGATAGAGCTTTTATAGAGCTCTTGTTAGACTCGATGATCGCCGTCAACAACGCTCTGGGCACGGCGCAGTCCACAAACGGCAACTCAGTAATATTCTTCATGATTTTAGCGCATTTCTCATGTAGGGAACTTTCCGTTGAATCGCCCAACATAGCTAAGTGCCCTATTGAAGTTAAGGTGCTCTTGAGAATCATGTCTGATGGCGGCTCTTCGATGATTGACACCAGCGTCTACAGGAATAAGATTTTTGTTGTGAGATTGTTTTTGAATATCGGAAAAATTATACTTAACGTGAATGTTTACACAATATGTTAAAGTAATGCTGCGAAAATTTGGTCTCTCGGGTTTGACGTAGTGTGTGAACGAAGAAATGCGGCATTTTATTTATCACCTTTCATATAATTTAATTGAGTTACTTATTTATTTTCTCTTCAGAGAGAGCCTTTTGGTTTATGATGTATCATCATGATCCGAGTTCAAAGACCAAATATCTGTTAATATTCTGATTTATAATTAAGCAGATTCAAATTGGAACATCGCTAACGGTGCGGTGAAGACAAACATCCTTATAAAATCTGATCGCCAAAAACATCTTGAAGGTGTTACAGCTACTAAATCAGGGTTATGGACTTCTCAGTCTAAGAATCTAGTACTAAGATTGTAATTACCTTCATCTGTTGTACAAGCACAGCCTTAGTCGTCTCCAAGAAGATCTCGATTAAAGTATCCAGATGTTTCAGCACCAAATTCCATTCTGGGTTGCTCTCATTCAATTCTACCTTTACATCTTCCCCTACATCTATTAGCTTCTGTAGATACAACTGTAGAGACTTCTTAATCTTGTCCCATCTCTCTGGCGTTTCTCCCGGGGGCTTCGTGTTTAATGTAATGCTGTGAGCTAGTACAAATTCATTGATGTTAGCGACCAGCAAACAGATTTGTTCTTCACTTGACTTGCCTGATTCTATTTGCCTGTAAAAGAAGTGAAAGTATTCTTTAAGTACATATCTACATTATGCATTCAATATGCTAATTGTTATTGTGAAAAATAGTTGCTTCCACGAGTATGGATGTAGGTGAAATGATAATGTAGATATTTTTTTTACTCCGAACGTTGCGACGGCAGCTATTGGTATTTTTAATGGAATCAAAATCTATCTTATGATGTAGTAAGTAATAAATTAAATTGCAGTCACAAATAGAGGTTGTGATTTGATCGATCTTGATGTTCTTTATCGTATTCTTTCTCAATACATCAGGAGTCAAGACACAAGTTCTGCATATATGTAGCATTACTTTGCTTTCTTTTGTTTCTTAGTTAAAAAGATTTAGTAATATCTCTATCTAATAGATAGCCTAAATAGCTTAATCTTAATATTAGATCCTTATCATAATAATTCTTACCTTAGAACATCACTATACTGGTGTACAATGATCTGTCCGTGTGTCTGCACCTTCTTTATATTCCCAGTAATGGTGGCTGAGCTTGCAGACACCAGGGCTTTCATCTCAGCACCCAGCGGCTTGCTCTGCAGTGTGGTCATGCACTCGTTTTCGCACGACCCTACTAGGTCGCACAGCCAGTATTGTACAGGCTCTGGCTTTCTTTCGCATAGCCTTTCTAGGCATGTCTGGTCTATCGACCGTTCCCGGTAGAGGATTTCGTTTTGGTTGTTCAGTACTATTCTGGAATGGAAATTGCTGTTAAGCAATGATATTGTATTAGATTTTATGAAATGATCATGAAACAATTATGAAATGAAAACACAAGATATAATTCAATTTTGATCAAAACTTTCTATTGCGATTTGCGATTCAGGCATTCCAGTAATTCAAGGTAGGTATAGAGTAGGTACCTAATGTAAATACTAATATAGACATGTATAATCGCAGAATGTGCTACTTACTATGCTCATTAACGAAACGAAACTCCATAAAAGCATTTACAAGAACTTGCATTGCTTATTTACTAATGAGGATGTTAGTCATTCAATAATGTACCAAGATAAAGGTTTTTAAGTGGTTGACCTTTTAAAATTAGTTGACACTGGATATTGAACTAAATGTAATTGTTGTATTAAGGTCAATCATTAGTGTTTACATACAAAGACAAAGGTTCTTTAAATATATATCGGAACTTATTTAAAAAACACTACCGGAAAGAATGGAATTAGTTTCAATAATGACAATTGCAGTAAATTTTTATCTTTATTGGTTTTGGCAGGTTAGATTTCCTATTGAGGATCAATATTTCGTGCTTACTAATAACTGCCATAACTAAAGCAGATGAAGCCTGTTTTCATAAAATTGATGCTTTAAAATAGTATGTATTGAAAAAATGTTGAAAGAAATAAAATTATATAGGGACGTATAAAGGACACTTACCCACTATTGAAGTTTTCCAACAGATTGACTCTTCGAGTATTTTTCCTATCACTCGTTGGAATGTCCATGAACTCATGAGGAGTTAGCATCTTCGGCGTCGACGTACATGCCAGGTTTAGCTGGACATCCACGAAATCCATCTCTCCTTTTAACTTCTCTCTTTTAGAATCATGTGTTAGATTCTTATTTGTGTTGGAATCCACTTCATATGGTGTTTTCTGTTTGTCCTGGAACTGCGGTGGGGGAGAGATCCGTTCATTCTTGAGATAATCTTCTTCAGGTTTACCTTTTGCTGTTAGGTTTAATTCGCTCTCAGTAGCAACTAGTCTTTCGTTATAATGGGGTATCAGCATTTCTTCAGGATGTCCAACTATTACCCAAGAATCTTGGTCTTTAGATCTTGGTAGACCTAGAGATGGTACTCTACTCCCAGTTAGATGACCACCAGCATGGCTGTCGACGACACTAGGCTTTTCCCTTTTGGGAAATATTCTAAACAAATCTTTCGTTCTGTCTCCTTTGGTAGCCATCCGCTGCTTAGCTTTAGGTCCTGCTTTCTTATTAGGTTTTAAATGAAGACTATCCATTATATTCTTTCCAAGTATGGCTTTGGCAGGTTTGTGTATTTGTTCATTTTCGTAAGATATTTCATTGTTTGGTAAAGCTTCTTCATCTATATATCCTAACGAGTGATAGCCTTCCTGGATGTCTAGGATTTGCTGGTCTAACCTCTGCGCTTCGAAGTTAAGAGATTTGTTTAGCCTATTTCTTTGGAATTTAGGAGTTGTTGATATCGGGATGTTCTCCTCATTTGATAAGCTTCGTGTGTACTCTACTTTTGTTGCAGAGGTTCTTTCCGTTGGTATGTAGGATATGTTTGATATTGGTGTCCGGACTCTGGGCTGATTATTCACTGCTATTTGGTTGTTATCCTCTAGCTTCAAATATTCTAAACTGTCATCAGACTTATTCTTACTAGTTTCCAAATCCTTTACTTTAGCTACTTTAATAACTTTGGTGCTATCGCTTTCTGTACTTGATATGAATGACTTCTTGGCCGGATACTTTTTCGAGGGACTTATAACATTAATGTTTTTAACTGGTACGTCTTTGGTATCTTTTTGTATTGCACTTTTATTTGTTATGTTATTCTCTTTGTTACTAACGTTACTGGTAGATGAAATTTTAATGTCTACTTTGTTATCAGTTTTAACCTTAGGTTTACTGTTCAAGTTATTATTTAAAATATTTTTCGAGTTTTCTTTATTCGCCTTTTCGTTGTTTATATTTTTCGGTGTTGGATATTTTTGTTCTATTTTATGTACATTTTCTGTGTCTTTATCCTTCAATAGTTCCTTGTGTTCTTCGTCTTGATGTATTTCGCAATACTTCTGCAAGTCGTATGGAGTCTGTATGACACTGCTGCTTCGCAGTCGGGGCTTCGGCGTCGGCATACCACAACTGACATTGTCAGGCATTCTTGCATTGCTAGCATCGATTTGCGAGGTGTTTTGAAAATCTGCCGCTTGTTTTACAGTAATATTTTGGTTGTTGTTTGAATCGCTGCTGCTTGAAGATTTATTGTTGTCAGTAGCCTCTGGGCACTGATAGTACTGTGAGGGGGGCGGAGAGCTGTCTGAATCTGAGAAACCAGAATCCTGGCTCTTGTGGCTTCCGGGGCTACCGTGACGTAGAGGCCATTGGTTCATCTGTATGGGTTGCGCGATGTCATCGGCGCTATTGTTTTGCGGTTCATCAGGCTGATGAGCTATCCAGTGAGGTAGTTGGGGCTCCCACTCAGGATCGTCTCGTACACGATTGTTTCGGTTCCACTCGGGCTGCGCCACCGGACTTCCTACGTTCGGCGGTGAATCACCCCACCATACTTTGCTGCGCGTTCGTTGAAAATTGGACATCCTGAAAAAGGAAAAAATCGATAGGTAAATGACTCGTGGGAACAGCGTGTCTAAGGTGGTGCGTTTAATGATCGGTGTCAGTGACGTAACGTCTTGGTCCATTATGAGCGGGATCGGAGGTACGTGCCCGCGGTGCGTGACGCCCGGTGCCGTCCGAGGTCAAATTATCTCGTATGTAAAGTTTGTTTTGTTTTTGTTTGATAGTCATGGGAATTTGGTACGCCTATTGTTGATTGCTTACAATAGTTAAAGAAAAAAGTGGTAAAACACAGTCCAAGGCGGTATGACGCGTGCTTTTGAAATAATAATAATGGTGGCATATCACGAGAGTCTGCGCCGGGGCCGGTCGGCAGATGTTAAAAACCGTTGCAGAGGCTATTGTGCACAGAATGCAAGGGCGTTCACACATCACAGTGATTTCTCCCCTTCGATTTGCGTTGCACACATAAATAATAACTCTCCTGGTATTGAGATTTGCTTCAAAGTTTACTAAGAAGATTTGTTACGGTCGGATGATTCATTGAATACAAAATTCTTACTCCATGCTACCAAACTTATGTTTTTGTTGTATTTTGTCTTCATCAATTGAGCACCGGAAATAGTTAAACGCTTGTTAATGCTGAACCTTTGAAACATGCATCAGATTATCAGTTAATTCAAACAATACAACTATGAAAACAGAATCCAATTTCGTGCAGTATTTTTTTCGTAATTCGCGTACAATCATAAACAGACAAACAAAAACTCTAAAGATTATAGTTATTCAGTCTGACTTCTAGTAAGTATATAAAATATTTATTAAACATTATATAAGTAGATGTTAATTATAAAGACTCATACTGGGTCACTTATGTTAATATTAAACATTGAAATGAAGTACTTTTTACTGATTTTATCCAAGAAACGTCGGGAATTAAATAATACAACACGTTACACGATCCAAGATCCAAGTTGGTCTGCATGTTTATTATTTGCGGTGATAATAATATAAAACAATGTCCAGTTTGTCGGCATCTCAGCTTTGGTTAAGTATGCCACGGCTTGCGGTCGTCTGACTCAACCGACTATCTGATTCATTAGTCTACTCTAGCATTAGGTACTACTAAACACACACCCGGTGTTAGTCAGTGGATAGACTTTGATTCATTAGTCTTTTAAACTGTATACGACTAAGCGTATTGTCTAGAGTGTTTTTTTTTTCAGACAGGCATCCACAAGAGCGGTCTCAATTGCGAGAACCTAAACTAGGATTTTATTCTTAAAGTAGTACCTATTCTAAATATTTCAAAAGTATAGGCTTTAAAAAAATGAGTGACTGTGGAAAATGTCTTAAGGTTTCAAGAAAGACTTAACTTCCACGGTCTTCTTTTTCAATGTTGGTTATTGGTTTTATTTTATTCGGTATCAATCAAGTCCCGCCAGAATCAGGACGTCTCGCAACGCTGGAACCTATCTGCTAATGTTAAGATATTTATTTAATGTTGGCAACATTTAGCGGTCATAAGAATATCACTTGTGCTTTATGTGTCGATTGCACACTAGGCCTAAATTAATGGGACAACTTGTAAACAGATACTAGGTAACACCTTGGATTGACTCATTATTTGTGCAGTACGGTAATTACCAATGTATTAAATACCCATATCTATAATATCTTATAACTGGTAGCAGGCTTCACCTTTAATTAATTGGAATATAACGCCATCACGCCTTTATTCCCCGAAGGGTTAGGCAGAGGCGTACTAATGTACACCCACAGTTCTCCGGTATGTTCAGGTCCCATGTAATAGGGAGCGAGCCTATTGCAATTTAAATCCAGACTCCGAGCTGCTACTGAAATTTTCATAAAAAAACCCAATAACACTTTGCTCGACCTGGGGCTTGAACCCAGGAACTCTAGCGTAGCAGTTGCGCTAGGGACTACTAGACTAATGAGGCAGTCAATTGGAATATATCTTCATAGATATAGGTACATGAAAGTGAAATTAGGTAATTTTCCTTTGATTATTTGGCATAGCTTGTAGCTAACGCAACTTTTTTACGCAACGAATTCAAATGATTGAATTCGAACCGAATTTTGATCTGTTCGATTTCGGTTTTTAACTGAGTCACACTATTTTCATGTTGCATTCATTCATTCGTATTATTTAAACAAATATTATACCAATTAAACAGATAACACTCGAGTGATCAATAAAGAATGTATCATATAGTTAAATATGTAACAGAAGTGATGGGTAGCATCGCCATGAAATCTGCAGGCTTAAGATGTAAGAAGTTTGCCCAACCAAAATGACACACTAAGGCGGAGTACTGGTTTCTTTTTCTCATTCTGTAAGGAGGGTTAGTGTTAAAAAACAGAAGGTTACGAAAGGTAACAAAAAACGTATTGACAAATAGAATATGAATACGAACACTGAATGATAAGTGTTTATGTAAGTATTTATTGCCATGTAAATAATATGTATATTACTGTTCTAACAATTAGCATATAAGCTCTAATCTTCATTGCGAAGCCCTATGGCGAAATAGGTACGGTCTAAAACTGATTACGATAATTAATACAAAGTTGTTAAGTATTGTCAATTATGAGGAACTTGTTTCAAATGCGCTTTCAATACTTAATTGCGTCTCATGACTAAAATTCAAGTACTCATGAAAACAAAGTACCTAAACGAAACTGACACTAATCTTTAAAAGTTGATACTCAAGACTCAAATAATAAATAATTATACAGTATGTCATCTTATCAGAATAGAAATAATAATATTCGTTTTATTTAAAACGTTTCAAAGTAATTCAAAAGGTGTCCATTCAAAGTAATTCAAATGTGTATCCTAAATTCGTTCGGAAATGCGGGATAACGATAATTAACCGATACCGCTACATGTGTAGGTGCCCCTATTGCTGGAATACGAACAAAATTCAAAAATGGAATTGTATTTCTTTGATACCCACGGGTACCCGAATATTGAGTTCTTAAAAAATCAACCACATGATGATTTCTTTTACTTTTGATTGCAAATTGAAATACAGACGTGATGTTATGATTTAGAATTGTATGTATTGTTGTCACCTACATAGGTAGAGTTCCTAAGCTAACGAACTCGTCCCTCCTGTGGTCGTTACAGGCGATAAAAGGATTACTTGTTGGTAATAATAATGGTCTTGTTAGATCAGAAACAGCATAAACCTGTGTATATTAGATAAGTGATTATAATGCTATTCAAGCTGTTTGCTAGATTTAAAGTCTAGTAACGTATCGATGGTGGAAGACTTTTGGAATATTCTCATAGAGAATGGTTTAATACATGTCCTCATTTTGATTGCAGGTGCTATTGCGTTATTAGAAATAGGTATCATCAACATTATTGATAAGTAATAGCATAAGTACAGTTTTATTTGGATTAAAAAAAAATTGTTCTAATAAAATGGAGCATTGTTTATTTTTTAACGTAAGCAAATCATTGATACATTGAGATGATTTTCCTTTTACATTTACACCATATAAGAGTAATCTTTACTTTTAACAAATTGTTTTAACGTCTGACATTGAATCATTTTATCAATCGACCCAAATAGTGACATTAAAGGTAGCACCTTGAAGTTATCAATGGGCCTTCACGATGTACGATAATGGCTGTCAGCTTCCTCCATTTCTACCGGGTAGACTTCAATGCTAACAATGAATTCAATGGGTTGACTTTTAATTCTTTTAATTAACTGTGTAAGGATTTTTGTTGGCTAAGAGGAGAGAAATTCTTAAAGAGAAGGACATTCTCACTTAGGGAGCGAATATTTTGACAGATGTTTTTTTTTATAATTTTGATAGTGACCATCTATTGAGTATGTAAGATGTATGAATATATCGTTAAGACACGAAAGGTGCAATTGTGGACAACATAAAATTATTAACGTTAAAGCCTTACTTTCTACTTTTAGATTGCTTTATTATTGTTAATGCCGATGCCAATATGCGAAGAACATCAATTTTTTTAAACCATATCCAAAACTACAACTGATTTTCAAGCTAAAAAAATACCGGAAACTTAACAGTCACAACGGTGGTCTTTCCAAAAAACCGTAGACACAACACGGCACAAAAACAAGGAATCATCGTCTATGTTTTTTCTTAAAAAAAACTGATATAATATTTATAAGTGGAAGCAGTCAGGGGAAAGCATGACTGAGTTGTTCTGAATAATTGAGTATACCGTAGAGTATTTACTGCGCTCCATTACACGCGTCGACGTTTTGCGGATCACATTATCATTAGACGTCATATTAAAAATATAATGGCTATTGTATAAATATTGTATAGGTGTTGCTCGAACCTGGGATAATTATGTCTATATCTAAATTTTCGTAATGATTGATTAAATTAAAGCCTAGATAAGAAACAATCTTCATCTCATCAGTAACGATTGTTTGTCGAACTGGACAATCAGCGTCCCGCTCTCAACCTGTTGATTTGACAGGGTTTATGTTATTGTATACTGGTCCGGATGATACCATCGAAGAAGTATTAGTTATTATTTTTATCTACTATATCTTTAGTAGCTTTTGAGTAGGTACCTAAACTGTTTGAAATGACAGAGACTAAGATTATTTATCGCTTCTTGTACGGGCCGAATACTTTCTAAATTTGTACCTTCAGTTTGCGTTGGATTGGTTCCTGAAGCGATCCCCCATTTCTAGATTTAAATTAACGTAGCTTAATTTAACTTTTACTCAATAAATAAGTACCTTCCTTTTTTCCATGCTTAGCATGTACAGATTTGCACCAGATCTCATCTGCTACGTGACCAAGGAAATACAAAGTTCCTTTCTACGAATTGAAGCCAAGGATAGGTCATACCTTTTAACTTAGTGAATGTAAAACATCAGAATTCCGAACACTTCGCTATTCAATTTGCGCAAATGATCTGTATAGGATATCTGTAACGCAACCTTGCTCATACGTTTAAATGTTTATGATGCATATCTTCTCTAAACAAACAACTAAAACATTAAGAAAATCTATGCTTTTTAATGATTCTACGGTACATTTTTACTCTTCTAACGAGTTCATAACCATCTCTTATTTTTCGCACTAACTAGTTAAGTGTACAACCCATAAATTCCTATGTGAAAAATATGCTGGCACGTGCACCTGGTGTAACGGTCGCGTGTCATCTGCTCCCATACGCCACGCTCTGCCGCGCAGTATGGCACGCGCATGCGCGTCCCATCCTGTGCTCCAAATTTGAAATCGAACGGGAATTCTGGTTGACATGCCTGTTTTTTGCATCAATAACGAATTTTGAACATTTTTGGTAGATATCTTTTGGTCTATAAATATTCGTAACTGATTAGAAGTAATTCCTATTTCTAAGGTGCAATATGCTTTGGTATTTCATTGCAGTGACTGTAAAAAACAATGCGACTCGGTCAGAAACACGATACTTATAAGTACGTCTATTAACGTATCTAATTAAGGACATTGGCTTAAAGAGACAAGAAAAGAAAAATGCTACCACCATTACACAACACACGATTATGACACGAAAAACTAGATTGATTGGCGTTTTTGTGACGCTCACCTGTCAAAATATCGAGAAAAGAAAACCGTTAAAATTCACACGAATAATCGATAAAGCCCGAGCTTCTTTTTATGCTATAATTATCACATCAAAAATGAACTTTATGAACCAAATTTTAAAGGCTAGAATGTTTGTGAAATAATATGTGTTTACGATGTAGTGATTTGATTTCTATGGTTACAGCCAGGTGTTGGCACTTTTTGTGCGTGCGCGCAAGGGTCGCGATGACGCGATGGTAGTGGCGCCCGTACCGCCCCGGGAAACTATGAGCAAAGATATACAGGGTGTTTGATTTTATATTTATATTTTTAATTGAACGTTTTAAAAAGTCTACAGGTTCTCAGGTAAAAGAAAATTGCTGTTCATACATATCATACTGAACAACTCCACGATTTATTAATTTATTTGCGGTCACAAAGCTGTTTAAATAATTATTTAGTCCTACTAAATCAATTCAACTGTAATTTATTTTTATTAACTGATTGTTATAAGCAGCTAATAAAAATTTGTTACCTTAGCAGCAAAGCGTGATTCCAATAAAATTTTAATTAACACTTGTTTAAACAATTTACCTCGATTTTAATCATTAGTTGATTTAAACGTAGGTACATTTATTTCCTTACCTTATGTATGTATGACTCATGAGCATATTAATTTACGTCAACACAGATCTAGTTTTGTATTAAATTTTCATACATCATTAACTTTGTATGGGACTTGAAAATATATATACTTATAAATTAATTAAATACTTTTGGTATATTCGTTTCAGGGTCAAATAACAGGCAATCGCTAAAAATAGTCAGCTTACAGCTTAGTGACATAATTGCGAAGCCCGGAGCGTCTTAATAATGTGGTATTAAAAACTTGGAAGGCTTACTAGGTTAATTAAAAAAAAAGGATTTTTGAAACACGAAGTCGAACTTATTTTGAAAATCGAGTAACAATAGAACATACCATCCATGCTTGGGTGAATCCGCGATAAAAGGCAAGTGTGGTTTTAGGGCGATCACGGATTGCGTGAGTGTTGCGACTTTGTAAGCATAAGTAACCCAAATTTAACCGTGCTAGGTGGTTCTCTGACGAAAAATAAAAATTAAACGCAGGCTAATTTTAATATGTATAAAAATTGCAATACTTACCTAACTACTACCTACTTATATGTTATTACGTTATTTTCAGGAATCACAAAGAACTTCACCAAACTGTAACCATGTTTGCCCCTATTAAAATGTAGGTACTACAGAGTTCTTTTAAAGTAAGTAGTATAAACATTAAACACTGATAAAAATCTCGATTTACCTAGAAACTGGAAAAATACCTGAAGTACTAAACAGTAAAAGAGAATAGTAATTTTTAGCGGCCTCAGATATCGATGTGTCGGTAACCACCAGGAACTAGATGTCACAAGCATCACAAGGTCGTTGTTATAGTAATAAAAAGACTAGTGACAGTACTAAATGATGCGCAGTACATCCTGCGCAGTACATCCTGCGCATCATTTAGTACTGTCACTGTGTGTGTACTACCTGATCTACTGTCATTAATTAGCAATACGTTTGATTGGTGGAGAGAGATTAAGGTGATGCTTGTCCATTAGTAAGCTGTGGGTACGAATGTTAGCGTTATGTTCGAGAAAGGCACTGGGTGGTCATGTATATAATTGAGGTTGCGTTTTAGTGATGTATTTGTCGAAATAACTGGCGTCAAGCTAGAACTAAAACTTTTTTACACATCTTGAAAATGATGCCATGCGTCAATGTAAAATAAAAATAGGTATTTTAAGATTATTTTAACATTCTTAACAGGTTCATTGTTGCGAGCTGATTGGGCTTTCCATCAATTTCAGTATTATCGTTAAACTTTTTAATTTATGGCGGTATGGAATTTCTGAGTTTGTAATAAAAAGTATTAAATTATTAAAAAAGTAAGTCCGGGTTAATTTCGTAAAATAACGTATTTTTAAAATAAATCGGTTGTTTTGAAAGGTAAGCAACTATGCCAGGAAAGTACTACAAAGTCCTTTGCTATTATAACGAAAGAAAAATGTAAGTATTTATTTAGGATTAAAAAAACATAATAAAATAAATTAATACTTCTGCCAAACTACACAGCAGTTTGTTGGCAGACAGCTCCCATATTATTAGATTATATAAAAAAAATATAGTTAAGTATTTAAAAATTAAAATTAAAATGATTGTTATTAAGTATGTATTACACTTTCTCATCAAAATCATCATTACATCATTACAAAAAGACAGAATAAAATAAATTAATCAATTATAATTTATATGAATTATAATTATTAGGTATTCTTAATTGATAGATCTCAGTGGCATGGTAAATAAAGTATATCAAATCACCACTTCACGTGTGTGTGACATTATAATTCATTTTCAGCGCATGATTGTCGCCATTGTTAGTCGCTTGCGCAACCGACACAAACAGTGAACGACTGTCTCGCAATATCAATTAGCATAATATTTGTAACTAGAATTTTAATGGTACATTCTTTTAGTAGCGAGTGGCTCTTTGACTAAGCGACAATCGCGCTTGTCGTCGCGTAGGCTGCTCTGTAAATTAAGAGGAGCTCGTCGAGGTCAGTGAGAGGATAGGTGACCACTCTTAACTCTTCAATATGACTTCTCCGTACCTCCGAAAGCAAGTTGCATCTGATTTCCATAAATATACTTTAGCAAGCACCGACTAAACCTATGAATTCCTTTGTAATTTGAATAGATTGGAAATTAACTAACAAATTATATATTTGGGAATAGATTAAGGTACATGATCCTATTTAGATAACTTTAGTAACGAAACGAGGATTTTAAAGGGTTTATTTTATATATAAAAAATCAATAACGCACATTTATATCTAGTCAATATCAGCTCCATAACTATTTACGGCTACCTACAAAGCAACCTACAAACTCATTTCCTTCAGCATTATCAAACAGAAATCATAAAACTATATAAATATTTTTTGTGACACAGCCTGTATATGGTTATTCGTACCTCCCTACTAAGGGGTTCCCCAAACACGTTACTTACCGGTTCGAAGACATCTGCTTCCAACTCGATACTGTACACTAGAGATGGGACTTCCGCACCGAATCGAAAAAAAAAACAGTGAAAGTATCGAATGAATTATGTAATCGAAAACGGTAATGATGTACGATGATTATATTGTAGACATTAGACTTAAGTAAATATTATTTATATAAACAACTTTTACTTACATAAAGCAAAAGTGAGATTGTTTGTCTGTTTGTTTGGAATAAACAATGCACGATATTTTTCAAACGTCAATTAGATGGTTTAGTAAATATCGCAAAATATCATTTTCAACTGCTTCAAGACGTACGTACTTATTACGTAAATTCAAAAATATATATGCTTTACTGATATTTAAATATTCACTTTATTAATACGTAATATCACACGACAATGCTGTTCACCATATTTTACGATGCAAATTGATAGAAAAACATTCTTTCAACATCCCAGTATTAGATTGTTTTAGCATGTGAATGTTTCATTGACACTCCAAGCGCATATTTAGCATTTTAACCACGTTCAAATCTGTTTAAAATTCTCACCCGCGCTGTTTTTCTCCGAGAATTCACTGTATACCCCGTTTAGCAGAATTTCAAAAAAAGAACGATGGCTTATAAAAAAAGTTTATCAGCATAAACGAGATACGGTCGGTTGAACGCAGAGGCGTTCATAGGGCACGCGTTGGTGGCATATGGCTGATAACGCTTCGTGCTTTTGCCTTAAAAAAGTAGAGCCACGTGCCAGCATTTAATTTCTTTTTTGTTTGATTCAGTAGTTATTGGGGCGGTTTTTAAATCATGCGCCTGCTTTTATGCTTTAAAGAGAATCATGGTTAGAATGATTTTATTACATTACTGAGCCCTTGCCCTGAGAATACGGATAAGTAGGTAGAGATATATATTTAAGCTTAGATGTTTGTATTATTCGTAGGTACCTACTCGGTGATGGATAAAATCGTGACACTTCAGAAATGTTTGTAAGTAATTTGCAAGTTTATTAATGAGTAATGTACAAATATTTAACGTGTCAGATATTGTCAATAGCATCGGTAGCAATATGATATAAGTTTACAAGCATAACACATTACTCATATCCGTTAAAAGTCCACTAGGATTAAACGGTCCGACCTTGTCGCTTGTTCTTCGCAATGAATTGATTATAGGTTTGACATTTAGCTTTAACGGCAGGGCAGCTGCGAATTACAGCAGCGTAATTAACAATTTACTTCAGCGGCAGATGTCTTACCGTGTATGGCTAGCCTTACGCTGGCTAATAACCGTTTGATTTTTTTCAATTTTAGAATGTAATATTTTTTAAATTGTTTATTTAAATATTTTAAAGAATTTTTTTATGTGACAAGATCATAAACGAAACTAATAGCTGGTGGTTGCCTTCAGCCTGCAGCTGGTCATAAACCTATATGGGTAGAATAG
This sequence comes from Acronicta aceris, assembly GCA_910591435.1. Classification (NCBI taxonomy): domain Eukaryota; kingdom Metazoa; phylum Arthropoda; class Insecta; order Lepidoptera; family Noctuidae; genus Acronicta; species Acronicta aceris. Next base: position 4,365,513 of record OU342776.1, on the reverse strand, counting down.
CATGATGCAGATGGCTGTTCAATATTCTGGAACATATTATGTTGATGGAAATATTTTATTGTCATCAATATGTTAGCTAAAGACATGAAAATTCATTAAAATTCGTCTATGGTAATTTTTTTCAATGACTTTCCAAATAATTGTGATATCTGCTAAGAAATAATTAGTCAGTGGATGATTTTATGTTAGGCACCTATAACCAGAAAGAAATCGCGTAGCATGCATAAACAATATACTTTTACTGAATATTTTTGTGTAATTCCAACACCAGCCTGTACTCTATCTGTATGTATATTAGAATAATTAGGAAGTAGCTTCTGCCCCCGACTTTGTCTGCGGGGACTTCAGAATTGGGTCCGACCTGGATAAAAAGTATATGTTATTCCAGACTATATAAATCTATCTCTGTGCCAAATTTCATCCAGATCTGTTCAGCCGTTCTGGCGTGATAGAGTAAAACACATCCATATATACAATCTTTCGCAATACAATAAATGATTACCTATACTTATTAAAATTGGGGAGCAATTATCAAAAGCTTTAAAAAAATCAATCAATGTTCGGTAGCTATAGCATACAGTCTATAGGCTAATTTAAATGCATAATTTGACACCATTGTTTTTCCAATCTGAATAAATACATAAATTTGTTTAGGCATGATAACCAATAATTATGAATCATATACCTACCTAAATAATAATTTTAATTACCTACCTATAACTGAAATACAAAAAAAAACAATTCAAAATACCAGTGGAAGGCATCTTGTAGTCTGTGAGTGGAAGTATTCTAACAGAAGTAAGCAATCCAAATTCAAACAAATCACTAGTCATCATTTTTAATTCCATTGACATCAAAACTATTTTAAATTACTTTTTATGTAAATAGTGGGTACGAATAGAACCTGCATACAACGCATTCCCATACATCTGTCTCATTCAAGCATAGGAATGCTCTTTGTCCGACGTCTTCCAAACTGGGAGACTTAATCATGAGGCCGGAATTTGCAGTACACGTGCACGATTTTCTTTACAATAACCCGCCATACATAGAAAATGTTTCTAAAGGGAAACTGAGAAGAAACCTTTTTTAAGCAGCCTAAAAAGGGAAGAAATTGAATGCACAAATGTATAAGGTAATTTTGAAGTCGTTTGTGGACATTTATAAATTGCCTACCTAGGTAGGCACCTACAGTAGGTACCTATATTTAAATTTCTTTAAGAGAAAGTTGCGTTCTACTCATACCTATTTTCTCTATTAAACATGTCAGCATAAAACAACAAAAATTTATAATAAGTGCAACGTTTCTCTAGAATCTTATTATTTTAAAGGCTGAACATTCAATCCTTTTTTACAGAGTTTCAAAAATGGTACATACTCTTAAAATCCGTAATAAAAAAATACAATAATTCCAAAATAGTTTTATTTAATACTTATCCATTTATGTAACTATCGTACAGTAACTAAATGCCAAATCATTTATTAAGCATCCGGTACCGATTAATAAGTGTCCAACTTGGCTACCATAGGGTACCATAAACGAGATAGATAGGCCCACTTAGTGCTTCCTTTAGAACTGGAAATTGGACCCCGACCACTTATAAACGATAGAGCACCGATTACTTCGAAGCTGGAACACTTTCATGTGACTCAATCGTAAATTATTGACTTGCTAGATGCTCACCTATATCAGAATGACCCTAATACCAGCAGGTATCGTCGGGTTCGAAATAATTAAGTACAAGTGTTTCTTTTGGAAATCATACCTACTACAGACTACTTACTACACTTAGGTAATGAAATTGTAATCAACCGAGGTCTTTTCATAGGAAAATTAATATGTGGGGACTTTAGAAGATAAATTATGTAACAACCCAGCAATTTCAATTCAATCTCTCCGAAATCCAAACGTAACTCTTGGGTTTTGAAGAAGAACTTCGGGAGGATCGGGGACGCATTTTATAATAAAATTAACGGATAAAAACCAAAGCACGCACGATCCAACAAAAATTATTTCACGGAAACCGTGGCAACAAATCAAACAAGTGAATTCTTAAGAAATACACGTTAATAACGATCACAATAAGACAAGAATGTGTTTCCAGAAACATCTGTGTTTGCCTCTCGATCCGATAATTTTATCTATTGAATTTTAAAAACAATATTTGTCACTAGTTAAATATTAAACTTGAAGATTCTAATTATTTTCAATAGCTACAGACTACTTGGTATAACAAATTAAAAGACAAAAGAATTTGAAATACGAATTTTGAATTCAAATTTCGAAATTCCTTAAAAAATTTAAAAAGCGGAGTAAAGATAGCTATTAACTGTTCTTTTTTGTGGCTATTTTTAATGTGCTTACCATTTTTGTATATTTTTGTGTAATAAAAAAAAAGTACCTACCTATTTTTGATTGAAAATTACAAAACTTCCTATGATATCTATAACAAACATCTCGTTTTATCTAATCGTTAACAAGTCTATCGACACCACGTATCGTGAGATGCGATTACAATGACTATCTACAGACGATTGACATTTTGTAATGAACTACGCATAGTTATTGCATATTAAATTGTTTCGCTTTATGTAAATTGTCCTTGAAATATTCTGTTCGAATCACCTAACACTTCTTCAACGCAAGACACCGTTTTTCAACATGTCTATGAAATTAGCACATTTTTTTACGTGGGAGAGCCATGCTTCGGCACGAATGGGCCGGCTCGACCGGAGTGATACCACGGCCTCACAGAAAACCGTTTAAACAACGCTTACGTTGTTTTTCGTCGAGTGAGTGAGGTTACCGGAGCCCCAATCCCCTTTTAAAAGGTCGGCAACGCACTTGTCACTCCTATGGTATGGTGTTGCGGGTGTCTATGGGCGGCGGTAATCGCTTACCATCAGGTGATCCGTCTGCTCATTTGCCCTCCTATCGCATAAAAAAAACGTAATTGACCAATATATTGTGCTAATTATATTAAAATCGATTTTTATTTCCAAACGCAAGTTTTAAACTTGGAAGTAACATTTCGAAGATTTCAATGCATTGGTAATTTCCTTAAATGTCTTACTGGCACTATTTACGTTTATACGAATTGATTGACGAAATAAATAGCAATCGAGTAGCAAAACCGAGTGAGCAAGTAATACAATAGTAATTAAATCGATTCATATCGCATGGAATGCGGCAAGTGGAGTGTGGTAAAGATCACCTGCGCCAGAGCAGCTCACGTGGATGGAATACTAATGGGATTATATTAACGCTTAAACCTGGGTAATTTATCTTTGCAATTGACGTTGAATGTAGCCGTACTGTTGATCTACCAGTAATAGGCGTAGTTGACGCAGTTTAGACCTTTAAAGTGCTAGAAATGATACAAATTCTACAAAGACCTCCTTAGTTACTCGTAGATCACTACAAAGTATAATAAAGTCGCTGTCGCTGTCTGTCCGTCCCTATGTATGCTTAAATCTTTAAAACTACGCAACGGATGTTGAAGCGGTTTTTTTTTAATAGATAGAGTGATTCAAGAGGAAGGTTTTAAGCTATTTAACATTACGCTACGACTCTTAGGAATGGGGCAACGCGTGAAACCGCGGGCGGGTCGCTAGTAGTAATATAAAAAGTAAAATCGATTAATTAGTAAAAACATTTTTTTTTGACAGGTTTCTTTCTGATAGGTATTAAATTATTGTATTTAGCGAAAGCTAATATGGACGATTTTAGGTCCATGACAGTCTCTGTGAGGTCATCATTTCCTTTTTCTCATTCTACACTAAACCATTTATCTTTTGGAAAGCAATGTTTTATGCTGTCATGTTAAACATTCTAACATGTTACTGCTTACAAAGGATCTAATGACGTGACCGCCGATACGGATATAAGTTTAAGTAAGACTCATCCAGACGATATGATTCACAAGTTGACTTTAATTTACAATTCTCATGTTCAGATCATTCATTGATTGTCATTAACAAATTGGTTTTTCAAATTACCAGTCAATTTGTGTTCGGAATTGTTTACATTCTGAATTTAAAATTAAAATCTTTTGTGAAAATTATTTTTTGTTGGAGCATTTGTTAAAAGGGGAAGTCCTTTATCAACCATGTTTAAGTTTATGGGAAAAGTTTGAAATAGTGTTCTGATAACATAATAATGATATCATATTTTAATATCAGGTAGGAAATAAACTTCTTTTTATTAATGTGTATTCAAATCAATTTTCCAAACAATAAGTGTAATTTAAAACCTATGCATACTGGAGTCAATTATGCAGAGAATACTACTAGTACCTCCCACGGTTCCACAGTGTATCTCACGAAATATATATAATTTTTGAGGTTTGATATATAATTTTTTAATTTTTTATTATACCTGCTAATCCTAAGAAATGTTGGGGGAAAAAAGTTTAATTTACTCCAATAAATATAATAATAAATTGATTTTTTAATTATTTCAGAGAAAATATTGTAATTTAAATTTGAAAAGAAATGACAATCTAATCTTTGTAATCCTGTTCGACATAACGATAGTAGTGATACTTAGCTAACTCATGATGTTTCTATTTTATTTTATATTATTAATGAAAAAAAAAATTAAGAATGTATTAAAAGAAAAAGTAATATTATTTACGTTGTTAAAGAGTCAGGATTTATTATTTAGTTATTTGTAATATGGTCATTAAGGTATTTAGTATTATGTAATCAACGGAGATAGTTCATATTCTAACACCAGTTCAAATGACAACGTAGTGAATCATATTACGAATTATTGTTAACATAATTTTGCTTGTTATGTTAGTGTTATACATATACCAAATTTAGAATTTACTTTAAACATGAGTAAATTATCAATTATTTGGAAATTAATTAAAATTAAATAATATTAATTAACTATATAAATGGTTTTGAAAGGATAACGAAAATTATATTATATTTATTCCACTGACGTGGTCGATGGTTTGTACGATCTTTAAATAGCTTCGTCTCGTTTTGTAATAATATGACATTGTAGGTACATTAAAAAGCTTTTTGAAACTGAGTTTGACTGAACTAAGAATTTCTTAAAACCATATTTTGTAGCATGGGTGGCTAGGTGTCCTAGTCATCTCATTGATGGTTTTAAACCACCCTTAATAATATATTTGTTAATTGGTTTGTTCGTAGTTATAGTTGAATTTGAAGATAGGTTAATATTTAGACGAACCAAAACAAAAAACAATTGGGAAATACGTAAATCATCTATATAAACAGAATTCCATTTCAATCGAGTTTCTGTAAGAACTATAGGCAATTAGCCGTTTGATTGGTCTCGAAGCAAGCTAGCCGTGACGCCATTTTGTTAAGAAAACAAAGGAACAGTCATTAGCTTGGTGTCACTTCTTAAAATAGTAGTAGAATGACCCCAGCCCCGTTGGTCGGGTTGATTACAAGTCTGTGTGGTTTTGATTTAAAACCACAATGTGACCACTACAAGTATATGTGACATTGTAACCATCAAATAATGGGTGTTCGGTGCCTAGCACTAACTTGTCGAATTCGAATTGTGTAAATACTTCTATAAAATCTAGTTTCTGGTTCAAATATAGTCTTAACTTCTATTAGAAACAATTCGAAGCCAGTGTCTGACCAGATAGCAGAAGGAAAACCATAATGAGTAGATAATACTTATAAGTTCACTCATGTAACAAATCGATGACGTGTCCACGTGTGTAGTCAACGTGGAAATTTTGATTCAATATTAAGAATTCCTCAAGATCTTAAATATAGTTTAGTTCAAGTGTGTGAGAGGTAAGTTAAGAGAGTAGCTCTCAAAATACATCCAAACTTTTTTATTAACAGTACTCTTTGCTAAAACCTAAACAACAATGAAAAAGGACAGGCGGCCATGTTAGAATCTCGATGAGTCAATATGGAGTCCAATCACGTTTGGTCGTCGCCACTGCGTTACGTACAAACTTGTATTGTTTCACGTACTAGTAGCATTAAGGAAGTACCTTAGCGTCTATGTAACATAAGCAATTAGTGGTTTGTTTATGCTCTATGGTGTCTTCGTTGTGATAAAAAAGGTCTAAAATTGGATTTGAATTTAATGGATCTTCGGTGAATATTTTAGAAGTCGAAGAAAATGATACTCTTTGATTCCAGCTAGAGTTAAATTATAATATAACTAATATTAGTGGTGGCGACTGGCGAATGCAACACAATATTTTGTCACAATCAGCAGGTTCACAGTCAGGCTGAATGGGTGCGCCCAGCAGACAATGAATTTACAATAATATGTAGTACATAAGTAATGGGTCGTACATATATATGGCCAGCCGGTACATTTGGGCGCATGCTAGTATTTCAGAATTTGCCATTTACAAAATTTGCCATCTAAAATTATACTTTTTGCCCTTTGGACTGCTTGTGTAGCGGTGAATTCGAATTCATGATTTCATTTAGTGATTCCGTATGTACTAACTACTGTCATAGTACGGAATCCACACTGCAAAAAACAATCCAATTATTGAAAGCCAGCATGTACACAAAAAAACAAGGAATTTTATCACTATTAAGAGAATCGGGTTTACTTATGCAAATGGAACACGATCATTATCTTTATCGTGATTTAATTTGTTAAATACCTGTCCATTGCGTGATCTGATGTTACCTAGCGACGATTAGCGAATAACCTCATTACTTATAGCATCGATGTATACCGTACTGTTATGTAATGTTAATCAAACGAACAATACAGTGCGATGGGTGCGTATTTTCGTGACTTATGTAATATCTTTCTATGGAAATTGCGAATCCATGGCAGAATCGAGGGTGAGTGTGAAAGAGTTACTTGGTTAATTAGTGAAGATTAGTTTCCGGGGTATATCAATGCAATTAGAAGACTACGAATTGTTTGATCGGATGTGGATTACACTGCCAACAGCGAAGGGTGTCTTTAGCTCTATCTCTAAAGACTGACCACGAACATTTCAACCAAAGTTATAGGTTTTGGCACTTCTTACTTATACATTTAATTTGTAATCTCGTAGAATGGATTCTAAATTATAAATAGAATCATGCTAAACCCCTGTACTATCTAGCTCGAAGTGTCTTAATGAGAGCTTTATCACCCCATCCAAAGGCAATTGTGTATGGGAGAATTTGTGTTTGTAAACGCACCCACGGAGAAAATCTTAGTGTAGGTCAAGGTTTTTATTAAAGAGAAAGGACAGGGGCCATCACAGTTGGTGCCAATCGAGGCTTATTAGAATTCCTCCCTTAAGGATTTATTTGTAGAAGGAGCTATGCCTCATATCATTCAGTAGCAATACTTCAATTAAGCAACGCACATTTTCTGTCAGTCGTGCGGGCGACGGTACCATGAAATTGTCATGACATATTGAGGTTGCCAACGTGACAACAGTAGGTACTACCTACACCCATGACCACTTATGCTACCCGTACATCTAACGCCTTAAATGAGGTCCGAGGTGTAACCACTTTTTTTGTGTTTGTGTATTTGCATTGGTACGCACTTCTTTTGTTTTGAGGATAGTTCTAGTAAGTAACTGAGTACTGAAGTATTACACCATCAAAAGGCGATACATTTTGGAAATTTACTTCGTTCTCCGTCAGCCACATGTTGAATGAGCTATGGGGCTTTATTAAGTACGGACTGGATTCCACAAAATAGCAGATGACAGCGCGGACCTAGACGGAGGTAAAGCTTGACTTCTTCTAGAAGTAGTTGGGCCATCAGTACCTATAGCCGTGGATCGCGAGAAATGGAAGTAAGGTAGTCTTTGCCCACGAATCCACGACTGTTGGGTATCCTGACAACAACTCATTGTCTCATAGTCACTGGTTTCTATTTTGCACCATGTTTTAGCAGTTCAAAAACTTCATGATGCAAAATGCATATTGTTCTTAAGACATGAATGACTAGATCATCGAATTAATACCCTTAAAATAAAACCTTCTAATATCAGCCTTCATCATTGGATCATTAAGACTACTGAGTCATCATACCTCTGTTCCGCTATAACAAACACTATCGACTTTGTAGCCTTAAAAAAACTACAAATAAACAAAGCCAATGAAAGTCTACACGTACGTCTAATGTATTCAATATTCACATTCTTAAGAATCAAATTGAGAACCCATCGGCAACGCTTCCTGCCTTCGAGCTATTGGCACCTCCGGTGATCAAAGTATAATTATTTATGTATTAGAAAACAAATGTTATTGTGTTTCTGCCGTTAGACAGATTCTTTTTTTTTGTTTGCGTTACCCTACTAATGATTTCTATGCATTGGAATCTGTTGGCGTGGACAGTCTATAGACACAGGTATAATTATATTGTGACTTTAAAATATATCATCACGTTCTTGTAAATCCCGCGGATCCCCAGTTCCTCCTGAAAGGAGGTAGTAACAAATGTCTTCAGGTTTAGGATTATACCCATAATTTATATAGGTATGTATGAACACTAATGAAATTGTTCGAAATCAATCCTTGTTGGAAACTTCAGGTATCTTCAGAAGGTTCCTAAACTAAGTATTAAAGCCTACAATATGAATCGAATTTCAGAAACGTTAAAAGAAATAGAAAGTAGCTCCTACCTAAGTGCTAGAGAGTTGAAAACAGGGAGAGTACAGACATCCTACTGCACCGATGACGTAAAACTGATTCTCCGATTGATTTCTATTTGCTCCAGTGGTATCTGGTAATATCAGTACTATCTGGCACAATAATTTTGTGCCAGTAAGCCACACAATGACACAGATTCAATGAGAATGATGGAGCTATTGTGACAGATTGTATCTCATCCGGTTAATTTAGCATATAAATCACTACTCATTCAATGTGGAATATAACGGAGTTATAGTGCAGCTAATTAAATGCGTAACAGATAATTATAAAAGGGATATTTGCTGTCATGATTGTTGGTACTAAAATTGTGCTTTTATGCACTCACTTGAGCAGTTTCATTTCATGTCGTTTTCAATTACGTTTTATGACTTTTAACTACTCCTAATTTTATGGTCAGTCCTTTCTTCTGACGGAATTCTCTACCACTATTATTAGGATCAATAAATCATATTTCTGATTTAACAGTTAAACGTGACATTCCATTTTGGTATATACCTTATAAAAGGTAAGTTGTTGTTTGTAAGGTGAATAGGATGCGATGTGAGTCAAGGGCTTTAGGGACCCCTTTGAAGGGGTCCAGCGTTGGATGGACCACACACAGCACAGCCTTTCAGAGTCGTAGCGAAAGTGCTCATGACTCTCATGACCGCGACTCCGATCATAGAGGCAAAAGATGAAAATTGCGAATTTTTGTAGGTACTGGGGGGATAAAGTCTCCACTTCCAGTCCACAATGTGCCATACTTTTAAAATATACGCACTGACCTGTAGTGAACGAAAAACGTTTCGAGGTCAGCTTATGTTGCAAAGGTTTGGCCCGTTGTGTAGTCATGTGTCCTTTGGCCCTACATACCCTGCCACCTGCCTTCGAGGTGGCTGATCCATGAGGATTTCCGCAGCATAAAAAAGGCTATAAGATAATAAAATAAACATAGAACCTGATTTCTTACTAAATTAAATTAAACACCTACACTGTTCGCCAAAGCTTAATTCAAAGAACAAATTTCCAACCCGTAAATGCCTATCAAAAAAAGAGTGAACGTAAAAGTTGTAGTGACTCACTGATGACGCAGCCCATTCATAAAGTGTAAGGTGGTCAAGAATGTCAGATTTGTTCTGAGAACGCGGTTATCTCGGAACTTGGTTCACCAGGTACATCCTGAGTCATGCATACCTACCAATGGTGTCTAGATTGTGGATTGAATAGTTCGCATAGTAATGCAGATTGGTTCTATAAATAGTCGCCATTTTGGTTTTTGATGAATGAAGACGTTTTGATGGTATGTCGCGGGTCGTTGTGCTTATTATTCGGAAAGATAGAACCCAACAGTGTTGATAACTTATTTTATCAGAACTGTTGTCTGGCTTACTGTGTTAATCAATTTGACTTAAACTTACTAACTTTTAACTGGAAATAGTTAACCCAAAAATGTATTGTGTGTCAATACATTTTATTGTTTAGAAGTGTATCAATGGAGTTTATTGTATCTACATCACAATAATTTTACTTCAGGTAAACTACTTTTGGTTTTCATTTCATTAGAGACACGAGATTCTTTAACGTTATTGACAGTAGGCCCAAGCATTGAATATCAGCTCTAAATACTTATCTTCTATACTTATAATAAATCTGTAGAGAAGTCAATTCTGTACATGAAATATATTTCCAAAATAACTATGAGCGGGTGATTAGTGATCGATAGTGACGCCAAAAATGCAATCAGTAAAATTTTTGTCTGTCTGTCTGTTCGTTATAGAAACAAAAACCACTCGACGGATTTCAACGAAACTTGGTACAATTGTTCTTCTTACTCCTGGGCAGGTTATAGTATACTTTTCATCACGCTACGATCAATAGGAGCAGAGCAGTGAAGGGAAATGTTGAGAAAATGAGTGATTCATGAGAAAGGTTTCAAGCTATAAAACATCACGCTACAACCCTTAGGAACTGGGCACCGCAGGTGAAACCGCGGGCGAAGAACTAGGGAACAAAGTAACTATTCCACGCGGACGAAGTCGCTGGCAAAAGCTAGTTTAGTATAAAGCAAAGCTTTTACTTCTTCTAAACCACGCAACAGAATTTAATACGGTTTTCACTATTATTTATAGATTATTTTCCAGAAGGTTTACCTATATGTAAATTACATGCATATTATAGCAGAGAAAAGCAGAGAATTTCAATCGTGCGAGGCCGGGGCGGTTCGCTATTACCTTTAAATAAACAATAGTGTTTTTTACACATCGGTGGTTTTGGGTTATGCTATCAACATTTTCCTGTACAACCTCGTTCGAAGTTCAATGTCGTTCCGAATTTAAACAAACCAGTTTAGAATCTTATGTTATCATGTAATAAAAACGTAAATAAAAAGTTTAGATTTGAAGATAATAATCACTCTGATCATCTATGACTCACCATTTTTGACTAAATTTTTACTTAGGTACCTAGTTAAAAATGTTTTCCTTTTATCCAAAATCGATATATCATTATCAATAAGTAGGGGTAGGGTTTAGGTTACAGTCAACCACGCTAGGCTAGCATATAAAGATTTCCACACACAAAAAAAATTATAAAAGGTTTGGCAGACTACACATGCCGCCTTCGAAAATACTCAGTTTTAGAAAAATTATTTAGCAGCTTATCTTATAAAATCGATGCTATAGGTATATTTTATAGATAAATATTTAAATTAAGTACAATTTTGATGTTGACAGATTATGTTGATAAAGTAAATATAATCCTTCATCAAGAATATTTATTTCAAAAGCATCCGGATTACAGCAGGATTATTGATGAACCGAAGATAAAGTTTAGTATGTTGATTGCTAAAAATATTTACTTATCTAATTCTATGTATGAAACTACGAATAGTTTTGATAGAATTACGTATTAACGATTACAATTGAAAGAGGATTACCTACCTATCGATTAGTCCTTATGGTACCTACCAGCTGTCTACTTCTGAAAACCGAAACAAAAAAAATACATTTCAAAAATTGTGTGTGGTTTTACATAGGAAAATGATAATATATTTTAATTACCTATTAAATATTTTTGGTCTTGCGTCATTCAGGCCGTCCAAAATAGTATTTGATTGTTCGCAATTTTATAATCATTATAATGTGAATCATACTTAATTAGATAAAAATCCGGAGTGATGCTACTGAGTCGTCATTTTCAAAGTAGGTAGGCAAATATAAGCTTTAGCGTTAAAACGTTGAATAAAAAAAAAACGTAATAGGTATGGTACCAAATGCACATTACTAGTCTATGGAAACACTATATTTTATTTCCATTAACGCGAAGAAAGTACCCATACTATATGAGAAACCTCATAAACAAATGCATTACGTAATATTCAACTTGCACTTAAAATATATTTTATCACTTTCTAATGACGCACCGGGTAAAGATTCCCACGTCCAACAGACAAAATAAAAAAGCTTGCTACTGTTTTAATAAAGGTACCTAACGACTATAATAAGAATGAATGCCAAATGCCGTGGATTTAATTTATAAATAAATATTTCGTACATAGGGGTTTTGGATTACTTCGAAAAAGTTTAAAAAATTGCAGAATGTACCTACCTAAAAAAAATGTCCTCCAGGCGCCTACTAGACGCCTAATATAGGGTTAATCCGCTAGCTAGAGATCTGTGCTTTGATTATAAGGGGTCGCCGCCCAATGTAGACTTTGACTTTTGCTGAGTCTGTCTGCTTGACGCTAACACAGTCGGGTGTATGTATGTTCGTTGTCGTGGTGTATACGTTGCGTCTACGCAGCATACATCGCACGTCCGACTAATCACCGGTGGACATCCAGAGACGAAGACACTTACACACCTTATTGTTCAATAATATTTCGTACTCTAAGGTACAACATAAGAGCAAATAAAAATATACTTGTGAACAATTCAACATAACCCACTTTTGTCTAATGTTAGTGAGTAGTTGATTGCAAATGTTATAGAAAGCGTACAAATTTCTTACTACACGTATTTTATTTTATTGGGTAATATTCTTCTGGCGTGCATAATTAGGAACAATGATTTAATTTGCGTTGCTGATCGACCCAGCATCGATTTGGAATCAATTAATTACACAGCTTTATAAACTTTATGTAATGTGAGTATTATGATTATTATAAATGGTGATATTGAACTAATCTAACCTAGTTTTATAAATAAAGCAATCAACAACGAAGGCACCAATATTATTTCTATTATTATTATTATTAAAAAATAAAAACTATCTACTGTCTCATTAGTCTAGTGGTCCCAAGCGCGACTGCTACGCTAGAGGTCCTGGGTTCGATCCCCAGGTCGAGCAAAGTGTTATTGAGTTATCTATGAAATTCTCAGTAGCAGCTCGGAGTCTGGATTTGTGCCCGGTTAATGGCTATAGGCTCATCCCCTATAACATGGGACCTAAACATACCAGGCGAACTGTGGGTGTACATTAAGTACGCCTTTGCCTAACCCTTCGGGGAATACAGGCGTGATGGTATGTTATGTTAAAAACTATCTAAAATGGCCGCTTATACTGAATCATAATATGATTCACATTAGAACATTGCAAAGGATGTTCTACTCATAGAATAACTAGGTATAGCAATGTTCTAAATGCTCAATTCAAACGAAACTCAAATTGAACTCGTTCCAAATATTATAAACTGATTCCTTTTTAAATTTTGTTGACAATCAACCCTTTTTAACCAGTTCCATAGAGATTAAAACTCGGTCAAAAGATCTTAGAAAGTTGTAACTTGGTCGTAACTTATACTTAATAAGAAAACTGTAATATATGATGAATCTCACTGACCTGACTCAGCGGAGACTTTCGCGGAAAAGATATCACGCCGCTCGTCGGACCTGCAAAGGAAATGAAGGGCTTGAATTATTCAAGTGTTAGATTTCGTTCCGGCTTGAGTGGTGACTACCACCGTCTTAGAAAATGATGATAGCGAGAGGGAAAAAGGAGATGACATTTTGTATACATAACATTATCATAAACTCTCTAAGATTCCGGTCCCTACTCGAAAACTATAGATCTGTGATTAACATCACGTCTCATCTGTATTCCCCGTAGGGGAAGAGTAGTAATAGAGATAAGTGGCGAGTAATATTGCCATTAACAAGACGCAAATCTAAATTCTGAGCTAACACTGTTAATTTCTTCAAAACACCCAATAACATTACTTGGCCCCGGAATTAACTACAGGACTTCATACTCAGTAGCAACGCCTGCGGCGACTAGAATATATCAGTCCGTCATAGCTGCAAAATGTATGGACTTAGATTGAATTTGTCTCTCATTCTCATTGGTGAGATTTATGACACCAATTACAAATGATCATATATGATTGGTATATATTATAATTGATTGACAAGACAATCAATTTATACCAATTAAATGATAAAATGCACAATGTTAACAATTACATAACGATGTGTTGTTTGAATTATGTTCCATGTGGAAAGTTCTACGTTCTTCATAAGGTTTTGCGTCAATTTTTCTTGACGTGATCCTAATGGACTTTGATTATGGATCGGGACAAATATGTCATGATTTATCGGGACGTCTTTATCACTTGGAGTCTGACAAATGACTGATGGACTACATATTTGTATCAGACACAGCATCTGCAAGAAATAGTAATGTTGTCTATGATTTGTGTTATGAGAACTTATTTTTCTTTTGATGACTAACAGTATGTTACGTATCTTTGCTGAGAAGTACCGTAACTTCAGAGAATTAAAACGTTCTAATTAAGTTGATTCGCAAAACCTACATTTGTAAATCAGTAGCTTATTGGCGCAAGAACCGTCCCCAATTTGCCGGAACGTATATGGAATATTTTCACGGCAATTTTAGGAAAGTGGTCGGTAGAAATGTCGATATTATCAATAAACCTCAGTATTATGCCGATGCTAACCGCTAATACGTCAATTTAGATGATCAAGTGTGCAGTTTACCGTTTCACGATCTATTAGCTCGGTTATAATGGTTATGCGGGTGATGCGAACGAATGCTAGGCATATTTCACGATGGTTTAGCAGAGAAAATGCAGCGAGGACTCCGCGTTCAATTATTTGTACAGTGTATTGACCTGATTCGTGTAATACTTGTAATTATCGCGGCAAAATAAATTGTTCTTGGAACTGCATACTTGCAAAATCAACCACTCCATCATGAAGACGTAATTAATCCTCACTAGAGGATGCCTTAAGTTTTGAATACTGGATTCACAGAACATTCCTAACAATATGGTTTTTGATTGGAACGTGTACGGAAAGAAAGAAAGCAGATCATGTATAATAACAATTGGAGACTTCGAGGAGCAAAGTGGAAGGTACTTATCCATATTTAAAGACTCTGTACGGCAGTTTGTCCAAGTTTGCAAAAATAAAAGGTCTACGCATCAGCCGTACGTATATTTAGTCATTTAGCACACAACACAAGCTATAAAAAAATGTTTATGGACACATAAATTGGTTTATTACACGTACTGTCACTGATAATCCCATGTACTAAGTATATCAAGTATAAATGGCAGCTGGATCATTAGAATGATATGTAATGTAAGAAGGTTCACTTTACAGTGTCGGCAATAACGCAGATTCAAACTAAAAACAATTTGGCAAATGTAAATATTTATGTAATAAACTTGCAAACACAGAGATTTATGTAATTCCTACATAATATTCGTATTGAATACATGTTGATTATCAAATATTTTTACTCCTAAATTCAACAAAGAACTTTCTCAATTAGTAGTTAAGTAAATAGATTTTAACTATTTGGTCTTGTAATAGAAAGTGGGTGATTCTAATAGGGTGTTTACCATTATTATGTGATGGAAGATTTAATTATTTTTCTGACTAGCTTTTTCAATAGTACAACTGTCGATATTTTTTTACTGATTTTCCCCATTATTATGATCGAACATGGGTGTACAATTAGTACACCTCTGTCTAACCATTAGGGGGATACAGGCGTGATACTATGTATATATTTAAAATTTATTCCGAGAAAACGTAAATGTTACGAAATGTCAATTGACATTGACAATTGCACAATAATGTTATGCGATAATTTTGAAGTGGGTAGCATTTGTTTTTTTTTTGGTATGGTGAATGCAGTATTTATGGCTATGATAATACAATTAGGAAGTGAAACGTTTTTGGGCATAACTGCCTTATCTACCCACAATTTCCTAAGTTCATTGTGTGTACAAAACGTTCTATTTTCACCCTACAAGTTGGTATAATGATTATTTTAATGCAGTGATTGTATGTAAAGTTGAAATGGGTGTGTTCAGTAATTTTGTTACTTGCCTGACTCACTGACAGCCAGTGACAATACCAAAGACATTATAAATTCATATTTGACTATGGTTTACTTGTTAACCTGAATTAGTTCCATTGTGGTGCAGAACTGGAATTTTAAAAGGGTAAGAGAAAATACTTGACAAGATTGTAGAACAAGTTAATAATTCACTCTAACAAAGTTTCCGTAAAAAAATAAACATTGATTTTATGCTAACATTGTTGACTTTCTGTCAATTGTAATGGAGTTGAGAGTAAATTCTATTTGTTTGTCTTTTGTATTCCAATTTTTCCGGTTTACTTAATGGGCCAATCTAGTTTAATGTTTTCAATTATTTATTTTCTTTGCTTTTCTCTTTCCGTTTGCTGTTGATTCGATAAGAAGAAGCTTACGTTTTTAAGTAGTCTGTTCATCATCATGTTAGCCTTTTCTCAACTACTTACTTTTCCAGTTTAACTTAGTAGCGTAATTAGAACTTAGAAAGCGATTAGGTCTCTGGATTTTGGCGAAACTCCCCAGGGAACCGTTAGAGGGCGTTTCCGTACACAAAAAATACCAGTGGTACCTATCGCGACCTTCTATATAAGCTATAGAAGCAGTAGTAAAAAATAACTGATTTGTATTTTACACGAAGCTTTTTTTAAACTACTTTTTCAGTCAGGGCTCAGGTTCAAGTCTAACCCAGATGCGACTAAAGATCATTAGACCTTCCCAACCCAATTTCTAGTAGGTAGTTACCGATATCTGGAGGATAGATTGGTTGTTAGGATTTTGGGATTCTGACTCCTCTGTGCCTAGAAGAACACATAAAGCCATCGGTCCCTGTTGTCATCTAGCACAGAGGGGTCTCGATGGTCACCAATACATACACTGACTGCAGATCAGTCGATCGACATAGGTTATTACTTAGCCACAAGTCCTACAAACTTGTTGGTGGTTTGTTATAATGCATTATTCAAATAGCAACCTTTGTATACAAACTGATAAAAACTAACTGTCTGCATGACGCTGTGTGCAGCTGTATGCCGTTTTTCACAGCCAATAAGAACTAAGAGTCACCTGCGTCTTTACATTATTAAAATGGACAGCATTTATTTGTGGACAACTTTAAAGTTAGTGACTTTAAAGATGGATTCGGAGAACCTTAAAATGGAGAATGTGTACAGTTCTGTTAAAAAAACTGAGAGCTTTAATTTGTTCATAATTACTATAGTGTTTAGTGTAAATGGTTTGTCAGTGTAGGTACTAATTTTAAATAAATAGCTAATTACTTCTACACGCCGTTCCACGATCTTGCAATTTTATGGTATGGAAAATGGAAATAAGTATGATTTATACTCTTCCAAGGGTAGACCCTGTATGTGTAGATATATTTTGCAGAAGATTTGTTATCGTCGCCGTCTTCGAGGTTTTGGAGTAAACCCTTAGTCCCTATTAAGCTTAATAAGGGCTGTCTTTAAGGACGTCCTGTGGGGAAATGGGTTGACTATATTATTCAAACAGTGTTTATCTAAAGTTGGTTTTGGCTTTGTCTTGTCGCTTTTGTCTTACATTGGAACTCACATATTTGGACTTTAAGAGACCATGATTCTCTGAGTTCTTTTCGTTGTTTTGTCTTAGGGGTCGTCAGTTAGGAAATGCCGGTGTCATCTAGTTAAAAAAAAACAACATTGACTTGTAAAACATCTATTTACAGAAATAAATATCATTTATCATTTAACGCTGGCTTAGTGCGGGTTGGCCGACATCACATGTCGTCGAGATTTCTTCACGACATATTTCCACCAGCGTTTTTAAGCGAGTGATAACGCGCTTGATTTTGTTATAATTATTAAAACGAAAATAAATCAAAGGATATTACTTCGGTAAACCAGTTAGACAGCGAGATACCTAAGCCTTTGTGTCATGACTTCATGAGACATGCATTAAATATCGCTATCAACCGGATGGGCAGCGTCGATAAGTTCAGTAGCCATGTAGTCAATGACCACACACACAATACTGCTTAGTTGTAACTTAAACTTGGGCACGGCGAAATATAATATCGCTCGGATTACGAAGAGCTTAAGTTTTTATTAAGCAGATGATTTTCAGAAGACTAACTGCATTCGAATTGGATAAATTGGTTATTCATAAATGGTGCTATCAATACGGAAATGGCCATAATTTTTTCAAAATGTATTTACCGAAATATTCGTGGGGCGCTAGAAGTCGTGGGTTCGATTTCCAGGTCGAGCAAAGTGCTATTGGGTGTTTCTATGAAATTCTCAGGAACAGCTCGGAGTTTGGACTTTAGGCCCGGTTAGTAGCAAGTGGCCATAGGCTCGCACCATATTATGTGGAACCTAAACATACCGGCGAATTTGTATAGTGTAGTTATATTACACACACACACACACCTCTGCCAAACCCTTCAGGGAATACAGGCGTGATGATATTTTTTGCCCTAAGGTTTTACAGCAATGTTTGCTCAAATAAGCGAGTATAATTTATTGAATTAGAGTAGGTAGGTATTTATATTTTCCAAAATACTTACGATAGATAATATACTAATCCTAAAAGGGGTTAGAGGTACAGTACTCGTGCACTCATGACTTAGCTCATCGCAAAGTGCATTGTCCTTTTACAAAACAAAGTAAATAGTTGTTCCCAGTATTTAGTTTTACTTGGAAAGTAACATAATGTAGATCAATGTGTATTGAGTACATAATGTAATAAGTCGGATTGCCATTTGGTACCTACCTACCTTTAATATTGATTGTTCAGTATTAGTGTCGAAAAAATCTCTACTGCCTTATTATCATTAGTCTAGTGCTCCTAAGCGCGATTGCTACGAGGTCGTGGGTTCGTTTTGTATTTGGATTTGTGGTAATAGCTCCAGCCCCTATTACTTGGGACCTAAGCATACCGGCGAACTGTGGGTGCACATTTGTACAACTCTGCCTTTCGGATAATACAAGCGTGATGGTGGTAAGTATGTTACGTAAATCTCTAAAGTTAATCTTCTGTAACATTCCTGTAACATGGTCTCCAGCGATAAAATTACACAGTTCTTCATACATTGCTCGTTCGCTTACTTATCTGATGTAATTTATAGTGTGGAGTCAGCAAAACATCGCTCGATTAATAAGTCATGCGCACGAATATGGCGCGAACTGGAGACACTACGGCGACTGTGTTGTTTATGTATCGTAAGAAGAGATCCGTGTGCGACAGCGTGTCACTGCACTACTGCTTATAAATACCGGTATTGGAAAATAAAGTACTTAATAAAATATTATTACTCATTTGCTTCTACCTGCACACTAGATGTAGGTAACATCTAGTGTTGCCATAAAGCGGCGGTAGCTTAATGGCTAGGGCGTCGGACTTGCGATCATGTGATTGCGGGTTCGAAGCCCACCCATTGCACTACCGACGTGAACTCGGTAAAACAAGCATTTAACTTAGCACGAGGGGTTAACAAGAATACTAGTAATGTGCGACCCACATTCCTAGTAAGCTTTTTTAAAAATTGTTGGAAATTGATACGGGACTTATTAGTGCCAAATAAATAAAAACTGAGGGTAGTAACGGTTTATATACTTCTATACTTATAATAAATCTGTAGAGAGGTCAATTCTGTACATGAAATATATTTCCAAAATAACTATCAGCGGGTGATTAGTGATCGATACTGACGCCAAAAATGCAATCAAACATTACGTCATCATCATCATACAACCCTTAGGAACCCGGTTCCTACTTCTTTCTTCTACTACTTCCTACAACCCTTAGGAACGGGGCAACGCAGGTGAAACCGCGGGCGAAGAACTAGGGAACAAAGTAACTATTCCACGCGGACGAAGTCGCTGGCAAAAGCTAGTATATAATAAAAGACAAATGAAAAACAATAACAAAAAACAATTCACCCCAATCATGACAGATTAATAGAAAACTAGTTGAAATAATAAAAACGACCGACTCTATAACTTAGATAATAATTGTGTAGAGAGGTAAGGCATAGTGGAATCGAATAGTTCCACTCACAATTGGAGCTGCCCGACTGGGGCACCCACCAGCACCTTCACCTCCGTGCTATGTTGTGCTCCTAACGGTGACCAAAGTCGCCAGAGCTCCGCGAGGAAGCGTTTTGTTGGCAGTGTGGGAGATTGGTAGTTTTTTGTTACCGCCGCTGTCATGCATGACTCATACGCTGCCATCCCAACTATTCCTCCTTAATTTACAGGGTCGGAAACGCGCGAGTGATACCTCTGGTGTTGCAATGTTAGTGGTATAAGCAAACCCCCTTTCAGTACCTACCTCTGTCATTTCAGGAATTCCTGTGCAAAATTACATGCTCCTAAATACATTTGTATAAAAGTAGGCACTATATTCAGATATCTACTTTCAATATTCAGTGATTCAGAGATTGTCTGCTTTGAGAATACTAGTTTCTAAAGTAGTTGAAAACTATATATTTAAATGTGTAAGTAATATCAAAAAGGTCGATCGATTTGTCACTAAGACTATCTAGTTTATAACTTTATCAACTTAAAGTCCATCGTCAACATTATTTATTGCTGTATCTTGATTTCAAGTTTAGTTATATAATTTCTTTGATCATAAAATTCATAAATACAACAATTATAATGCAAATTAAACTTTTTATACATATTAATTAAGTTAAGGTTTTTAAAACACAGGTGCAATAAAATAACCACATTAATATATAAAGTTATATAAAATAACGAAAGCAATATAGCAGCTTGTTTAGAAAACTTGTTATGGGTATATAATTATGTAAAACCTGTTCCTATATGTTCTAAAGCAAAATGTAAGGTGTTCGTATAAAATAAATAACTTCCGGTTAGGTACTCTGGATTAGATCCTATTTAGATATACATACTCAAATAACCCGAGCCTGCATTTTTTTTTATTGATTTTAAAAGCAGCGGTGAGACCATAATACCGTCATAAATAAATATTCTTCAATGAAGTTACATACAATCAGAAAAAATACATACAGACGAACATAGAACCTTTTTTGAATTTGAAGTCGGTTAAAAAAGGCTAATCAAATTACTGCCGAAGTTAAAAAGAAGTTTAAAAATCTAAACCATAAAAATTATGATAAGTGAAATCATTGAATCTCCTTTGAAATAAATCTAGAATAACTAACGTAACAAAATAATTTTAAAATGGAGGTAGAAAAATCTTGATCGAAATAGTACTTCTCCAATGTTGGTCACTAAAACTCCTTACAACTCCATAAATATCATAACATTCTTTTAACTACATATACAGACTCCATTATTATCTATATGTATATTCCATACGACATGATTATTACATTCCTTGTGAAGCCTCCTACAAATGACCTTAGCACGATTTCTCTGGAATTTTAAACTGTCTTGAGGTTCGGCTTTCGGCAGTCGGTATACACGCTTGTTATCGCACGTTTCTCCTCACTTAACTGCCAATGCACTTGTCCCTGTAATAGTTATCCACTTGGAAGTGTTTTGGAATTTATATACCCATATAGCATATAGTTAGTAATACTTATTTGTAATTCCATGGTATGTACACTATTGTATTATGTAATTGAACCTGTAAAGATAGTGTAATTATGAGGTTAATAAAAAATAAATATCGAAGACTAGATAAGAATATATTGTTGGAATGTTCATCTAACTAATGCATGATATTTTTTTTGCATTTTCCATGAGCTGCTAAGATTATAAAGTTATTTTAGTGAAGTAAAAATTCGACCGCTAACAGGATTCGGAGCTGCTTCTTCTGGTTATAAGCAAAGTAAAGGCCACCATAAGACGTAAATTCATAATGTGAAGGCAAATTTTTACCTGGCGGGTGAGACCTGCGGTAACAAATGACAATGTTCTTGTTCTGTGTAAAGTCCTTTTGAGTATTGGGCTCATATTAGTGTTATTCGTTATAGCTGTAACCCGCAGTTTCACCCGCAAAAAATGAAGGGCTTTAATACAAACTTTCACCCCCCTTTTCACCACCTTAGGCGTTGAATTTCTTAAAATCCTTTCTGATACCTACGATACAAAGAACACACTTTCCATGTTTCGACGCCTCTACGATCAGCGGTTTAGGCTGTGCGTTGATCCGTCAGTCAGTCATTCAGGACAAAGCATTTTATATGTATAGATTAGTTAAGTAAGTACCCAATGTGGAGAATAATTTATGAAATGATTACTTGCGACATAAAAGGAAAATAAAAATAAAATTGAATTAAATTCAGTGATTGACTCAACGCAGAAGTGTCAATATAACTGGTACTTTTTGTAAAGGAGTAACTTTTATTATGTTCATGACAGTATTATTTTCATTAGATTTAAAAAAAATACCTACTTATATCAATAATTTTAATTTAACAAAAAGTCACCTTAGTAAATATTTGGTATAGGCAAGTTTGACATTCTTTCAAATGATAAACCTATCGTAAGTAAACATTGTCAGTTTATCGATATCAAATATGACCTAATATATTTTTGAATTTTCCCAAAATAATAGTACCTAATCTTATCTGATTATGAACTAGAACTACTTACTGTGCCCTAAATGATACATGTTGTTGTCACTTGCTAGGTCCCTTTTGTTTCTTGCACTTGGCTGTGCAATCAATATTATATCAAAGAGTATTTAAGGAGCTTTTAGCCGGTTCTTCCTAGGGTTCCCAACTATACTATTAAAAACAGTATTATACTGTTTTCAGGATCAAAATGCCTAACACTATGCACACGCTAAGTCAGTGCAGCGAAGACATAACAACAAGTAACACACCGTTCATTTTTCTAAAATACTGTTTATTTTCCCTCTCAGACCTAAATATTTTTTATTTCGTGTAAAAAAGTTGGCAACCCTAATTCATCGCCATAAGACCCACTATTTGGAACCGTGCAACTCATTTTTGAAATTCCTATAAAATATTGGTGTAATTGTAATAAAATATTTGTCTTTATGTATTTACTAAATACTTAGTTAAATCGTGTCTAGGTGTTGAAATTACACTGTAATAGGAAAATGGAAGGGTTTGGGTGGCATTGTTTATTATAATATGGATTGTTTTCCGCAACTGCATGTATGTATTTGCGTGGATTAGACTCTCGCATCCCCAATGATGTAAACGACAGCGCCACGAATGAGGCAATTGTTTAACAATAAATTGAATTAAAAAAAGCATCCGTTCAACACATCCGTTTGTTTACACATACCTATAATGCGAAAAATCTGCAATGTTTGAGATTGTAAGGCTTCAAGCGTTGCGTGTGGCATGCATTAGTAATCCCCTAACGATATTATAGGAAACCCTAGTATTCCTAATGCAGTCTGTTACTATTATATAAATATACACCTTAGTGACATATAACGAGGGTTGATAATTGTGCAGAGATTGTGATACTTAGGATTAGTTAGGTCTTTAATATCGTTTGCGCAGATATACTTTAGAGTTTATGGCTGTTGTTAGTCCTGCGATTGAACTAACTGATTCTGTGGTGTCCTGCATTATTTTTATTTATTGAATAGCTTTCGATTTCATTAAGTATTAGCTTTGAGTAAAGCTATAACAACTGAGTGATATTTAATTCATTCGAAATAAAAGGTCGATTACTACCTACCTACCTCTATGAAAAAAAGATTGAATATATGTTGTATGAATGTAATCGAAATTCTCCGTTTTTATTTCATTTTATGTGAAGGATCATACATTTTGGGGCTTGATGTAGATATTTAATTGAGGAATTAAAACTGGAAAGTTACTGGGATTTTCCCAAGTCAAGTAAACACATTGAAAATATTATTTCACTAAAAAGCACATCGGACGTACCTACTTATAAGTAAACTGACAATAACATGTAATTAATGCAATGGATTTTCCTTATATTTAGCTATTTTTAGCTTAACTTCTGAAAATGATAGCCTTGTTGCTTGGTCTTCAAAATCATGGAATTTAATACGTAATTTAATCAACAGATTATATCTAGCTCTATGTTTAATTACCCTTCAAAGCTATATGCTATTGTTCATAATTTTATTGTTATACGAGTATATGTAGATAAGTACTTTAAAAATTAACAAAAAATATAGCAGAAAACACTGATTCTCAGAACCAAACGTGCGCGCAAATTAGGATAAGGAAGGACTGACGTTATTAGGTTCCTAACTTATTTGTATTTTTTTTCTTTTCTGTATCTATGTGTCCTTTTCTAATAAATCCGAATTCGTTCTTTGTACGGTTCTCCCAGGGACTGAACACCAGGCTCTTTTCCGTTTTGCACCGTAGGCAAGTGCCTAGGGCCGCGCGATCCCAGGGGGTCCCCCAGTTCCCACTTCTTTTTGCATTTGTTTATAAAATCTTGCCATCCGTGGTCAAAATGCCTCATTAGTCTTCTCAAGGGTGCTACGCCTGGGTTTGATTCCCAGGCCGATCAATGTGTTATTGGGGTTTTCTATGAAATTTTTAGTAGCAACTCAGAGTTTGGAATTTGTTCCCAGTTAACGGCAATAGGCTCGCCCCCTATTACATGGGACCGTGTGTACCGTACATGGCTATTACTGCGAACATTACATTACATTAGTTAACATTCGTACGCCTTTGCATAACTCTTCGAGAAATACAGACGACTCAAAAATACTATCTATACCTACTTATTTTAGTTTGATGGATTTTTTTTGCAACACCAACACTAATTATAAACTGACCCCTCACTCATTCCATGAAATAGTTTTTTATTGTATTGTTGGTACTTGATACTGTATTTTATACTTAAAGCATACTTTGAAAAACACTTTTACCAGAAAAAATGTTGGTGTCAGCACACAATTAAAACTCCATACTACTGCTTGTTGAACTCATTTAATTGAAATTGTCCGTGACACCTAACCAAATTTTGTGAACGAAACCATATCGCGATTCAGGAATCACTCAAAAATGCACAACGCCATCTAGAATTATTTGAAATCACTATTGATAATAAAATACTAGAAACACAAATATTGAATACAAAATACAGCTGAAATGCGATTAAACATGCCGCCCACCAAAGGACTTGTCCTTTTAATACTATAAAATTTGAAAATCATAGAAAAACTAACTCACATCTTGAGAAAAACCGCCCACCACATGAATAGGCAATAAAAACTAAATTCTCAATTAGAAAGGAACCGCCCACCATGGTGAATAGGCACATGAAATAAAACTAACTCTACACAAACTTAAAACTCTCTGAACATAATGTCTACTTATGACTTAGGTAAAATCGACACTTTGTTTAGCGGTCGCTTCGTTAACCCATGTTTAGTTTTAATACTTAGCACTCTCGTTAATTTGTCATGACCAGGATGTTTTTGAACAACTCTGCCTAGAAGCCATTTTGTCGGTGGCAAATTGTGATCCCTAATTATGACAATATCATTTATCTCTGGCTCTGGTTTTTCAGACAACCACTTGTATCTTTGATTTAGACTAACTAAATACTCTTCCGACCATTTTTTCCAAAAATCATTAACTACTTTCTGGGCCATCTTCCATCGTTGTAAGCCTGTAACATTAATGTCTGACATCTCTTCATCTGGAATTGCTACTAACGGCTCTCCAATTAAAAAATGGCCAGGAGTTAATGGTTGTGGATCGTCAGGATTTTCACTCAAATATGATATAGGGCGAGAGTTGAGGCACGCCTCAATTTGATTTAAAACCGTAGATAATTCCTCGAAGGTTAGAGTAGCATCTCCAATGACTCTTTTCAGATGTGATTTCGTTGATTTTACACCCGCTTCCCAAAGTCCCCCGAAGTTAGGTGCATGCGGAGGAATAAAATGCCAATTTGTTCCATCATTAGCTAATATTTGTGCAATTTCTGTAGGGAGATTGGATATTGCATTGTCAAACATCAATCTCAACTCTTTGTCAGCTCCCACGAAATTAGTCCCATTATCGCTGTATAAATCTGTACACTGTCCTCTTCGGGAAACAAATCTACGAAATGCGGCTATGAACCCTTTTGACGTTAAATCTGATACCGCTTCAGTGTGTATGGCTCTCGTAGACATACATATAAAGAGGCATATGTAGCCTTTATAGGATTTAGACCCTCTTCCAGGTGAGAATCTGATGTTTATAAATCCAGTAAAATCAACACCAGAAGTTTTAAATGGTCTGGAGGGCAAAAGTCTTGTCCTTGGCAATTGACCCATAAGCTGATTATTATTCCGTCGAGAATATCTCAAACATGTAATGCACTCTCGATAGTGCTTCTTCACTCGTTCTCTAGCCCGTATTATCCAGTACTTAGACCTTAAAAAATTAAGCATGATTTGTGGACCTCCATGCATGGTTTTGTAATGGGCATCAACTATTAACAAATTTGTGATGTGGGTATCACAAGGTAAAATAACAGGATGTTTAGTATTAAAACTCGCTTCTGATTCTTTAATGCGACCACCAACTCTTAATAGCTTATCTTCGTCAATAATGGGGCAAAGAGTATGTAGAATGCTATTTTTGTTTACATGTCCTTGAGATTTTAATTGCTGTATTTCCTTTAAATAATATTTTGTCTGTGTTTCTTTGACCACAATTCTTAATACTTCATTCATTTCTCTTACACTTATAACCTTCGTATAAATTAATCTTAGTTCTTTCGGTAGTTTGAAATTAAGAAATCTTCTACAGTAAGACAATACTCTCAACATCTTTGTTAACCTTGAAAACTTTGCCCATATAAACTCTTCTTTATTTTGAATGATGGCAGTTAAAGTTTTAATGGGCCGTTGTTCTTCAGTAGTGCAGAAATCATCGTTTATTTCGTAAGCATTGCTATGATAAAGAATCTCAGGACCATGCCACCACAGTTTGAGATCGGTTATATCAGAACTCTTTATTCCTCTTGATGCAAAATCAGCTGGATTGTTATGTGTGTTAATGTGACGCCACTGATTGGAATCCAGCATTGTATGTATTTCTGAAACTCTGTTGCTCACAAATGTGTTCCAGCGACTTGGCTCTCCTTGGAGCCAAGCTAATACAACTGTAGAATCTGACCATGCATGTAAATGATCTTTAGAGATTTGCATGATTTGCGAAACTTCAAATATAAGTTTGGTTGCCAGCAGTGCAGCGCATAATTCCAACCGTGGAATACTCACTTCCTTTTCAACAGGACTAACCTTTGTTTTGGCTGTCACTAGATTAACATGAATATTGCCATACTTGTCTTTTATCTTCATATAAACGGCGGCCGCATAAGCAGCTTGCGATGCGTCGGCAAAGGTATGCAGCTCTACTGTATCGCCATTTCGTGAATGCAACCATCTTGGTATCACAATATTTTTGACGTTGATCAGATCTACTCTGAACGAATACCACTCTTTAGTTAATTCAGGAGTAAGATTGTCATCCCAATCCAATTTGGACTTCCATAGTTTCTGGATGAATATTTTTGACGACACTATTACAGGTGCAATCCAACCCATGGGATCATAAAGTCTTGCAATATCTGACAGAACTTTGCGTTTTGTCACAGTCTCAGTTATTTCTGGCAAATGTAAAGTATACTCAAAGTTATCTGTAGTTTTGTTCCAGCAAATACCTAGTACCTTTACCATATTATTTATTTTGAAGTTCGAAGACTTATCTATTCTTTTACTCTCCTCTTGAATATGTGACATTAATTTATTGCTATTACTACACCATTTCTGTAGACTAAATCCTCCTGTGGTCATTAATTTACTCATTTCTTCAAATATCTGTATTGCCTCTGATTCTGTCTCACATCCTGTCAGAAGATCGTCTACATAAAAATCTTGTAGTGTTATCTTTGCAGCACGAGGATATCTTATTTCTTGATCCTTTGCTAACTGCTGTAGCGCTTTGACCGCTAGATATGGCGCGCAGGCCGTCCCAAACGTAAGTCTCAGCATCTTATAATGTTGAATTGGACTGGTTGGTTCTGGACGCCACATAATCCGCTGAAAGTCAGCGTCTTGCTCTTGCACGCGAACTTGTCGATACATTTGCACGAGATCACCAAGTATGCAGATAGGGTGACGTCTCCATCTCATCAAAATATGACGCAAGTCTTGTTGAAGACGAGGACCAATAATTAGACAGTCGTTCAATGACACATTATTCACACCTTTACAAGATGCGTCAAATACTACTCGGACTTTAGTGGTTTCTCTGTCCTCTCGAACTACAGGATGATGTGGTAGATAAACAGCTTTTGAATTATTAATCTCATCAAGGTTTAATATTTGCACCATATGATTCTGTTTTTTATAGTCATCAATCACTTTTCTATACTCTTCATATAGTGACGGATTTTTCTGTAGTTTCTTCTCTAATAATTTAAATCTACGCAAAGCTATCTCTCTTGTTCTTCCTTCAAGACATTTTGGTTTGAAATCTTTAAATGGTAATCGAACCACATAACGCCCTTCACTATCTCTCACTGTATTAGCTTCAAAGATCTCCTCGCACCTAATTTCTTCTTTAGTGAATTTCTTCAATATTGCGTCTGGTTCTCTTTCTATTTCCCAAAATTGTTTTAATAGTTCGTCGTTCCTTATTTGTATATGAAAGCTAATAACCCTTGGGTTCGATGATGACTCATTTCTCACTCTTCCAGATAAAATCCATCCAAGCTGTGTCTCTTGGGCTATAGGGCCTTTTCCCGATGGATGTTTCATGAAGCCTGGTAGTATGATTTCTTCATATACTTCGACTCCCAAAATGATGTCGACCTTTGAAGGTGATCCATATTCTGGATCTGCTAATTTAACTCTCTCAATGTCAAGCCAATCCGTTATTTTGGTTTGACATGTAGGAATAAATGATGTTAGTTTACTCAGTACATAAGCATCAAATGTTATTGAATACTTTGGTTTGTGAATTGACTCCACACTCAAAGACACCATATTCCTTGATCTGGTTTGACCATCTCCTATTCCTGACACTAACCCATTGATGCTTACTCGTTTTAAGCCCAATGACTGTGCAGTTGATTCGGTTATAAATGAACCTTCCGAGCATGGGTCGATTAGGACTCGCACTACTTGTGAATAGCCATCAGTTGAATATGCTTTGACTACAGCTGTAGCCAACAACATCTCTCTCTTATTACTCTGTGTGACTAAATGAGCTACCACTTTATTCTCAATATTTTTACTCGGTTCTTGGTTCGGTGTATATTTCGCAACTCTCTCATCTCTGGTAGATTCAATTGCGGTTGAATCTTGTAATTTGGCTCTCTCAAAATGAAGCATTGTATGATGTCGTCTACCGCATCGATGGCAACATGCTGACGATCGGCAGTCCTTCACTGAATGTGTTGGTGCAAGACAATTGAAGCACAGCCTTTTTGATTGTACAAACTCAGATCTCTCTTCAGGAGACTGTTTTCCAAATTGCTTGCATTGATATAAAGGGTGCTGACTTTTGCACATCGTGCAAATAATATTTGATTGTTTATCCTCTTGTGTAGTTGAATGAAAAACTTTTGGTCTAGCGTTAATGTGCGTATTATGGGACTTCGTTGTGGATCTGTTATCATTAATCATCTCAAAGGTCCGGAATCTGGTCTCTAAGAATTTTACAAGTTGATTCCAGGTTGGGAGTTCGTCTGCATCTAACTGACTGACTTGGATTTCCCATAGTTTGCGGGACTCTTGGTCAAGTCGTGACACAACAAGATAATTGACTATGACATCCCATGAGCTGGTATTAATTCCCATATTTTCTAAAGACTTCAGGGACGAAGATGTGATGTCGAGAAGATGTTTGATTGAACTAGCTGAATCAATGGCATTACGTTGTGAAAATAGGCGTTTCATAATCTCGTTACAATTGTATCTTTTATTGTTGTATCGGCGAGTTAACTGTTTGAAAGCTTCGTCATAGTTTATGTCAGTTGTGGAGAAGTTCTTTAGAAGGGTTTCAGGTTCACCTGTGAGACTACTCTTTAGATAGTGCAGTTTTTGTACACCACTCAATGAACTATTCTGATGTATCAATGAAGTAAACATATCATAAAAAGTTTGCCATTCCTCATATAGTCCAGAAAACTTCGGAAGTTGAATCTGCGGCAACTTGACCTTACTGCTCGATGGAATTGATACATCATGCTGAGTAATCTGAAGCGAAGAAGTTGCGACACCGTAAGTTCGAAGGTCATCTTTCAACTTGGTCTTATAATCAGTGTATGTATCTTCAAATTGGAAGTATACATCTTCGGAAAAATAGGGCAATGTTGACTTCTCTTCTCTACTTATGCTTTCAAGAATTTCGCTATGTGTTTTATTGAAATTCTCAAATAACTTCTCCAAAATTTCTACCCTTGACTCAATATACGATACTTTGCGTCTTTCTGTTGGTGTTTTTTTATAATTTGAAAACGCTTTGTGTAAATGTTCAAGCATGTCTTCTTGTTTCAAAAATAACTTATCCATTTTTGCTCAGGTCAGTTAAGTACTTTCTCAAAGATCTCAAAATGTTTTTTTGGACACAATTTTTCTAAGTCCAAAGTCAAGGCAAATTTCTTCTATGTCCCAAGAGAAGAAAATTTTCATAAAATTGTCTATGTTTCAAGAGAAGAAATCTCCACGAATTTTCTAAGTTCGAACAATACACAAATTTCTTCTAAGTCTCAAGAGAAGAAAATTTTTAGAAAATCGTCTATGTTCCAAGAGAAGAAATTTCCACGAATTTTCTAAGTGTTTCTCACTCACGAATTCTTCTATGTCCACACATCACATAAATTCGTCTGTCTTTTACTCACTGTTTGGTCCGTGAAATTTCACAAGTCCTAAATTTTTGGTTCGCACTTGACTAAACACTTTAACACCGTCAGTTTTACACTTTTTTGTCCTTTTCACTCACTATCACTGTCTCTTTTCACTTTCCGCGTTACTTCCCGGGTTTCGGCACCAGATGTCAGCACACAATTAAAACTCCATACTACTGCTTGTTGAACTCATTTAATTGAAATTGTCCGTGACACCTAACCAAATTTTGTGAACGAAACCATATCGCGATTCAGGAATCACTCAAAAATGCACAACGCCATCTAGAATTATTTGAAATCACTATTGATAATAAAATACTAGAAACACAAATATTGAATACAAAATACAGCTGAAATGCGATTAAACAGTTGGTAACCCTATTTACTAGGCATATTTGGAAAAAAATGAACCAAGCAAATCTTTATGTATAGTACCTACGTACCTATTTATATTGGTAGTGTCGTTACATTATGTACAACTATCAAACCCATTTAGGCCTTAAATGGATTAGCCGTGACCGTATTACGATTAAGTGTGCAATAGACAGGAAGCCGTATCGACATGTTCTCGGTCACACAACGGTCGACCGATATACACGATGCCTTAGATCCGAACGCTATTAAAAAGGAAGCATTACATTGAGGTATTAAGAACTATGACCACGTATTATGGAACTTAGATGATTAGCTTAATTGAAGCAAACGTCGAGCGATTGGTTGCCAGTGGTGTCACTTCCCGAAATTACTCGATTTGTCTAGCTTGTTTTAATAGTCTGTTTAAGTATGTGAGAATATTATGTATAGGTATGTAATACCCTAATGGACATTATATACGATGACGTATGATATATACGGCATGAACGTCTTAACCGTTACCGTTTATCTAAAGTTATGCCTTTTTGTTCTGCTATACAACGTTTGCGACTCATTATTGTAATTAGCCATATTTTACTATTTTTTATTATATTTGTACGTTAGCTGTCAGTTTTCTAAAGCAATAAAATAAAATAAATTTATTGAATGAGTTGTGGCGTTTACTCCACATCTCAGAGAAAAAGTTGACTTGGAGTAGTTGCTTCTAGGTCAGAATATCTCAATGACTGTCATAAGGTAATTTTATTTGTGTGTGGTGTTTCTAATCTTACTGTTGGTGATCGTCAGCAGTAGCAGTTAAACGCTGTGTAAGTGGAACACTTTCATAGTTGTAAAGTTTAATTTTCTACACTTTGAATTTCATTGTCAGAGAGGACAACGGCTAAAACACAGCCGCAGTCGCCCGGATCTAGGTGTGCGGGCAATTTGGCAGAAACTAAGTCCATAATGGATACATTTTTTATTTTGTTCTAGTGTTTACAAATAGCTATCTTGTTATCCTATAATTCAATTACTTAATTCCATATTTTTTGTCTGAAACTAGTTTATAAGTTTTGTCAACTTTGCACAATTGACGAAATAAATATTTATGTCTAAAAATGTGTTTTTGTCGAGCTGAGTCGGCTCCTTATTAAATAAGTACTATAATAGTAAATTATAAAGTGGGTATGAGCAGGTGCAGCATGACAAACGTAGACAATAGAAAATGTTACTAAGTATACAATTTTAGACAACTTCGTTCACATAACTATGTAGTGCTGTGTGTTAGTATGTGTGTGTATTTACTTTGTAGATTTTAAATCTCTCGTTACACCTTTCATAAACATGATCTGCCATCTGGGGGGTAGCATGAATGTCGAACTCAGACTAAAAACCGGACTTGTCTTCCCTTGACATGAGATTCGTAATATTCGCCATGACCACGGGTTGTGGGTACCACTTCTAAACCTCATCAAGAGGCGAAGCTACTAGCATCTAATGTAAGGCATAAATAATTGTGACATCTTTTTATTGTGCTCTCAAGTAATCTTCTCATAAATTTGTCAGAACTGACTTAAGTACGGAAGTTAATAAATCCTCTAAATTATTAACACTTTCCAAATCTTAATATCTCAATTTTTATGAGGAAGAATTTTTATGATGGTGGAATCATAAGGTATTTCCAACAAATCATTATAATATTATGTAATTTTGATGTTCTAAAGATTATTAGATGTGTTCGCTATGATTGGACTAGTTTCATCTTACATAACTATGTCGCAAATTGTCTGCTAATTAAGACATGAAGAAGTTTATTTCTAATGCATGTTAATGTATGTTAATGATCCGTGAAACGTAACACATTGGGTAGACTAGCTTTTTGCTAGCTTGCTGTGGTGTTGTTTGCATTCTTTGCATCATATCTATAACTTTTGTTGACTTGGGAAAAAAGTTGATGAAAATTGTGAAAGGTCGCTGCGTCACTTCCTCGTTGTCGATTTAATTAATGCATATTCTTCCTAGCCTATTCCCAATTATGTTGTGGTCGGCTTAGAGTCTAACCAGATGAACTGAACATCGGTTTTTTTACCCACTCATCAGTCCCCGCAACGCAACTCAATTTCTGGACAATACCGATATCTTACGGATAAACTGGTTGCCAGGATCTTCAGGCTACAGACGACAACCATATTCAATCAACCTCACGCACAACGGACGCATTTGAAATCACTAGACCCATGAGGAAGTCTCAATAAATTATTTATTCATACATACATAGGTAAACTCACGCCTTTCTCCCGCAGGGGTAGGCAGAAACTCTAGACCGCCACTTGCTACGATTGGTTAAGTACTTCTTTTGCTTTTTCAACATTCATACCTACATCTTCTCATAGGTACATACACGCCGGTTGCGATTGCGAGTGTTATTACTTTTTTATTCCTTATGTTATTATTTACATTGGGCGTAGATTTATTTTGCAAAACATATCTAGCACGCACTGGTTTTACCACTAGTTCAATGAATAACTTGACATAAATTCCCTTATTCAACATATTTTTTCCTGGATACTGGTATTACCTCGGTACGTAAGCATGTAGCAACATTCTTGAATGATTCATTTTATTTTTTTATGACGCACAAAGTCAACAAAAAGTTGTTGATAAAAAGTTCTTAACTCTCGTATTAAGTAAGTAGGTAGGTACTCTGTAGCACAGCAGGAATTTATATTTCAAGTTCATATGTACCCGCTGCATATTTCTAATTTAATTGAATTGTATAACTAAAAACGTAACTTAAAGTTTACATTTAAGTAATGTAAACTTATAAAATTTATTAGGGTTTTTTTTATTCGTTGGTTAGAGGCCATTAGCACAAAAAATATTTTGTACTTAATATAAGTAAGTAATATACCATCACGCCTGCATTCCCCGAAGGTGTAAACAGAGATGTACTAATATACACCCACAGTTCGCCGGTATCTTTAGGTTCCATGTAATGGAGAGGGCGAGCCTATTGTCATTAACCGGCCAAAATGCAAGTTGTTACTGAGAAAATTCTAAATTTCATAGAAAACCCAATAACTCTGCTCGAGCAGCTCGATCTGGGTATGGAACCTTGAACCTCTAGCGTAGCAGTTCTGCTTAGGATCACAAGACTAATGGCAATGGCATTCATGTAAATATTTTCTACTGTTTTGGGAATAATTCTTCTTCTTCATGTTTCAACTAGCCGACATTATTGTTGTTTTTTTTTATGACACAGCAGGACAAACGCCTAGCACGATTAACAAATAAACAACACTAGCTAACAAGATTTGCACGACTGGCGCAGTTGCCGCGTGATCGGCTTCTGCGCCGTGAGCCGTGGCTTCGATTCCCGCACGGAGCGAATTTTCAAT
Source organism: Acronicta aceris (assembly GCA_910591435.1). NCBI lineage: Eukaryota > Metazoa > Arthropoda > Insecta > Lepidoptera > Noctuidae > Acronicta > Acronicta aceris. The sequence goes on along the minus strand of OU342776.1, from coordinate 4,331,003 downwards.
TGGCGTAGTCAGTTCCCAAGTCTGGGTGTTTGTTTATGTGAAAAATTGTGTTTGTAAACGCACCTACGATACAGAAGAAAATCCTTATTGATGGAAAAGTTAAAAGAAAGAATAAAAAAAAAATAGACGAGTCATTAATGAGTTGTCAACCTTTCGAGGCCTAAAGTGGTTTCCTAAATAAAGCGAATGTCGGAAAATGTAGATATTAAACCTTCCTTTCCTAATCCTACATTACTTACTACACTTTTCTACTGTTCTGTGGGTTTCACGGAATCCATTGATAATGGGAATTAAAGTTAGTCATACTTTAAGAATCACTAGCTACATTATCCAACTTGCATTTAGTTATGTAGGTACGGTAAACTTTACCGTCATTTATTATTATTTACAGTAACCGACGTAACTTTTAGACAATTTAAATTTTAAATTAAGTAAGTATAACAGTGCTAATTAGAAGGTGTAAAACGCACGTGTTTATTTAATAAATGATTGAGGGTACCTGTAAATTATTCTTCACTTACCTTAGAATTTTTTAATCACTGGAACTTGTAAATCACCATAAATCCAGTTCAAATATTACACAAACTGTTCATTACATAAACAAAACAATATTCACAAATTTCTCTCAAACAATAACAATTTCACACTGTTTTGTTTCAAGTTCTAATGCACTAGCGCGGGAATGTCAGCGTTTTTCGCGGCGCATTGTCGTGATCGTGCGCTACTGTCGCACATTCCGCACGACTCCGCTTCAACGATTACGTTCGACGAATACAAAACAAGCTTGGCGCGGCGCTATTCCGCGCTTTATTATGCGTGATGGATGGGCTTGTTGAGTCACCTACCATGAACGCGCAGTACGACATGAAATGTATGGGTTTAAGTGCCATCTAGTGAGGAACGTATACAACAGAATTTAGTTACGCCATCTATGAGCAAATATTTGTACAAGTTTCTAGTTGTTTTTCCTATTGACTGGCAGATGTCAGGGATGTTTCATTATCAATAAGAGCTACGAGGATATCTATCCAAAGTTTCGTTTAGTTACGGTTTTTAATACTCATTCATTCAGCAATTTTATACTCTGTCGATTTTAATTCACTCAGTCTTTCTCTGTCAAAATGGCTGCCCCTCAAGAGGTGCGTGACGATTTGCGCTCTGTAATAACTTTTTATTTTACTAGTACTTTGATTACCAAATCTTACAAATCGATTTGATTCTCATTCCTTTTTTGCGTGTTTTCAGGCGCGACGTGAACCTATCCAGGCCGTCCAAGTATTCGGCCGCAAGGTTAGTGTTTGTTCCATCCACGTGTTAGTACCGACTAAAAAGTGGTTATTTTGGCTATTTAGCCTTACTTTCACCTCGTGTTTAGTGTCCAACTACAAGAGTCACGGTAAAAATAATGAAATATAAATATCCTAACTTGTTTCCAAATAGGACTGCTTGGCATACTGAAACACAAGTTTCCACCAAAGCGTCACCGCTAATTTTTGTTGTCTGGTTAATCTTGTATGGTTGACGTTTTGATAAAATACTGATTCTCTTTTTTCTTCAGTAAGTATACTACTGTTGTTGAGAGTGACTGCTAAATCGACTGTTATTATAAACTGAACATAACCTCAAAAAATATTATTACCACATTTTATTTGTTGGTTATTTTCATTGTAATAATATATTTGTAATCTCTTTTGTATGTTTTTAGAAAACCGCCACCGCTGTGGCATACTGTAAACGCGGATATGGTGTGTTGCGTGTGAATGGTCGCCCGCTGGACCTAGTGGAGCCCCGCCTGCTGCAGTACAAACTCCAGGAACCCATCCTGCTGCTTGGCAAGGTAATGCTAATCAATCTGACTCTATCTTATATTCTCTTGACTTGCATGCAACTTGTGTGTGGTTGGATATGCATAGCTTTGTGTTTTTTTTTCTCAGCACCAGTTTCTTTGTCTCACAAAATTTTTATACATAATAAACCCCTGAGTCAACTCACTGATCGTAAATTCAGAAATTCCATGGGTTTCAGTTTTGAACTAGAGACAAAAAAATACTAAGTATTCTAAATTTTCTATTAGCACTTCTGTGTCATTCATATCATTAGAAATTGCATGTTTATTTCATATCCTTTGTTTGCTCATATTTAACGTTGTATTTGAATGCATGTAACATTGTACTAAATTAGCTTCTGTAGATAGCACCATAATATAGTGGTTGTATTTTGTTGTTTTGTTTTTAGAACAATCCTTAATTTTATGACTAACATACCTACCTACATAAATTTTGTGATGTCTTTACTAAATCTAAATATTTAACAATCTGGTTATGAAACTGACGCTAACAGTAAAATTAAAAGCATTTTTATATGATGAGTAACTCTTATTCCGAACCTGAGCATCTTTGGATGTGAAGTAAACATATGATCTGATAATCACTACATAAAAACCCAACAAAATGACTTACTACTAAACTTCCACAGAATTAAATATTGACAAAATCTTCAATTTTGTAGGAGAAGTTCTCCGGCGTGGACATCAGGGTGACCGTCAAGGGTGGTGGTCATGTCGCCCAGGTGTATGCTATCAGACAAGCCATCTCTAAGGCACTCATAGCTTTCTATCAGAAATGTAAGTATATGTCACTAATCTCTATTTAAAATAACTATAACAATTTTGTTCTTACAGGAGGAATATGATGATTTGATTATGTTTTTCATTAATTTCAGTCTTGAATTTTACACATTAAAGTTCAATTTTCACACAGCACATACCAGTGACCTCTCTTTACAGGCTTTCCTAACAAGGAGTGGTCAACTTATATTAGAAATGTGTAGCCATGCATATAACTTTTAATTAAGAGACAACATATTCTATTTTTATGGGACACTATTTGCTTATATTTCATTTAATTATCCCTTCTTCCAAAGCTGTGTTGTCAACATGCAACTCAGTCATTTCAGGGAGGGTAGAGCAACTGTGACATTTACCAAGCAGCAATGAGTCTCCATACCTTGCTTGTTTGAAATGTGCACTACATTTATTTACATTACAAACTTGTTGATACTCGGAGTATTCCTCTTTCAGCACCAATTTTTTGAGCACCTTAGCTATTCCACTTACAGAACCATTAAGTATATTAGCTGGGTGCTCAATATGAAGCTTAGGTGCTCAAAAATTTGTTTCTGAAAGAGGACTACTCCCGATACTCAACTTAAATGAATGACATTAATTAAATTGCATCTTAGTTTTATCTCTGGGTCACTTTGATAACAAAGGATTTTAATTTAAACTAGTGCTAATATTATGTTTTATATTGCAGATGTAGACGAGGCGTCAAAGAAGGAAATCAAAGACATCCTCGTCCAATACGATAGGAGTTTGCTGGTCGCTGACCCGCGTCGCTGCGAGCCCAAGAAGTTCGGTGGTCCAGGCGCGCGTGCACGCTACCAGAAATCTTACCGTTAATACCAACACCGGTACCACGGTGTGGTATTGCATTGCTGTGGACCCGGTAGTGCAATATCATTGCGTGTTTTTAAAAATAAAAAAAAGTATAAAAAGATAATGGTGTGTTTTAATTTGGAATGCGAATCATTTAGTTTAGCTTTCCAGGTACCTTTTTCCTTTAAAACATGAAAGAAAATAGGTGGTAAGACAAATACGGCTCATATGCAATATGATTTATTATTACACTATACAAATTTTGTTTACAATCCAATGTCTTTAATTACAGTCATTTACTTGGAAAATTAAATGCAACAATAATGTACGACTTACAATTTTACACAATTTAGTTTTCTCAATTTAATAGATATGGCGGGTAAATATGTAATAATATGGCAATAACAACCATTAGATCTAAGAAAGAGATTGCAATTAATACTTAATTTAAATTAGCACAAAACTTACAATAATGTTAGAAGTTAATGTCTTTCATTATTTACTTAATCTTTATTTTTAGCTCTGCTTGATAAAGGTTTTGTTTGTTTCAACTTTTACTTGGGCCCCCCGAAGTCGGGCTTTCCGAGCGGAATAGGTACAGTCGCCTATAAAAGTGTTATAGAAAAATAAAATAATCACGAATGCGTAACATTAATTTGTCACACCGACTGTGAACTCTCTTCGAGCGAGCATGATAATAGGTACCTAAAACTAAAACATTGATGGAACGTGAAAGAGTGAGATAGCACGCAATTTTATCGCTGTCCTTGTTTAGTATCGTAAAATTAACTTGCGTAACCCCCATTTGCCAACACTTTCAGAGGTTCCATTGCTGTAATGGTCCAGCCTTTCCGTCTTCGTTCAGAACATTCTCCAGGTAGCCAGGCCCCATTATTTATTTCTAATGATTATTTCATAAAATATAATATGTATAGAATACTCCCGATATACAGATCTCAATGAGATTATAAGATTAGAATTAAGTATTATTATTAATAGGCACTGCATTAAAACCTATTATTACTAAGTTAGTAAATATTTTGGCACTTTAGTCAAGTAAAATCAATGGTTTTCTGCCTCTAATAGCTTTTATAACTTATGGAAAATGAGCAATATTGGCGCTTGATCATTTTTCGACCTTGTTTTTTATGCACCTAATAATAACAGTGAAAAGTGTTTAAACGCCAAGATTGTCAATGGTATCTACGGAGGCACCAAGTGTACCTATTCTTGATATTTTTTCTTTTAGTTATCAACTGTGCTATGGAGATGAAGACGTGTTAGAGCGACACGTTCCCCTACGAGAAAGAGATAGCGTTATACAGGCTGAATAACGTCATTCCTTTCTAACTGGGCTTAAATAGATCATACTTAGCACGGTGACGAATCCAGTTTCATAATCGATTTCGTTGTACAAGTGACAAAAAGTAAGTATTAATAAGTACAGACGTTATCAAAATAATGACTTATTTAATACTGGTTGATCTTAAATTTAAAAATGTTGTTTATGATTTATTTGAAGATCAGATTTATAGCACGTAATATTATGAATAGGTAACCTTATTATGCAATATCTATTATGTTTAACTAGAAAATACAACATTGAACTCTAGCGGCTTAACAAGATTATGTAGTTAGTCAAGAAAACAAAAAACAACAGATATTTAAATTAACGGAATACGGGCAAGGTCAACATTCTATAGATTATAAAATTGTCTAGGTATAACAAAATTATTTCATAGTGAATTACGAGTATATTAATATTATTAGATATGCGTGTGCGTTGTTTTGCGAATTATGTGCGTTTAACAAACTTCTAAAAATATCTAGCTAACAGTTGAATCAGTGATTGGGCAGTGTATTTAAGGAAAAATCTAAAGGCTGGGCCACACTGAATGCCGCGAAACCCGGGATCTGTGGAACACAGCATAGAAGTATATGCGAGGTATTTTGATATCGCTCGTTTCTTGAATTTATGATAAATCACATCGTGCTATAGGTTCATTGCCAGCATGGCCGTCAGGGGGGTTTGGGGGTTGAACACTACCCCCGAAATAGTTTCAAATAACTGATTGTCCCTGGTCCATAGGGAAAAAAACCCTAAATTGTTTTCGAAAATTCAGGGTCAGGCACCTAAATCGAACAATTTTGATTATATTTTGCAGTACTTATTATTTAAAAGTGCCTTAATTAAGCCGCAGCCTAAATTATTTTCGCAAATTTTTAAACAATTTGTACACTGCCCAATCAACTACAATACTTCTCCATTTAATTTTCTCCATTCTTCTTCTCTACTTTCTCGTCGTGGTGGTCTTCGAACTTGGCACCCATTCGCTTGAGGGCTATGACAGCTGACACGGCCTTGGCCCACCGCTTCTTGATAACGTATCGCTTTAGTTTGGACTTGGTGACGTGGAGCTCTGTGCAGAGTGCCGATTGGATGAGCCAAGGATGCGTGAGAGTTGATGAAGCTGATAGTCGGTCGCTGTGGAGAAGTATCTTATTATATTGTAGGCAAAGTACATCAGTAGATTATTATTCATGAAAAATAATGAGTTCCATCTGTAATGCCTTATCCCCCAAAGGGTTAGGCAGAAGTGTACTAATGTACACCCACAATTCGAGCTTTGTTAAGGCCTCATGAAATAGCAGGCCTATTGCCATTAAGCGAACACAAAGCCCAACTTCGTGCTGCTGAGAATTTCATAGTTAAATCCAACATAATTGCTCGACCTGGGAATCAAATCTTGGACCTATAATGTAGGTAACAGTCGCATAATAGAATCACTACACTAATGAGGAGTCACTAGACTAATAAGAAGAGTTTCTGTTTTGAATAATTAACTTTTATGGAAGAATTTACAGACATCAATCGTTTTGTAGGATAGTTTAAAGAGAACCGTCTCGATAAAAAAAGAAATGTTGAAAACGGGTAAGGTCAAGTTTCAACCTTTTTTTAACATCTAGGATACTACTGCTGGGCAAAGGTATTACGACTTCAACCTCTTACTTATTTTTAAATTCGATTAAAAAGAGAAAGATGATAATAATTTACGGCGATTTATATTAAGTATTCTGTTCCAAAAAAATATCGTCGTATGGAGTAAGCAGGTAATTATAAAATTGTTTCTAGAATACAAACTAGGTACCTACATGTGGCATTGAACTTGCTTATGTAAGTACTTACCTACTTGTAAACTTCATTAGAGAAAGTTTAGTTATGAATAATTAAAAAAACGACAAATATTTTAATAAAGCCTTATATTATTAACAACATACGTATCGTAATAACAATAAATTACATTAAAGTTATACATAAGTACATATAAGGAACAATCATAATTTAAATTTACATACTTCAAACATGTCTTATTTACAAAAATGTTATAAAAAAATTACCAAAATGTGTTCAATATGTTGATATAATTCGTTCTCAGTCTTGATCCAAATCTGTTTGTAAAATTTTGAAGACTAGATTATTGTCATTTTGTCTGCCTTTTTAAGGCCTAGCGCACACGTACTGTCGTTTAGTGTCTTCTAGAATTTTAATGAAAGAAAAATAATAATTTCCTTTTGTTTTGTGAAATATAAGTAAAATAGTTTCAACTTTTACAAAAACGTAGATAAAACTTTAGAATATTTTTGACGCGAGTGTACTTTATTTTTGCGCGGTTTATACATTACCTCCCCGAACTGTAGAATCCCACTAAAGCTCCGAGTAGGTATACAGTGTAAAAAATATATTACAGTGTGTAATAAATACTACACTGTATAACATACAATTTACTTAGGTTAAAGTGCTAATTAATTGAAAATCACCCTGTCATAAACTCGTATATATGCGCTAGACTCATATAAGAACACAAACTAATCTCATACCGTACTTTGGTAACATCGTGTCATGGCACTGAATCTTACAACCGGAGTCATTTAGCTACATTACTCGTCAGTTTCTTCCTTTGCGTCTTCTCGTCTGAAGTCTGTCTTTGGAAGAACGCGTGGAGACTCGACATGGACGTTTGCCCCAACTGATTGGAAGGAGACCATTCTAGGGATATGGACTGGTGTCTTCCTCCATTTGAAGTTCCTCCTGCCGTTCTTTCTGCTTCTACTTCCTCACTCTCTCCCCATTTCTCCAGAAGGTGTAGAAGGAGGTCTTTTGTTCTATGTGCATTGTTTTCGTCCCCTCTCCTGTAAGGCATTTGTCTCCCGTTCTCTGATCCATTTACTAGTTTGTCGATCTTCTCCCTTCGTCTGTCGAATTCTTGGAAGAAGCTGTTTCGAACGTCCACAGGTTGATCCGGGACATCTCGACTCATGTTCGTCACTCGTTTCGACCTGTTCGATTTCACCCACGGCATTTTACTCGTCATTGGCTTGTCTGGCTCTCTCTCTGTTAAGAATGTCGATGTTATTTTGGCCGTTGACTTCGATGTGAACAGTCTCTTCTCCTTACCCGTCGCGTCTCCATTCGTTATGAGCTTGGTGTGCCTGGTTTCTTTCTTGAAACCATTCGGTAGCTTCTCTTCTTTGGTCGACTTTGTTTCTGTTACGTTTTTGTCCAGTTCCTTCATGCTGTTATTGTTTGCGAGATCAGTGTTCATTGTGGACAGCATGTATAGGTGGTCGGACAGTTTCTTTATTTCTTCGGCTAAGTTCTTCCTAACGAGAACGTCTTGTTTCTTGTGTAGGAAGCAGGTGCTGTCTGAGGCTCGCCTCTCGACGGGGTTGTATTTGGGTGCGGATAGGAAGTTGTGTTCTCTTAACGGCGGCGGTTCTAGGTCGTCTTCGTCGAATACTACATCGGGGGAGCTGCTGAGGGAGCTTCGAGGGGAAGGCGAGCAGCCCCCGATAGATGAGCGTTCGCAGTTTCCGTTGGCGAGGCTAGTGATTTCGTGCGCTTGGTTGTCGAATACGTAGGGCGAGTTGGGGTGCTCGCTCCAGCGCTCGACGAAGAGTCGCAGGTTATCCTTGGCGACGTCGAGCTCGTTTTTGACGGGGCGAGGGGCGGGCGGAGCGCGGGAGGGCGCAGCCGCGCGGCGCTGCAGCCACGCGTGGCGGAGGCACTCCGTGGCGCCCGGCCGCGACCTGCGACAAAGACCCTTGTTACTAGCGCCCAACACCTTGAACAGTTACGGGACAGTGGACTGGCGTCACTAGTTCTACGTGGACGTGGAAAGTATTTGGTCCAGTAGGAAATATTTTACGCCAATATGGAAAGGAAAGGGAAGTGCGTGCAACTGAAAGGAAGAAGGAGCTATGGAAAGGATTAATAGGTTAGCTTGCAGTATTTAGGACGTTTTGTGCAATAGGTAGGATAAATTTCAGAAGGATTGCAGTTACAGGTGGGCTACACATACATTCTAGTCTACAGAACTACTTAACTATATGTACAGGGTTAGAGAATAAATGCTATAGTTAGAAGTCTACGGCTACTTCGTGCAGTTAGTTACTAGTGTTGGATAAAACAAGTAACAAGGGTTCTTTATCGCCAGGCTGGTTTGTACACAGCTTTCGAAATACCGCAAATGTTTTGACAACGGATTTGAAAGGCACCGAGGGTTGGTTTGTCTGGTATAACATGTAGACCATATAAAAGGCTTTGTAACGCGCATTTTAAAGTATAGTTTGAAATATATTTTTGGTATAGGCTTAATTTAAGGCCCAAACCTTTTCCAAATGACACTTTATCTATCTAAAAGACAGTCCATGATAGCCTGGAAATTGGTTCTTTACAAAGGAGTGCCCCAAAATTTGGAGCCATAATCGATACAAATTCATCCGAAATTCAAAGACCCAGTAATTATTTCAATACCATTTGCAAAAAGTTTGAGCTAAAAAAGGCATATTAAGTTAAACTAATTGATGTTTAATTTAGTAAATGTTTTTCTAATGTGAATCTTACTTTGATTCGTTTAAAAGCCTTTTTACCTTATAGGGTTTGCAACCCTTAAATAAAACAACATATATATGTCAGGCAAAACACTTACTCTTTGTCTTTCACGAGCAGTTTTTGAATGAAGTCCTTGGCGTCTTCAGAGATCTCGTTGAAGGCTTCATCATCGAAGTCATATTTGGCCACAGTGACGTTTGCCATTGTTTCTATGTCTGTCTCGCCCATGAACGGTGATAGACCTGATAGGCTGGAAAGAGATGGCAAATGTTTTAATAATTCTTTGCAGTTTTTATTCGTCACAACCAATCAGATACATATGTAGGTAATAGGAAATCTGAAACTGTTTTCACTGGGACCTGAATTCTTAAAGAAATACTTCTGGTAGTGCTATGTACCAAATGTCGCACCCCGTTTCCGTTATTTAATTTGACATAAACTGAAATATTTCTTGTCGCGTGGGATTTACAATATTTTTGACATACAAATGAACTAAAAACAAAAATCATTGAGCAGATAATGAAAAAAAATGTAGGTACCAGCCGTTTTGACTGACCCATTGCTCCGAGTGTCGGGTTCAATTACCAAATTTCCACTCGTGACAACTGTTATTTGTGTGATGTATAGTTCTTTATTTCGAGTCGAGTACGATCTATTATTATAATGTAAGTATGACCTAAATAACATACTAAGTAGAAGACCAAAAATGCTAAGTTCCACAAAAACCATAGAAAAAAAAAACTACTTACAGTACATAACATATGACTCCCACGGACCACATGTCAGTTCCATAGCCGATCTGATCAAAGTTAACGACCTCTGGAGCCACGAACTCAGGAGTTCCGAACAGCACTTGGAGTTTCTTCTCCGGGTCGTAAAACCTCGCGAGACCGAAGTCGATGATTTTGATGCGGTTGCCTTGTTTTGTTAGGCAGAGGATATTCTCTGGCTGTAAGAGAAGGATTTAGTAACTATATAAAAAAAGAGCCATTAAAAAGTCTACATAAGGGTTTACAAGTTACAACGTTTTGTACATCCTTTTTTTTAGTGCGGAAAATTCTCATGGATCGTCTGCTATCTGGGGCAAGGTATATCGGACTCCTACCGATTAAAACAGCACTTGCCTGCCTGGGGGTCTAGCCATAGCCATGAGATTCGTGATATTAGCCATGACCATGACGGGCTATGATTCCCTATAAACACCGACAGTCAGTCTCAGTCATGGCAGAATAAGATTTGCCCCTTCTACTATGGATTCAGGTATCAATCTGACAACTGAATTTCGTTTTAAAAAGCATTGCCACTAGGATTTTCTCCGTTATTGTGTTCTAGACTTCGGACAACCATTCAAATACTTATTTGTACCTACCTACCGTGCGGGGATCTAATTCGCGTTCTGTAGCGTAACAGCTGGATAATCAACCACAGCGCTAATCGACCGTTTAGTAGTGTATCATAGGGCATTCAATCTGGACTATCAACTTGCCAGATAATCTTATGCCGTATTGAAAAAGGCACGAAGTAAATAAAGCATAAAACAATCATCGATTTACAAATTTTAAGTACCGCATCAAGAGCAATAAAAGGAAGATATTTTTTCAACGCTTCCGACAGTTGACAGAAATACCAATTCGAAATTCAAAAGCGACGTCTTCAAATAAACGATCAACTGGCCAGTAATCATAAAAGTCGCGGGCTTTTTTCGCCATTTTGATTTATTAGTTGGTCCGGTTCCAAGATGGCGGGACCGCAACAGCTGAACAATGTAATCGTTTCTTTATTTACTTTAATATTTGTGCAAACGGAGTTACGTCTGTATTTATTGTTCGAGTCAAGGGTGAGGCGATTTTGTATTTTTTCTTAACTAAATGATTCTCCAAAGTAATTAAATACTTAGTATTAAATATTCTACATTTTAAAAGATAGAAATAGAACTAACTTATTACGTTTTTGACCCATTATTGATCTATTATGAGAGGAAGATTATGCTGTCCAAACTGTAAAGTTTTGTCGAATACGGATCGATAGCGATAGCCATCCTTGTTAGATTTTTTCCCAACTATGTTGGGATTGGCATCGATTCTAACCAGATCCGACTGAATTTTCAGTATTTTACGCGAAGCGACTGCCATCAGATCTTCGCAACCCAATTTCTAGACTGGTCGTGAGACATATTGGACTTTTCAACCGACTTCAACAAAAAGGAGGAGGTTCTCAATTCGACTATATTTTTATGATGTTTGTTACCTCATAACTTTCGACTGCGTGAACCGATTTTGATGATAATTTTTTTATTTGAAAGCTGGTGCTTCCCGTGTGGTCCCATTTAATTTTTTCTTCATTTCATTTGGTTCAGTTCTGACAATGACATCCACGAGAAAACCATATAAGTCTTAAATTTGCATTAAGTATGTTCGCGACAAATAACTCAATATCACGCCAACCGATTTTAATGCTTCTTTTTTTGTTCGATAGCTCATACTTTAGAGGTGGTCCCATAAAAATTTGGTCAAGATCTGATCACAAAATTTAGAACAAAATGACAATAACATTAAAATGATATCGTCGTCTAGGTATGCGTAACATTTTACTCGCTACTAAAAATATTGAAATAAAATAACTTTTAACAAAAAGTAAAACCGCCTTCAAAAACATAAATATAAAATAACAGTTTCGGAAGTCGGTAGCGAAAACAAAAGTTCAAACCAAATCGAAGGCACCGACTTCCGAAATTGTTATTTTATGTTTGCATTATTTTTATGATTACAAGTAACGATAATAATTGGCGCTCCGAATCCGCATGACAGCCGGGACCGAGGGCGATGTGCTCTCCGAGGTACGAAGGGGTACATCAACCTTAAGGCTTGCCAAGCTAAACTTAAGTAAGTAGGTACCTATATATAGAGGTGGGTATAAATTCTTATAAGTAGGTAATTAGTATCTACCTATTTTAGTACCTATTTTCTCTCGAACTGTCATTGAAACACTGTGAAGGATATTCATTAGAGGACACATTATATTAATAGCATCAATTAGACAATGCAAGTCGATGCACGAAGAAATCTAGATAGCAATGTCGAGTACTGAAAAATATTCCTCAATGACGGAATATTGAAACATCATGAATTCATGACATCATTGCAGAATTAAGAACTTAGTCATTCGAATGAAATATCCTCTATATTCTGCGTGTAATTATTTTAATACGTTAAGAGGATTACGTACGATCCTATAAGTGGATTTATTTTTAGTACTTAAGTAGTCTGGGCTGAACTAATCAATAATTTATTAAAAAGTCTATACAACCGTGCATGCATCATTGATGCATAGGTACACGGTAGTATAAATTTTTTCACTGGACAACCTAGACTAGTCCCAACCAATATAAGATTCGAATCAACTATTTATAGAGAAGAAACCACGGATATAATTTTATTTTTAAAGCGGGGTGTAGAGTACGAGGAATACTTGGCTCAAGGAGGGGGTCAAGCTCTGGACTGGAGTCAAAATGTGTCAATGTCAATTTTGTTTAAACTCTAAATCTCCTTCAAATTCTGAATTTACGTCATAAGGTGACGTTGGTGACATCTATGAGAGGCAAGTTACCTTACTTTTCAACCGACACGACTTACTTTACAGTTAGTTCAGTGTCGTACGATGCCACCTTACCTTTTAACTATCTTTTTGTGATTTTTGTAAATAAATAAGGCAAAATTTCAATCATGCGGGTAGGGTTCGCGGTGGCTTAGAGGTCAGAGCGTCTGGTATATCAAACCAGAAGACGCAGGTTCGAATACTGCCCGCGATTGATTTTTTTCCTTTACTAAAAAATTACTTAATAATCTTAGCATGGAAAATGCAAAAAATCACAAAAAGATATCCCTCTGTGGTTACAATATTAAAATGCTGCCATCGGAAGACCCGTTTTTCTCCTTTGTAAGATTTATTATGTACCATAATTTATTTAAAAACCTAACTTAGGTACTTTATAACTTGTTTTTCAAGTAAAAAAACACTAGATATTGCTCCCTCGTTGGTCACACTTTTCTTTTACTTGAGTAATACTTTTTCCCTATCTACAAGTGAAGACTTGTTATTGGCTGTTTGTTCATCAAATTGCTGTTATTTACCTTTTAATTAGCTGTAAGTTTTTCATGCAATAAATAAATAAATTAATATTTTTACGTCATCAATTCAAACGCACCTTCATATCCAGATGCAGGATGTTCTGCCGATGCACAAACTCTATGCCCTCGCATATCTGCCGCATGAACACCGTGCATGCGCGCTCCGTCAGCACGAAGTCCTCGTCTATGACGCGCTCGAACAACTCCCCGCCAGTTATACTGGAAATAATTAACACTTTATTAATTAACTGGCAACTTCATCCACCACGGTGGGGTTGGCAGACTTCACACGCCGTCGAGAAAATCTCCCAGGGATGCAAGTTTCCTCACGATGTTTTCCTTCACCGTTTAAGCGAGTGACAAATATAATTATTGACTATAGTCGGACGAGCTGTGTACAAAACACACCACTGAGTAGAAACCACATGACGTTAGAAGATGTCGCGACCCAGAAGGAGATGGCGGGATGAGCTAGACCTTAATTGGACGGATTGACCGCAGAAAGCTCTAAACCGAGAGGAGTGGAAGGAGGGTAGCGAGACCTTTAAAAAAATAGTCCTTTCATTTTAGAGGAGATCCGTGCCCAGGAGTGGGACTGTCAGTGGATTGATGATGATGAACTTCCCCGCATGGATGTTATCATAATGAAACATGCTTTCTGTGTATCTTGGGGATACCTAATGTTGTCTGAGTGAAAAACTTCAGAAACGGACGATTGCCCCCTACATACTAACTCATAAACATAATTCTAGTTCTCTTTAAAATATTTTAAGTATAGTAAATATTTCGGACATTGTTTATAATATTATCTATACTAAGTCGTGGGCGCCGCGTCACCAGATGTTTTTGAAATATTTCACGCATTTTTTGTTGTAAAAATTATTATATCGAAACGCTGAGAAAATCTTTGAGTACGAATTGACAGGGACTCGTTGCTAATTAATCATGCTCAATGCATGATCAATTAATATGCTGATTAATCCGTGTGCAAGGTTAAGCTGCGCTTGCCACAGTCAATCAATCGATGGGTGGACCATTCATGGTACATCGAGAACTACACCGTTAAGATGTCATTCCCGGTTGAAGACCCCAATATATCTGGTTATGATTTTTTTTGCATTTTCCATGATAAGATTATAAAGTTAACGTCACCTTAAGACGTAAATTCAGAATGTGTAGGCAAATTTCGATTTGGCGGGTGGGACTTGCGGTAGTTTAGAGATCAGAGCGTCTGGTGTATCTAACCAGAAGACGCAGGTTCGAATCCTGCCCGCGATAGAATCTGCCACTAAAGTGACCCCAATATAGTTGGGAAAAGACTGGAATGAAGATGAATTGAGTTGAAATTGAGATTGAGAACAAATTACCGCCTCATTAGTCGGGTCCTGAGCGCGACCGCTACCGTAGAGGTCCTGGGTTCGATTCTCTGTTCAAGTAGTGTTATTTGGTTTTTCTATGAAATTCTCAGTAGCAGCTCGGAGTTTTTGTATTAGTGCCTGGTTAATGGCAATAGGCTCGCCTCCTATTATATGGGACCTAATCATGCCGGCAAACTGTGGCAATTGGTATTCGTACGCCTATGCCTAACCCTTCGGAGAATACAGCGTGATGGTATGTTTCAATTAGGAATTGAATTGATTTTGCATGTTTTTACGACAACGCAATCAAAACATCAACATTTTATCGCAGAATCCAAGCAACATCTCGTAAACGAACAATCCGGCCCACTTTGCGTCACTCCATGTGTAACCCCGAATATCCGCGCGAACATAATTACGATCGTGTGGACGTACAAACAAAAACAACGCTATTACTGCTATTAGTCGCTGCTAAACACCTCGAGCTCGTAAAACGGTCACAAGCTCATGTTTATAGCACTTCTAGGGTGATGCTTGACTTTGTCCGTATGGGACAAAACATTCCGAATTTTCGGAATGGAAAGTAACAAACCAAGGCTTATAGCAGAAGTTGGTGATGCCCGCGTTTTATGTATTTATATGATATTCCGAATTTTCGGAACAGGTAATGGTTAAGGTACGGTAAGGGTATGATTTTGAAAACGAAAATTGTAAGTACAAAAGTAAGATTTATTATCGTTGTACAAAACAATCTGTCTTGTAATTATCTGAAAGAAACGATCCCAAAAGGATCAATAGATTGAAATCTTAACGTGCATAATCTTAACGTAAACTTAATCCAAAGCTCAACGGCTTGAAGTTTTTCATTTAAAAAGTTTGGCAATCAATTTAGAATACTGCAATAATACCTAGAGCTGGAATAAGAAGCTAGTCATCTGGCATGTTCCTCATAAAATGACAAAACCACACAATTTGTAGATTTTTTGCGCGAAGTTTAGGATGATATCATCTCCATTATTTGGGACGCACGTTTTTATGCTTCGTTGAACAGAAAAGAAAAGAAATATATATCTGCACTATCAAGACATTGACGCATGCCCAGAATGACCAAAGGTAAGCCTTAGAATTGAAATAATGCGTGTGATTCATCCATCAAAGATTCAAACATCCATTCATTATTTTGGATGGGATAGGAGACAATCCTCTTTTACAGATTACAAGCGATAGCAATATTCAAATAGGAGTCAGGTATAAGTATTATTATTTTGCTTACTATCCTGTTTAAAAATTAATTATTTAAAATAGAAGATAGACACACAAATAGTGTTTCTTTTAATAAATAGAAAAAAACCTACAAATTGCACGAGTAAAGTGTACTTTGGGTTGCCAAAAAATAAGTTGATCGAAATAAGCATCGACGTGTGCGTTGGCGCCAAAATAAACTGAAACAGAGGTGTTGAAGGTCGATGTCAGGCAGTTTATTTCTTGATTATCGATGTACCGGCTTTAAAAATGTTGTTACCAATGTTACCTATATGCTGTTGAGGAATAAACTAGGATGACACAATGATTTCATATCCAGAATATATGAGAACAAACGATGGTCACTAAAATGCGCGGAAATTACCAGAGCCCGTATTACGCCATCATTTTTAGGTTGTAAGAAAGAGATGAGGTTATTTAATATGTAGAGCGGCATCTCTTTCTCACAACGTAAAAATGATGGCGTTAACATGTCATAATATGTGCCAGGTCCTTATTCTGAAAGGCTGTCTTTGTTATTTAGATGATAATAAAGTGAGACAGCACTAGATAATAGGTACCCACTTTAACTCTCTTAGTTATAGAAGGTTTTGGAATAAGGGTGTAAATGTCCGTTTTTTAGACATACCACATTTGGATTGATAAGTAAAAGATATCACAGAGTGATTTCGAACTGAGCCTGACCATTAAATCGCCCTAATGCGTTCTCGAAACCACATTCCTCTAACCCGAAAACCAGTCCACAATCTTCCTTTACTTGGCTATTAGGTTTATACGAGTACTTTAAAATTGTGTTACGGAGTTCCGGGTAGATCGCGAGTCACGACTACGTTCGTTCCACGGTCTTACACGTGCAAGAATACGTTAATAGTGCTTCGGTAATGTCTCGTACAGGCTGGCGACTAACTGTTGTTTATTTTAGCTGTGACTGTGTCTCTTTGTGTGGCTAAAAGAGGTGGGAATTCCACTTTTGGAAAAGAATACCTAACTACACGGTTTTTGAGGGGTTTAATTTTAGCCATATTTGATTTTGCTTGAATGGAATGCGTAATTTTTACGAAGTATTGTCAGTTTTTGGAAATTTCTGAATCGAGTTCTTTAAGGCGGATGAGCTGAATATTCATTTAGTTTTTCGCATATTGTAGGTCTGCAGAAAAATTCAGGTTAATGAAAATAGTAATTCTGATAATACGTCATTTTTAAGAAGTCTTCGTATACTTTTAAATCGCTTGTTCTGCTGTGTCAAGCGCTGCTGTTCAGTGCCATTTATGGTTCAGTGTTAAAGCCGTTTTGTTTACAGACAATACAATATATACAATAGCAATAAAACGCGAAATTAGCGATAAACCTCAACAGCTTTTGAAGCACATAAATGGCTTCGCGTTGGCACACTTTCACTCGAGTCCTGGTTAGAGCTTTTTGTAATGCAATATTGGTTCATGGCTTCATGGCTCTTTAGAGGTCAATGTTTTATGGTTGCTGTAATTAATGGTAAACAGTTAACAGTTGAAAGCTCGAGAAATCATAATTATAAACAGCAAATGTATACAGGATTTGGTCAGGGTAACACGGAATATAAAAATGCAGTTAGGCTCAGTGCCATGAGATTTAAAATACATTGAACTCCGAGAAGCATGAGGCGTCGGTAAAATCGAGTAAAATGTCATTTAAACTAGAAGTAATGCAGCTATGTCGATATTACATTACATTAAGTCGTAATTTATGAATGAGCAAGTAAAATGTAGCAAGAAAACCACAAAATAATATTAAGAGTCCGGCGGACCGAATTGCGCTTACTTGTAATTCAAACATATTTTAATCAAATTTTGTTATTATTCGGATTCCGATACTGTTAATCTAGGTTCCTACTCTATCATTTTGTCTAAAATACTTCACTGGAAATAAGTGTATGCGAAAGCAATTTTCGATAACTTTACAAAGTTTGGAACGATTTTCCGGTCTTTAATTTCCAGTGAAGTAGTAGTAGACGAAACGGTACGGTAGGAACCTAGATTAACAGTATCCATATCCGAATAATAACATAATTAGATAGAATATTGTCTGCATTACGATTTATTTTGATCGTAATGCAGGCAATATAATACGTTTTTCTGGGCAATTCAAGCTCCGCCGGACCCTTAACATTCGTTACTCGCTTCCAGTCACGACTACATTTGCAGGGTAGTGTAGATAAATGCTATCTCTGTGTTTCGTTTTATTAGTTAGTTTAGCAGTTTATGGCTCAAAATCCAACAGACGGGTGACTCTTTCACATTTACAATAGTGTGGATAGGTACATGGAAATATTCCACATTAAATAATTTAAAATAAAAAGAGATAATATATTCGAAGGATATATTGCTGTTTGCGTTTCTAAATGTGTGATATTTACGTGCGTAATCGGAAACGCGAGACAATAAGATAAACTAGCAATTCAGAGCCAGCAGGATCCACGTAAATCACCGTGCTGTACAAATATTCTGCAATACAGTCGCATTTAGGGTTGCCAGTCAAATGCATGCAATAATTAGTCTAGACGATCTTGAATTTGTCCATGTCCCGCTCTTTTTGTACTCAAGTATGAGATTTGACGAAGCAACACTGCTGCTGCAATTAGGTGTACCTATATACGTCTGTGTTGTCGCAGCTGCAGTTCAGCTCAAATGCAGTTCTATGGCAGTCGGTCCAACTGCGTTAAGACTGCATATTAACCGTGTAGCTAGCTTGCAGTCAACATGCAGTCGTTAGGTCTGTATGCCGACTGTACAGTTGGTCGATGTTAGTTGAAAGTTTGTGTATCCATCCATAATCACTTTCACATTACTCTTTCACGCCAAAACGGCTGAACGGATCTGGATAAAATTTGGCTACTTCTTATACAGGTCGGACCCAATCCTGAAATCCACGCAGAAGAAGTCACGAGCAGAAGCTAGTATAATTGATTACTACTAGTATTTCATTACTACCTTCATATTGAACGAAGCATGGTATATGTATAGACAAGTTGGTATCAAACGTTCGACGCGACGAATGAATGAGTCGAAACAAAATGTAGCTATGGAAATCACATTTATAAAAGCCTGTTTTTATGAAATACTATATAATTTCCTGTGTGGAAATTTCTTTAGACTCGTTTGTCGATTCGACTGTTTGATTGCATGTTGTTCGAATGTTAGATTTCAAATTCAAAGCGAAGTAGGTTTTTTAAAATGGAACTGACATTTACCTTTACTTGTAACTGCGTAAAGGTAACCCGTTACCTAGGTGTCTGTCAACGTATGATCATCATTGTCTTTTTATTATCTCGGCTCATATGCATATATGTAACATTGATATTGACTGTAACATCAAAGCGAGCTGTTTTATTATGCAGAAAATGTCACCCATTTTAGTCGTGTCGGAAAATGTCACTATAAGTAAAATTATTTTATGAATCAGTCTCGCTGTGGCAGCCCAATAAGTAGGTACAGAAAGCTATTCGCCGTCGAAATACATTTATTTAACAAGGACATTAATTATTATTTACGTGTTACGATCCACGTGTGATTTGCACAAGTGCTTTTCATACCAAATCGTTCGGACAGTGTGAAGGAATGTTGTGCTATGCCAAAAGAAACGAATTGCAGATTATATCCAAATTTTTTTTATGACTCTTTGTATAGCAAGCTGTAAAAAAGTATTTTATGGTCCTTTTATTGGAAGTTTTTTTGAACGGGTAATCAAAAACTTTTCTTTGAACGAGTCTTCTTTTTAGTTATTTGCAATGATCAAGGATTTAAATGTTTGTCTACCTAACCGGCGAGACTGGCGAAATTCTTTCCTTGACCCATAACTGTATCTTAAAATACGCATTCCTGAGATGCTAGTAACTTTTTTTTATTATGACGACCCTGACTTGGCTATCCGCGATTATTCTGAACATCAACGTCGGATTTTTCCGTTTACCAATACGTTATGTTTACTTCTCTCGCGCTAACGTCATCTATTTTAAATTTAGAATATTTGAATGGGGATCAACGCCGACAGCTGATTCTCTGTTATATCTTTTGTTTTTAGCATTGTGACGTCATAGTTGCGGTAGTCGTTTTAAGGTTTTCATATTTATTATTTCTGTTGACGTAGGCAGTAGCGTCGGATATGTAAACATTAGAACGGGTTGCTGGATATATAAACAGTATACGATGAAAGTACGCTTCTGCTGTACGTCATTATGGGGCAACTAACCATTTATAAAAACAACAACTTAATGGCTTTGGACTATGATCCATCAATGTCATAATAGATACCAATAAATATGTTCCAGATAAGGATCTCGCGTAAGCTCACAGTTCGAAAGTTTTACTTACCTACTAATTTTCCATGCATCTAATTAAGTTTTCTTATAAAAAAGGTAGGATAATAATTTTATTGAAATGATCGCTTTTATTTATTTACAGAATTCTACCATATCTACCTCCAAAGCGCAGGCAGCCCTACCCAAAACATTGAAAAAAAAACTATAATAATAATAAATATTATTTTATAATTAAATCTCGTATAGTAAAATCCCTGCAGACTTATATGAATTAAGAGGAGAACGGGGGAGGGAATTTTGTCGTCCAAGTGGGCATTATTATCTCCCTTTCTAGGATGGATTTTCTTACGAAATGATAGGTACCTAGTTTTTTTTTTGTGCACAGCGGTTGCACACAGATTAAGTGATTCAGAAAAAAATATTTTTAAAATAAATATCCTTGAGCAGTGACTGTAATAGTTTTATAAGGAGAGCCAAGACACGAGATATTGTTAAAAATAAAATGAAATGTTATAAGTGTTGCTTCGTCTTATTGTTAATCATTTTCAGTGAACGCATCCACTTGAAACAGGGCTGCCAACTTTTATAAATAAAAAATATCTAGTGTCGGCCAAAAAGGATATTATGTAATTAGTATGTAAATTGTGTATCTACGGGTCACGAGTTAGGTGTCAAATAGATATTTGGCAGACCTACTTGAAGTGACAGGAAAGTTACTTGGACTAGGCAGAGTAAGGAATGTAATAGACATGTCAACACTAAAGTACGACGATCGATTGGCAGATTGGTTCAATGTATAGGGCTGTGGATAAAGAGTTGAGAAAATTGTAGTAAGTAATTATCTTTTCGGTTTCAGCTATGTACTGCCGGAATGCTAGACAGTATCTGAATTGTCATGATACTAAGAAATTATAACATCACGCCTGTAACGAAAGGTACTCGTAAGTTAGAGGTAGTACCTACACCATCAGTTCGTCAGTACGTTTTTAGATCCTATGTAATAGGGGGCAAGCCTTTGTTTACCTGACACCACGTGCTTAAACGGGGAAGGCAAACAGCATCACGCACTAGGCCAGCGTGGTGGACTCTATAGTCCACCTAAATAAAAAAAATCAGGCTATCCTGATCCTTTTGATTCTAAGAGGAAACCCTTGCCCAGCATTCGGAAAATATAATGGGTTCATGATGATAAACATAGGTACTTACCCCAAAGCATCATTATGACTGATCATTAGGATGTTTTGGGGCGTTACCCCATTTGGAGCCTTAATTACTTTCTTTTTTCACACAACTTATAAATAGTTATAAAAGAAATTAGCGATGACAGCCGGCAGCCCTGTCTACTTGGATAAAATGGCGTCTCGTGGCCGTGCGCCAACTATGCGCTGTAATATCTGACGTGGTTTGACGCCACGACTCATTTTGTATCTGTGGAGTAGCCGTCGCCATTTAAGGGTTACACTTTGGCGCGCTTTAATATCAGGATATGCGTCACAGAGGAAGACAAAGAGGCTATTCAAGATAAGTTAATTGAGGGTTCGGATTCGAAATTGAAGATAGAAGAGTGGCCATTTAAATGGTTAGGTTTTTTTTTTGTGTACAGTCCCGTATGGGCTTTTTGATCGGATGCATTTAGGATCATAAATATTTTAGATACACGACGTGGTACTTTATGACGATTAATGTACCTATAATGCTTTTTGGTATATCTTTGGGTGCTGTTGGAGGAAAATAATAGGGGGCAAGGTCATTCCCATTTAAAGTACGAGTAATGTCTAGCACAGTGGTTTCCAAAGGGTGTCCAAGCGGTGGCTGCGATTGTGACCCATGTTTTGGAAATGCTGATATAGCAAATAACTTCTACAACATTATCATTGTAATGCAGATTGGATTAAACTGGCGATCCAATATCGATCCTGGAGGCACCAAGAGGAACGGGAGGCCTTTGCACAGCAGTTGGATACCTAAGTACGCCAAGCTTATCGGCTTATTATAAAAACCAGGATAACATCCTTTGTATCTAAATTAAAAATATATAGTCACGGCGATCCATATAAGGGTATCTCGAAATAAAATGCAGTTGACAAGTCCGATGACTCGATTCCAAACATTCATCGCGGTTCACCGCAGAACATTCGATAAGAAAAACACCTCATGTTTGTATAACTGTACATTTGTGTTACTTTCCAATAGTAAAGCAATCCACAGTTTCTGGTGACTCATCACTTGACTGACTTTCACCTTTTTGACATGTCGCTGATCTGATTTACGTATGAGAGTACGAAAAAGACGTAGCTAATATAGTTGTTGCTTGTGGTTTCGTTCACGTGAACTTTAATATCGCAGGAGTTAAATTTTTACACTTTTATGGGCCGTGTTTCATGTCTCATGGATTATTTGCCGCTAGGAGGCGTGAATGTCGAACTCGTACCGACTAAAAATCAGTACTTCACACCCCTGGTCCTATGATCGAATTCGAAGCCATGGGACTAGTGATACCATTTGATGACTCTAGTACGTTTTCATACATAACGTACTATCACGCCTGTATTCCCCGAAGGGTTAGGCAAAGATATACCCACAGTATGCTAGTATATTTAGGTTGCAAGTGATAGTAGTGAGCCTATTGTTCTTAACCGGGGACAAATCCAAATTCCGAGCTGCTATTAAAAATTTCACAGAAAAATCGAAGAACCCTGCTCGACCTGGAAACCAAACCCTCTAGCGTAGTAGTAGTGCTTAGTACCACTAAACTAATGAGGCAGATTACTATGTCACTACGTCTCCGATTTCCTATAACGCCGAGATAAATCTTACCCCCTTGTCTTTATCCTGACTTTGTTTTTGATCAGTACACTAGGTACCTGTCTTATTAATCCAGACATCTCAATACTCTATCAGCTGTCTCACCACTTCTTTTTCACACTCATCTTTTACATAAGTTTTCTTTTCTTCTTCTTCTTTTATCATCCATAATCATCTTTGTTAGCATGTTATTCTTTTCTGTCCTTATAATAATTATATTCCTCATTTTATATTTCTGATTGTACGTCAAGTATTTCTATATTATGTATATACTAGACAAATTCTCATATATGAAAGCATTTGATAAATGTTTTCCTGTTATTTACGTTTGTAGTTTCACTTGTAGGTGGAAGCATTTTAGGAACGCCACACTAATTTGCATAAATGAGAGATTGCCTTGACAGATGTAATCAATTAAGCAACAATGTACTTAGTCATGTACTGTAATAGGCGTAATTAAAACGTCATTAGAATAGAATTATGACTGACAGCCGCAATCTAAATATATATTAATTAATTAGATAAATATATAAACTTATTCATTAGCCAAAGGTCTTAAAGGCAACTGTTACGCCAGAGGTCTGATTACCAGTTTGAGCAAAGTATTATTGGGTTTTTGTCATTGTTATCTATAGTAATATTATAAAGCTGAAGAGTTTGTTTGTTTGAACGCGCTAATCTCAGGAACTACTGGTGCGAATTGAAAAAATATTTTTGTATTGGATAGTCCATTTATCGAGGAAGGTTATTAGATATATAAAATCACGCTACGCCTCTTAGGAACGAGGCCGGTCGCTAGTGTTAGATAAATATAATCGTCTAGATTTGTTCAGATGAGTGTGCGCACAACTACGATGATGACGTCATTGGTATAAAAGTGAAATTTCCATAATTAATGTGTAACAGGCGTGGTCGCATCTGTCAGCCCTCTTGGTCTGTCAACGACCGACCTAATTACACCTGGATTATTCATAATCACTATTTTTAGGTGACTTAGTCAAATACAGGAAGATACCTCGATAGCAACAACGTTATTTAATTGGTAATTTGAAGTGATGACAACGGGTAAAAGAGCTAAAAGCTATTTGTGAAATATCAGTAACAGTAGCAATGATAGAGATGTAATATGACAGTGAATTATAGGTTCCGAGTTCAAATTGAATGGTGGAATCACTCACTTTTTTTTATAGGATAGGAGGGCAAACTAGCAGACGGATCGCCTGCTTCTAAGCGATTACCGCAGCTGCCCGCAACACCATAGGAGTCACAAGTGCGTTGCCGACCTTTTAACAGGGGACTGGACCTCCGGTAGATAGAGAGAGAGAGAGTCCGGTAGACTTCACTTAAATGAAGAAGGATATCATCGTCAGGGAACTGGGTGGTTTTCTTCGTGTGAAGTCTGCCATCCCACATAAGGCCAACGTGATGGGCTACAATCTGGGTTTGGAACATTCAAAATTGGAGGGTTCTGAAAGGAAACCCATGCTCAGAAGTAGGGCAGTAGATGAGTTGGTGATTTGTGATATGTCTCTAAGATATAGATTGGAAGTTAATTTCTCAGTGGAAGATAATTTCGGTGAATATTTTAGGCACATTAACATGCCTTTTGCTAATTTTAAAGCAAAGATGATTTCAGCGCAGACGGATGTGTCCATTAATCTACAAACTGACAAGGAGAAAAAAAACAAAGACATTGAACGAACAGGTTCAACGGTGACAGCTAATGGTGATAAATAATGCAACCTTAAGATCATTTAGTGAAAAATAATGAATGATTACAAACGGCGTAAAATTCCGGCGCGTCAAACTCGCGTCCTTAACCCATATAGTCAAACATACGCTGATATTGTCCAGATTTCGCGCGAATGACTCACGGTGCAAGAAGCTATCGTTTGAATGAACTCGCAAACTTGCAGCGGGTATGTTTGTACAAATGAATTTGTAAAGCAGGGTACTCACTTACGGCCGGTAGATTCTGTCAGTAATTTGCTTACTAGAGATATTTAAATCTGTCAGTATATTTGCTTACTAGAGATAGGATTTTGACGTTACCTTACGTCAAAAATTCAAAAACCCATCTTTAGTACATAAGCAAATCTATTAACATATTTGGTATAGAAACCGGCCGTAAGGGGTGAAGCATGTAGTGTATAATGATACTGTATCATTTCAATTACCATTGAAAAACCAGCTCCCACACCTCCTAGGGTTTATGCTTTTGTCGGGGGAGATTTTACCAATATATCTAAATTTAACAGACACAATTTATACCCGAACAAGTAGTTATCTGTGGATTGCATAAATATTTGTCTCGCGGGGGAATCGAATCCACGACACTGTGTTCTAACTTCTATGTTGATATGGATACAGTACCCGGGGACTAAAATGGCCTGGGGGTAAAAGCTATATCCTCTAAATCAGTTCATATTTACATTCTTTTCTTTACGTTAATTCTTTAGCTATTTGTAATATGAATCGTATTATAATTCAAAAGTGTCATTTTAGTCCCCTTGAATTACATGTTACACCTCTAGTGAGTACCTTTCTTAACACCTACGTCGGTGATAAATAATTATTACAAAAATAGAATCCCGTGTGTAGCTATTGGTTGCAAATGCCTAGTATGACGGAAGAGTCACAGTAGCTCCTCTATTAGATACTAGATGATTGGTCTCGTTATTTGCGTACAGAATATATTTAAATGAAAGAAAGGTCGTTGAATAGAATTAAATAAACACGCATCGGTCCCACGCGTTCTTGACTACCGTGGGTAGATTTCTTGGCATTGTTGACTTTCGAAATAATTGAGTGACATGATGTTACGACTTGCTGGATTACAAGAATGATATAAAATTTTATATATATTATGGTTATCTGCGATTTTAAAAATAAATGCATTATACTCACCGAATCTCTCTAAGTACGCTTTGAATGACATTGCTGCAAATTCTAATACATTTACAATCATCCGCCTCGCCTTTTCCCAATTATGTTAGGGTTGGTTTGCATTCTAAATATGTATTAGTAAGTTTACACAAAGCCATTGCACAAACCTCCGCAATTTATGGGCAATACCATAGAGGCTTACTATCTTTTGTCATAAGAGTTGTCGCAATGCTCGCGAACCTTCATAAAGAAGATTGGCTATTGCAGTCATATGAGAGCACACCAGAGACAACTATCGACAAGGAGATGAAGTAGTTGCCGTGACCGAAATCGGTCTGGAGGGCATCATCATCATCATCATAAGAGTTCATACGACAACCGGAACTGGCGGTTTTACGTGATCTCTGAGACACGGAAAGGTTTGGAGGTTTGTCAAAAATGGTCACTTATCCATTGACTGGCTGCGGTAAGTGGGACCACACATTGCAGATCGATAAACCAGCGTGGTTAAACAGAGCCAGGAGCCCTGAATACATTTCAAAAATGTATTGAAACGAAGTGAGTTCAACTTGTAATGAAGCATCTTATATCGCATAGTCGTAAAGATTTGTAATCATAGTTTACATTTCTACTAATCAAAACATCTGCCTTATCGCTTGTTTTTAAACTACATCTAAGCCTAGCACTCGAAGTACCTACTGATAGCATGGAATACATTTTTCTGTAGCGACATCTATCGCTCTACAAAGGAAAATTCGGTCATCAGGGGCCGTGACCCGGTAGTAAAAGAGGGGACAACAAACTTCGTTTAACCCCCACACTTCTATTTATCCTTTGCAAATAACCTATTTAGTAGTATTTTCAATGGTACTTACAGTTCTAGCACCACACACATGTATTTCCCCCACTCGTAGGCGTCATACAGCTGTATGAGCCTCGGGTGTCGGAGTCTTCTCATGACATCCACTTCACGCTCCACATTCCGTCTCTCATCTCGTCTGCTTACGGACACCAGTTTAGCTGCAAGTTCCAGCCCTGTACTTCTCTCTCGGCAAAGGTACACTGTTCCGAATTTTCCTCTGGAAAATAATGATGCTGTTATTACTAAACACTCAGAAGCAATAGACATTTGTTTAGGGTTTTATCGCAAAAAAGATTCTAAAATAATCCAATGAGAATTCTTTTCAGCTTTTATCGTTAAATATCATTGTAATATAAAAATAATCTGAGGTTTTCTAACCAAAGATCAGTTAACATACAAAAAAGTCCAGAAGATTTAAGAAGCTATGAATGTTGATCTCGGAAAATTAATTAACGATAGCGTCTAATAAAGGAAACCAATACAAAGCCGTGATTAATTTAGAAGCGATGGAAGCCCTTTTAGATGAAGAAAAGAAATGTTACGTAACGGACATCATTAAGTAAGTACTTGTATGGGCTCGATAAGTCGGCATTAATAAACTATTAACTGAATCGTATATAGCATTACTCCATAATATCCACCTGATACGTGATGAGTCATGGAACCTTTTAAGTACGCGTTTAGACTATCGATTCCGACATTAAATTTAGTTGGATCTAATTAAAGACGATTACGTATGGCACTGGCATTGTCTTCAAATGAATGTGCCATGTTTCAAATTTATAACAAGATGCTAGTGCTAGAGAACTTCTTGGAAATTTAAATACCATTGGATTTCTTGGAGGTGATATATCAAGGTATTTAGGTTTTAAATACAGCAGTAACATAAGCAGACAATATTTTACAAATAGGATTTAGATTGAAGTTACTGGTGAGGATTTTTAAAAAGCTCTAGTGCTCGCTCGGTGCCTGTATAAACAAGGAAGAAACAAAACGTAGGCAAGAATAGTGTTGCAGAAGGCTTGTGAATTCTTTTTACCATTATGGAAAAAGGCGTGTGAGTGTTAAGCGGTAGCAAAAATAATAGTTTTTATCTATCTACAAACCAAATAAACAAATCGCATTGATATCACAAAGTCAATATCCATATTATACGTAAATCTACTTACTACATGTTAATTGACATGTCCGATACAATGCTATCAGATAGCTTATCTTCACAATCATCGTTTAAACACATTTAATGTGTTCAACACTTATTGTAGTGAGTCAGGGAATAAAACTCACCTGCCGATCTCCGAGAGCATTTCATAGAAGTCGTTAACATCAGTACTCCTTTTGATGGAGACATCGCGGCACGGGAATGGCGGCTCGATCTCTGTAAATAATTAAAAATCAATAAAATAAATTGAATATTTATCATGGTTGTAAAAGGTAGTGGAAGCCTGAGGACCTTTGATCTGATCATTTAGCAGTAATTTAAAGATTTATTTTTGTTTTTTGGAACTGACAGCTAATTGAAATAAAGTTAATATCAGTCCATAGAGACAAATGTCACAAGTCAAAAGTTATGGTAGTGAACAAGCTGGAGTTCCCCAAGGGTCACTACTAGGACCAATGAATGAAAATTATTCGCTATTATACCTATCAAACAAAATGCTCAAAGTGCTCAAACGTAGTTGTTTGAGAAAAATTGCAACAATAAGAAAAATATTTTTTTCAAGTCTAAGTCTTTTGTGTTATTTACCATAGCTAAAGAAACTTATCTGCTATCTTTACCAAGTACCTAGGTAGTATTAACTTAGAGATTATAAGATTATCTATCCTAACCTATCAGCAGTGCCACGTGCGCAGCCTACTGACCTCTAATATCTTTATTTTATAGAAACGTGTCTGATCACGCTTTGAATAACCGATAATACAAATACATTACCATAGTCAATTTAGCGCAATTTTCTTTTGATCTCATATCATAGCGTCATGCACGATAATTGCTGTTTACATTTCTAGATCAGTTTCTCCCGTTGTATCATTTACTTAATTACGATTGAATGGAAAATTATATCTAGCTTTTGTTGTTTTAGCAAAACCAGTAACACTAATTTCTTTAAAATATATTACGGTGACCATAATGGAATGAACGTATTTATTTTGTCATTTTATTTAAATTAATTAAGTAACTAATAGTATAAAGTTAATCAATAAAGAAATTTACCTAGTTAGGTATGAAGGCGGATGATTTTTATAGTAGACTAAGCACCCCGCGGTTTCACCCGCTAAAAATGACAGACTTTTCACCACCTTAGGGGTTGAATTTCCAAAAATCCTTCTTTTCTTATCGGATGCCTACGTCATACAAAGAACACACCCTCCAAGTTTCAGGCCTCTACGATCAGCGGTTTAGGCTGTGCGTTCATCCGTCAGTCAGTCATTCAGGACAAAGCATTTTATAAGATAGATTTGATGGATCGTATCGAGGATCAGTTAGAATCGCATTTTCATTGTTTAATAATAATAAAGATATAAATATTAATCTAAGTTTATACAGTTATGTGAAACCTCTTTAGACCAATGACATTATGGAACCGATGAAATCATTGTAAGTTTTGTGTTCACAATTTGACTTCGAGGTGTAAAATTGTCTTGAATTAAAGCAGCCAGTTTTATTTGCGAGATTGGATGTGAATTGGCATATAACGACGTCTCGAGTAATGATGCAATATGTTCTACTAGATCTATAATTTATGACCAAATAGCAAAGCTCCCATAACGCTTTTCAGCACATTTGTCAACATAATTTATTAGCGCTTCTCGACACTTCCATCACGACACTAACGAAAAAAAAAAACTATAATAATGTTAGAGTGCACCAACTAAATGCGTCATGCATTATTTTGGCAGCACGTCAAGTTATAAAAACGCGTCGAGCACGACACATCGCGATTTTTGGAGTGTCTATCCATTGTTTAGTCTCAACGCACAGACCGACATGTGTTCAACGTTTTTGTTGTTTCTTGTTTACATATTTTCATATCCGGCTAAACAAGGTGGGAGTTTAGCTTGATTTAGTAAAATTTTCTATGTAGTGCCAACCTAGTTTTGTAGTGTAATTTGATTTTAGCAAAGTTTGCGGTTGTGTTTGGCTGGTTATTTTGTAACTTTACTTACTGTTAATAAACGACACCGGATTGTTTATATTGTGTTTCATTTGTAGTGTAACAAAGAATACTAATTTGGTTATTGTTAAAGGATTTTTAGTTAAAAGGAAAGCGTCATCAGATACCATTCTGGTACTCCGAACTGGAATGATCTGCACACACGTATGCGATTTTATAAGAGGTTTCAATGATGAATGCGATTCTCTGTGAAGTATAACCCCGCAAAGCACCCGCACTAAATCCGCCTCTGTATTCATTATATTAATAGTGGGGACCATACAATACTTAGTACTATCTTTTTGTGTGGTATCCTCATGGACAGCATTTCGCCCCGCGAAAAAATCAATGAGGTGTGTCGGCCTAAACTGGGTGAATCACTTTAGGTTTTTTTAAGTAGCCTCTTTTGTGCCCCACTGCTGGGCAAAGGCCTCCCCTAACTCAGTCCAGAATTTTCTATCCTAGGTTCCTTCATACCACGTTGGCAAAAAGCGGTCGAAATCATCTCGCCAACGTCTCCTAAGCCTACCTCGTCCACTAATAGCATTGAGGTATCCACTTTAGGTTAGGTTGGAAAAATGTGAAATATTAGCCCACAAAGCTCCCGTACTAAATCCGCCCCTGTAATAATATTAATAGTGAGCATACAATAGTACTAATTTAGTTTAACCTTAGCACGTTAGACAGTGCGCGGGTTGAACGCACTGGCGACGCCTCTGATGCGTTCGTCCACCTTTGCCACAAGATGTTGATTACTCATCGATTTTATATAGTCTGATAGGCAGATCTTTATCGTTAGATCATTTTGTATTACTCACATTTGTTTTTGTAGTAAACAGGGAAGAACCTTGTTTTTTGTAGTATTTAATTTTATCATTTTACCATAAATGTAATGTAGTTTTTTTGCTTTAACCATCTTAAGGTTTTGGTAAAGGCAAAGAAACTATATATTTTGTTTATTTAAGCCGTATTCCTAATTGAGGATTATTAATGATCTTAAAATTATTAAAACAGAGTTCTGTTAAGTGTAGTTACAGGTCTTTTAACTTCAGCAAGTCAAATATTTGTTATTTAAATACATATATACAGGTGTGATGGTGGGTTATGATAAGTAAATACTATTAAGTACAGAAGGGTCATTTTCCGTCTCTACCTAACTTCTTTAATGTCTTCAGCTTACCTATTGTATGTTTTTTTGTTTCATTGTGTATTCATGTGTCCAAAGTAAGAATCCTAGTAGTTATGAATGTTCAACATCGGTCACTGAAGGGTCAAAAACGCGTCAATGTAATCTGAAATAACCAAACGGCCTATTAAGGGATTTCATCATCCTTATAGACTTTTCTCAACTATGCTGGGATCGGCTTTCAATATAACCACCTAATAAAATACTGAATATCAGTATTTTACATGAATACCTCCGCAACGCAATATCCTGAGGATATACTGGTTGTCCATCTTTTTGGTTTATTAACTAAATTTTGGGTTAAGTATACATTTCCGTTTTGGATATCATACCTGGGTCTTCTTGGCGTTTGTTTTTACAATGCATTTACAGAAACAAACATAATAATTCTACTGCGACGTTATAGTTTTAAAAATAAAACGGTTATGAATGGGTGCGCGGGCGCCGACTGACGGGCAAAGATCTGGTGACCTTCTGCCTAACATCATCCCGGGCGCGGAAACTTGTCTACCAATTGGCACGTGTTCATAACTATATGTATATATATTTATCTTGGTTTATTATACCTAAGCTTATTTTAAACTAGGGTAACGAGTGCTACTAATACCAGTATTATAACCAACCAAAATATGAGTACTTAAACCACAAAAAATAGACTCCGGTAAAAGAAAATTTAAAGAATTATCTACTACACGGATTCTTTTTTTTAATTCCACTACGATTTTCTCCAGTGCGCGTGCGTTTACAAACGCAGTTTTTCACACATAAATACTAGGAATATTTTACCGACTTTACACTTTACAGTTTATTTAAATACCAACAACACTGCTCGACATGGGAATCGAGCTCAGGACCTCATAATAGTAGTAGGGAATGAGGCTGTTTATTGCATTTTACCTATTTTATGAATTTTATATATTCTAGAAAAACTCAATAACACTACACATCGGATTAAATGACGTTAAAAAACTATTGTTTAAGCTATTTATTGCCGTGAATAATCTCTTGCTTGGCCGTGATTCGTAATATTACTTTTGTTTCTAATTTGATAAAGGAAAATGCAATGTCCAAGCCAATTGTTCAAAAAATAAATAAAGCGGTAATTCAAATTAAACCATTTTTAGCTGGAACATCGAAACATCAGTGCGTGGCACCTTTCATATTAGTTATTGGCGGTAGATCCGTTCTTAGGTCATCCATTTCACTAAGACGCCTGGTAAAATTTAATTTGTCTATACTAGTGATGTACCTAAAGCGTTAACATGAAATGGCTTAATATTATACATGTCGATTTAGTCATCTGCATCCGCTGCAGGGATGATCCTACCCGTCGATACTCAACATCTTCTCCTACAAAAACCTTATGCCCTATTCGTGAAAAATAAATACCTACGTCTTCCTATTGAGAAGTAGACAGACCACATTTAGGCATGAATGAAAAGTACTATTATTATCACGTATCAGTTATGAGTTACATAGAAGAAGAAACCTGTCCGTATGACCGGCAGAATCTGTGGGTGTGCAACACCTCTGGGTAACCTTACGAGAATACAGGTCGTAATGGTATGTTATGCGTCTTACATTATTTTTACATATATACCTACGCATACGCATGAACATACTTTGTGGCACGAAATATGCGATTACATTGTAAATGTGTTTTCGTCCCCAAATGTCATTCACCTTTCACAATCATTGTTTTCGAAAATAACATGCATTTACATAATTTTGTAACAAGTCCCACGTACTCGTATATAATTAATAGGGTAGATGCTTATTTTTGATCAATTTTTTTTAATGATCGACACTATTTATGGTAAATATTTTTATTAAAATATACAGTCAAGTAATATATTTTAGTCCCGATCTTTATAGCTTTTTCTCTCAAAAATATATTTAAGAGGCCGGCCCCGAAGACTACATAATAAAGTGAACGTAACGTTATGCATGACTCATCCCAAGAATTCCTAATGATTATAACCTGTGGTATTTCTCCGTCCGGTCTGGAGGCCTAGGTTAGTTCCAGCGTTGTCGTTTTGTTGTGCAGAGGACTCAATAATCGAACAAGTTATGTTGCAGTTCCGTCAAACCCAAATTCCTGGTTGGAGACCTACTACGAATACTACTGACGGATCGCACGTTTTCCTACCAAGACAATTGATTTAATGTTCGCAATTTCACGTTTTGTCTTGTTTTGATGCAGCTTTCAAATATTATTTGCCATTTAGTACCGCCAATTGATAATTTGAGGCGGTGTCTCGCTACGATACCAAGCTTCGATGTTTTAGTTTATTGGCTCAAGGGGCCTACCCTTGGTCTGAGCTTCCGAAATCCATCGTACATTCTACCTATTTATATAATCATGATTCCTACCCTATAAGTCTAGTATTGAAACAGTTGATCTAATCACTGCTTGAATAAGGTAGCGTATCAGTGACACAAGTATTTATTTATTCAAGTATTTGTATGAAATGACTATTATTGGCATCAGTGCCAATCAGCTTTCTTGAGGACCCTTCAGAACCCTGGATTTTATCAAACTACTTAAAGGCACATTTATACCGACTACCACCTACTTCTGGCAATTAGTACTGGGTAGTGATTTTACTACCTCGCTCACTCATTCACTCTCAAGCACTCACTACAATTTGCGATACTAACAATAATTTTTTAGACTCCAACGAAAACACGTTATCAATTCTTTTTGTCTTCTAAATTATGTACGCCTATAACTTTGTTCTTAATGAATTGAATTTGATCGTTCTTAATTATTGGTCTAAGCTAAGCTCTAATCATGGAATCCTAAGAATATACGGAAGCTGTTTTTTAATAGACTTAAAAAAGTATAAGGTGCTGATTTCGACATCATTTTTTTATGTATGTCGAATCGTTTTTATTATAAGTTACTAGCGGCCCAGTACGTGCTTCGCTACGTATAAGGTCAAATAATTAAAAAAAATGTGATAAATGAAGAACCGCTCGACCGATTTTGTGCAAACTTCACATAAACCATCGACTAAATAGTCCGAACAAAGCCTAAACATTTGGTTTGGATAGGTGAGCCCGTTCTTGAGTTATAAAATTACAACGAAAACTGGCATTGATTTTTATATATATGATGATATATGATGATGATGATGATGATGATGATGATGATGATGATGATGATGATGATGATGATGATATATTATAATTCAGAGATGATCCCTTAAAATTAGGTTTGTATCCATCGGTTCTGACGATATGCCACGAAAAGTTGAGTATTTTCTTTAATGGTTCATAAAAATGGTAACTCTCCAAACTTCTCTACTCTATTCGAGTAGTCTTGTATAGATATATTACCGACATGACGACCACGTTGTCATCGAGAGCGCGATTCCAAATATTCGGCCCAGTCTAAAATAAAGACGGATTCCGCTCGTCTGCCAAATATTGTGTTTGTTTACTTTATTTTATTCCACCGCCGGTTTAGCTAACGAGCCGTTAAGATAATTAACTTGAAATTTAACCTAGGTTTGAGGAATTAATAGAATGTGCGTTAAGTGCTAAGAGCAATTGATGTTGACATAGTATTTTCGCGATTTTTATTTTACACTGACATTTATGTATCAGTGATTTTAATTAACAATTTACTCTTAGTTTTTTTTTGTTGTGGGTGGTAATCTATCTATATAAATAAAAATCAATCGCAAAATTTTTTGGTAAGAGCAAAACTCGAACAGGGCTGGACCAATTCGGGTACTTATTTTTTTTAATTTATTCCTTGAACTCTGAGGAAATCTCTTTGATGGCGAGAAAAATTGGAAAAATTAAAAGCGCTAGCTTGGTGCATAAAGCGATGTTTAAACACTGAAGGGTTTTGATTGTACATTGTTTTGTACAATCAAAACCCTTCAGTGTTTTAAACATCGCTTTACGATAACAAAGAAATGTACTGCCTATTAAAAAAAAAACGAACTCGTTATTCGCGAAGTGTTTTTGTAATGGCAAGCCCTTACTGCGTTAGCTGGAATGTACTTAAAAAGTAATAAAGGAAAGTACTTAAATAAAATATTACCTCCGACCGGATCTGTTTCGTCGACGTGGATCATTTCTGACGATCTGAAACAAAATAAGGATTTTCAGTGAAACGTTCATTAACATTAAATGTTCATGGTAATTGGCTGTGCTGGAAAGTGATGCAGAATTATTAATATGCACCAATTAGGAACGGTGTTCTAACAAATGATAAATATTAAAGCGTTCAACGAGCAATTCAAACAATTTATTTATGGCAACATTAGTCGTGTTTTATTTCGCGCAAGTACATCAGCGATGGTACTTTTAAAAACAAACGACGACCATGAACTTTTGAAGTCGAGTTTAGCATTCATTTTAGACTTATTTTTAAATTGTACCTACATACAGAATTTGTTTCTCACTTAGTTATTTCGGCTTAGTGCCAATGTTGTCTAAACGTGGTTACGCCGAGAGTTCGTGTGTATGGAAACAGTATTATGCCAATTTTTAAATGCCAAGAGCTTTTTTTCTCGTAAAAATTGTAAATAATGAAACATGTTTACGAATTTACAGACAATATTAGGTATTTAGCTTTCTTAATATAGAAAAGCAAGTAGCTGCAGACAATTACGATTTCGAAAGTGAAAATACTGCGAAATAAGAAACTTCTTCATTCAATAGATCTTCAAGAGTTTTAGACTAAGAAACTGAAAAAAATGTACGTCTTGGCTTTTTTGCACAAATATTACTTGATATTTTTACTCATAAGTATCTGTTTATTTTTATTTTTTAGGGCTTATGCTAAATAATTTTTACATGTATGCAGTCTATTCTAAATCTAAAGCGACAACTTGTGACTAGAAATGATGATTACATTATCACCTAAACCACGGTGATTTCGTCACGACCGCACAAATAAAAGATATAAATTAAAAAAAATATTATAGGTATGCCTCAACCTCTGTTTGTCTAGCCAGTGTCGTGGAACAGATGACTACATTCTGCAGTCCAGCGGTGTGCACTCGGATTTGGGTCGTCTATTTACGAACTAACATTTGTGGGCCATTATTATATCGCATCGTGTCGATCTTACCGACACAAACATTTTTACGCGCCGTATTTCATATTTCGAATGTTCTGTGAAGATGTCATTTCGAAATCTTTTGTTGGTGTGACATGGATATGCCTTTTGACAAATGTTAGGATATTTTTGTCGTACAATGCCGCTGATTCTGATATAAATCACACTATAACATATCAGAGCAGTAAACTGAGTTTATTTTATGTTAGGTACATAAATCTCTTTCTTGCAAACATCAATGGATTTGCAGAAAATGAAGCTGAATAAGAAAGCTGTCAAAAAGGTTATGTCAATGTCATCGCGGGAAAATAATCGTGAAAACAAGCAAGAGGGCTAATTTGACGGCACTTAAATTCTTCTATATCGTCTTTTTGTGATTTTGTTGCATTTTCCATGCTAAGATTATAAAGTAATTTTACTGAAGGAAAAATTCAATCGCGGGAGAAAAGCCACAGCGTCCTCTAAGCTTAGAGGTCAGAGCGTCTGTTGTATCTAACCAGAAGACGCAGGTTCTAATCATACCCGCGATTGAATTTTTCCTTCACTAAAATAATTCTTCTATAGTGTTCTCTTCTAGCAGCGGACTAGTATAGGCTAATGATGATGATGTAAATTATTCTATCTTATTCTCAGGCTTTTATTAAAAAGAGCCAGTGAGACTAAATTATATTAATTATTCAATTGCTTCAGACCCTTTGCCGCATCCTTGTCATGAATAGTCTAAATGATTTATCTTACAAAATTAGCGCCTTTATTAAATGATAGAAAAATGTATGTTGAAATTGTTGAACCATCTTATTACATAAAGCTATGTATTTATTCACCTGCACAAATAATAACAGTGTTAAATGAAATCATGTTTAGAACCTAAGTTATTAGTATTCCAGAAGTGTAGCTCCGTAGAAAAATGGCAGTAGTATGAGTCACGGTTATATGAGTAAATAATTCCAAAAGTGGAGAAACTGGAAATGTATAAAGTAAAATAAAAATGTTTTGACGTGCTGGTGTGAAATGGTTGTTTAGGTTGTGTGGTTTTTTCTCGCGGCATTAAAACAGTTGATTTTGAAAAGTGCGTCACTTCAAATATCAAACCTAACACGATTTGCGACTAACAACTGTTTACTTGCGTTTAGCTTAAGATAATATATAATATATAACATCGCCGCAAAGTTGCTAGCTTATCGGTTTTTTATCGGATACATTTCGGAGAGTGTGCATCAGATCTCCACGATCTTATTCCCCCTAGCCCTTTCCACTATCGTACGACCAGAAGCACGAAAAAGCGTCATCGATTCACGGTGGACATTCCAAAAGCCCGAACGAAACGCTTTAAGTCCACTTTTATAATGCGTACTGCTGAAATATGGAATGCACTTCCCGAGTGGGTCTTCCCTGATAGATATAATCTGGGTGTCTTTAAATCACGAGTGAATCGGTCTCTTCTAGGCAAGCGCGCTCCATCGTAGATCGCAGTATCGCTTAACATCAGGCAAACTAGCGGTCAAGCGTAAGCCTATCACGAATAAAAAAAAAAATATATAGGCAGATTACAAAATAGGAGTCGTAGTGGATGTGAAGCTGATAGCAGATTGTGGACGCTGATAAACGTGGGTGGTAGTGGTGAAATAACAAGGGTAAATACCAATGTATCCACATTCAAACCTAAACAAGGATACATAAACATGAGATGTCAAGGAATGGACCATTTTACTATGGTTCTTCAAAAGGTGGCTAACAAAACACTGCTGCATGTTAATTTAGTAGAAAATAAGCTGTGATTGATTGGCAATATGGAGCTTATTATGATTGCAGTAACCAGGTAAGTATATGTACCTATTCTATGAAAAATATTTAGAGAAAAGTACAGCTTTTTATTTTTAAGCCCCGACTGGTTTTTGCGAAATGAATATAATTTGGAAGTATTTACTTGTCCTTTAATAATACCCGATTAGGTACTTGAAATGTGAAGCAATAGCCAAAGGCACTTTAACTATAATCGGTGCGATTTTATTTTAAAAATTAAAACACGCACAAGTAGTAGTTACATTCAGCCAGTTCTCGGATCGTAAACAAGCTCATTGGAGCGTAAAAAAGAAAAATCAAACATTCTTTTTTAAATGGAGCAAGGTTGGTGTAACGAGGGATTTTTGGTGTTACGACCTACATACACCGAAGAAGGTGCAATTAATTTAAATAATTGGTTGACATTTTTTTATTAAAGAAATCCTTTGTTTTTTTTTTCTAAGTAGGTAGGTTTACGCATTTTATTCGAAATTATTTTCATAAAAATTCTAGAACTCTTTTTAGAGTATGCAACATCGACACATAATATGGATGAATGAATTAACATTTTTGAAAAAGCTATTGTAAACAAATTCTACGAGTTTTGCCAATATTTAATCCTGTTTCCCGCACGTAATAGTAAATTAGTATTCACCAAACAAATTTTTAGAATTTTTAATATCTGGCAGTTGCGTTGGCACAGGAAGTCATGTCATAGGAAGTGACGTGCCTACTTCTTATTCCTATTGAGCAGGTTGAGTGGAAATTGATACCTAAGTATATTTATGAAGTAGTGTTAGCATCTGTATTTGTTCTTTTGTTAGACAGTACAATGCTTTCAAGGATGACAATTACATTTCTCTTTACTGATATGCATATTTGGATTCTGAATTGGAAGAAAATGGATTTAATGTTACATATGTTATTTTTATTGCTTCAAATTATCTTCCACGTCTTTTCCTATCTATGATAAGGTGGGCTTCTAGCCTAACCAGATCGCGTTTGTCAAATCTATTGATTATGTACCTACGATGGTTATTTCTGAGTCGAGATCCCCTTCCACTGTTTTTTCTCCAACAATCTGCATATCAACTACTTCTTGCATAAGTATGTACTCATTTCTACTTCCTAACATTTCCCAATTACATACCATTAAACGTTTTTAAAACCTAACCCACTTCGAAGATATTTCTGACAGAAGTGAACATTTTACTTTGACGTTACACGAAAATAAATTCAGTTCTCAGGTGTTTAGGGTTAATTTTAGCTTGTTTTACACGTGTTGCCTAATTAGTTAGATTAACACGTATCCACGTGAGGAAAGGAGGCCGATGTTCAGATAAGGTTTTGCACACTTCGTTTGATTTATGCATGACTGCAAGATTGCTTTTTTAAATTAGGTTAAATGTCTGAATAATCCACGCTTACCTACCAGTTTACTTTAAATATCAATTTCGCTTTACTGTGCAATTATTTTCACGTTTTTCTTCTTTGATATTTCTTTAACGGGAAGAAAGATTTGAGAAAATAATTGTGATGAGCTACTAGAGCTGTATTAAGGATAAACCAATTCGATTCTTGCGGATTATAAAAATATCAGTGGTGATATTCAGAGAGATATGTATACTAATCAGACTATTGTCTTGCGCAGTCTTCGTGCAGTACTTAAGGGCATTACATCGCTCAAATCCAGAAACACCCTAGCTTGAAAGACATTTCTAGTGGAATCTTTATGTGCGTTTGCCATATAAAAAATATATGTTATACTTAAGGTAATCACAAACAAATTGTATTGTTTAAAATTTTTATAAATTTGCCCCAATTTTGGATAATAATTGAAGTAAATAGTCCTTTTTTAACCTAATTTGTATTTTTTTCTTTAACGGCTTAATAGTTTTAGTTTAATAGTCATGAATTTTATACCAAAAAATTGTAATATCAATTTGTATTGTTTTTATTTTCTTACTAGCGGACCCGACAGACTTCGTCCTGTCAAAAAGATTGACTCTTTGACGTTAGGAACACACCTACATTGCTTAGACAACAATGAGTGCTTTTAATTTAATATGAACTTTATGCAATAGCAATAAAGCTCAAATTGACTTAGTTAGAAATCGTTTGTATGGGAAAAAGAAAAGGGCTGTTTTTAGGGTTTTTCCGGCAATTATTCGAATTTTTCTCGTAAAAACCATCCTTGAACTTCAACGAACATTTAAAAAAAAGAATTGGCCAAATTGGTCCAGGCGTTGTTGAGTTATGCGCTTACCAACACATTTTGCGATTCATTTTTATATTATAGATTTCTTTGAAATACCCGAAACCTCACTAGCACCCCACGTGAAGCACCCCCACAATGCCTGTGACTAACAAATACTAGCACAAAGACTAAATCCTCAAGGTCATTGGGCAATGTAATACCCTTAACTCCACTTAAAAATATGGCGCACTATAATATTGAAATAATATCTTAATTTTTTATCACTATTATATTTACCAAGTACATACTCATGAATTCAGAGAATCGTAATTACTGGAGGTCTATTACGGTAATAAGTGTAGAAAACTTCCATTTCAGTCACAAGTTGTAGACTCAAATATGATTACCGGATATTATCACCTAATAAAGACATTCAATTTATACCTTTTTAGTCATAACGTCGCCACCAAAACCGCGAACTAATAGCCAATACTCCAACTCTACCAATACTGCACATAATCTCCACAAAAACTCCATTGATTAAAAAAAATCAGGTACAAATAACAATTAGGTAGTTTCTAACAACATATGAATGAAATATGGCCCTAAAAATAGAATTATCAGTGAATAATTTTAGTTACACCCAATATGATTCAATGGTCTTATCCCTTAATCTTAGATTAGATTAGTTGATTTATTTGTAAAGCCAGAATTATTTTAATTTAGCAACCGTGTTACTTTACTTGTATATCTTCTGTCTTTCTTTGTTTACTTTAATCAAGCCAGACTTAAGCTAGCAAACAATTTATTTTTATATAGTTTTTATTCGGCCACTTCATCCGACGTCAATCGTTCTACTGCTGGGTAAAGGTTTCGATGAATATGACTACAAATCCCATTATGGCCCGGCCATGGACATCTGCAACACCTCACACCAGCCTCTACGAACTGCAGACTGCCAGAGTCGCAGCAACCGAGGGGGAAATGGCACTCACGCGTATAAGTTGAAATATACACCGAGGTGGTTACGTAACGACAAACTCTGTTGACGTAAGGCGACGGGTCCAAGGGTGGTTGCCAGCCAGTCAGACCCCTAGACGTTCTACCACCGAACAAGTCAGATATTTGCTCTATAAAATTAGATATCTTTTGCCGTTCTTCACTATTAAAAAGGCAAAGGCCGCCCTACTCATTGTCCATTTCTCACGGTTCTAAAAGTTTTGTTCCACGTCTGTGACGCCATATGCGTCTGAGGACCGTTGTCTCCTCGTGGAACCCAATTTGAGCTTCTTTGAGCCCACAACTCGTTTGACGTGACAGACATATTCAGTCCAGTTTCACTTCAAGCTGGCAGCTTTTTGGCTTTCAGCGGCTATTTGGGTTTTGAATAGTATCGATCGATCGCTGTTTTAATGCGGTGAAAAATTGACTCCCTAGTGTTTACCTAAATTAGGATTATATTTTAATTCAAGTAAGTAGTAAGTAAGTAAGTAAGTAAATAAGAAATATTATTTTAAATTTGCAGTAGAAATAAACTACAAATTGGAAGGAATGGTTACGTCAGCTAAAAACCTTTTTTAGCAGTTAACTCGTTTTTATTTAATGTCTTTGTGCTAACTACCATACAAGTTATCCAAATGACACTAGGTATATTTCTCATTAATTCACTACTTATTATGCATTCATACCAACTGCCAATAGTTTTTGTTTGCGTACGATCGAAAACCCAGGTTTTACTGTAATGGAATACATAATACGGCAATAATGACCTTGTGACTTTACAGGTAAGGAGTATTATCGTGTGTTGTTAATAAGATGGTGTGACAGTGGATATTTGTGTCGGGTCACAAAATGATTCTGCACACAGCTTTCGCGACTCAAGGTGAAATTCTTTAATACGTTGTTATACAACCAATATGTAGGTTTGTGCGATTGTTAATTGAATATTTATGCACGTTATGTTTGAAGGAATAATTAATGCTGAGGAGGTATTAGGAAAACGTTCCACAACAGATACACACCTATTATAAATTTGGCTTATAACTCATAGGAAGTAATTTCGATTAGTATTGGAATTATTTAGATTAGGTACCTATCTGTATTTTGTAAAATATGCCAATCAAGACAGGCTTTTGGTTCGCCCCCTATTAGGTACATCTGACCTTAACATACCGGCGAACTGTGGATGTACATTAAATAGAATATCTCTGCCTTTGGGCAATACACGCGTGATGATAGTAGCTGCTATTTCCTTGTCGTTTGTTCTTGATCTTAAGCTGTATGATTACATTACTTACATCTGCCTGTTAGTTTTCTTAAACGTTGCTAATGGACTCATGTTCAATAAATCCGTTCTCTGTTTCCACTAAAACGTGTTAAAATTTCGCATCACTTAAAATCCAACGAAATGAGATCTTATCGGCACTTGTTATAAATTTCAAGCGAATAAAGAGAAAAGTTATTGAGGACGCACTCAAGGGACACTATTTACTATGAATATATGGCACAAAGGCCTCAGTAGCCATGCTAAAATATTCCAAAAAAAAATTACTATGAATAATTTAAAATTAGAACAGATTAAATAAAAACAGTTAAATATCACAACACAAAATATATTGAACCACACTATCCACAGACCATAAAATATATTTTGTAATCGATTAAGCACGGGTCATTTTATTAAGGAAGTACAATAGCGCACTGAATTGGTTGAAGATTGTCTTATGAGATACGTCAATGAATCAATTGGCATCATAGATGGAATGTGTTTGGAATCGACGCCATTGTGTAGAGACGGCCAATTGTCCGTCGTGTATGAAACATGATTTGATTAATATTATTTAATTTATCTGTGTCTTTATATTAATATATTCGTATTATAGAATGAAAACAGAATACTTGCTGTGAGTTAAGTTCATATGAAAGTAAGTGCTCAGGCGCCTGCTAAAATTGTTGTTGTTATTGCAACAAGGGAATAATGGATGGTCATATCACTGGTTAGTATCTATCAATATGTTACAGGAGTAGTGCGAGAAAATAAACTTTGAAATTAAATGTATTTTAATTACAACCTTGTAAGAAATGAGGAACCTCTTGGATGATTCCCATTTGATGTAAATTTTAATGGAATTGCGCAAAAAGTTGTCTAACTATCATAAAATACATTTTACGACTAAAAACAAATTATTACAACAATTTTGGCTCCAGCCTACTGCCAACTGCTCGCTTCATCCAACTGGCCTACGTCACGACATCCATGTAGGAGCAAGCGTGGAATACAGTTTACCTACTATTGTTTATACTGTGCCACATTGTGCGTAGGTATACTGCGTTTATTTGTCGCCTGTCTGTATGTAAATATGTATTCTGTGACGTTGGACTTATGTTATATGGGTTATATGTATTATTTGCTTTGTTTTAGAATGAACGATATAAATGTACTGTACTATATACGATAACATTATACGGTTTAGTAAATGACGTTGGTTCATCGTTTTGTCGTCAGGTGACAGCTGTCACATTTGACAGGTGTGAACAGCAAAAAATCTGGCAAAAGATATTGGCGGATATTTTAATTGGAAAATTACTCCAATCCTTCGATAGCTCGTTTGGTGTAAGTACTGCTCGAGCGATCGGCTGCTGCGCACGAAACAAATATTTGTAGGTATGAGCTGACAATAGTTGTTCGGGGTATGTGTATTCCTAGTGTGGGACAAATAAAAAAAAAGTTAATTAGTCGGCAATATCCAAATCATAATTTTGGTTCAATTTCCATTATTTTATTCATCCTTAATACCTTCAACCTCATTGCCAGCGATGTGGCCTATATTTATAATCTGGAATATATTTTATCCAGTTGCGAGCCCTAAGCCGACTTCTGAAAAGATTTTTAGGTGAGCGGGATAGTATAAGGGTTCTCGTTGTCTCAGGTGGCCCAAACGTTATTGCATAGAGCCATAATTAAATATGTAACCCGATTTAAGACACGTTTCTGAAGAGGAACTTTCACGTTTTATTTTTATAATCGAGGTAAAGTTAATCATTAAATTTATTTTACCTTATTTAAGGATACAACTAGCAAGCATGAACGTAGGAAAATCTATAAAATGTTATGCAAAGAATTGTAAGAGTTGTTGATGACAGTCACACACCAAAATTGTAAAACCTGGGCCAGATATTTTTTAAACACCATGACCCAGACAAAATGTACATGCGTCGCTTCGTGACGTCAATAACACGTTCGTTCTACGACAGTTTTGTAAATTTCATGTAAATTGCCGTGCAAATACAATTTATTCTACACACTTTAAAGCTAGACTAATGTAGTGAATTCTGCAGCTACGTAGGTAACTCACGCGACGAAAAATTGACATTTACATTAGTGTCTACGTAAGAGAAATCCAAGACATATTGATACATTATTATGTAAACATCATTTGCATTTATTCCATTAGACAGAAAATAATTAGTTATTTTAGAAACTCTTCAACGACAGAAAAAAATTG
The DNA here is from genome assembly GCA_910591435.1 of Acronicta aceris. Lineage (NCBI taxonomy): Eukaryota > Metazoa > Arthropoda > Insecta > Lepidoptera > Noctuidae > Acronicta > Acronicta aceris. The sequence goes on along the minus strand of OU342776.1, from coordinate 4,286,174 downwards.
CAACCATAAACGAATTTAATGCTAATGAGGTTTCTCAATCAAAGAGGTTATTTTATCAACCACGTGTTAGACTTTATTTAGTTCGAAATTCAATTTGAAATGGAGAAGCGAAGCCCGCCATTTCGACGCGACAAACCGATAGAATGCTTACGGGTTCGTCGACCGGAATTAACTTTCCAAACTTGTTTCTGATAAAAGGCTCACACGGAACACGTTACATATGTGCCCACGACCAACAGAAATGTCGTATGACACAGAGAATTTGTTCTTTAAACCTTTTTTGCTTAGTTGTTGTGTTTCGAATTATTTGCAAATTCAAAATGGTGAACAAGAGCCTGATTATTCCTCATTTCCAGTTTTTATTGATTTTTATCCAGCTATTGTCTATTGCATGTAGTCCACTGTCTACTTACTAGAAATATCTCCATGTTTTTTTGGTTTCAATTTTATTCCGGTACGAAAAAAATATTGATATTAAATGGTAAGTGTTATTTTTATCGTTGCGGATATAATAACAACAAATATTATACCTAGTGTGCCATAAAAGTTTAAATAAATATTTAAAGTCTGGAGGTCACATCATAATGGAAAGTGGATAGGTAGTCGCATTTTGCACAGCATTGCACATTAATTCAATTCAGAGAAGCCGGAAAACCTAAGACCGACGATGTACACTGTTTCTTTCGCCTTGAGAAATAGATCTTAAAAATTTAATTGCAATAGTTAAAAAAAGTCTAATGTTTGCCAAGAATGCCAATTAACTTCTAGTCGATAAAACAGTAATATGAATAAAAATAAAGGCTAGGGACACTATTAACGATTGAGATACTAACATTGTTCTTGGCTTTGGAGACTCGACAACTTTGATTGTTAAGTACAAGATTTTCTAAATCGTATCGTCCTCTGGTCGCGAATAATTCATGAGGATTTTTTGCACTATTAAAAAAGCTAAAGCTGCTTCATATATTACGTTACTGTGACCTAATATTCCACATAATAATTATAGTCAAAAACGTGACGTTTACTTTTACAATGAACACTATCGAATCATACGAAATCGTCACGTGCGAATTAGATACCTACTGAAAAATTTGATCAAACTTTTTCCTGTTTCCTAATGTAGCTAGGACATGCTTTGGGAGGACCGGCAGCGATAGGTATTATGCGATCGTGTACAACAATAGACGTACTGATATGGTCTGCTACCATGTACGGCACAACAGAATATTGCGCACAGACATTTGGCGTCCTTGATGACGATAGGACTTTGTAAGATATGGAAGTTTCCAGTTATAAAACATGTAAACTGGAGACGGACCCTAATCATAAAAAAATGCAAGGAACTTATAAACCGCTATAAAAAGAAATGTTAGGATTACAAGATCAGTTTATATATGATAGTTAAGCTATCACTGGAAATGAAAGGTTTTGATATTTTTACGATGAGGTAGAAAGTTGTTTCCTTTTATATTATTATATTATTATTATGGACTTGCAATTGATAGAATTCTAGTAGTTGATCCATTTACCAAGCAAATTCATATAAGATAACCCAATGTTACTGGTTGGTTACCATGAAGGACATTTTGAGTTTTAGTTAAACTTGGGGAAGTATCTTTTTTATTGATTTTGTCCGCCAACGAGCACACGAGCCACGTGATGGCTAGTAGTTATCGCGGAGTATGGACACATGCAACACCAAAAGAGTTGCCGCAGACACCCAGTGCCACAACAAACGAAAAGGGGAACGGGCTCTCACGCGCAAAAGTTGAAACACACGAAGGTGCTTTACTACAGAAAATATTTTGGTTTCGCAACAAAAACACAGCAAAGCTAGTGTCACAGTATTTCACAAAATATCCTCAACCAAAGATATAGCAACAGATTGACAACATTATAATTATACGAACGGGTTTCTCTTAGAAGTGGTAAGTGCATTGATCAGACAGTTGACATTACAGGTCGTGGATCTGATAAATTCTGCGGCTTTCACTTCTATATGCGCAAAAAACAACACAATGATTTAATCTAGCGTCTTATTCTTCATCTTTTAATTAACCATCGAGACTGGTTTAATTACATTTGTGTAAAAAAAGACCGAAGACAAACATTGAGCAACACAAACTAAAAATACGAATCGGGATGTTGACAGTGAATTGGAAGATACAGAAAAAAATACCACCAGTAAAATTCCGACTCCTAAACACAACCTAAATAGCCCTTTTCTTAAAGATCAAATCTCTGATGAAAGTAGAACCTTATTCAAAGGTAATTATCCAGAAAACGATGTAACGTAACTGTTGCTGTTTTAAGTAGGTGTAGACACGTAATGTAGTGTTGAGATTAATTTGGGGAAAAATGTAGGTTAAGAAACATAGTTATCATAGGCGAGAGGAGACTTCTGGTGGCTTACTATCACGATAGTACTAGTATAATTCCGTGAAATCTAAGGCAGCGTAGTGCTGTATCAGTCGGTCGAACGCCGAGGCCGCGCCAGCCAGACGGTCTATTTCCGAACCGACGAGACGTTGCAAAAAATCACACATTCATACTAACCGGTGGCTAAAATTATATGTGTATGTTAAGTGGAACTAATCAATAAATCGGCAACAGGTTAGCTGGTTACCGTTTAGAGAAAACTGTGAGTCACTCGATTGGTTTATGCGATGTTATTTTAGTCAGTCCTAGAAATGTGTTGGTTTTGTTCACTGTTATACTTTAGGAACTCTGATTTAAGCATTGGGCTCCTTTTTGACTGTAAACAGAAATGAGACATAGAAATCTAAATGCATTCACAGTCTTTTCTTTTATAAAATCGTTGCCCCACACTAGGATTTTCTCCTGTATCGTGGGTGCGTTTACAAACACAAATTCTCACATACACAAACCCCCATACCCGGAACAACTACCTGTAGATCATACAAATATTTGCTCCGTGTGGGGATCGAACCCACAACACGTGACGCAGAAGCCGATCGCTCAGCCGAAAGAAGAGCGATTTCTGAGCGAAAGCTTCGTCGATTTACGAAGCTTTATTAATGTTTAGAGAATTGAAACGCGTAAAGGAATTAATAATTATATTAATTATGGAGTTAATAGAAAAAATCTAAACGTTTAAGTTTTACATAATAAAATAAAATGACGACACGCCTGTGTTCCCCGAAGGATTAGGTCTACATACTAATGTACATCAAAATGTATTTTTTTAAAAAAAGCTTAGTAGTAATGTGGGTCGCTCATTAGTAGTATTCTTGTTAACCCCTCGTGCTAAGCTAAATGCTTGTGCTACGAGTGGGTTCGCATCGGTAGTGCAGTGTATTTGTTCGGGATACTTGTATTTTTAATCTTCTTGAAACTGTACAAGGTTTTACTAAAAAAATTGCAAAAAAAAGCAATGCAGGTACAACATAATTATCAAAATGGCCTTCATGACATCACGTAAACATTTTTCTGAAGGAAAAATCAACAAGGAATTTTGTTTGTTTATTTATATAGCTTTTACGAGTATTTCGATGTTAAGAGCAGACACTAGCAGTGCTGTTGTGTTTGTAAACAATGAGATTGAAATAAACAACGCTTCGAGATAAAGGGCAAATACCGTGGATACATATTTATTGACAGTATTTTCTTTGTTATCTCACGGAAATTCAGATACATTAGCCATTTATGACGACGCAAAAGTTTTGATAGCCAATGAATCAACATCGCTAGACAAGGGCACAATAGTTGGTTGTTCTAAATAAAGTTACAGGGCGCACTTGTCAGTCTTTAATGGTTGATGTTTCTTAAAGGATCATATCAGAAGAATAGTCGTCCGATCAGAATGAAAGTTTGACTATGGCTATCGAAATCTACAGAGCGAGAGTAGAATGCTTTGGAAGAGTTCGCGAATCATCAAATGAGATGGAAAAGATATCATATAATATAACAAGGAAATGAATTCGGAAGAAAGGAAAAGAATGGAAGCCATGTATTGCAGTGTGTTCTAATAATGTTTAGATGAAGAGTTTAATAAGCAATTCGCGCTAGAGGGTATCTGTTAAATATTTTGAATTAACGGTCATTTGAGGAACTTGTTTTTCCATACAAATTATCACTTACTATACTCCTTAGGCTATTGAACTATTTTATCTAATACCCTTTATTTCGGATGGAGCTTCTAATTCTTCTGTCAGACTTTATATCCTTATTTTATTTTCATTAGGTACGTAGGTAATTCCTGACCAGCGTTCTGAGGTAGTGACAGATCAGATAACATGAAAGCTGATACCATAGCTGGCAGTATATTGCGGTCATTTTCTAGTCTAACATTTAAAAATAGTTTTTGCTTAGTCGTGTTTATTGGTGGTAACCACAGCATAATTATTGTTTATACATAGGTAAGTATCATTTTAAAGTGGCATATTATAGATACATATTTTTTTTACATTAATTTTGATATTCAATCTTAATAATAACTAACGTAGATTTAGCTGCAATTGTGTTATAAATGACACAAGCCAAAAGTTTTTTTAGTCCTTGATAGCTGTACCTACTGGCAAGCAAAATAGGGTAACGTAACAATTAGTTAAATATTATTTTCACCGAGTTTAGTCTAATTCATTTTTACATCAACAGTATTACTTAAAATTATCCAAGATTATCTGAATAACATTAGCAACCATCGTGGTTTCTAATAACATCCTAAGCTATTGTTTTAAAGAATAACTTTCCAGACAATAGCCGTTCCGTGCGTAGCATCTGCTGATCATCTTTTGTTTGTTAAAACAATACTATTTCAAACGGAATCTGAAGGCTTGACTACAATCCTTGGACAGGACATCGATCATTTCTTTAGCATGAATCGTTTCTATAAATAATATAAGTACTATAATAATTCAATCTATACCTTTCCTACCTTTGAAAACGGGTTTCATCTCACAAAAAGAGGTCAGGCTAGCTTTAGTGAAGGTTAACGGACTAACGGCCGGTCCCAATATCAAATCAGTCAGTAGATTTGCTTACTAGAGATAGGATTTTGTTATAAGGCCCTTACAAGTAATATTAAAATCCTCTAGTAAGCAAATCTATCGACAGATTCGTCTTCGGGACTGGCCGTAAGAGACTACGTTGTGTCCGTCAACTGCCTCATGGTCCCATTGGTCCGTTCCAAATACGATTCCCAAGTCTAGCAGCGTGTCACTGGTTTTCCTATGAAATACTCAGTAGCGGGATATCGACGAACTCTGGGTTTGTGCGACCTCTGCCTAACGTTTCGGGGAATACAGGCGTAATGGTGTACTTAGTGGTTTTAATGTTTTCCTTTGCACGTGATGATTAATTTCTAATATGAACTCAAAATTCAAAGAGAGAAAATTTATTTTCATACATAATGACCAAGGCGATAGAGATGCATATCCCATGCACGTCAGTAGCATTAACCACTTACTTTATGTATGCATATTTCTAGTTTCATGTATGGGACTTTTTATTTGATATTCAGTGTGGTCTTGAATGTTTCATTGACCACCCAATCAGTTCCTGAATGTGCATTACATCCGTTGTTCGAAGGATTAGTTGCGCCTTTCAATACGATCGATATTGTCATTTGAATAATTGCTTTTCTATTGACCAAAGGAGTAAGTGCAGTGATGGCCCAATGATATGACAATTGGACTGCCAAATCAAAGGTCTCGAGATCAAATCCAAGGCACGCACCTTTGACTTTTACCATTCCCTTAAACGATGAAGGAAAACATCGTGAGGAAACCTGCATGCCTGTGAGATGTGAAAATTGTGAAGTCTGCCAACCCGCACTAGGCCAGCGTGGTGGACTGTGGCCTAATTCCCATTCTGAGAGGAGATCCGTACCCAGAAGTAGGGTCAGTGTATGGGTTGATGATGATGATGATGATGAACAGGGTAGATTAAATATAACGCCACATAATCCGTAAAACAACATACCTACTCAGTTTTATTTTGCGTATGTATGCATATGGATGAAGCAAAAGAGGTACTTATGCAAGGATCGTAGCAAGTCGCGTTCTGTTGTTTCTGCCTACTCCTCTGGGAAAAGGCGTGAGTGTATGTATTTAAATATTTCTTTTTATCTTTCTGTTATGTATGTACTTCAAAATGACGACGAGTGTCTTCATCTAGGTATCTACCTACTCTACATTGGACTCAAATCCACATTTCTAGGCACAAATAATAAAGAATTTAGCTTCATTGTAAAACGAGTAATGTCTCGTGTAGTTTACCTAATTGGTAGGTACCACAAGACGTTGTAGGTATATTATATGTAGGTAATGAGAGGATAGTTCGCTGTTATCAATAAAATTTTCAAAGTAATTTAACGACCGCGATAACGTGAAATTGAATTTTTAATAGAAAATATTACGTGAAATTGTATTTGATAGACGTAAACGAGTTTTGAACGCAAGAACACATCGGCAATCTTGGCGGTTGATCACTTTTCACCTTTATTATTGAGTGTATATAGTCTAAAATCTCCATTTCCCTCCACTAGGTTTACGACTGTTAGGGAAAATAAACAGATCAGACATATTGCATACATTCCACGTTTTCTACAAGGCAGTAGTTTGTATGCAGACGGCCAGCTGGTTCCGTGAATTGAATGACATGATAACTGAATTTGATTCTGTATATTATAAATTTAAGGTTGAATATTCCGCGGCAATTTTGTAAGGTTTTCTTTAACAGTAAATTGAATTGGGCTTATGTTACTACATGTTGTAAGTTGTTTTTACTATGTAAATTTAAGTTTACGCATTTCATGATCTTCAGGCTTAGGTTTAATCTTATCAAGCCTATTGCCATTTTCCGGACACAAATTCAAACGGTAGGCTGTTAGCGAAAAAAAAATCCTGATAAAAACCCATTAGTACTTTGTCCGACCCGGGAAACAAACAAGATTTTGCGCTCCCCAGCCGAACCTGTGGCCACAAGGTACTACTATGATGTATTCCAGCTATTCCAATGTATTTCAGCATTCGAAATAGGCCCTAGAGGATTTGTTGGGGGTATGTTTTCCATAACATACTTAAAATACATCAAACAATCCAAAATAAATCATTATAAATTTAATATAATATTGTTAGGAACGCAGAAATTGATTGTTCAATCTAAAGAAATCAGTTTATCACGAGTTATCAGCACGAATTCCAACCCAGTAACGTGTTTCAACAATATAGGTGACTACGTCAATGTCACAAGTATCTAATCACTTACGATGCACTAATAATCTCAGTTGCCTCTGCCATTATTAATTGACTATGTACTTACATATACTTAGATCCAGAATGTCTTAATGTAACAATAACATACCATCACGCCTGTATTCCCGAGGAGTTAGGCAGAGGCGTACCTTATGTACCTACACCCACAGTTCGCCGGTATGTTTAGGTCCCATGTTAGGTCCCATTAATAAAGTCGAATTCTCTTTCACAATAAATAATAGCTAGTTGTTTTAGGATAGTTTCAAAATGTTATGGATTGCCATAACATTTTGAAACTATAGTCGACAAGAAAGCGTTTAGAATTAAAGTTCATCGTGCACCCAGCCAAATTCAATTTTCTTTTGGGTTTCCGCAAATAGTCATTCATTACTCATTAGTCTAGTGGGTGATGTTATTGGATTTTTCTATAAAATTCTCAGTAGCACCTCGGAGACTGGATTTGTGCCCGGTTAATGGCAATAGGCTCGCCCCCTAATACATGGGACCTAAACATACCGGCGAACTGTGGATGTACATACTTTAGTACACCGCTGCCTAACCGTTCGGGGAATACAGGCGTGATGGTATGTTTTATGGTCTATAACACATTCTAGGCACAGGACACGACAGCAATCACAGTAATCGAGACATTAACTATATAATATTCAAACCTTATCAAGCCAAAAACAATGCTAACTGCTAAAATTGGTAATTTAGACACCTTCTAGCTACAAAAACGATTTTTAACCGACTTTAAGATCCAAATAGAAGGAGGTTTTATGTTCGTCTGTATGTATTTTTTAGTTTTTATGTATCTTCACCGATTATTTCGTTTCGTTTCGTTCGGAATCAAAATATGGAAGAACAAAAATATTAAGATACCTACCCTACGTGACGATCATATCACAAATACTGAGGATAATCCTTATCCTTCAAGCGTTTTCCCAACTAACTAGATGCAACTGATTAACAGTATTTTACACGAAGTCCCTAAGAAAAGAGGACTAAGTTCTAACGACAATATTAAATTCGCAAATTAGTATCTCAATACAGATCCAAAGAAAAGTTTAGTTTAGCCTTGCTATCAAATAGTAAAAGTAACAATAGACTTCCAAACGGATCTCGCGATTGGAACACCGAAGGTTACAAGTCGTTGTGTTCAAAATATACTATGCCTATCGTCGCCACATCTTTACCAAGTAGGTCTTAATACGTGTACTGCAAAATTGCATTTTTTTTTCGAGAAATGATACTTTGGCGAAACTCCTTATATGCTTGCACTTCTAGGTAGGGTTGCCAACTTTTTTTGAGAATAGAAAAAATAATTCTTTGAATAGAAAAAAAATAAAGTATTTGTAAGAAAAAAAAGAGTATTTTTCAAATTAATGTTTTTATTCCCTTAAAGAATATTGGATAGATACTTTTAACACTAGTTTACTATTTTCAATTGTCTGAAAGTTTTAATATCGATAAATACTATCAAAATACCTAAACAACTTAAATTAACTCGATTTTTATTAAATTCATGGACGATCTGTTCCTCTCTTTTCGCTACTATCATTAACAAAAAATCTTATTCGTGAAAACTTGAGTGGCAGGAACAAATGAGAAATTATCTTATTTTTACACATCAGAATAAGATGGGAAATAAAGTATTTTCGGATACTTTATGCAAAAGTATAAACTATATTTACCAAAAATAAAGTAAGATACTTTACAATAAAGTATGGTTGGCAACCCTACTTCTAGGCCATAGCTGAATTGCATCTAAAGCCACGTATGACCACGTTTTATAGTGCATTGTGTAAGTCTGCGCCTATTTAAAATAGTACCAGCGTATCTTCTGTGAATATCAAACCAGTTTTCTCAGGTGACCTAATGCTTTCAACTTTCCTAGAACGATAAGCATTTTCCATGCCATAAGAACTTAAATTTCAAACCTTTTTACTTGTTCTTTTTAAAATGTTATAGTTTTTTAATGATAAATAGGACCAAAGCTGTGTATCAAAATCGTTATCGTTATTTTTGTATTGGTACCTCGGATGTTGAGAAAGTTTTTGGTCACGTGTAGTTTTCCAGACAAGTGTAGGACAATCTGTACTTTTCTCTGACCTTACAGTTACTACTCTTGAGCTATATCTTTAAAGTTGGCTAAGAACATACAGAACAGTTTATTCTAAACTTTATAAAGTTTTTCATCCTATGCAACAGGTTGAGGTAAAGTCTTCACAGGGTTAGCTACCTTTTTTCAATAACTTAAAAAAAATAGAATACGGACTATTTTAGAACCAACATAAACTTACCTTCAAAAAACAAGTTCACATTACAATCGAAAGCATCCAAAATAAATCCGTTTTTTGAATTAAAAAACGCACACGAAGCACACACGCCAGTTAATATGGCATCAACACAATATTCATATAGTTTTGACACTACACAATGATGAAAAATATTGGATATTTAAAAGTTGTTAATTGGTAATTTTAATTATGTATATGACGTCCGCTCGCCGCGAACTCTAGCTCACGACTGAACGCCAGTGGCGGGTAACATTTCTAATTTTATCATGCCAGTAACACGAGATAAAGCCGGTCTTTATTGAGACTTTTTATTTTATATTATACGAAAAGAAAATTGAGTCCGATTCATTTGTTTAATGAAATGAATCGGATATAATAATGAGCTGGAACGGTTTATCATCAGTTACAACAAAGAAACATTTGTAACAAGTTCGTTTATCAGTTAGACTTCGCAAACCAGTGTTATACGTTGGCAATGATTCCTGAAGATGGTACAACACTACAATATTATGAAGCAACGACAAAGTTTGGCATTCATTGACATTGGCACGCTATCTAATCATTGCATTCTTCCTGCTTATTCAGAAAGAAGCCGGTGAATGTCAGTTCTATCCAGATATCATAGAATACAAATCGTAAACTTGAATACAAGACGTGGAACAATAATCCATAAATATTAAAAATTAAAAAGCACTGAACTTTTTTATCAGAAAACTTATCAGCAAACCAATTAGTTCTAGTCTTATTAGTCTAGTGGTCTTAGGTCGAGCAAAGTGTTATTAGGTTTTTCTATGAAATTCTTAGAAGCAGCTTGGAGTTTGAATTTGTGAGCGGTTAATGGCATTAGGCTCGCCTCTTATTACATGGGACCTAAACATACCGACGAATTTTGGCAGTACAGTGGTAAGTACACATTTGCCTAACCCGGGAATACAGACTTGATGGTATGTATGCACATAGTCGGGTACCTCTTCGCAAAATCCTTCTGATTTTGATCAGGGGCTAAATTTAGCAATTTCTCTGAAATCTGTTCATTTGTTCAGTTGAGTAGATCTAGCCAGCAGCTCATCAGCATCAGAAGCTTAAGAACATTGGGTAGGTTTCCGACAAAAGCTGTCATAGCCTAGTTGTTATAGCGCTAACACATCGTGGAACGAAATGAAATCCATCTATCTGACTTTTTCAGTTTTTCATTCGTGCGGACCAGAAATTGATTGCCTCTTGTTTCAAGGTACTAGAAAACATCGCGAGGAATCCTGCTTATCTAAGAGGACTTGATAACGTTTTTGAAGATGTGTAACCATCTAAAAGAACTCTAGGTAGATGTATCAGCCAATAGAAGCCTACTGGTGAACATAGGCCTCCCCCAAAGACTTCGCCAAGGACCGGTCACATGCCGCCTGCATCTAACGACTCCCAGCGACCTTTAACAGATCGGCCGTCCATCTTGTTGGAGGTTGTCCCACACTGCGCTTTCCTTATTCCCTTCTATATTCCCTATATGAATACGTCCTTGTGAAGTCCTTGTGAGACTCTGGACAATATTTTCTTTTTTATTCGTGATAGGCTTACGCTTGACCGCCAGTTTGCCTGATGTTAAGCGATACTGCAATCTACGATGGAGCGCGTTAGCCTAGAAGAAACCGATTCACTCGTGATTTTAAGACAGCCAGATTATGTCTATCAGGGAAGACCCACTCGGGAAGTGCATTCCATATTTCAGCAGCGTTTCGTTCGGGGTTTTGGAATGTCCAACGTGAATCGATGACGCTTTTTCTTGCTTCTGGTCGTCCGATAGTGGAAAGCGCTGATATAAGCGAATATCAGCTGATTCTTGCAAAGCACGTCTTCCTCTTCCTTTCTGGCATGAGATTTTTTCACATCTATCCTCAGGATATCAGTACTGCCCCGAAGGTCCGGTTGCGAAGGTCTGATGGCAGTCGCTTCGTGTAAAATACTGATGTTCAGCAACGGCTGGTTAGACGGGTTGGGAAAAGGCTAGGATGATGACGAAGCCACAAATCACCATTAGACCTAATTTACTAGACCAGTAGACATGATAATCATCTGCAGAACACGTCGCTAAGGAGAAATTCCGTTTGTTTTGTTGGACATGTTAAATAGCCAGCTGTAATTAGTTCTCCATAAGAGTATGTTAAAAATAAACGGATCCAGTGTTACAAGGTGATCACGGGTGTGTCTTGATGACATGTCGCATACATACGGGACTTATGAACGCCGAGCCGAACTAATTGTGTACCTACTAAATATCATACAATATATGGATACTTATTGATTAATAAATGTTTCTGAAATGTACAATCATAAAATTAAGAGATTTCGCCTTGTGTAACGTTGTAGATCTAATTTTAAGTATTTTTATTGCGTTGGTAATGGAAATTGAAATAATCAACGTAATGTGGTCGATTAGTTAATTAATTTTTTTACGTGTCTAAGTAGTTTTAAAAAAAATTAACGGTTTCTTAAAAAAACGTTGGACTTTACATAATACTTATTATGAACCTAATAAAATTAAAATTCAACTTACCCCATCGCGTTTGAAGATTTTGCAACAATCACCATTTTCTTAACCAATTTTTTACATTTGCTTCGTAGATACACCTCTTCTTTCAACACCTAAAAGCGGAGTGACAATAATAGTGTTAAAAGTAATAAATAAATCACAAAACCACAGAATACTCACATTTTGTTGGTAGTATTCCTTGACGCACTTTTCGGCAGTGTGTCACCGAATTAGTCATTCGGCCTTTAGTACAGATAAATACAACGTGGTCGCTCCGAATTTAATTATGTATACATTACAATAATGTTATCATTCTATTTTGTAAACTTCCATAGTACAACTATTAATTAGTTTTCTTACAGAATTGAGAGCGAGATAAAATATGTTATTTGCAATTTTCCTCTGCCGTAAATGTGGTTAATTGGCTAATTAATCATACAGTATTACCTAACTCCCCAATTAAGTTGAAAATTAATTTGGGAGTTTAATAATGTACAGTTCTACATGTGTCTTTGTTTTTGCGAGTAGATATTTAAACATTATCCTCTATACTTTTAAGCTTCTGGAAATTCGGTAAGATCGTAACGACTTAGCGCAGTTTTAGTAAAACCTTTTGATAAAGATATAGGGATGATGTGATATTTATTGATGGGTTTTCGACTAGAATTGTGTGTAGGTACCTACATTAAGTACGCCATTGTTTTGAAACGCTTATTTATTAATAAAGCGACGGCCAGGCTAGGAGTATACCGCACTCATTAACTATTAGTCGCAGTAGAGATGCCAAAATACCAGCACAGACTAATGACTTCCCCGGAACCTTGATATGCACACCCTAATGTACGTAGAAATGAGGTTCATAATCTATGAAGTTTCATTAGCTAATGATATGGGTAGGTATAGGAATTTCTTATTAAGCAATAGAGTACGTTAATGACAATAATGAGGGCTCGTTTGGCGTTTGGATGAGTTATCGGTTTCTGCGTAGCGGGATTGGTTTGATTCTTGCACCGAAAAAAAATGTAGGTAAGTATATGACCTGCACAAACTTGCTCGCCAACTCACCATTTACGTAGAGGTAGAAGATCAGCAGTAGCTCTGGGCAGCAAATGAGTAGATGCTTCCAACGGGAAGCCACTCCGCATGACAGCGTCACAGAACAGATTTGCTTATGACTTATGGCTGATTGCAAATACACGCAGTAAAAAAAATATGACCTGCAGGTTGTTTTGGGTTTGGGTTTGTAGGTGTGTGAAAATTTGTGTTTGTGAACGCATCCACGAAACGCGAGAAAATCCCAACATGGGACAACATTCTCTTAAAAAAAAAACTAACAAAACAAAACTATCGGCCGGTGCAAGTTGATCGTAAGTCCCTATGAATCGGTCGACATTCTTCGCGATCCAGAGATCTTCATATCCGTCGTGTCGAATGTCATGGATACCATGGCCATGACTATGGGACAAGGAAAGGTAGGTAAGTGAGGTTTTTAGTCGGTACGACATACCCTGAGACGTGAAAAAGATGTACCAAGTTATCTCGTGATTACTTCGATAAATTATTCGTTCCTTATATACTTAGAAACTGTCTCATTAGTCTAGCGATCCTAAGCGCGAGTGCAACGGTAGAGATTAGAGGTTCGATAGGGTCGAGCTGTGTTGTTGGGTTATTCTATCAAATTCTCAGTAGCAGCAATATCCCAATTGAATCTGGCTCGCTTTCTATTACTTGGGACCTGAACATACCGGCCGGATATACCTACATTAGTATACCTCTGCCTAACCCTTCGGGCGGTGACAGGCGTGATGGTATGTTATGCTAAATATAATAGTGAGTGCGCATAAAATTGTCTTCGCCCGCGTATTGCAAGGTGCTTCCTTGGTATATATTAGTTGTAATAAAAATAACGCGAAACACACGGAAGACGTGCGTTTTCCGCGCGTGCGAAAAATCGATGAATCCGATTCTTACACATACTTTATTGATATATGAAGAATAGAATAATAGGTACAATCTATGAATAAAGCTAATGATGGGCAGTTTTTGACTGCAGGTCACCATAATTATAGACATCCAATAATAATTGATAATTAGCTATCCGATAAAATATTATGGTCCACATTATAGTCACAGCAGCAAATCATCGAATTGGTTGTAGAGTTCAGGTTTACGAAAATGTAGGCAGATACTTAAAACCTCTTTTGACGCAGTTTTGTTAAAAATATAAATAGGCAACTGTTACCCTAGAAACTGATTAATACTCACGAAGTGGCAAGTACCTACCTATAGGCATTATGAATAAAATTATAAAGAGTATCTAATCTAAATATTTAATAATTCCGCAAATATTTTAAAGTTTGAAGCTTAAAGTACTAATATATACCCACCGCTATGTTAGTTGGAGGCGTTATTTTGAGAGAGGAGCGTTTAGTAGTACCGTTGCTATAGCAACGACACGCAACATAAACAGACCACATTGACAGTTGACAGTGTAAATAAGAATTCCTGAAGTCATCGTACATTTTTAGAATAAGGAAAATGGATTTGAAATTAATGGATAAATTGCGTTTGCTAAAAATTGACACCGAGCTACGTTCGCAAATAAAAATGAAACCAATGAGCAGGTACTATTTCATCACCGGCACAAACCCTGGCGAGCAGTTTTATGTGTTTGCATCCACAGCCGCTTGGCTAATTAGGAAAGCTGGCAAGGAGTTCGAACAACCAAACGAAGAAGACGATCCAAACAGTATTATTGCATCCATCCTCGATGTATTGCGAGAAAAGGAAATCGCCATTGATTTCTCCTCCCACAAACTTAAACAGGGCTTCGGCGATCAAGTGTGTTATATCCTAAACGTTTTAGCTGATGAAGCATTAAAAACAGAGGAATTCGAATGGCAGAAGCCTATTGTGGATATCCCAGAGCCTGAAGAAGCATCTGACGATATAGACCAAGTGGAAGATGAAACAGAAATATTACTCGACAAAGTTGAGGAAGAAATGGCTATATACTCTGGAGAATCCGAAGAGGAATTTGTAGAAGAAAAGGAAAGTAGTCTTACAAAGAAAGTTCATGATTGGGAAGCATGGAAGCTGGAGCTAGAAAGGGTGGCTCCAGCGTTGAGGCTTAAGATCTCAGCGGACGGCCGCGATTGGAGAGCAAGACATTCTCAAATGAGGACATACAGAGATGAACTCTTTGAAAGATTCAAAACAACCGGATCTCAGCTTAATAAATTACATGGAAACATAAGTTCTGTTATGGACAAGATTTCAGCGAGAGAAAATATATTGAATGAACAGTTTGAACCTTTAGTTCGAGAGTACGGATCGTTGTTGGATGAGCTGAATAAAGTTACCAACGAGTATAAAGATGTTAGTGTGGGGGTGACTGAAAGGCAAGAAACGCTGAATGAATTGACATCTAAAGTAGAAAATATAAAACAAAGGACGGAATCTAAAGGTTCCTCCATGAATGATAATTCTCCTTTAGTAACAGCAAAAAAAGCCGTCGCGAATTTGAAGAAAGACATACAGGACATGGATTTCCAGATCATCGTATTACTTTGGCTGTTGACGACGAAAGAAAATCCGAATAGCAATAATTTATTCACTAATGCAGAATCTAAGATGGTTGGGATTGAAAGTTATTAAAAGTAAAACAACGCGTATTAAAAATGTTATTAATGTTCTATAAATCGATCATTGTGTTGTGAATCATATCGATTTTCTACAAGGTACCTAATTCTGTATGAAAACGCCCTAATTCTGTATGACTACTTATCACATGACGTTACTTTAATATTTTATATCTCAATATAATAAAATTGTACCAAGGTTTTTTAATAAAGGTTTTTTATAAATCTTTTGACTGTATTAGTTACTTAGTTTAACTGATTCATTCGTTTAGTGGCCAAGTAAACGCGATTCACCGGTTTATTTAGCTGTGCGTTGCGATGTAAGTTTTAGGGCAGATTTATACATCCAGATAAGGGAAGTAACTATTGGAGGAATAAAATCTAATTTTTGACAAAATCTATCAAACGTCAATTTCAATGTTAAAAGATATCTGGCAATGGAAAAATCGACTCAGTCTCTATTTAGGGCTGATTAATAATATCTATACCTATATTATAGAGATACGGGCACTTGCGTTAGTAAGGTTTTTAGGTGACATCAAAACATTAAATAAATAAAACTGTTTACCTTGCATATTTTTTTATTCTTGCCATAATAAAAATTACGTAAAATAATCAGTTGGCAATATATTCATGCCTTGGCATCCTAGTTATGTACGTACAATTTTGCAATAATTATAACATTTGAATTATTCTAAATAGGTACGCAAAAATACAATCTTTGGCTACAACATATTTAAATAGGTAACTTATTATGCTTATTAATAAAAATATAGATAATTAAATTCTGCTAATAAATCCAGAAAACCCAATAATTATAAATTCATAATTATGAAAATGAAAGCCTCTGTAAAATAATTATATTTGTGATATATTTAGCTACTCACAATAATTTTAGTTTTAAATATGACTGAATCACGACTTATGGTTATAAATAAAATATAACTGATTTACAGATTTTTTTGTACACAGTAAAATATTATTAACTGTTTAAAAAAAGAACTTTGCATGTTAAATGATTAAAATACATTGCTAACAGCTGAAGATTAAATAATGTTTTTTTTTTCTTAAAAAATCTAAATTGCTGATGCAATTAACAAAAAAAAAAAATTTTTAATATATTCAGAACCTTTAAAATATACAATATCTGTACAAATATGAAATAACTATTGTATATATATAAGAATATCCTTATTATCACTTTGATACAATAGTGATTAATAGGAATAGAATAGGAGAAAAGAACTTGTTTCGGGCATACAAGGATTCGAAACATTGAGAATTAATTAATATAAATTTAATGCGATAAAATCCGTAAAAGTAGTTTTATTTTAATAGGATAAATAAAATTATTAGCGGTAATTAGTGGGTTCCATCCCTGCTCAGAAAAAATATTAGTATGATCTGCTGTACTATACAGTTATTCCGGGTCTCGGTGTTTGTGCATGTGAAATTTGTTTGGGAACGCACCCACGATACAGGCAAAAATCCTAGTGAGGGGACAATGTTACATACTCTTATAATATATATACTTTTTACAACAGTTTTACGAGAAAAATCAAGACATTGCCTAGTTGCTATTGTAATGCCTACATCTAATTAACCTTTAGCCACATTCACAGGATTTCAACTAATATTAAAATATCTGCTTTATAACAACTTTTCAACTAATATTAAAATATCTGCTTTATAAGTATAAACTATATGTAAAATGAAGTAGATAGATATGATACGCTTAAGTGTCCCCCTAATATTATGGGCCCAATTGTTCGTTCCCTGGGCAGACTAACCGCGTAATTTTTTAGTTTCGCGGCAAGAACATTTATACGTGGGAGCCATGCTTCGGCACGAATGGGCCGGCTCGACCGGAGTGATACCACGGCCTCACAGAAAACCGGCGTCAAACAACGCTTACGTTGTGTTTCGCCGAGTGAGTGAGATAACCGGAGGCCCAATCCCCTTTTAAAAGGCCGGCAACGCACTTATGACTCCTATGGTGTTGCGGGTGTCCATGGGCGGCGGTAATCGCTAACCATCAGGCGATCCGTAGGCACGTTTGCCCCCCTATCCCATTAAAAAAAAAGTTACGGACTAGACGCAACAAGCCCAGCTGAAAACCACTATCATCATAAATTCTTGTTCAGGAGTTCATAAACATTATTTCCCATTCGACGTTTAACAAATAATATTAGCTAAAAACTTGTAAATGTAGCTCCAGTATAAAGGAACTTAAATAATCACGGTATAAATATATCACCCGGGCAATGTCGTCACCTGTATATCGTGACTATAGATGGGATTTTGCCCAGGCATTTTGGGCGAAAAAAATAAATGCCCTTGCATAAACCCATCTCTAATCGTGACACATTATAATAAATCATTTTATAAACGTATGTACTTAAACCCGTTTTGTTAATATTTTCACTTTCCCAACACTATGCTATGCTGTGTTGCCAAAATATCTAGAATAACTTAGATTAAACCTTAAAACTATTGTATTAGGAAATATAATTGATTAATAAAATGATATAATATTTATTTATTTATTTTAAAAGCGTACGTTGTAGTGCTTCTTCTAAATTAATAAATAAAATGCATAATGCAATATTATATAAATAATAAACAATAAATCGAGATTTATTACTGTAGAGGAGTCATTTTGTATTTTGATTGTAATTTATATTGATTTTAGAATATATCTGTAGCATTTTGTTTAAATTTTTAATAATCTATACTAACATTATAAAGCTGAAGAGTTTGTTTGTTTGTTTGAACGCGCTAATCTCATGAACCATTGTTCCGAGTAAGTTTGATCATTCGGGATACTCAAAAATGTATTGTGTTGAAAATGCAGTAGGAATGTACCATGAACGCGTTATTCGAGATTGATTTAAAAAAAAGCATCGAAATTGCATTAAATACTCGTTGTTATATCCCAAAAAATCTCTAGAATAAATAAATAAAATTGACATATCACTGGTATACAACAAGTTAGGCGAATTAATAATACGTTTGTATAATACAAATATCTTAGATATTAATATTTACTACTTAATAAATATCTTAATATTTAAAGTTGATTATAATTTAAAACTTCAGTCTGCCCACTCGCTCTTGGCTAATATACCTAATATCCCTATAATACTAATTGGTTGAATTATTACATTATTATACAACAGTTTGACAACATTGATTTATTATAAGCAAGCTGACACAACAGACATCGTCCTGACCAAATTTAAATGATCTTTTTCATATAAATATCTTTCATCCTTCTCCAGTATAACGTTTGACTTTGCTACCATGGCGCAGAATTTCACATAATCATTTGCTTTTTCGTTTAAAAAATACTATTATCCCAACGTACAGTACCCCCGAAATAACAACGCGCGTCTGAAGTTATCCGCAAGTCGCCTTCAATTTTAATATAAAAACTCCGTGGAAAGACATAACGTTCGGGTCATAATTGGTTCGCAGTCGTGACTATTGTTCTTATTGATTTCGATATTTTTGTAAGAACACTTAATTAAATTATTTGACCTCTGCAGCTATTCGCAACAGATAAATTAAGACACGCATTGTTATTTCGGGGTACTGTTATCACCAGAGGTCCGAATAGGTAGATTTCTAAGTACCAAATGTAATGTAGACGTAACGTAAAACGAAATCCTAACATGGATATGGAATTCCATGGGATTGATATTAAGTATATCAATAAAACTTCTCTAATAAAACATTTTTACCTACTTTGAAGACAAATCTAAGTAGATAGTCCTTTTGTGTCCATTCCAAAAAAATATAATTAAGAAATCATTTATTTACACAAAAATATAAAAGTGATTTGTTCCTGCCTGATAAATCAGATAGCAGTTTTAGAAAACATTGATATCAATCCTCGAACCCAGGTTCATATCCATGTTAAGATTTCGTAGGGCATTTTACGTCATTTGGTATTTAAAGGCTACCCATTCCGACCCCTGGTTATCATCTTAGGTGATTATGTAAGTATTTATATTTACAACTAATCTAACAATCAGTTTACCTCCTGGTCTGGCGCTTGGTTGAGCAGCAAGCTCTTGGCTTGCGCTAAGTATAAGGGGTCAGGTTTCGACGGCTCATCAAACGTTACGTTGTACTTTCTCTTGAGATCCTCCATAAATTCGTGCTTCAATAGAGCTAGGCATCTGTAAATAGTAATAAAATAATTAAAAATAAAACAGATTTCAATTGTTTTTGTAGTAAATCTTTAGTACTGATGGTTAAAAACCAACCAAAGGGCAATGGGAAGAAAATTCCCCATCCTCCAACATATTTCACATATTGAAATAAAACTATTTTTTACGGATTTTATCGCGATGTATTAATATTATTTAATTCCCGACGTTTCGGATCCTTTACAGCATCCGTTACGGGCAGACTGTCTATTTCACATATCCTATTCAAAAGATTTTAGTAGGTAGATATTTTATTTTTACATTAGCTGTTGCGAGTTATCTGCAAATGGTTTTGCCGAGGTAAATTTTAATATAAAGCTCAGTGTAAAGACAATTGACAACATATAATTAACATCAGATTTGATAAACCACAAGTCCTCGCAAAAGAAAATTCCTTTCTAGGATGATTGGCGGGGCTATTGAAATTAAAAAACACCCAAATTTCAATAGAGAAGATGGCTGGGGCTTACCACCTGCTTGGAACCCTATTATAGATTCCACTAAATCAAAATCCAAGCCCAAAACTGCAAGGCCGAAGGATACGGTGAGCTCGTTCTGCGTGAATCGGATCGCCAATAAATAACAAAAATGTAAGGTAGCTAATAGGCTAAGGTTAGTAATTGCAACATTAAGACGTGCAGCAACTTATTCTACCCGTGACCATGGATGCTGTAAAGGATCCGAAACGTCGGGAATTAAATAATATTAATACAACGCGATAAAATCCGTAAAAAGTAGTTTTATTTCAATGTCGCGAATACGTAAATACTAATATTCGCGTAAGTGTCAGAAACCAATATATAATTATGTTATTTGAAATGTGCAGCTGGTCGCAACGGCTGTAGGTGGCTATGCAGAGTGTAGAGGTAATACTGACATGCGGTAGTGTGGGTCTGCGCGGAAGGCGGTGATGTCGTGCGAGGGCGCGTGCGGCGTGTGCAGCACGAACGCGCCCGGCAGCACGAGCGCGCGGTAGCCCTGCGCGCGCAGCTCCACGCTGTGCGACACCTGCGCACCTCACAACCCTAACTTGTAGCCTCGCTTATCGAGGGTATATTAAAAGAGAACCGATTCAGATGGAGGACAAAAAGTGTCCATCTGTAAGCAGTAAATAATAGTTCAGAAACCCTCAAAAATGGCGCTAGCACGGGCAAATGTTATGGTAAATACTATTTGCCTTTAAACAATAACAGCAGATTTTTTATTGTTTAGGTATATCATAAACGGAAAGAAGGAAAATTTACCTTAATTTATATTTAATTTAGCCTACTTTGACAACTTTTTACCACGCAAAATTTGCCCACAGTTGTTCGATTATTTAAAAAAGTTTTTAACTCATTTTGACGGTCATATTTCATTTACAGAGTCGGTTCTCTTTTTATTCTGTCCTCCAGAGCCTAGTTTTGACAAAATGGTCAATCAGTCCGACAACTTATAAAAATATTATTTTTTTGGTGTACAATAAAGAATGTTCTATTCTATTCTAAATTACAATGTTGTTTGTCGATCTCGTTGGAGGTCATCTTACGCTTGATTTTCTGACGCAGGGTCTCCAGTCGAGAACCTTTTTGCCTACTGCCATTTAAACTTGCTAAGCCTTTCATTTCTTTCAACTACGTTTACCACTACTGGGTATAAAATAAAGGTTTAGGATGGTGGGCGGTTGCACAAAAGACTCACGTCAAGTAACATGATTTTACCACCTACATAAGTAAGATAATTACAATTACCTTGTTCCAGCCAAAACCGGAGAATCTCGTATCGTACTTAGGCACAGATCTGTGAACTACTAGATACGGCTCATAATCCGACTGCCATTCTACCTGCAACGAAAAAAAAACTTACTGAATTGAATGTCATCATAGAGTCAAGACAATTTTGTTGATTTCTTATATTGTAAGTATCTAGTCAAGAATAGTATTGTAAATCGTTAAGTTGGTATGGAAATCAGATACTATTATTACCGAAGTTACTATAATTAATTACTGAAGTTACATGCAGTCTTTTACGAAATATCGAATTTTGATGTACCGACATTTTTAACGTTTTTGGTTTCATACTGGCACCTCACAGTCTATAAATATAATTATATTGTGAGATGAGAAGATGTATGAATGTGGAAGAAAAAAAAGAAGTATGCAAAAATCGTAGCAAGTGAAGGTCGTTTAGTTTCTGCCTAACCCATTTTTTTAAATACGTCGCCCCACACTAGGATTTTGTCCTGTATCGTGGGTGCGTTTACAAACACAAATTCTCACATACACAAACACCCAGACCCGGAACAACTACCTGTAGATCATACAAATATTTACTCCGTGTCAACCGCTACGCCAATCGTGCCGTCAAACATTGGGAGAAAGGCGGGAGTGTATGTATGTATATTGTGAGATGAGGTTTAAATATAAATCTTTTTTGTTGCTTACCTCATAGGGCGCAGTGGCCGTGACCCATCTAGTATAGTTAGTAGCCCGATGTCCCTTGGGCCATTCCCGGGCTCTGAAAGGCGCCACGTCAGCTGGGCCGTGGCTCCCCGAGAGCCTGGCCAGTAGCGCCGCTTTATTCCTAGGCGGCGATGTACGGTAGCGCTGCGTCTCAAACGCTGGCACTACTAAGCACTGTTGTGGAAAAACAATGTTATCACTTTAGAGCTTAACTCCAACTTTTAGCACTTAACTCCAAACGAGATAACTAACTAATTAACTGTAAATTAAGTCGTGTGAGAAGTAAAGTAACTTGCTTTTCAATAGATGTGGCCAACATCACCTCATGATGTAAATTCAGAATTTCAATCTAGCGGGTGTAACTCGCGGTGGTTTAGAAGTCAGAGCATCTGGTGTATCTAACCAGAAGACGCAGGTTCGAATCCTGCCCGCGATTGAATTTTTCCTTCACTAAAATAACTCGAAACGAGATGTTTCAAAATGATTGGAGCCGGGGCCAGGTTATTGCACACTATATCCAAAAATAGGGAAACACATACAATTTTTAACTGTCCCAATTACTTTAAGATACCTGTGTTTGGTTGTGAAAAACATGAATTTATACGTGAAATTGCAACACACAACAAACATCCGTCATGGCGGTAAGCTGTCATTATGATTGATTAATGACGTTTGAACTGTTTATTTCTGTGAAGGAGGTATAATATCTATTTCATCAACATAGGAAGAACCTTCAATGTTCTAAATAACATTTATGGACATGAAAATCATGACCGACTACGAAAGCGACTGAATAAGTCAGACGTCAGAAGTGACAGCTGACAGTCGTTCTATGATTTATGGCACAAAGTAACTAAATCTCCTGTCTCCTGTGATCCCGAAGGGTTAGGCAGAATACCCACTGAATATTTGACGCCACATGTTCCTATAGTGCGATCTCTGTCTAGCGTAAAATTGACTTATTGTTAAAGTGATATTAATCTTGTTTTTGTTGATGGGTTCTATTTAAGTTCAATTTTGTCATAAGGTCATAACCAGTCAATTACCCTATATACTACGATAATAACAAATCCCCTTACTTTCTTCTGTGGATAAGGGTTAACGAGCTTGATGGCGTTCTGCAGATGGAGGTAGAGCCCCACCATAGGCACGAAGTCCACGTCCATCAGGAACACATACGGTGTGTTCACATTCTCAAGCGCCACATTGCGCAGATAGTTCACTGGATAGTGGACCTGCATAGCAATGAATTTAATTTAACTCGTTATGTGACAGGAATACACACTATAAACGCCGCTTCGGAAAGCTTAACAGTTTGAGCTTTGGACGACCCGTTTACCGTCATAATAGGGGTGACTTTTGACTGCAACTGTCGCCCTTACCTCGTCGTGTTTGAAGACCAGATGGTATCCAATGTTCTTCCTAGCGCGAAGTGTGTCAGACCAGTCGCCTATAAAGCTCTCCAGTCTTGTCACTTCACAGTCTGACAGGTATATCGCCACGCTTAGCGGACCTGTCAATGTATTTTTTTTATAATCACTTTTTTCTATTCTACGGCCGGTTTGATCTGAATTTAATTTTTTAGGTACCTACATAAAATAATAATATTGTGAATAGTTTGATAACTGCCTACTCCATTCGTCTAGTGATTCCAAGCAGGACTACTACGCTAGAGGTCCTGGGGTTCGATTTCGGGAAGTGCTATTGGATTTTTCTGTTATGTCCTGTTAATGGTAATAGGGTCACCCCCTACTGCCCTGTGGGTGTACACCTCTATCTAACCCTGCGGGCAATACAGGCGTGATGGTATGTTATTAAGTTTGATAACAAAACAAGAAACTTCCATAGAATGGCCTTCGCCCAATCCAAATAGAAATGTACTAATTAATTAACCTCTAAATTAACTAACGCCTAATTAGTCATATCACCTGGCCAGTACTTGACAAGTCTCTCGAGGAACTGCAGACGGTCCATGGAGAGCTGCAGCACCAGGGTGACGTCGAAGCTGTCCACGCTCAGGTAGCTGTACGGCATGTAGAACAGGTGAGTGCGCAGCGCCACCTTCTGAGCCGCACGGAAACTCTGACACAGATCCGAGTGGTTTATCTGGGACAAAAAGACCAGGGCCTCTATTTTATAGTGCCACTCTAGAAATTTGATTCTTCTATCACTTTAGAAATTTGATTTATGACAATTTTGTCTATGAAATCTGTCATTTTTATGTAGTCTGGTGTCATTACCTACCAAACTTATGCAATGACGGCTGTGAATTCGCCGCTATTGGCGCTACTGTAGCGTGAGGTCTCCGAATTATGAAATTCCTACACTATTTGTGGGTGGGCTACGCGGGTTACACCAGACGCTCTGGCTTCTAAGCCACCGTGAGTCTCACCTACCAGATCGAAATTTGCCTTCACATTCTGAATTTAAGTCATAAGGTGCAAATTTCGATGTGGCGGGTGGGACTCGCGGTGGGTTAGAAGTTAGAGCGTCTGGTGTATCTAACCAGCAGACGCAGGTTCGAATACTGCTACTTTTGCAATACCTGAGATTCTTTATGGCAAATATGACTTACGGGTCAATGAAAATCAATGTTTTGTGACATTTATATTTCTGAAACCCAAGTCCTCCTTTTTTCCGAACCAAACGGAACTACGTAACTCTACGGCACGCTCAATTTTTTTACGGTACGGTATGGTAACTACTACTTTGTTTTCACTTGCGTAATAACAAACATGGAAAGCTATACATCAGGACCTTACTCGCCAGTGGCGCTATCTGGTGAGCTTAAAACGGTAGCCCTCATTGAAAGAGCAGACTAAGGTCCCTGGATATTTGTAGGAAGATACTGTAGCATGTCCCACTGATGACACCATACAGTATATTCCTCCAATTAATTAAAGTCTAGTCAGTCAGTGCAGTTAGTGTAACCACGAGCTTTAATTAAAGGGCACAAAAATACGAAACATTTATTTACATAGTTGATTTACCTAACCATAATAAAAAAAATGCATTAAAGAATTTTGTATTTTTTTCAATGAGTCAACTCTACAATCAATAATATCGTTTCGTTTAGTTGAGATGACAATCATACCTGTGCCCAGCAGATATTTTTTTTTAAGATAACGATCATACTAACTTTGTAAGTGATGGGATCAATGAAGGAACACCGGTGCAGTTTCTCTCTGAGCAGGTTCCCGTCAAAATTGACGTATGACTGATGGATGTCACGGAAAAAACTCGCGTCCTGAATGTTAATATTGTACTTCTTTGGCGAATTCCAGTGTATTATCTGTAAATAAAATAAAAACTGCTTCATTAGCTTAGTGGTCCTGAACGCGACTGTAGCGTAGCACGTCGCTTCCCAGGTCCAGGCAAAGTGTAATTGGGTTTTTCTACGAAATTCTCAGTAGCAGCTCGAGGCTGTGGTTGGTTAATGGCAATAGACACGCCCCTATTACATGGGACCTAAACATGCCGACGAACTGTGGGTGTACATTAGTACGCCTCTACTTAACCCTTCGGGGAATACAGGCGTGATAGTATGTATCTATTTGAAAATCATTATTTTAGATTAAGTAACAAAATATGATGTTGCAACTTTGAGTGCTGTGTATACCTGTAATTGGCATACGCATTAGATCCTGTACCTCTGTTCATTATTATGTTAAATGTGTGATGTATATGCTGTTGGTGTACCTAATATAAATAAATAAATAAATAAATAAATAAATTATTTAATAGAAGCTGTAAGTCTTTAATAAAAACTCCTTGCTTGCTGGTATTGCGAAACATGGTTCACAATAATCTATCTTACCTGTATCACGACCTGTTTTTGCGATTGAGAGAGAGGGATGACACTACACGAAGCGCCATTCCTTTCTCACTACATCAATAAAGATCTATAAAACACTAATATTCCCTACAGTATAATAGGGAATATTCGTGACTTTTTATTTTATCTTATTACAACTACCTACCTACCAACAAACAATGTTGCTTAACTACTTTAAATATACATCTTCTACCATTGTTCCATCACATGCATACCTTAACATTATTCCTGTCCTCCCCATAACAGTTCTTAGCTAAAGTCTTTGTAGACATCTGTACATTATATTGGCAGCTCATATTATACACGAAACGTGGCTCCGTCTTGATGATCGCATTGATAACATCCTGGTCTGCCAGCGTGGTCTGCTTCAACTCGCCTAAGTTCTTCTTAACGGCGTCATGCCAGAGTCTCGTCCAATCAGTGTTGGTTCGTATTTTCTTGAGATCTAGGAGCATGACCCCTGTATTGTAGCCTCTACCGAGAGCAGGCCAGCGCTTTGACTTTTGAAAGTACCAGTTGCTTTCGTTTTCTACTAGGCCTATGAACTGCAAAAAAATGAGGGAGCGTTAGGATTCCTATAAGACTAGTGCAATGAATGATAATGTTAGAAAATTCTGATTGGATTTATTCGATTAATTTCGAACAATTCTCAATTTTACTCTTGTAGCGACATCTACCGCGCTACATACGAAACTCGATGCATAAATCCTGAATCGCGCAAGTAACATCCGCAACACATCTTGAATATATACAGACGACTGACATCAACCGTCGAGCCGTGGCCCGCCAGTCCTAACACCCACCTAGTCAGAGGATCCTCTTTTTAGTGTGAGCGACAACACACCTCGTTCGTCCACACACTTAGCAAATAAATAACTGGCTCGCAATTATATCCATCAAATTGAATTTGAAAACAACTTTTTCAGTTGAAACTTATATTTACACTATCTGTTACTCGCGGTTTCACTAGCAGAAATCTGTTGAGCAGTTTAGACATGTAAACATGAGAAACAGACAAACAGAGTTCTTTTGCATTTATAACATTAATATAGACACCTATTCAATATTATTATTAACTATTTTATAAAAATCTTACCTGTTCATCAGTCATATTCCTAAATAGAGCCCATAGTTCAGCTACATCACACAGGAAGGTTAAATCCGAGTCCAACACAATGGCCTGGCTTAGTGTATCTGGCAGGATATCAGGGAAGAGTAACTTGACTAGCGCATAGATACCAGAGTAGTGACTATTCGGGATCCATTCTACTTGTGTCAGGCGGTCCTGTGCGTTGTAGCATGAGTACTTTACTGAAAACATATTGGCTCCAGTAAATTTATATAATATGTTATAGATAGGATATTATCTTTTTGTGATTTTTTTTTTGCATTTTTCATGCTAAGATTTAAAATTTTTCCTTCACTAAAATAACTAGATAGAATATTCTTTATTGCACACAAAAAACTAATGTAAAATAAGTAAGTAAGAAGTATATAAGTTATTAATCATAGAATATTATCATAATCTATAAACTATAAACTTAAAAATAACGTTATTTTTAAGTGTTAATTTAGACTAGTGGTACTAAGCGCGACTGCTACGCTAGAGGTCGATTCCGTCTAGTCGCCGCATTCCTTCCCAGGTCGAGCAGTGTCATTGGGATTTTGTATGAAATTCTGAGTAGCAGCTTGGAGCTTCGATTTATGCCAATAGGCTCGCTCCCTATTACATGGGACCTAACCGGCGAACTGTGGGTGTTCATTAGAATACCTCTAAGTCTTCGGGAAATACAAATGTAATGGTATGTAGGTAAGTATATTATGATAGAAATTATTTCTATTATGTTTTATACTAAGTTTTCTTTTAATTGTTTCACAAATTTCCGACTCTTCTGGCGGATTTTCAAAATAGATCTTTCGTTCAAAGCCGGTTGAGCCATTCTCAAGTGTTAATGTTTTACGTACATGTAGGATTTCATTTTTTATTTTTACATAGATAGATTTTTATGCCTTAAATTTAAACATTACAGTATTAAATACACTAACTGTAATGAGCAGTGATTGCCAGCACCAGTGTCCAATTATGTAACTTATGTAAACTACTACATAATAGCTATTTGCATATTTGCAAGTGCAAATAGGCTTGAACTGCATTAATTAATCTTTATCACATAGCATAATAGCGTTCTTAGAATGCTAAGAACGTTATTTATAGCATACCATAGTCATAATTGTATGTTATGTATTAAAAGACTAGACTATGTTTCCATGTAGAAGTAGCTGCTACTCCCCAAATAATTAAAAAATGGAACTGAATTTATATGAAATTAACTACCAATATAGTGAACTTTAGAGTTGTGATATGTAGCCAAAAGCGGCAGTACCCTATTTGCTAAGGCTGTGTGGCTGATGTCGGACTTACGATCATATGGTTGCCGGCTTGAAACCCACCCATAGCACTACCGACATGAACCCACTCTTAACACAAGTATTTAGCTAAGTACAAGGACTGGCTTAACAAGAATACTAGTAATGTGGGACCCACATTGCTAGTAAGCTTTTAGAAAATAAATAATAATTTATTATGTTTTTTTGTTTTTGCAAGTTGTTGATGCAAAGTAACATTATCGGGTGGGTGGTACAGTGCTGGGAGGAGACAGTGTTAGGTGACCAACAGTTTATTTTGATTTGTTTTTTCAGTTTGATTGTTGTATACTCTTGTTAAAGTTGCTGGAAAATAGCTCAGGTACTTTTTATAATTACAAGAAAACAACATTTTTAACAAACATTAAAGTTTTGTATAATATTTGTATAACAAAAGTTACCTGCCACCGCTTCTCGCAAGTCGCAGATATAACCAGAATGGAAAAATCACAAAAGTTTTGTAATAGTCAGAGGGCTGCGCACTTTGAGATTTTGCACCACCTAAAAATTTGATGTAGATGTGATTTGAAATAGAAATCATTCTTCACTCACCGTCAGGCAGATCCCAAGTGTCAAATAGTTTGTTGATAGTATGCTGTGATCTCTCATCAACCACAAAGTGGAAGTGTATGGGGTTTTGTCTGTGGTGCAGCAAGGATTTCAGCATGGGAGTGATCAGACGGGTACACTTGCCCATGCATACTAAGGCAATATGTACAGTCTCACATAAAGTACCAACGGCATCTGGAATCTGTGGAAAAAAGAAATGTATGTAGTACTTAATTACAGACAATATAAATTTCTATTGTTTTGTACTTCGGGAGATGGTCTCTAAGGGTTTTGCAGAATTAAACTAACCACAGTAAGTATTATTAAAATATTTTAAAAATTATTAAGTATTGCAGTATAGAAAAAACAGGCTAAAATTAATAATGTTCTTGATAATGCCCTCTAAACAAAGCCATTATATTTGTAGAGGAGAGTACAAATTCAACACTAAAAATTACCAATATCAAACTCTTTGCAAAGCTGTTTTCCCCAATTCCATAACAAAGTATTATTTTCTAATAATAAAATAATTAACTTTCACTTACTACAGGGACTTCATAAGTAGATGAAGAGTCAACGGACATCTGTCGCATGACACTCTGTGACAGTCTCAACTGTGTCTTGAACACTTTGTTCTGTGTTTCCAGCACACTGATCCTAGATATCAGCCACCAGTAGTAGATCACAGACACAGCTATCCATATCCCAAAAGGCACTCCCAGCCACGGCCGGAAAAAAAGGCAAGAAAATGAAGCCTTTGACCGTATATTCATATTGATGCAATTGATTTAGAATCCTGCATATTATTTTTTTGTTTCAGACTTACTGATAGAAATACTGTAAAAACTGAAAAATAAATAAATCTGGTGATAATAATAAAGCGAGTTCATATGTAATTATCGAATTTATGAAAATAACAAGGCTGAATGCCGCGTTTCTATACTTACAATTTTTTTTTATAAAACACCCAACTTGATAAAACACTATCAAATTATAAAAAAAGATAGGTAATTTTTATGTTACCTGACACATACTAGCAATTTTACTTACCTTAATTATTGTAGATGTTTAAAAGGTTGTTGGAGCATAATTTATGAGGTTAATTACTCAGTTAATTAGTGTAACTTGAATGATCACGAGTTGTAAGTACATTAGATAAAATTACCCACTGAACACTATGACTTCGTCGTATATCGTGCATACATATTACTTATAAGTTGACGGTGACTGTGTTAGTTGAGTATTTTAGTTCCTTATTTATTTTATATGAACATGTTTATTTGTTTACGTGTTGTAATGCATTTTAGCATTGAATGATTTATTTACACTTATAATTTAGAAAAACATTTTCGTCCTTGTGTCGGATTCCGCTACATGTGAAATTTAGAAACGTCACTTTGAATTTGACTTTGACATTTTAGTGCCTGCTGACTGACACTGACACTTCAAATGACGAGCGATAGCGATACAAGAGTTTAGGCGGGAAAATGTAAAGTGCACTTTGTCGGTTTTTTTTCAATTAATAAACAAAACTATTATTTTCCAAAACTTGTTTCTCCGAAGTTTAATGTGTAATTATAGTGGATAGTTAACTATTAAATGTTCGTGAACGTGTGCGAATGTAGGCAAATGATTTTGTGTTCACTCCTAAACTCCATCGAAGCCTTAATGAATTGTTTTACTGCAGATTATTCTGTCTATTTGACACTGGCAAACACGAAAACTATAGCGCCATCTGACCTCTCTGACTCTATTAGAGATCTGTTTGTCTCTTTTCTCTGAGGTGGTCGCCATTTATTAATAATAACCCCATGACGGGGATTAAAACAAAATAGGAATAAAAATTAAAGATCGGGTGATACCTACTTTAATCTGTGATCGGGTGGGAATGGACGATTATAACAGGCAGGTGGAGAAGAGAAGTAATACCTATTAGTGCCCCGGGATTTTTGAATTTGATTAAAGATAATAATTATTTGTTTATGTACTGAACTAAGTTGATCTGAAATAAAGGCTATTATTAATATTTAATAGTGGTATCTAAATTCCAAGAAAGACGGGTCCATTTGTAAATTTTAACTCCATTTATTATGGGTAACGTAAATGTTAGACAAGTATAGTTATAATGATATCGTAATAAGCTCCGTTATTTTACAATAAATACAAGGGAATGTAATATAATTATAGATTGACAAAAGGTCATTTTGACAATTTAACACAATAATTACTGTCGTTATTTTGCCGATAAGTATTTTTAAGTAAGTAGATAGGTACATAATGGAGTAAGTTTATGAAACAGGAACTCCTATAAAATTATTTTTAAAGTACTACAGATAAAATGAACTCATTTAAATTTTTTGTTGCCCTGTAAATTGTCTCCTTGATTGTGTCTATTAAGTAGGCAGACACTTTTTTTTTTAATTTTAATTGAATTTTATGACCTGGTAACTGGTAGACCTTTAAGGTCATATCTTCTTTGTAGTTAAAACACATCACTTTATCCCCAGTAAAACAGTGGAAACTTCACTAAGGCTTCGATGGAGTATATGAGTGAACACAAAAGTCACGATTTTCAATTTTATATAATTTGCCTACACTCGCACACATTCACGAACACTTAATGGTTAACTATTCACTATACACAAGTTTTGCAACACAAGTTTTGGAAAATAATATAAAACCGACAAAGTGCACTTTACATTTTCCCGCCTAAACTCGGCAGACACTAACGGCCAGTTTCTATATCCTATCTGTCGGTAGTTTTGCTTGAGATAGAATTTTGACTTATGCTCCATACAGCTACTGTCAAAATCCTATCTCTAGTAAGCAAATCTACTGACAGATAGGATATAGAAACCGGCCGTAAGTATTCAGAGTAAAAAGCATAGCGAAATCATCAGAGTGCCTCATTACAGTCATTACTCATTAGTCTAGTCACAAAACAGAAAGATAGTCTAGCGGTCGTAAGTTCGTTTCTAGCTCCTACGCTAGTCCTATGTTCGATTCCTAAGTCAAGCAAAGTGTTACTGTTATTTGAGTTTTTCTATGACATTCTCAGTAGTGGAAGTAATAGTAGTTTGGATGTGTGCCCAGTTAATGGTAATAGGCTCGCCTACTATTTTAGGGGAATTGAACGGCGAACTGTGCTTGTACGTTAGTACCTATACTTCTGCCTAACTCTTGGGGGAAAACAGGCGTGATGGTATTATGATATTGAGCTCTTCAATAGCTACATACTTGTCTATGAAGAAGAACGGAATTGCGATAGACCCTTAATCTTAGCCTTGCTGTGTTTATTGGCTAACCGATGAGGTATCTAATACTGTAGTTACAGGACAGGACAGGAGTTGTAGGACACTATGTGCATCTGTCAGCTGTTAAGCTGTCATATTACGATGTAAATGAAAAACATAGTTTTTTACTTACTATAATAACATAAAATATACGAACAATCGGATAGTATAGATTGAGTACAAAATTAAAAGAAAATCGTAGGAAAAATAAGGAATATAAATATAATATATAAATGGCACAATATTATAAAAATCAAGTAAAATAATAATTCTTTATTTGAAAAACAATAATTATGTTTTCAATTAGATTTATTTTTCTCGAATATCGATTATGGAAACTTGTCATGTTCTTTAAAAACAATAGGGCTACCTATCTATCGCCAAAATATTATTTTAGTCACTCTGAAGTAAAAGCGGTTCTGCTACCGATACCCGTGCCGTGGGCGTATGCCCCGGACTCGAAAGTCGCCAATTTTTTTGGCGAAAACTGTATTGCACTAAATACATTTAAACATATTAATATAAATCTAAAATTATAAGAATGTGGTGGGATAATTCATTAATTTCAAATTTTAATAAGAATTGTAGCGAGACAGTAGACACGTTTGCGTAAAAGATAAATAAACTGATCGACTACTCATTATTTAATTAAAAAAAAAATACCAAATTGATAGTACTGTAAGTATTACAAGTTAATAAAACTTACAAACCAATAATTTTTATAACTATTAATAGTTAGGTCCTTATAATTAAGTACATTCACATATCACTAAAAATATTTTCCAAAATGTCACATAATTATGTAGTAAATTTGGATCATGGCATTCTACATAGCTTCGTAGTGTCTTCGTCAATAGAACTAATAAAAACAGGGAATGTTGTATGATCTGTATCAGGGATGTTACTGTGTCAAATTTTAGCGCCTATTCCCATGTTTTCTGTCATCGTCGCCATGTTTGATTGCCCCATAATTATAATTAACTTAATTTAATTGATCTCTGTCTCTTCGCCATACGGTCGTGCCTGCCTACTTTGGTCGTAAGGCGTGCCGTAAGTGTATGGCTGCGCAGAATCGACCACCTTCACCGGCTCGGTCGGCTCAGGACTGTCTTCCGTCACATCTTTCTTGTACGGTATGCTCTCGTCGTCAGAGTTGATCCGTACAGATTCTTCGGGGTCTAGAGGTCTGGGGAAATAATAATCAGAGTTAGAGATGTGATCGCCTGGCGTGCCCTAGACAGTCATAGTGTTTTGCTGACTCGTCGGTCTTTTGCGAGGACATGAGGTAATTGAACATGTTCAGAATAGGCCTATGATGGCCGATAGACTCTATTGCTAACGAAAACTATCCGACCATTTTATCGCCAATCGGTTTATTTAGTTGCCCATGGCTTCAGCAATACCAAGGGCATTCCTTTCTATTATTAGCCAACATATAATACGGGACACATAGTAATTATGATACGCACACCCATGGAATGCAACTTTTTAAATTCATGTGGGCATCACAAGTCAAGTACCTACAAACTTTGTTATATAGAGCGAAGGAAGACATTGCGTTGTAATGAAACCAGCACACTTATGGGAACTAAAAAGTCATTTAAGTTGTGTGAATTTTGCCTGGACTCGAATTTCTCTTACAAACGTAATACCGAAATAAATCGTACCTAATTTAATCAAATTCTATTATTATTCGGATTCCGATACCATTAATCTAGGTTCCTACTCTACGATTTCGCCCAAAATACTTCTTTGGAAATAAATGTAAGCGAATACAGTTTTTGATAACTGCACCAAATTTGTAACTATTTTCCGGTCTCTTATTGCCAGTGAAGTAGTAGTAGACGAAATAGTACCGTAAGAACCTAGATCCACGGCATCCAAATTCGAATAATAACATAATTTGATAGAATATTGAAATAAAACTACTTTTACAGATTTTATCGCGTTGTATTGATATTATTTATTGATAGAATATTGTCAGGACTACGATTTATTTCGGTATTACGTTTTTGTGGGCAATTCAAGCTCCGCCGGACCCATAAGCTATGAGGCAATAATAGTAGGTTGAAAGATTACTCAGGTAGGCACTCACTTAATAGTCAAGAACTCGTTATCCTCCTTCTCCTCGGCTTTCCTGCGCAGCAGGATTCTCCAGCCGATGCAGATGAGCACCACCACGATGGGCAACATGACCGCGCTGATGATACCCCATGTGGCACCCAGGGTACGCGATGAGTACTCTTGCGTACCTGGTATTTGACGCAATAGGTGAGTAGGTGAAAAGTTTATCTAAGTACCTATTATGCTAGATTTTAGTTTTGTAGGTATTAAAAATATTTTCGTATAATGCTGCTATAGCTAAAATCTAATAAGTATTTTTATTGCGTAAGTAACAAAAAAATGTTATTATTAGTTAATCTATTCCACCTGTGACGTACCTAGATAAATTGTATGAATCAGTAATAAGGTAAACTACATAATCGACAGTAAATAAAAAAAAATCATAGATAGGTAATTAGTAGGTATTGGTTATTTGTCTAATAAAAATAATAGAAAAAATAGTATTAACCTATAGTTAAACAAAAACGTAACTCTAACGCAATTTATAAACAGCCAAGATACGCTATCAACGACACTAAGCCGAAAGATATCATACAAAACAAATAAAAAATTGATACACTTACCTGTTCATATGACCTGGTTTTTTATGTACACAAGATAAGAAAGCAAGCAATAACCTTAGAGATTAGGGAAAAGGGCAATAATAAATTCATCACAGTTCAGAGAAAATTTCTATTCCACGAAACGTGGCCGTCAGTCATTCCTTGCTTTCTTATTAAAAAAAATACTAAAAACAGCATCACATGGAAGTTATTCTACCGAAATGGGAACAGAAATTTCCTCTTAATGTGACTCCAGGGTTGGATTTAAATTTATTTATTTATTTAATATTAAATAGAATTTACAAACATTCAACAACGATGGGAAACTCAAGAAAGTCGACTAAACCTATTGATAAGTGCAAAATACTAAAATAATGTGCCTCTTATAACGTAACCTAAGTATATTAATCTTAATCTACTCCCGAAAATGTCATTAGTATGGGCAGTGAATAATCCTGTTCTTTCTAAATAATAGTCTATTTCTAAATCTTTTTTCAGACCATGGTGGAGCGACTGCTCATTGTAGGGACTTCAACACTGGGTGGATCTATTAGAGTCTCCATAGATTTACCCTTTGTTGGTGGTAAGGTAAACGTTTGAATAGATTCTGCAGGAGCACTTTTCGGGGGATCCGGCAAACCAGGATTATTGTATGTGTTTCTGGGACTATTATCTGAAGTAGGGCTGATCGGTGGGGAGTATATTTCGGAATATGTTGGAGAGTACTGGGACGGAATGGGGCTGTATTGACCTTCGTATTTTGGAGAGTATGGATCCTCAGAGTCCTTTGTGGAATAACCCGAATCACTAGGTAGCGCCCTACGACCCGTCTGACGTGGTCTACTTAAGTATTCTATATCTTTTGCGGGACGGGTAAGAGTTGAATCTCGGTTGGATTCAGTGTCAGAAGGAGAGGCTATAGATAACAAGTCCTCTTCAGAAAGATCCCATAGTTTTTCTGGGAACTCCTCATTAGGAGCGTTCGGTATAGGTTCATTGGTCCGGTAAGTCTTATCGTAAGCTCTACGCTTTTTGGGATTGGATTTGTCTGATTTATTAGAATCACTCTTGCTTGAATCTGGGTACCCTATACCTGAGCTATCACCATCTTGAGGGATAGGTGGAGCAGCCCTAGTAAGCGGCGTGGATGTAGTAATTGGAGTCTCCTCAGTGGGAGTTGTAGGTAATTTAGATTTTTTATCTGAATCCGTGCTACGTAAAGTGGAAGATTTCATCGTATCCGTGATGTTTCCCATCGATGCTGATCTAAGGTTAAGTCTGGAGGCGGATTTTGATCGCGGTATGTCTTCGAAACGGAATCCCTCTTTGCCTTCGGACTTGGGTTTGTACCAGCACCAGAACCAGAGCAGGCAGATCAACAGGCCTAACGGTAGAATAACTGCCACTATGATGCCCCACGTCAGAAACAGTGCGCGTTGCGAGTACTCTTGGTTACCTAGACATTGTAAAACATTACGTCACTGTACTGTTATTTGAAGATCAATCATTTATGTACGAGATAATAGTTATGTGACTCGTAGGGTTTAAATAGACAAAAACAGTATACCGTAACGTATAAGTAATCAGTATTTTTTTTTTCAAAATGTTACATATATCAAGAAATTACTGACTTGAGATTAAATATAGTTAAAATAAGGTAAATGTGGTTTAGAGTTTTGCTTTGATGTTTTAAAAATTGGGCTGCTTCAATGATTTCAATGCTGATTAATATTTTCAATATTATTCTTGGCACTCCGTACCTACTTTAAACATTGAAGCATTTTTTCCTGTGTTAAAACAGTGTTAATAAAACCTAGTAAACCTGCATACTATTGTATTAGGAGACAATACAAAGAAGGTACTTACGTAGACACTCAGTGTATCCATAATCCGGCAGGTTCCATCTACCGTTATCCTCACAAACTCGTCGCTTGTCTCCAATAAGAATGAAATCCTGGTTACACTCGAAGTTCACCTGTCAATGGCAAATACAAATGAAATTAGTAACTAATGTCCACGTATTGTAATAAAAAGTTTAAATGTTTGAATAATCATTTTTATTCTAAAACACCAACGTTTCAATGAAAATTATAGGAAAAACGCGATGACAGACTATATCTAAATGAGTTAATAGGTCTGCAGTTTCTTTCAAATGGCGAATAACTGATTCAACCATGAAGATTCATTCAAAGTCGCTGGCAAAAGCCAGTATATAATTAAATAGAACAATGGGTGATGCATAAGGAAATTTGAAATGTAATAGTAGGCATTGCACAGTGTTTTCTCGACCTGTGACGAATAGCGGTTTTGTGACTGAACGGTGACAATTTGTATTCTTGTAAGGTACCAAACCGTAAGTACCACCGTAAGTCCTACGTATGCGTAGGTACTTATTGATATGACTGACATTATTTGCAGATAAGCAAATATAAATTTGTGCGTAGCCAAATTCATGAGCAGCTTTTGGATCCTTATTGTGATTATATGTAAATGTGCTCTTCGTGGTTTTTTTATGGATTAAGTCGGCAAAAGAGTTGACGAGCCACCTGGTGGTAAGTAGTCATCGTCGCCCATGGGCACCTGCAACACCAGAGGAGTTGCTGATGCGTTGCCGACACTTAAGAGCCCTTACGGACTGCAGACTGTCAGAGCCGCAGCAACCGAGGGGAACCGGCTCTTACGTGCAAAAGTCGAAACGCACACCAAGGTGCTTTACGACAGACTCCGACGTAAGGGTAGTCGACAGCCAGTCAGACCCCAAGAGGTCCTACCACCGAGCAATATATTAATATATCTAATTTAGTTATCCAGCAAACGACGAGTTATTCGACAAATCCCTGTTTCGACAATCCTCTGTGTACGTAAGTGTTGCGGATTGTATCGAGACACCGTGGCGACTTACTCGCGAGCGCGTAGCGCGGCAGAGCGCAGAGAGACACACACGTGCGCTCGGCTGAAATTCTGAGGACGACTGACAAGGCGACGCGTCATGCGCGCGGGCGGGCTCACGTCGCTCGAGATTTTTCTATTTAGTATAACGACGCGAACACGGGAGGGCGCTCTGGGCGCCGGAAGAGAGTCGTCGCGGTGTACCATCTCGATACGTTTATTTAAAATATTAATAAAATGTACAATCAAACATACAAATTTAAAATATCAAACAAAAACTTATTCTATCGCCAACATTCTCCCCCTCAGTGTCGGCACGACACTCATAACGATAACCTAAATTAAAATACTGCTATCCTAGTCGCGGGACGCTTGAGCATACCCTGTTTGGTTTTAACGTCGACAACCCTTACGCGCCCGTTAGAACCGGGGTACACGGATTGAACTACACCTTTAGGCCAGCAGTTTCGGGGGGAGTTAGGGTCAACTATGACTACCACGTCACCGACTTTCAATTGCGCGCCTTCCTCTGTCCATTTGCGACGCGGAACAAGATCGGGTGGAACTTCTTTATAATTTAAAGCATTTTTATTCTTTATACTATGACTACCACGTCACCGACTTTCAATTGCGCGCCTTCCTCTGTCCATTTGCGACGCGGAACAAGATCGGGTGGAACTTCTTTATAATTTAAAGCATTTTTATTCTTTATATATTGCGCAATAACGGGCGAACAGTTCGCGCCAAAACTGAGTGACGTCATTGCGTATTCCTGAACGTCATTAGTAGATTTTTCTCTAAATAAAAACCTAAGTGCATGTTGATCTTTTTCTTTAATTTTTATTCTTAGAAACATATCTTTAATATCTGCAATGACTCCTATTTGATTTTCTCTAAACCTAAACATAATTCCAAGTAAAGACTGTAACAAGTCAGGACCTGTCAATAAAAAATCGTTAAAACAATAGCCTTGTGTTTTCGCCGCCGCATCGAAGACTAAACGTAATTTCTTTTTGTTGGGGTTATCGACCCCAAAATGAGGTAGGTACCAAACGTGGTCACTAGACTCGCTAGCCTCCCCCTCGTCTAGCCTCCTAGCGTAATTATTGGTAAGTAAATGCTGAATACGTTCTTGATACCGGGACGCGTAAGCGTTGTCGGCTGACATTTTTCGTTCAACAGATTTTAAACGATTATAGGCGTTCTGATAAGAATCGGGCATAGAAAACTTATCATATTTCCATGGCAGTTCAACAAACCATTGGTTATTAATCAACTCACACGAGTTGTTAAGAATGGTTACAGCGCGCAACTCGTCCGCATTCTGTCGCGGTGTTTTTGATATACCTATCGATTCTAATGTAAATGATTTACGTACTAATTCATTTAGCTCGGAGTCACTACGTTGTTGCGTGCTGTTATCATTAATGCTATCAGCTGACAAGACTACGTTGTTTACAACACCGTGGATGCACCATCCCAGCGGCGTTTTGGTTACATACGGTTCATTATTATTATTACTACTTTTTAAACATAAAATAGGTACAATAAGGTCGTAGTTATCTTGTCCAATTAATAATTTAGGTTGTACATCACAATTGCAAAAATCATAAATATTAATGTTATTATCATTGAAATGAGAATATTGATTAATGTCTATACACGATAAACGTTGCACAGGTAAATTGAGTTCTTTCATTTTACGTGCTCGTAAGTTGAATCGATCGCCGTTATTATTAGAAATATCAAGACTTACAGTTTCTGTCTGGCACACGAGCTCTCCGGAGTCCCATGCGCTGCGGGCGCGCATGGTGACAGTCTTACCGTGCAGTCCGACCTGCTCAGCAAGGTCAGCAGCGATCAGCGTCACAGTGGCACCGTCATCGAGTAGCGCATGCGTGTGAATATCGTCATTAGGTCCGTGAACTGTAACCGGCACTATTTTTAAGAATACTTTCGGCACTGGCACTGTTAATACGCTAACACTATTAGACGCACTAGTGTGGGCGACGGTATCTTCGGAGCGCGGCGCGTCGGCCGCCGGTAAAGGCGCGAGAGCGCCGTCGGCCGCCGCAGTCGCTGCCGGTGCCGCCGTCGTCGGTTGCGGAGCCGCCGCGGAGCGCGCGAATGTCGTCGCTGCAGGGCGCACCGAGCGCGCCGCAGAGGCGCGCGATCCGGGCGCTGTAGGTTTGATCCAGTGAAGTAGATGATGGTGCGGGTGGCCGCACACTTTACAATTCGGAGCACTGCATGTAACAGGTTCCGTGTGTCGCGTGCCTAGGCACTTGTAGCACAGGTGTTTAGCACGTACGAATAGCCATCGGTCGCGTCGCAAGGCACGTTTGAACTTGGCGCACTTTTCCAATGTATGCGTTGGCGAGACGCGACAAAATGTACATTTATCTTCTGAGGCAGTGGTGCACGTCAACACAGAATGACTTCTCGTTTGTTTATTTACTTCACTCTGTTTATTTATATAGCTAATACCAGAGGTAGCAACAATATTTGCTTCTTTATATAAAAATTCCGATAGTAGTTCCAGTTTAGGTATATAACTATCCTGTTGTTGCTGTTTATTATAATAAAATTCGGCCCACTTAGTGATGAGGGCGGGCGGTAATTTCGCAAGTATTATCGACGTTGTCTCGGGACTGTGTAGGTATTCCTGTAACTTGATGGATTTCACTGATGTTACGTAATTTTTTATTTTAATTGCAAAGTTCACTATTTCTGTATGGTATGCAGTAGGAAGAGGGTTAATTTTCTTAAGTTGAATGAATATTTTATTTATTATGCACTCGGGTCTGCCGAAACGTAATTCCAACGTGTCAATAATAGTTTGCGGTGCCGTGTTTCCTATAAGAAGCGCTGACACGGCTTCTTTGGCGTCGCCGCGAAGACACTTTCGTAGGCGCCAAATGTTCTCGGTGTCACTATAATTGCATATGTGCGACGATTCTTTGTATGACTCCTTGAACTGCAGCCACTGCATAGGATCACCATCAAATATGGGTAAATCTTTCGAGGTTGCTAGGCGTGCAAGAAGTTCCTTATTATTACTATTATCACGAGCGTTATTCTTCGCGATAACTTGTAGCAACGCGTCCGTTAACAGCGCGACGCCGTCGGCGTCGCCGGCGCCATGCGGCGCGGGGGGGCGCTCGTCAGCGGAGGCCTGTTGCTGGCCGGTGCGGAGTCCGGGTTTGTTACTCGGGTCCCACTGCCGATCTCTATGTTCTGGCATCGGATGCAACGTATCACACACGTTTTCTGCGCATTCACCCTGTGAAATCGACTCGACGCCATCTTGTTCATCTAACCACGCCTCGATTGTCCTTGAACTTTTCGAGATCGAGCTGCGGCTTCGTGCTTCTAACTCAGCTAAATCAACTTCTAGCTTCTTTGATATCAGCTCTTTCTTCATCTGAGCATGTTTTGCTCGAGCTCAATTTGAGCTAGTTTCTGAGCCGCCTCGTACTCCAACCGTTTGCGAGCGGCCGCTGAGGATCTCGTGCTGTTCACGCTACTTTTCACCGATTTACCTACACTAAAGTTAGTCGACTGCTAACACCCTTCGGGGGTGTGCGGAGTAGCGACATCCCTGAACACACAGGTTTGGTACGGATAAAATAACGCGATTAGGTCCGAGATCCGGCTCGAAGGACCAGCGTAATGTTGCGGATTGTATCGAGACACCGTGGCGACTTACTCGCGAGCGCGTAGCGCGGCAGAGCGCAGAGAGACACACACGTGCGCTCGGCTGAAATTCTGAGGACGACTGACAAGGCGACGCGTCATGCGCGCGGGCGGGCTCACGTCGCTCGAGATTTTTCTATTTAGTATAACGACGCGAACACGGGAGGGCGCTCTGGGC
Organism: Acronicta aceris; assembly: GCA_910591435.1. Lineage (NCBI taxonomy): Eukaryota > Metazoa > Arthropoda > Insecta > Lepidoptera > Noctuidae > Acronicta > Acronicta aceris. The sequence continues at coordinate 4,244,307 of OU342776.1, read as the reverse complement.
GCCGGAAGAGAGTCGTCGCGGTGTACCATCTCGATACGTTTATTTAAAATATTAATAAAATGTACAATCAAACATACAAATTTAAAATATCAAACAAAAACTTATTCTATCGCCAACACGTAAGTATTACTCACCCTTGTTCCTGGCGTAAAGAAGAAATTACTCTTCCTTCCGAAGCGCGGGGTTTCCAAAATACCGCAGCTTATAACTCGTCGTGCATTGGTCTCCTTTATATTCGTCTGTAAACAAAACAGGAGGTGAACACTTGTATCCACTAAGAAAAGGATCTTAAACCACACTTTGTGAAGTTATTAATCAATTTATTGCTTTAGACGCTTCACTATCGGTAATTGCGAAGGCCGAAATATTGGTCCCTATTATTCAAATGATCTTCGAACTTGAAGATATTACAAGAAAGCTTGACCAGAGCAGCTGGAATTCTTTATTTCAATTAAGAATTTAGAAGTCTTATTAAACACGTACCGATTCTACAATAAGCTGTTTGTAAAAGATGACATAAAATAAATTAATCCGCAACCAACTAGAAAATGATTCACAGTATACAAGAATCATGAATGGATTAATGTTAGCGACTAAAGTGTGTAACTTAGCCATAGAATGTCCTATAAGGGACCTTGGTGCATGAATTATAATTAAAAGAACAATGGGCTGACGAGCCGCATCCGACTGCTGCACGCGATGTCACCACGACTAGGGTTCTGGAAGCATGGGGCGAGAAATCTCAAGAAAATAAGAAAAACAAATCTATCTATATAAATAAAAATGAATAGCCGAAATGTATGTACGCGCATAACTTCCGTATGATCGGACGAAATTGGATAATTCTTCTTTTGTTGTTATAAAATAATGTTTTTGAAACATCATTAGGTACACCACCCGTGGGAAGCCGGGACGGGCAGTTAGTATTAGATTAGTATTAAAAAATTTAGTATATGGGACCAGGTTTGGTCGAAGGACTCTGAAAGTATATAGATATTGCCGGGGTCGGCTTCGAGTCTAACTAGATGTTTATAGTCTGCTGAATATCAGTATCTTACACGAAACAACCACCAACAAATGAGTAACCGAGGCATGAAGGGATCTCAATGTGTTAAGAATGGCTGCCCATCCATGGGCGGGCCGCGATAAGGCCAGCGCAAATCTATTGATCAGCATGTAAATCGATTATTTAAACACTTGCCGAAATCTTGTTCGATAAGTTATACCTAGCTAAAGATTTGTGTAGATAAGCATTAAGTTATAGCATATTACGTGTGTGTATCTTGTGTTGCTATATTCAATGCGTGGGAAACCACAATTTGTCTTTATGACTGGTTGACAATCAAGGCTGTTATTGACTTAATAGCAGGATAGGATGAATCATTGCATTTATCATGTTCACATAAAAATGAGATCATTTTGAATAGTTCGTATTTGTATAGATTTTAAAGTACAAGAAGGTACTTAGTGCTTGAACTGCTACACACTTATTGAAGCTGTCCCTAACTACATATATAAGTAATGTACGACCTTTTTTGGATTAGAAATGGATTAGAAATTAGAAATCTCCATAGAGTCTTTTACAGCCACATAAATCTTCAAAATTGACCGCGCTGGATCCATAAAATGAGAGCAAACTTTCACAAAAGTCTGGTATCTGTTTACGCGGTGATAATAAATGTAGTTGATTAAAAAGAAATACTTACAATTGAAGACAAATAATTCTTGGTGAACTCGGCCATATCTCTGTTGAGGGTCATGCCGTAGTCGTATCGACACTGGTAGGAGTCCTGACACAGTTCTATAGCTCTGGCTACGTCCTGCGATCGGTTGATCGGTAGGAAGTCCGCTGGCTCTCGTATGAAGTTTGGTACGAACTGGTTATCATTATAGTAGGCTGCTGTTCTACCATACTCGCGGTAGAACATGGCTACTCCTATGTCTCGTTGCTCTCGGTCGGTAAGTTGCCCTGGAAATTAGGTTAAGTAAAAAAGATGTTTCCTCAACACAATCTGAAGGATTCAATGAATAGAAAAGTTATTGTGGTAACGACATTTGAAGAAGAAGAATTGTAACTTATTTCTTGAGATTCACGAGAGGAAGGCGTACCTATGTCTTATAAGGTTTAAAGCAAATGACTCACGCGAAGTCGTAAAATGAAATATTTAGGCTTGTCAAATGAAAAATAATTAATCACGACTTGCTATATGACACCAGATTCCTCTCACATAAAAAGGCATAACTTAGTATTTATTATAAGTAGTTTTCCTTCGAAACTAATACGAGTACTAGAGGCCGAATCTTTATATATATAATTCTTCTGTGAGTGTGTATGTCACTGAACTTCTCTCAAACGACTGGACCGATTTTGATGAAATTCAAGGGGATGGGAATGGTTTTGTCCGCTGTCCGCTGTATTTCGCTTTATACGTAGCGAAGCACGTACCGGGCCGCTAGTTTTTAAATAAAGAACCTTATTTACAAGAAATCCTTATTTAAAACAATAGAAGTGTTCATGTCCAGAATAAGATGATTTTACATATTGGACTTACAGTATTGAGCGAAGTCTCTGTGTGCAGTCTGGAAGTTATTCAGGTCCACGGTGGCTCGTGTGCCATCTGGTCTCGTGAAGTCGTCGTTTATGTCCAAAGACCAGTTGCCGAATAGACCTCGCGTTTGATTCTATCACAAAAAAATGTGCAATTTATTTGATAACAGTTAAGAACTGAAAACGTTAATTTTCTAACACGGTAATATGGTCTAAATTCACACGTATCTAATAATGCACCTTATCAAAGACATAGCAGCAAAATCATAATCTTCTGCCAAAAGAACCAGTCCCAAGCTAATATTCCTCGGTTTAAATGCATTGAAATTACTACACTTGTACCATTAAATTATCGCCCTTACAGGTGATACATCTCAATGATTTATTGAATTTGCTCTGGTACCATAACCGTACCGTCTTAATTGATAAAGTAAAAAAACTGAAAAACTAAGTAATACAACACTAGACATGCTACAAGATAATAATAGTTCTTTACTAGTTCTATGTAATTTAAAAATTAAAATTAAGTAAAATAGTCATGCGTGATTGCGTGTGTCTCAAGTAGGGAAGCGTAGTAAAACCATATAAATAAGTTTTTTAATCATCATTATTTCATTTATGTTAAAATTGTCAACTGATCATTCGGATTTATATACTTAACAGGATCCAAAATTTTTTGTACAACTAAGATACTTAGTAGTTTTTTTTCTATTCGTGATAGGCTTACGCTTGACCGCCAGTTCGCCTGATGTTAAGCGATACTGCGATCTGCGATGGAGCGCGCCAATAGTTTGAAGTAAAAAAAATAGTCTCACCATGTAGTTCCAAGGCAGGTAGACTCTCGCTGACATAAAGCCTTTGTTCTCAAGCACCTCGATACCGGCACCCGATGAAAACATGATCACGATCTCTGACTGATTCAGCACGTACATAGGCTGGTATACTGTCACTCCTGTTGATTAAATATAACATAACATCACGACTGTATCACCGAAGGATTAGACAGAGGTGTACACATACGTATACATGGGTATCATGTTATGTTATATGGTATGAACACTATGAACATATAACTCCGAGCTGCTCTTGAAAAAATTTAATCGAAAAATCCAGTAATACTTTTGCTCGACCTGTGAATCTACCCCAGAACCTCTATCGTAGCAGTTGCGCTTAGAGCCACAAGACTACCGAGGCAGTTTGATTCAATATTGACTTTATAATAGTATTTCGGTACCCTGGGCAGTTAGTCTAGCTGTAACTCTATTAATTGACTTTATTTAGTTTTCAACTACATATTTATATATGAGTTCTATGTAATTTATTTTTCGATAACATATTATCATAATTATCAATATGTATTGCTGTTTTCTACTTTCTTGTATCTACTTATGTGTATTTCTAACCGTGAAAGCTTTTAATTGGCCGTAATTTTGTTATTAATTCACGTTTTATCTTCGTATCTAGCTGTAACTTTTCCATATAATGTGAAAATAAAAATAAAATGATGGTTAGCATAAAGACTATGACTGTGATTTTTATAATAATACGTCTTTTCAGCTGATTTTCATAGGCATTGCCTTCTATTTAAGTTTCTATACCAGTACCACAGTATACTAGATAATATTTATAAAAAAAAAGATGATATACAATCTTGATAGTTTACCTGGGAAGTATTGAACCCTCAGAGCGGGTCTGTCGAAGTACACTCTCTTGTTGTCTGCGAACACGTCTAATCTGTACCTCCACTGAGCGTGCTGGGGACGTAGACGAACCTGGAAGGAACACGCGACTTATAACGGCTGCACATCTTTTGAATTTTAAAATAAAAAAGAAACATTAATTGCTATTAACAAGACCCACTATAATACAAGATGAAATGAAGAAAGGTAAAAAAATATGTTACAATTTTGATGAAATTTTCGAACTTCATCGCATTAATCTATTTTGTAGCAAACAAAAAAAACGTTAATTTATAAATTATATATCTCTTAAACACTCGTCCGAATAGTTTGAAAACACCAAAGCCCTTCGCTGTTTTAGAAGTCGTCAAACTAAACCTTCACTTGCGGGTTTCCGCAAGGCACTATATGAGGACCATTACAATAAAGCAGCAATTCAAATTAACTTACCTCAATTGGCACAGAGTTATTAGATGCAGCCACAACGGACGTGAGATGGGTGGCGTTTACCTGTCCGTAGATGTTGCGAGATACTTGCTCGAACCTGCCCTGCACATCCAACTTCAACTGTGGATGATCCACCCTCACTAGTACGTATTCACCTATAGGCAAACGGTTAATTGTATATTTTAATGTTTTTTTACGCTTATTTCGTTTTGTATACTGGACGAAATATTTTATTTAGCATATTTGAAAAATATTTCTTTATTGTAAAAAGGGATCAAGGCTTATACAAGACACTAGCAAGTTCTTAACAATACTATCTTTAGATATCACAATCAATACGGACGACACTTTAAAAAGACAACGAACTTACCTTTTCCATTGAATGTATACTGTAGGTCATCGAAAGTCACGATATGTGGGTCTCCGAATATTCCAGCGACACCTGGAGACTGGTACGCAACACAGTCTTGTGATGGACGGCGTTCAAACCTATTGGAATCAGAACACATGATTATGCTTATATAGTATCTGATCTGAAGATATTTTCAAACACAGTGAAATGGGAAAAAAGTGTTTTGTAAACAACAGTCCGTAGGCTCAGAACTCTTTCCCACGATTTGTCTTTTTTGCAAAATCATATTTTGCAAAGTAACTTAATACCTACACCAAAAAGATTTAGGTTAGATTTTTTAAAATACCTATACATATAATAAAAACTCAAGACATGTGTTTCTGCATACAAACGTTACTCATTCGGTTAATTTATACTTAAAATTCTATTATAATTACTAGTAACCTAAATAACTAACTTAATTATTAAACTAACTGAAATAAAAATAAATAACTATAACTAAAAAAAGGACATCAAAGAACTCCTCCGCGTCACTATCAGACGGAAGGGTACCCAGAAAGCTGGCCGTATTGCCACGTTGGATGGCAATCCTAATTCTCTGACCAAAGTACAGGCCAGCCATTGGGTCACAAAAAAAAGAGAAAGTCCTAGCGTTTCAACCCCAAAAGGTTCCAAAATATAACAGTTAATACAATTGATATATTTTCGCCGTTTTAAATGTTATATGTTATTTTTTTTAATTTATACTTAATTATGTAAGTATATAATAGGTATATGTACAATGGACATACTGAATTCCGTCAGGTAACATATTCTTTGAGCGTGTCTGTTCATGAATATTGTCATATAACAGTGGACAAACCTGAATGTTTCACAGCCAACAGCTTGTTCTTCTTGCCACATGCAGCATTGGTAGAACGGAATCATGTCGTGGAACCAGTGGGACAACGACGGAACCTGGCAATAATACATATGTATTAAATTAATTTACCTATAGAAGTAGGTAGGAATCACATTTGACAAGAATAACCAGCTGAGGATTTAGGCATAATTCAAGCTTTAGGTCAGGCGCCATGACTCAGGCGCATCCAGGTAAATGAGAAACAAACCCTGTAAGACTAGATTGGTGAAAGAAAACTGCGCTAAATCACGATGCTGACGCAAAAAATTGACAGCAATTTCTCGTAAGGTTTAGGACTTACTTTATTAGCCTCGTTATAAGGCGTGAATCCGAAGTCGTGAGACCTCAATGGGCGGGATCCCCACATCTGGTCATAGGAAAGCATAAGGAATCCATTCTTGTCGTAGCAGCATTGCTGGCCAGATCCTTCCGCGCTATAAATGTTCGATTTAAGAATTAGGTATTATTATAAAATGTTATAATTGGCGCAGTGGCTAATAATTGCCTTGCATTATGGTTCGTGAATCAGACTGCAATATTGAATATAATTATGACCACAACAATATTTTAATTTTTCTTATATTTTAGTCGTGATAGAGAAAAAATCTTAGTACATTAAAAATATAACTAATTTGCTTAAAATTGAAGATTAATTACCTGGGTCCTCCACTCCTGACACAATGCACACTGCCCCAGTGGTATCTACAGGTGGGGTTGGTGTCCTTGTCACAAGCCACATCTGGCATGAACCGACCCTTATCTAGCAACGCGTGCTCCAACGTACAAGGGCAGACATACACTTGCGAGGCAAAGTTCTTCAGGAACCGATCGGTTCGAAGCCAGTTGTTGCAGAGGGCATTGGGCCATCGCTGGCCATGGAGTCGTTCCCATTGTGGGGCAAAGTACCAGCCTAGAGGTATCGGACGACTCCATAGGACACTGTTGAGGAAAGGTTTTTGTAAAAGATGAGATTCGACTATAATTGGATAGTTGGATGATGATTGCAATGAAAATAGATATCACAAAATAAATAAGGCCAAATTATTTGACATCAGGGAAAACGGTCACACGTGGAGGAGATTAGGATTTTATAATTAGCAGTGGGATAGATTCAAGCTGTAGATGCGGATGATGAAATTACTTACGGTGATATCGTAACACCTTTGAACACTTCGGGAGTAGTCAAATTGATCTGCAGGAAACCGAACTGCATATCATTATGCATGAAATTGTCCCTGTTCCTAAAGTTTTGAGGGTTTATGACGTATTCTCCAGTATTCGCAACACCAACTTCAATCATATCTATGTATTCAAGCTGAGGTCTTATAGTGATCTCCTTGTAACCCCATAAGCTGATCTGGAGTTGTACGTTGAGGTTCGAAGTTAAGTTGAAGCGGTCCCAAGTTATTCTGATCTCTGGAGGATACCTTTCGTGAACTGAGTTGTCAGTAAAGAAGATCTTTTCAGCTGCTGTAGCGGGGGTTTCTGTAATGTTTAGAAGTACGTTACATATGTGAATACATTTTATGTGAGCATATGAGATTCGTGTATGCAAAAGTTTACATTACAGTTTACATTATTTATTAAACATCAATTTCTGAGTATGTTATAAGTAAAGTTATTCCAATAAAGTTAAAGAAATAATCAAGAACACTATTGACTTATGACAAAGATCGAATAGAATAGGGAGTATCAAAAATTAACTTCTACAAATAACTATTTTTCTGTTATTTCTAAATTGGTGTCCTCAACCTTTATGGGTAATTCGGCCAAGAATAAAACTCACTTACCGACAAAGAACTTTCCTTTCCACTTATAAGGCTCATTGTTGATCGCAATTTCAAATCTCGCATATCCGTTGTGCCAGAACCTGGGCTGGACGCAGATAGCCCTGTTGACGTCCACAACGGCGCCTATGACGGACTCTGTGTCGAAGCGACACGTGATCCTGTCATCAGGGTTGAAGCAAGGGCCAGTGATGTTGACGATGGTACCGCCAAGCATGTTGCCGCTCTCAGGAGCGAACATTAGAGGAAGATTTGCTCCATCTAAAAATTTGAAATAATACGATTTGATTTAGCACATGTTGATGATTTAAAGAACTTTGATCTTTATAATCATTTATTCCAAGTTAAAATACTTGGTAAGGATTGATTTTGTTTTGTTTTGTTAATATTGATTACTTTTTATCGTGTATAATACGAGCCTTATTCTAAAAGGCTCTTTGGTAGCTATATTTTGTGTGTTAAATGTTGAACCTGATCAATTTAAAAGTGTTAGACCATTTTAATCTAAACTGATCAATCAATTGATAGCTCACTATGGTCCCAAATACTTACCGATATCCTTGTTACAAGTTCCCATGAGAATTTTCTCGTCGATTCTGAATATATGTCGTCCAGGGAAGCCGTTGGCCCACCCTCTGCCCGTCAAATCTCTGAGTACAGACGCTTGGGAGTACGGCTTGTATTCGTAGCTTTGGGTTCCATTACCAGCGTTGAAGCCAATCTAGAAGTGTTTAAATTTGACGTAAATTTTATTAATGAATTATTACGAATTTAACAGAAAATTGTGAGTGTGACAATAGATTCCTTCAGATACTGTATCCCTTATACGTATATATATTTGGAACTTTTAACCCGTTCTCAAAACATAGTACTTAACTAGCTTTGAGGGCTTATTTTTTAGGTAAATTTCTACCCATACCAAAACATACATATTATCACACCCATATTCCCCGAAGGGGTAGGCAGAGGCGTACTAATGTAGGTACACCTATAGTTCGCCAGAATGTTTAATTATTCGACCATTAATCGACCAAGGACCTCTAGCGTAGCAGTGGTGCTACGGACCCCTAGACTAATAAAATTCAAATTTTTTTCAAATTCAAATTCAAATGTTTTTATTTCAAATAAGCTTTAACAAGCGTTTATGAAACGTTATGATTCTAGTTGCTCGGTTCCAAAAGGTTGATCCTATGGAGAAGAATCCGGCAAGAAACTCCATGGACACTCTTTTAAAATAAAATAAAGAACTTTGACACTGACTAATGAGACAGTTTAAAAGAGGTAGATTTATTTGTAGATTTATAAGTATACATTTATCGAAATGAAGTGGCTCAATTATTATTAACAAATAATATTACTCCTACTTACATAGGCTGGCACACCACCTTCCCCCGTGGTAGTATCGCCTCCAGCCTCGGTGTGTGAACTCCAGTTGATCTCCAGGTAGTTAAACATCGCGTACGTGAAGACCTCATCAGTTGCTAGCACCATTTGGAAGGTGTTCGTCTAGAACAAGAAAATATGTAATAAGAGAAGTTAATCGTTCCCATAGTTCTCTTATCCACAGATTTTGTGCCAGAATATTTAACAGAAAGCCTCAGCACCTTAAATATTCCTTCAGAAGCAACTATCGTATCTTCCGAAAGTTTTTCTATTCAGGGGGGTTACTCTTGAACTCAATTCCGATACATCGACATTGGAATTGTACTGTTTCGTTAAGTTTCGTACTCTTGAATCCGAGACTAGCGCCAAATTGATTCAATATTGCGCGGTGATTGAGTGAACTAAATAGGATTGGGAAACGACCCAACCATTGGCCATTCAGGGATGCCGATACAAGGTTTAATGGATTTGTGCTCAAGAGTACGAAATCGCCCGACAGCCAAATTGACATTGGAATCGGATCACGTTTGGATTGGTATTGAATTGTTTTCAAGAGTAAGCCTGCAATCCCGCTATTATATTTGTCGCCGCATCTAGTTTTTTTTTAACCAAAATTCCAAAGTCCGATTACCAATTACAATTAACTTTTAAATCGCTTATATTACTCGCTTTTAATTTTAATGATTCCATGTAATTCTTATTTGTGTCGGTACGTATTACTTCATGTAACTTTAAAGTAATGAGAAGTCAAATTGACTACCTAGTGATTGCTTTATACAAGGAGACGAAAAGTAAGTTTATTGCCTTATTTTAAAATAAAGCTTATAGCTTTGTGATTGCTATGATAAAACAAGTAATTAATTAATTTATAATTTTGCCAATACATACTTGTGTAGTGCGAGTCATTATTCTAATTAGAAAATTAAATTGTAAATCCGAATGAATGTAACGTCATTCAGACTGAAGTTGGCACAGTGACGTTGTCAACTGTCAGTGATGTGAACGACATTGTGAACTAACGAATGATTTCGATTGGCGTTACATTCGTTCAGGATATCATTTAGCACGGGGCTCACTTTGCTCCCGAACGCCGAGTTGGAAGGTCGTAAGCAGACTCCTATAATTTCTTCTAATCTTGTTCACCTACCTACATAAATTGTTGTCGTCGTCTAACGTTATTAAAATCTGTATTTACTGGCTACATTGTTTGGTATACCTATTAAAGTAAAAGAACTAATCTTTGCCTTGAAGGATCCTACTAGTTCGGCTAATGGACAATTTGCAAGATAGCAGAACCGATGATTCTTACGGAATCAACGGTTCTGCTCTTTTTAAAAATAATGGCGAACCCGCATTTCCGATATATTTATACTATTCTAAATAAACTCCCCGAGGTTGAGGAGAAAAAGGAGAAAAAAATAAAGTTATGGTAGAATTATAATTATAGGTTTTTATTAATAATAATTCTTACCATGAAGAGTGAGTTGTCAATGCCACCAGCGAAGGACATGTTCTTCCAGGTGATGGTGATGGCATGTTTGGGGAAGAAGGTTTCAGATCCAATAACACCCTCGCGGATGTCCCATGTCATGCGCTCGCGCATCTCTACGCCGAGTTGGTCTGTACGAGTCTAAAAAGAAAAGAAACCTCTAGAGTATGGAAAATAATTTAAAATAGATACAGTAATACCAATAAAGCTGTGAAATAAGAAATTGTAACAATTTTGATCGTATAAAGTAAGTACTTAGATCCATTTTTTGAGATAAAACATAATCTGATGTATCGTACGTGATATGTAATCTGATGATTTAAATAACTTATTCGATGATGAAATTGAAACAACTAAAACCCATTTCTCATGTCAAACCAATATGCATTACATTAATTTAAATTTTCATTGTCGTCATACACAACTTTGGAGTATTTTTAGTATAAGTACCTTTACATATAATAAGTACCTGCAAATCTCTGTCCATCCTAAAGTAAACTCCAGGTCTTCTCTGGTCGGGATCCTCCGGACGCTGGCTGCCGATACGGCACTTGCTGAAGAAGATACCGATGAAGGAGGGATCGTTGACATCGGGCCAGTCTCTCACGGGGAAGGAGAGAGGGTATGTGTAGTGGTCTGGAGGATCGCTGAAGTAAATATACCCGTTCATTGATAGCTGAAGAGAAGAGCAAAAGATGTTAGTGAAAATTAATGCATAAATGATTTTATTTTATTTGAAATGAATCATAAAAACTTTCAGAAATTCTATCTTGTAAGGGAACTTCTACTTCACCTTTTTTAAACTAAAGGATCGTAGCTTTAGCAGGAGTTTAGTAAATAAAAGATACCTGCTAAAGTCCCCGGTAATAAAATTATATGGAAAACCCTTTAGCAGTTACCTAAGGAACTAAAATCGGCACACAAAACGACTTGCATTCATTAAACTTCTATCGGAGCTATATATACTTTAAATCACGACAGCGAGACCAACTTCTTGAGATACTTTCTTATATTTTAATATTATATCTCTCTACTCGTATTTCTTATTAATTAAAGAATACTTACCCTGGTATAGTTAAACCTAAACCCAAAGAACGGCAATTGAAAGTTGAAGTTCTTATGGATCTGAGGAGTGGAGGTATGGATGTCTCTCTGGTAGTCTCCGATGTTCTCGTTGCCTCCCTGATCGTAGAACCAGTACAAGAAGTTGCCACGGATTTGGGCCAGCCTCGCAGTCGTGATGACGTAAGGCTGCCCATTGTTCTGATAACTGGTGTCAGGCAAGACTCGACCATCGATGTGGGCTGAAAGATATATTGGATGGGATATTATGAATTTATGATGATGATTTGGATATCTATTTTCGTACCCTAGCATTATTGCTAGACACGTTACTTTCTTTAAGAAGTGATGCTTACATTATTTATCTTAAGAAAGAAAGATAGAGAGAAAGCAAATTATGAATCTCAATTTTAATAAATAATATAAATTATTAAATCTAAAACATTAATAAAGAAAACGACGAAACTGATACGCACTTCGTAATATACTTCTAGTTCAAATTTAAAGGTTTTTCAATTTTAATAAGCTTTTACAAGCCCTTAAGTGTTAATGAATTGACAACCTTTTACAAGATAAGTATATAGTTACAAAGTTACTATTTTTCTCGCAGCTTATTGGAATGCGTTTCCCGAGTTGGTCTTCCCTGACAGATATAATCTGAGTGTCTTTAAATAACGAGTGAATCAGTTTCTTTTAAACAAGCGTGCTCCATCGTAGATCGCAGGATCACATAACATCAGGTGAACTGGCGGTCAAGCGTAAGCCTATCAAAAATAAAAAAAAGCTATGTTCTTCCGATACTGTCCCTATGACATTCTTTTCTATCATCATAATCATCCGCAGCCCGACTTTATTTCATCCATATTCCGACCTATCTGTATTTTTAAACTAAAAGGTATGTTACAAGTGAAATGGTAAAGAACAAAGCCTGATTCATACTCTTCTGCGAACTTAAAGTCCTACATTATTGAAATAAAATTATGCATTGATATCATATATAAAATGGTGTAGCAAGTGTTCATGGTTTGGTATCGACTAGGCTTCGATAGTGATAAGCTATCAGTTTATATCGGACACACGATTCCTAGTATACAAGCTGATGTCATTTTAGCACCTTGGAACGCCTCTTTGTTTCATCATGTTCCGTAAACAACTCTTATTTAATTAATCATTTCGTTGGCATTTCAATTTAATCATTCTGTTTGATAGGTTTATTTCTTTGCGAATCATCATTGACCATCGATCCTTCCTAAGTCGCGTTTGCGCTACAAATTCTAAATATCCTACCGTTGCGTGGTGTTTAGTCATTCATAGCTTTTATCGACCCACTTCTTCTTTACGCCATTCATCCCTGTTTTGCGCCATTCTTAACCAGGTCTTCCCAGTACACTTTATCACGTTATCAACCCAAACGGGCCATCGTCTCCGCCTTCTCTCGGCCGCCATTCCGTTAAGGACTTACTCCACCTGCCGTCATCGTCTAGCCAAGTGTCAATAGTGTCTTGGTGTTTAATAGATAGTTTATTCAGCAGCACATTGACTATTTTTGTAATGCTCAAAACATAGAATGTGAGAGATACTTAATAGGACCATTAACGAGGAGGAGCCCGTCCACTAGCAATATTATCAAATTTACTTTATGTCGGTACTAAAATTTTACAATCGAGAAGACTTAGTTTTTGCTTTCAATAATAAGTAATTCAACACTTAATTAAAGTAAGAATATAATAATCTTTATTTAAAGATTTCTTTTAACAAGTCATTGTACTATGTTGAAATAACATTGGCACATAAAGACAGAACAGAACAGACCTTAAATAATTTCTCTCTATTGGTGGCAGGAAAGACGTACTCTAAGACTATTTGCCTTATTATATTAATTAGTGCCTGACTTATATAGTTAATGAATGAGGATGGTTAACGTAGAAACTATGATTTTGGATTGAAATAGGTATTTTTTAAATCTTGATTTTCATACTCTGCTCACATCGCACTAACGCAGTGCAGTACGAGAACCTACTTTTTATGACTGTCTATATAATTATTATATCTGATAACTGAGAAATAATTTTAATTTAAAGAAGTTCTGAAAGCTGAATTTTTAGTTACCAGGGATTTTGGTTAACCTTATTAATTTTTCAGCTACAGAAGAACAAAACAAAGAAATAAGAAGAGTATCTGGTTACTTTTTACCACTTTGATACAAATTTTATTACGTTAGCTCAGTTTAGTTGTGTACCCGCACATTTGACCTAAAAACGTAATCTTTTTGTCAACTCAACGATGAAATCATTTTAATTTTGTAACATTATGACACAGTAACGGAATCTCAAAAGTTAAGAGATAAGGAAGATGTGGAACTATGTACGTTGGTTTAAATTGCAAGAAGAACCCAGCCTATGTTATGTGTGGATGGAGGTCCTTGTAGTGTCAATGCTGATGCATGCAGTGATGATGCAAGCATGTTTTGACTAGTGAGGATTGTATTGCGTTTTAGCAGTAGTTTCACTTATCCCGTAACCCGCATCAACGAAACGCATTATTAGAAGTAGTATTGTGTTACATTTCAAAGTAATTTAGAGTCAGAATTATTGAAATTAATTTAGAATTATTTGCTATGTTAAATCTATGGTTCTTGTGCCACGGGGCCTTTACGAGATATTTCCTGCGCACACACCTCTGATTGAATACGCAATCACGAAGAAAATAAACACACCTCCTTTTTCGAATGTTCGTAAACACAAGCCCCAAGAATATTCTTCCAAAGACTTTACTTTGTGAATATACTATTTGGAAAGAAGTAACCTTCGCAATATTATAGTAAGTATAGGTATTTCATATCGTAGTACCAAAGTAAAAGGACTAGTGGGCTTAGTGGCAGCCAAGCTGTCACTTTCCAGGGAGCATCAGTAGATCGTTATTTATACTGTCACTCGTGGATGAATCCACAACTAAGGACCTACTAGAAGTAATTTATAAATGTTGACTTTACGAGCTTTGTAACTGCTGAATATGTGATTCTCAGCAGCATCTCGGAGTTCGAATATACTCGTAGGTCCAGTTATTGCCATTGATGTATAACATGGAACTCAAAACAAAGATTATTCTATAATGCATACCAAATTCAATGATTTTGTTTTTGTTGGTGCAATGGGATTCTTATATTTAAAAAAACTTATAAGAGTAACTAACTATACAAATGATTCCTTCCAATGCACGTGCCTTAACTCATGCCATATAATTGTACAATTCTAATATCAATACTATTCATTCGATTCAACGAAAAAGCACTCGAGAAGCTATTCATACGGGGCCCTAAAGCAAACACAAACCGCACTTGACCGGCTTTCTTATCTCTTGATAAAATGCGTAGCCCTTATCTGTACTTAATTGTTATAACCCGACGTATTTCAATAGTAGTTTCTGCATTAGACATTCGCAAAAGCATTGCATTTCTATAATTAGTCGAGTTATACCAGCTAAGGTGCGGCCCTTATCATAGATTACTACATCGCATTTGATATAATAAATGAGTAAGGTGCTATAAAGTTAAAATTATTCTCATTATAGGATTTTAGTTGTGTCGTTGTATTAAAAATACTGTAATGCGCTTTTGGATTATTAAAATTATATTTAATGTTAAATCCAACAAAATTATATCTCAATGTTCATTGCTGTATTCTGTATTTATTGGATTTAGTATATTTTTTCAAATCTTCTGGTTCATCATTTTCTGTAGTATGAGCGTTATCATGTATTTTAATTAGCAGCCTTTGCAACACCATTATGTTCTGAATGAAATGACGTCGTACAAAATTTATGTACATTATGATTAATGGCTCTTCATCATCAAATATGAATCATAATGTAAATAACACAACACACACTAACGCTTAGAGATTACACAGGTCATAAACATTTAAGCAAACCTAACCATTTTGGGTAAGCTTAGGCTATTTCCTAGTTAATTTTGGGATTCATGTAAATTCACAACCGAATACTAGGTTATTATTTTTAGGATAGGCTTGCGTTTGACCACTATCTCATTTGATGCGACAAGTGAGCATGCTTGCTTAGAAGTAGCCTATTCACTCGTGACTACGTAACCAGAAACACAGACTCCGGCAAAGACTTCCACTACCTAGTAATACGTATGAGAAAGGAGGAAGCGTAACACTTCATGCGTTTCGATGGACCATCCAACATCAAACTGTGGCACAATACCGTTTGTCTAGTTGCCCGACGATGCAATGGGCTTGGGGTTATTAACTCGTGTATCTTTAACACACACTTTCCGAAATGTATCCTATAATCTTTATATTCTACAAGAATTAAGCGTTTATTTTCATTCTTTCTTTCAAATCATCATTCACAATTTCTATTACTTCTTTTGCTGGGTGTTATAAGGCTCTTTTCGTTTAGTTCAACCATCCCTGTTCCTATTCTGTATCTAGTCCTCTTATACGTACTAATCAATTCAAAATATCTTATCTCAACTCTTTAACATTGTCAAACATTTGGCAATGTTTGTTTGGCGTCCCTTTTGTGTCATCTATGGGAACGTGTGCCAACGTTTGAACAAACATACTGACGTACTATATGCCATTGATTTAGTGTTAGTATGATATGGTGAGGCCATGACAATCTTTGATTTTGGTACCTATTTTAAAATATTTGTATTTAGAAATAACAGTGTTTGTGTTGAGGTAGGTACTACCTACTACTACTACATGGTACCTAAACATACCGGTGAACTATGGGACTACGGATGTTCATTAGTACACCTTTCTGCCTAATCCTTCGGAAACTAGGTACAGGTGTGTTATCTTAAATGTTGAAAAAGTCAAAAAAGAAATACTTACCATACTCATTATTCGTGATCTGTGTTGTACTTGGTTGCACCAGCTGCCTTTCACTCAGTAAAGTTTCACTGTTGGCGTTGAAATCAATCGTGTCCGACGCTACAGGCTCTTCTCCCACTAGCTCATCATTTAGCTGATACTTGCCACTCTTAATTGCTAAGCCATCCGTTGCACTCAAAACTTCCACTGGACTCGATTCTGCGATTTCATCTTCCTTAATTTCAGTAATGGTACTATCTAATGCGGTGGTCTCCTCACTTATAATATTGTCCTCAACATTATTTTTTGTGTAATTGTTTTCAACTGCAGTATTTTGTCCATAAACACTCACAACTAAGAGAGCTATTAAAGCTAAAACTTTAACACCCATTTTCACACTTTCAAAATGTTCATCACATAATTCTTTATCAGTTTTGACAACAGGTGGCTCGCTATTGTACTGGTCGACTAGAGTGCTGGAATATTGTGTGCCCGTTGATATGGTATTATCTTTTAGAGATATGATAAGATAGCAAATAGGAACGTTAGGTGTGCCAAATTCTTTGTCCTAATCATTACCCTCGTATGTAGGGCTTCGGTATAATAATGATAATTTGAGTTAAATTAAATGAGTATTCATTATTTTGAAACATTAATTTTTACTATATTCGTTCATGATTGTTTTTTTTAAAGCTTACTAGCAATGGTGGGGTTCACGTCGTTAGTGCAATGGGTGGGTTTCGAACCGGCAACCACATGATCGCAAGTCCGACTCCCTGGCCATTAGGCTACCATCGCGTCACGTTTATACGATCTTAGTAGAGATGGGTGGATTGTGTGAAAGATGATTGATTGTCTTACCATTAACTGAGAAAGGAAGTAACTGATGAGATAGAGGAGTTTGGAAAAGAGTTGCACTGGGTCAACCCGAAGTAAATTCGGATGAGATCTGATGATGTGATACCCTGATAATCTTATAGTAGTACAAAAATAAACATTCATGTTATTAAAATAAGTCTAAGTACTCACTTAACAAAATAATCACTAAAGTGCGAATACACTGATCCTCTTGCAAAAATAGCTTGAATTGATAGATGGACGGCACTTTAATAACAATTCTCCACGGGTTTAATCAACGACCTT
Organism: Acronicta aceris; assembly: GCA_910591435.1. NCBI lineage: Eukaryota > Metazoa > Arthropoda > Insecta > Lepidoptera > Noctuidae > Acronicta > Acronicta aceris. The sequence goes on along the minus strand of OU342776.1, from coordinate 4,226,675 downwards.
TGACACTACTAATTACTACAGTGTTATTTGTTGAGATATATGTTTTGATTTATTATGTTATTAAAATAAAGTAATTAGATACAACTGCTTCGTCAGTCTAGTGGTCTCAAACGCGACGGGATTTTCTATAACATTCTCAATAGCAGCTGGGACTTTTGCCCGGTTAATGGCAATAGGCTCGCCTCCTGTTACAAGGAACCTAAACATACCGGCTTCTAAATCTATCTTCCGAGTTACACTGCACATACTTCGCAAGGAACACATTTCCACCGCGTTTAGTCTACTTTCATATCTCTTCTGCCACACCTAAAATTCTCCTCCACTTGTTATAATTACATACAATGTCTGTGCTGCAATTTTTTTGGAGACACCAAAACTACTGTACAGGTACCTACTTAAAAAGTTTCATATTAACTTTAATGTTCTCCACGTCTTTGAATATATCACAGGTACGATATGAACAACATGGACTGCATATGCATGGATATGCATACTTATTAATATTTTGAACAATCGCTTGAACGAATAAACATAAGACACCGGGAGGAAACATGCATTCCTGATCCTGAGAGATGGCGTGTGAAGTCTGCTAAACTACACTAGGCCAGCGTGGAGGTTTATAGCTAAAATATTCAAAGAAAAAATACATTCTGAGAAGAGAGCTGTACCCAACATAAGGCTATTGAATAATAGCTCATGATGATGTGAACTTCTCTCTTATGAAATTTATCGTGGTCGTGTGGGATATTCTCAAATATATTTAATAGTTAGATCATCTTCAAGGTAAGCGAGCTGTCTCATAAATCCAGGGAATTCACCTCTCTGTCAAGGTTGTGGACTTGTGGCGAATGTCGTGAATCCCAGGGTCGTGAACTCGTGACTATAAGGCATAGGTAAATACGAGTCCGACATACCCTGCCAGCTCCTCAGATGGCAGATGAGATAGAGGATTTTGCGCAACAAAGACTACAGCTCCTTCAAAAAAGGAGTGAAAAGGTTTTTATAGCGTCAGCATCGCGCGAGCGACATCTCTGGTATTGCAAACTTCCATAGGCTACGGTAACTGCTTACCATCAGGCGGGCCGTAAGCTTGTTTGCCACCTCAGTGATATAAAAAAAAAAACAAAAAAAAGATCGTAGATACTTTTACTAATCTTCACTAATTCTTTCCATTTGCTGAGAAGACTTCGTAGAAGGTGGATATCAGCTGTTCAATCAAATTTTTAAAGGGTGCCTCTATATTTTATAAAATTCCTATTATTTATCGTCATCTACAGTAATCGTATCGTTTGTAAGTAATCCTGTATACCAATGTTTTATCAATAGATAACGTTTGTTATTTCTCTACGAGTAGATATCGGATTTACTTACCGTTCCTACTAGGCGTGGTGATTCATATTTACGACATTTTTCGATCTAACTTCTATACGGAAACAGTTTTCATGTGTCACACCGGATGTTATGTTGTTACGATGATTTCTATGAAATTGTGATGAATTTTCACACTTAATTCATAGATAATTTCCTTCCACAGTAGTTTTAAATCATAAGTGAACACAAGATACATCATTACTATGGGATTTGGGAAAAATCTTTATTTTAGGTACACTATAAGTAAAATTAAGGGTACAATAATACGAGTGCTAAGCTAGAGGTCCTGGGTTCGATCCTCAGGTCGAACAAAGTGTTATTGGGTTTTTCTATTAAATTCTCAGTAGCAGCTCGGAGTCTGGATTTGTGCCCGGTTAATGGCAATAGGCTTGCCCCTTAATACATGGGACCTGAACATACGTGATGATAATGTTTATCTGACGACATTGCAGCCAGACTGATCTAAGTGAGATTTTTACCAATAATAGAATTGTAGTAAAGGCATCCTTTTACCTACTTTGCAAACCGCGCCAATTCTATAGTGAGATGTTGTGATCCTTCACGGAAGAAAGCACTGAAGTGCACTTAGTGGTATGGAAGAAATATGATTTTTCTGCGTTTCTGTAATAATCTCATTATAGGTAAAAATTTCATTAGATCACTTTGGTTCGAACGTCGTCATTTATGTTCATTGATCATGTTATTTATTACTTAAATACGCCATACCATCACGCCTATAATCCCCGAAGCATTAGGCAGAGGCGTACTAATGTACACCCACAGTCCGCCGGTATGTTTAGGTCCCATGTAACAGGGGGCGGGCCTATTGCCATTAACCGGGCACAAATCCAGACTCCGAGCTGCTACTGAGAATTTCATAGAAAAAGGCAATAACACTTTGCCCGACCTGGGGATCCAACCCAGAACCTCTAGCGTAGCAGCCGCGCTTGGGGCCACTAGACTAATGAGGCACTCTAATTTATTACTTAAATATAAAAACATAATTTCATGACACGTTTGGCGTAGCTGCTGAGCGACTACGTGTTGTGGGTTCGAACCCACAACGCGTAGCGCAGAATCCGATCGCTCAACCACTTCGCCAAACGTGTCGTCATAGATGCTTGTAAAAGATTATTTGAAATAAAAACATGAGAACATGTATGAAGTTAACACGACGCCTTCAAATAAAATACAAGTGATACGCACCTCTGCAATATCATTATTAAAAACATAAAGGCTTGTGCCAGCCGTGCTATAATGGACTGCCAAGTCAAAGGTCTCGAGTTCGAACCCAAGGCAGGCACCTCTGACTTTTCGAAGTCATGTGCGTATTAAATAGTTAATTACCTATCACGTGCTTAAACGGTCACGGAAAACATCGTGAGGAAACCTGCATGCCTGAGAGATTTTTTCGATGGCGTGTGAAATCTGCCAACCCGCACTAGGCCAGCGTGGTGGACTATAGCCTAATCCCTCTCATTCTGAGAGGAGACCCGTGCCCAGCAGTGGGACAGTATAATGGGTTGATATGTGGTGTGCTAAGGAAGAGTTCGGACAATGCAGACAACGCCATCTAGGGGCCTTACCGAAACAGCTTATAACGCCATGAATTTTAATTTGTGTCCGTGTTTTATTCCTGTCAAATCAAATCTGTCAATTCGTTCCCGATACAACAAAATGTATGAAAAATAAATTTTCTTTTTCGTGAATTTTTTCGTTGTTTTAATAGTTATTCTGCTTTTCAGGGTGGACACAAATCCAACGAACCAAAGATCATAAGAATCGGTCCAGACGTTCTTGAGTTAGGTATAGGTAAACGGTGTAACTAACCGACTTTGTTTTATGTATATAGCTATGAATATAGAGTTAATATTACTTTCTAGAATGGAACTGTTGTTTATCAACAACTCTATAAGTATGTACTTAATGTAATCGACACAAAGGTCCTTTATTCAACCGAGTGCAAAACAAATTAGGCACACGGCCCTACCTACTCGAACCAATTTCACGGTAAAATTGTCTTTGATAATGTCACTTTTACTATAATCATCATTCATTGCTTGCCGATGATAGATTTGAAGAATAATAAAAGGGCTAAAGAAGGCAATGGTTACGAAATATTTGTCACCGTTGCTTAAATATTGTGTTAGTAGTGAATTGCAGTAAAGTGTGAGTATTTACTGCAAGGAATGCATTCCGAAATATGTTGTTGATTGTTAATTCGTTTTTATTTATTTAAGTGCCTAATTTTATATAAAGTAGGTAATAAATATTTCTTTTTTATATCTTTATAAGAACGAATTGACTGCCTCATTGGTCTAGTGGTCCCAACCCAAGCGCGACTGCTATGCTAAAGATCTTGCTAAAGTTTTATGGAGTTTTTATATGAAATTCTCAGTAGCAGCTCGGAGTCTGGATTTGCGCCCGGTTAATGGCAATAGACTCGCCCCTATTACATGGGACCTAAAACTTACCGGCGAACTGTGGGTGTACATTAGTACACCTCTGACTAACCCTTCGGGGAATACAAGCGTGATGGTATCTTACCTCTACCTAAAATTTTAGGAGTATATCTGCGGGCGAGACGTGTGAAGTTTGATTATCAGGTCGGGCAGTATTTTCGTCTTTTCCTGTAAGGAATTTTAGGTGTATTCAGGTAATAAAAGCGTAATAAGGCAATAGGCTCGCAGATGATTCTATGAGGTAACATAGTCCGCTGCTATGGTTCTTTCCTCAAAAGACCATTTCAGACATTACCGTACATCGTACCACTCACATATAAGTGTTCTTCCATGTCTGGACTTTAAAAGAGACTATGATTCTCTGAGTTTGTTTCGGTGTTTCTTCTCAGAGGTCGTCAGTTAGGAAATGCCGAAGCCATCTAGCTAAAAAAAAACCCAAACCATTGACATGTAAAAGTATCTCTAAAGATCTACCTGCAGAATAAATAATTTCATTTCATTTCATTTCATAGTTGAATTTTCGGTGTACACATACGTCAGTACATCACTGTTCAACACTTGTGAAAACAAACGAGATGATAATTATGTAGGTACCTACGTGTAAAGTATATTCCTTTATTTAACAATAAAAACATATAAAAATATTAAAAAAACTAGTAGTCCACCGGTATCGGGAACAGGGTCCAAGCTACCGGTGGTCAGGGCCCCAAAGAAACCTCCTAACAATAAGCGCCGGATCCAGTAGTACCGCTTTCTGTATCAGGCCCTTAACCCAGCTGCCTAACGAGAGCCTCCACAGGTGTGAGTCGAGTATTATTAATTACTAGCTTTTGCCAGCGACTTCGTCCGCGTGGAATAGTTACTTTGTTCCCTAGTTCTTCGCCAGCGGTTTCACCTGCGTTGCCCCGTTCCTAAGGGTTGTAGCGTGATGTTTTATAGCTTGAAACCTTTCTCATGAATCACTCATTTTCCCAACATTTCCCTTCACTGCTCTGCTCCTATTGATCGTAGCGTGATGAAAAGTATACTATAACCTGCCCAGGAGTATGAAGAACAATTGTACCAAGTTTTTGTTGAAATCCGTTGAGTGGTTTTTGTTTCTATAACGAACATACAGACAGACAGACAGACAGACAGACAGACAGAAAGACAGACAGACAACAATTTTACTGATTGCATTTTTGGCGTCAGTATCGATCACTAATCACCCGCTGATAGTTATTTTGGAAATATATTTCATGTACAGAATTGACCTCTCTACAGATTTATTATAAGTATAGATTATGGTATCGCAAACTAAATTAGTATATACGTCAAGCAGCAGAATGTTACAATACCATCATCGATGATGATAACATTAATCACTTCACTACACTTTTCAATAGAGAGATTTGTGTCCGTCTAGTGCCAATAGACGCCCCTAATATAAGGAACTGGCGAACTGTAGATGTACCTGTACATGAGTACACCTCTGCTTCGGGGACTAAAGGCGTGATGTAAGATCTGAAAAAGAAACGCGTTTGCCTCAAACGCAATTTGCTAATGATTGAATATCTACGCCAAAACCAAATTAAACAAAAAAGAAGATTTTACCTGAATTTCCAACCGTTCGGCCTAATATCCAACATCATTAACTCAACTCAAAAGAAAATAAACAGTCGATCAAGTTTCCGAATAGCCGTCTCTCGTATTATCGATAACAATCGGTGGCTGCGTTATAAAGCGCATTACTACTGCACCTCTCCCATCAACACAACGTTCCATTTTCAAAGATTCGAACGAATTTGTATTTTGAATTATTTTCTTAATTTTTATTTTTTGAGACCAAGATGCCTTGCGGTGGTTGTGGTGATGGTAAGTGTTTTGTTTTTATTTTAATTTTTTATATTTTAATTAATGTAGGTACTCCTGTCTGATGCATTTGGAGGTAAAAGGTTACTTTTATTTATGTGTATATTTGTTTTTTAGTTATATATGTTTGGTCATCTAACTTCTAAACTGATGATCCGATTTAGGAATTTTATTTATTTAAATGCTAATATTAAATCGTGATGTTTAGAAATCAATTTAACAGATAGGTACCTATTATTGGTTAAGTCATTTAATTTTGACTTAATTTTCTGGAAGGTATTTGTAATTTTGTCAAAAGTATCATATTAACGGCAAATAACCAATATCTCCATAAACGTCGCCAAATAGACAACGTCAACGTCAACATAATTCTTATTAGCCGATGGACGTCCACTGCTGAACAAAGACCCCGTCTTTCAATTCCACAAGGACCAATGCCACCATGCACTGGCATTCTTTGCTCAGAGATCAAACCTGTGCCGGGTCTGTCAATCTAGTTGAAAAATGTCAAACGCCGCCTTCTCCGGCAAAGTCTCCATGTCAAAACCTTTTTAGACCCGCTTAAGATTGCTTAGAGGTACTTTCAGCTGTTTAACGTAAGCCTATCACGAATAAAAAAAAACAGTTCTTCTACTGAATCAGAAATGAGAATTCATTCGCATAGAGGAATACCAAGCATGGCTCCTAATTCATAAGTTATAAGCAATTAGATGACATTACTCCAAATTGTTACCTTGGTATTTAAATGCTGGTGGAATTTAAAAATTAAACTGGATTTTCTCTCTCTCTCTCTCTATCTCTCCAAATCATAAGTATGTATTTACCCAGTCATTCCAAAGATTTATTTCAGTTTTCATAAAGTTAAAACAATATCTCTTATTTCCAATGTTATGATTCGGTTTCAGCGAGTTTAGAAACTCTGCTCACCTTGCCTGATCTTAAAAACATAATTCTTCAATTAATTTGAAACTGTTTATTAAGTACCTACACTCAACAGCACATGAAGAGACCACAAACTGTCAAATTTCCCCCATGAATAATAAACTCTATTATCTGGAGGTTCAATTGAAAATCTATTGAAGAAATTTGAGTTTTGTGTACTATTATGATTGTGTTGGTGACCGTACCTAACGAAATTAAAAAGCTAATTAATATATTTAAATCTCACTGCCTGCTCAAGTGACTGTTGTTGTATTTTTTTTTTCTTAAGAAATATTGTGCTCTGCCTCATTAGCCTAATGGTCCTGAGCGCCACTGCTACGCTAGAGGTCCTGAGTTCGATTTCCAGTTCGAGCAAGGCAAGGTTCTAACGCAATTTATAGAGAAGGATAAGAGTAAACTTTTCGGGCAAAAGATGTTCTAAAAATATTAGAATGTGGGTGGAACAAAATATCTAGAAACGTCAATAACGAAATTACTTTTTCCAAAGACTCTGGTTCCAGCGTCCATGAGTCTGACTCCCTTCTAATAACAAATTACAAACAATGCAAGATCTATTATTAGGTAGGTATTGTTACACGGGGCCCTTACGCGTTTCGCTGAATTAAATTGGAATAAATGTGCAATAACTACCTATGTATGTACAGAGTACCTACCAAGAAAATACTAACTAAAATGTTTCTAGAAAATACATTACTTTTCTTAAACGTTATAAAAAATATTATGAGCTCAAATGACATGTATGATAGGTATATGACATAAAATGACATATATTATTTGGTTCACATTGTTCACAATACGAAAACAATAACACGTAGTTAATTTTAAATGGTAATAAACTGTCGGTAGTACCTACTTACTCGAGCCGGCCTTATCAATAGTATACATCTTTGTCCTTAATGAAGTGCACCGTCCAATTGATTGTTCATTGTACTCCATTGTGTTGTGCCCTTGAATTGAAAGGTGCATTCTAGAATTTCTTTACTAATTAATCAGAAATTTTATTTAGGTACATAGCTAATTACATAATATAACATAACATAATCAACCCATTATACTGTCCCACTGTTGGGCACGGGTTTCCTCTGAGAATCAGAGAGATTAGGTTATAGTCCACCACGCTAGCTTAGTGCGGGTTGGCATATTTTACACTGTCGAGAAAATCTCAGGAATACAGGTTTCCTCCCAATGTTTTCCTTCACCGTTTATGCGCGTGATAATTAACTTATTAATACGCACATGATTTCGAAAAGACAGAGGCTAGGCTATCACTATTCTCATGGCTATCTCTATACACAAAATACAAAAAAGGGAAGGGTAATATAAAAACAAAACTAAAATTGGCGAACCTAGGTTTTCAATATGTACGAGTATATCTAGAATGTCCTAGGCAAAGTATTCCTGATAATGTACCCAGAAGACTGGTAACATTGCCATGTTAATTGGGAATACCTAGGTTGCCGGTCCGAAACCCACCCATTGTACTACTGACGTGAACCCAGTCGTAACACAAGCATTTAGCTTAGCACGAGGGGTTAACAAGAATACTAGAAACTTTTTAAAAGAAAAAAAACAAGTTTAAAAAACCAAAATTTAATTTTCCTTTGAGGTTACAAAATTGTACAGTTTTGTTTTATTTTTCACAGATTGCAAATGCAGCGCCAACCAGTGTTGCCAGTCATGCAAGTGCGATGCCTCTTGCAACTGCACCTGCAAAAGAACTGCGACCACTACAGACCCTGCTAAAACTACAAAAAAGTAGATGTATAGATTTAAGTTTTAAGGATATTACCAATAAAAAAATATGTATTATTCATTGAAGGATGGGTAATAAAAAAATCTTGGAACGAAATTTTCAATGAAATTTCTTTTCGCATAATATTCAAAAAAAGTACGATATTTTGAAGTTTTAATGAAAGTCACGGTGACTTTACATCATTGTTGTTTTTGTTACAATAATGAATGCAAGAATTAATTAATTCTTTAATTGAATTCTTCGTTATGAAAAAACATCTGTCGTAAACTGTAAAAAATATTTAAAAATACTTACCTATCCATATTTATTCATCATTCTTAGATCGTATTATTCCTTCATTAAATTTCTTTTGCTTTTCGTGTCATAGTTTATGTCACACATATCGCCATTGTTTCTATTCCACTGTTCATTGTATAGAATCGAATCAATCAAATCTCTTTACCTTTAAAATCTTTCAAAATCAAGGATTATGATGTATTATCTTCTTATTTTATGGCACACAATTAGGGTCAATACGCATCGATTTATTTGTGATTGTCGTAAGTAAATAAAAGTCATGATCGTAATTAGTATTTTTTATTTCGCCAATATTTACAAATAATTTAGTTTTAATAAATTAAGGTACATAAGTGTTCATTGTATCTCTAATGATTCAGTCTACTTCATGGTTGTTGATATATTTGAAGAGGTTTACTTCATGCAAGAGTCTAGAAAAGAAAATAAGACGACACTGTCATAATAATCATATTTTCAGACCAATTGATTCTCGTAATCATCAGACAACTCACTGGACAAATTATTTCCATAGACAATTTGGTACTTATCGAACATACCATGAAGATCTAACAAGGAGTTCCTAAGGATTTATGTAAATACTATTAGATAGTTAGTTTGAAAAAAAAAATCTACATTCGTTTTAGACATATTTTAAAAAGAGGATCTATTGATTTTGATAACGATTTGTCTCCGTAGTTAATTAATGAACAACATTAGAGAAGGATATAATGCTGACATCTATAGAACCGACCTGGACTCAATATGTACTCAAGCCTAGGCCACTGTTATTATTGGTCAAAGCTTGATGCTATATGGTTAGTTTTACATTGAGCTTAAGCCGAGGGAAGAGCCCAATTCAACTATATATTTCAGTAGGTTAAAATAAATAAATAATCATCATATTCATCAAAGGCCTCCCCCATAGATTTTAAACGACTCCCAGCTTCCTTTACCAGGTCGTCTGTCCATCACATTGGGAGCCTTTCTACGCAGCGTTTTCCGGTGGGTGGTCTCCACTCGATAAACTATTAAAGCTGTGCACCGCCTACAGTCCACATAATGTATAGAAATTAGAACAGATCAATAACCAGTTAATGGTTTGTACTCACGATCAATGTAGATGTCGTGACAGTCACATCCTGGTACACAGTCGACGCTCCATGGTGTTTCTGGCTTCAAATCTGAAATCAAACAAATGGATTTTTATATAAACTTAATTATTTTTCTTTCTTCCAATACTCTCTGATTTAAACTATTTCTAGAAGCTTTGTTAAACTAAATACTATATAGCAGTGAGCTAGCCTGCTGAAGTTATGTCTTCAAAATCAATTGCGCATAATACATACATGTCTCAGAGGAAAGGTACTATCAAAACTCAATGATACATGTATCACTTGACTTGTCGAAGCTTTTTTCTGAACGCACACAGTACTTACTATGGGCTAAGTATGTAAGATATAATGAGGTAAGAACTGGAAAAGTAGAATGTTGTAAGACTTACAGGTACGTCCATCGTAAATTTTCATATTACAAATTTAAATAAATAACACAAAAGAACGATAAAAATATCTTGAAGATCTTTACGTCTTGACGGTGACACAGCAGTATTGACAATAAAACAAAATGCAGCTGATCTGCATTCAAATCAGGAAAAAACCATTGAAATAAAAACGAATCTGGCATTGATACAATAAACTAACAATAGTTAAAGTAACGAACTGTAACGAGTCTAATAGATGATAATTACGATTCAGATGAAAAAATTTAGTAGATACAAAAATTTGAGGAGATCTGGGACATTTTGGATATCATAAAAGTATAAATGTGTACCAGAAGATACTTTATTACTATGTCCTTGATCCCAAATGGATTAATATTACATTATTATTACAAAAATTTAGTAGATACAAAAATTAGAGGAGATCTGGGACATTTTGGATATCATAAAAGTATAAATGTGTACCAGAAGATACTTTATTACTATGTCCTTGATCCCAAATGGATTAATATTACATGATCGCAATATTTATGTCTCCTATGACCTATACGTTGACAAAGTCAAGGATAATAGTGAAGGATTTAAGGAATAACAGCAAGATACTCAAATATTTTAGGCAAAAATTAAAACCTAGCAGTATTGAACACATATTGTGTCGAACTGTTACATTTGTTGAAATCAACAGAGTAATTTTGCGTTCAGAACATTGCCTTCCCATTTTTTATGGGTTTATGTGCTTAGAAAACATCATGTCAAGGTTACAACAACATCTAGCTAATACCCTGAATCGTATAGTTTCAGCAGATACAAAGACCCATCCAAAAAATGTTCGAGGTCTTAACAACCTCGCTATTGTGTAGTTTTTACCACAGTTATTTAATTTAGTATATAAACCTTCGTCGATTGCTACAGAAGCATAGTCTCCTCAGTTCTTCAGCCAGACGACCAAGTTACCAGACTAACCAAGATGCCTGCCCCTACTGAAACCTGCAAAGGTATGTAGTTCAAGTTGGTGTATTTCTTACAGATTTACAAGTAAGATTCTATCAGATTCGGTTGTCATCAATGTTTTTGTTAAGGCTCAGAGCTTTACCACTTCTTACAGAATCAATTCAATACTTCTCATTTCATTTGATGATAATCTAATTGCAGTTGCATTCGTGGCAGTAATAATTTAATTCAAGTTTTGGGTTATGGTCAGACACCTTCCGTAACAATTGTTTATCAAATGTTACGTAAATTTTAGTAAATGTTACGTTTAATAATATATACTTAATAATACCTAGTATCTTAGTATTGTACCAGTAGCAGAAGATACGGTTATTTTATTCCAACCAAATTTATTCTTTCTTTTCTAGATTCCTGCAAAGATGCCGATTGCTGCAAGGACAATAACTGTGAGGCTACCTGTACCGACTGCTCAACCTCAGGTAATCATTTATTAATGTTATCCTTATTTCTGAACTTCTACTCCATCAAGTCTAGCTCCTCCTAATAAAAAAGTATTTGTTATTTCTTCTTTGATGGCTGGACTTAGATTGAATAGACTTCTGCTCTGCAGTGTTTCTTTTGGGATTAGATCAAATATTTGGTCTACAGATTCTTATGAATAATCTGTTAGTACATGATGAATATCATGATTATTACTATAGGCATCAGTTTATCACGAAAAATGACATGACTAAAATATATTTTTTTTTCCAGGAGGATGCTGCTAAACAACGTACCGTACCTGACACAATGTATAATTCAGTGTAAATGTAAATGATTGTAACTTTTATGTCAAAATTATGTGTTCCGATTAATCAATAAAAAATATATTTTAGATTAAGTATATTGTTGTTATTTCTCAATTTGTAATTCTAAAGGGCTATTCTTAAAATCGCTCTAACGGTTCTAAGTTTCATTCTTCATGGGACCAGCACCCACTTTATTGTGTATCTACGAGAAAAATAATAAAATTCAATTCAATTATTTAGATTTTCATGACTTGATTCTACCTTATATTCATTAAATGTGTATTTTACTTTCATTTAAAAGTTTTCACATACATTAAATATTGATACTTACTTAATGGTTATTGACTGACCATTAATTAATCAATGACGAATATGGTTTAGATTTTATTAAACAAATGCTTGTAATACACTTGCTTTCACAAGATACACAAACTTAGTTCGTGTCGGTTATCATTTCAGTAGGTGTATTTGTTATGTAACACAGGTTTCTAAAAGCGTGCATAATGTCATTTCTATGCTTATGTAAAAACGTGTTCAAGCACTGTTTAACGTTGTTTTTTTAAGCACGATCTTGTGCTATGATAGTAACATTATTTTCATGGATATTTTTTTTTCCAATCAATAAGTTATTTTTTCCAAATGAGGTTTCCTTCCTATTTAAGTATTTGGGTGAGTAATTTTTCCGGATATAAAGGTTAATATGTAATTTTCATTATAAGTTATGAAAACAAATTTAATATATTATTAAAAATGCGTATGAGTGAGAAGATGTATGAATGTGGAAGAAGCAACAAAGTATACAAGAATCTCTGTCTATAGTTTCTGCCTACCCCGGTCGGTCAAAGGTGTAAGCGTGAGCGTTTAGTTTTTGCAAATAAGCAATCTCTTACCCAAAAGAAAACTTAGTCTATACAGAAGATGCTTAACTTTTCTTAACTGTTTTTCTACACTTAGCATTTTTGAAATAATAAAATTGACATTTAGAATGTTGTATGTTTTTATGACTGGAAAGGTTTAAGACATTAAGGTACGTATACTGTAATTACTGTGAAGTCTAGACAGGTTAAGTGGGCAATTTTAGTTAGGTCATGCGGCTCTGAATTCTTTGAACTTTTCCGTTTAAGTGCTAGTTAATTATTCGGAACCGAGATATTTCCTTGAAACTGGTCAACACAAACGCGGTCGTTAGGACCAAATTAAAATGACTCGCTAATTTGATTCCGTGAAACGAAAACATTGTATTTTTGTAGTTCCATGAAAGATATCCTTTCAACTGGATTGGAGTGCCTTTAAAAGCAATTCCCAATATATTTTTTTAATTTAAGTGCTTCGCTCGTTTCCTTGGAGCAGTCGCCACAGCTCCTTATCTTCTGCTTTCCATTTTTCTTTTGTTAAAAACAAAACCTCGCAACCCTCTTCCACAAAACTTCGTGAAGGTCTTCCCATTCCTCGTTTTCTTTCAATTTTACCTTCTAGTATAGTTCTAAAGAAATCGTCCTGACGTATCAAGTGGCCAAACATATTTCTTCTCCTACCAATAACCCATACTAATATTACAAAAAATAAGAAAGTATAACCAATTTTAGTATAAAAATATCGTCTTGGAGAAAGACGAGTACCTTTTGTCTCAAAAAGTACTTCTGTGATGTGCGAGGGAAACTGCGAGCTAAAGCTAGTAATGTATGGGGAATTTGGCTTGCAAACTAGCTACCATGTCATCACCATAGTAAAAAAGATATTTTATTCATTAGGTATACCTATCATTTTACAATCGCCCCTGACTTTTTTAAGAAATTAAAGAGTCTTGTAACCTTACCAGATCCGTTTCTATGTACCTACATTGTACCACCTCTTCAGCATCAAAACCCAGACCCTAACATGCTATCACTACCACTAATGTACTCCTCACATAAGTTACGTCTATACTGAGTATACAAGATAATGAAAAATACGTTTTAAAAAAATACTCAAATGTACTTAAGCGATTGACACTTATATATGCCTGATTAGACAAGTGAGACTCTTGCGCTAGACGTTCTAGATTTCCAGGTCAAGCAAAATGTTATTGGGTTTTTCTATGAAATTCTTAGTAGCATTTGTGCCCGATTAATGGCACCTAAACATACCGGGTGCCGATACACTCGCACAAGACTCGCACAAGACTCGCACACAAAGAATAAGTACTACCACCTCAAACAGTTAAGCCCCTACGACCTAGACGCCATCATCACCAACAAAACAGCCACTGATACATTCATGACACATCTCACACACATAGTACAAACACTCAAGAAATTCAACAACACTTAACACACACAAACTCAAAATCAACTCATTACCTCAAAGATAACACCGAAACAATTAAAGCATACAGTAAAAATTATTATGTTTTAATTCATTATTATAGTTAAAACCCATGTATCAAATAGCAAGGGATGAGTACAAAATTGCAATAAACTCCCTCTCGGAGCGGTTTTACCCCTGAGAGGTAATATAAAAAAAGCATATCAGGTACTGTGCATTAGCACTCAGGTCTGCTAAACCCTTCGGGGCATAGGTACAGATGTGACGTTCAAAGGCGATCGAATATTTTAGTGTTAGTGTTTGAATTTTGAAAATATGAATCCAATAGATTTTCAAAGTTTTCAATAAATCTTTCGATAAGGAAATAATTATCATATAACTACTTTTGGGGGAGGGACTGTTTTTTCCCCTCTAGAGAATAGGTCCAAGAACCAATAATTATAAAGAATATGATGTGTACTGATCAGATTTTTAATTACTTAAAATGCTACCATTAAAAGTCACAAGTGGCCTGGACTGGACTTGCCATAATAGTCTTGTATAAGCTGACCTCTACGTGTACTAACAGCCTACAAAATGCCAGGTCAACTTATACTGGACATTATGAAACATTGATTGAGCAGTGATAGCCTAGTGGTATGACCATTGGACTGCCAAGTCAAAGGTCTCGAGTTCGAACCTAAGGCACGCACCTCTGACCTTTCGAAGTCATGTGCGTATTAAATAGTTAATTATCACGCGCTTAAACGGTGAAGGAAAACATCGTGAGGAAACCTGCATGCCTGAGAGATTTTCTCGATGGCGTGTGAAGTCTGCCAACCCGCACTAGGCCAGCGTGGTGGACTATAGCCTAATCCCTCTCATTCTGAGAGGAGACCCGTGCCCAGCAGTGGGACAGTATAATGGGTTGATTATATATATATATATGAAACATTCTGTAGCCGTTTATCATTTTAGCCCTGATTTCACCTGACTTTCTATATTATAGATAAAGTTCATAATAAATAAAAGAAAAACACAAGAAGTAATTACAACAAGACATTTATAAGAGACAGTAAAAAAACACGAGGGTTACGAAGAAGACTACAGTGAAGGTGATAGGGAAACAGGTCTCGAGGAAGTTGCTGGCGCGGCTGAAGATGGAGGGGCGCCGGCCTCGTCTGTCTGGGTCCATGTTGATGCCTGGTAAATCGATTAACTAGCAGCACCCGCCTGGAATAAATGATACATTAGTATTTAAGTATTACATACTATCACACCTGTAGTGGTTTTCCCTGCAGGGTTAGGCAACGGCCTACTAATGTACACCCACAGTTCGTCGGTATGTTTAGGTCCCATGTAATAGGGGGCGATCCTATTGCCATTAACCAGGGACAAATCTCAAACTCTGAGCCGCTACATAGAATTTCATAGAAGAGTCTCATAACACTTTGCTAGATCCCACCCAGGATATCTAACGTAACAGTCGCGCTTGGGACCACTAGACTAACGAGGTAGTACTTATTTTAAATGAGATTTATAGAATACACTACAGTAGTAATAAGAATACAGTTATTTACGTGTTTCAATCTGGTTTTTAACATTTTCAATTTGTTGGTTTCACGTTATCAAACATATACGGTTCATAGACTGTATTATTATCCACCAGAAAGTATACAGACTTAATAGAAAACCTGGATTAAAGGTAGGAGAGAAGAGGAGTGATATGGCATAGTGGAATCGAATAATTCCACTCACAATTGGAGCTGCCGGACTGGGGAAGTACCTCCACCTTGCAGAAAATCGTAGCCACATAACATAGCTCCGTGTTATGTTGGGTTCCTAACGCTGCGCAAGGTCGCCAGAGCTCCGCGAGGAAACGTTGTGTTGGCAGTGTGGGGGACCGGTGGTGTTTTGTTACCGCCGCTATAATGAATGGCAGCATGTCTCCTATGCTGCCAGCCCAGCAACGCGCGAGTGATACTCCTGGTGTTGCAAGCGTCCCTAGGCTACGGTAACCGCGTACCATCAGGCGGGCCGAATGCTTGCTTGCCACCTTAGTAGTATAAAAAAAGGTAGACGTATACCTTTAGAGGAGCAGTCGTTACAGCCCTTTTCCTTGCAAGCGCAGTTGGCAGCACACGCACCACTCTTGCAGGAGTCTACAAATCATTATCAAAAGAAATTAAATTAGAAAGTAAAATAAAACAAATACATACGAGTACATACATCGCAGAGTTACGCGAATGTTCGGCAAATTTACTTTCAATAATAAGCAAAATGAGAAAGTTAGTATGACTTTTCTTGTCAGTTATAAGATGCATACGGGTTGCCTTATACACTCCAGCTACACTAGTAGGATCACTAGTCTTATATGCCCAGTTATGTCATTGCCCTTCAAACCGAATAACAATAATATCTGCACATTATTGTTTAGCACCAGAATATTTGGTAATACAGTGGTACCGCAGACCAACTCCAATAGTGGAGTCTTAGTATCTTACTCTACTTAAGTCTAATAAGTTGGAGATGATACCAAGTTGTAAGTGGTCGTGCAGCGCCGAAGCACCATCCTATTGGAAATAGTGGAAGAAACTAACGGTTTAATAGATTTGAATCCAGTTTATAAAGTGTTAACCGACCTTCGTTCAAGGAAATATTGATAAATATATTCTTGTTAGTTACTTTACATAAAGTATTTTTTTTTTTACAGAAACTATTAAGAATTACTTTAGATCAAGAAAATCTGAAACTACTCTAATCAACGAAGGTTGAAGAGAAAAGCTCTTGCCAAGAACTCTTAAAAAGACACTTTTATTTAGACTTTCATTTCACTTAACACTACATTGTCTAGAGCAGTAATACCAAAGGGGTCTATATCGACCCTCAGGGGTCGATGACGACCTGCAAAGGGTCCATGTCAGCGGTGTGGTATAGTGAATATGCAAAAAGAGCTTGTAAATAAAAATTAGGTAAGCACTCAAAACGGAAAAAATAGCAAGAGGTCGACAAGACAAAATATTTGGGGACCTATGGTCTAGCTAGAGGGTCAGTTGCAATTCCCGTTTGCGATAAAATTTGAGTTAAACGAAGGAATGTGGTGATAAGCAAGTTTTATTTCTTAGGCTTAGGCACTGTTTAGCTACTAATTGAGTAACAGAAAATCTGATATTTGTTATTTGTGAGAACACGTTAAAGTTTCAGAGCATCATTTCCTTAGAATACCATAGGAACATAATTTAGAAAAATATTTCTGGTCTCTTACCTTTGCACGGTTCACAAGGAGAAGGCATGATGATCACTGTTGATGCAGTTTTACACAAAACTATGCACTATCCAAGAAACAGCCATGTTTTATACCGCACAGCCATCGCAAAAACTGACGCTATCTGGAGCAAGGCTGATGAAAAACTTATAGCTATTATAATACTAAAATTGATCAATATTATAGGAGAATGTGACTAAAGATAAAAAGAAATAAAAAAATCGAATTCACCAGTAAAAGTACAGGTATATTTAGAAATTATAAAAGAAGAAATCAAATCAGTGACTGAAACATTAAAAGACGTACCAAAAATATTACTACATACAGGTTATTTAACTCTGTAATGGCATTTCAAAATTAGTTTTTTCTAAATCAATTTGGATCGAATACAAAATATACCAAACTTGAAGACAATTAAAATAAAAACCAAGAATAGTTTTCTGAACAATTTTTTTGTACACTTTTTCATTCATTTTATTTGTAATATCCTTGTTTTTCTTGATTTACAAATAGTTAACACATGAGTAAATCAAGCTAAATGAGTGAGTCTTCCCATTACGAATGATCAAAATCTTTCATCAATTTTTCAAGAAAAATCTTTTAGTTATCTTTCGTAATATCATCAACAAGGGAATCTTTTTCTAGGGATTTCAGCCCGTAAAAGGTTTTATCGTAAGTCTATATTATCGATATGACTAATCACAATCATTCGGCATCGACTATACATAATATAAATCGGTAAGATAAAAGAAAGGTTGGAGCAGGTACTCTGCTAATGAAGCAACTACAAACTTTACTTACGGAAAACGATCTAGAACGTTTCTAGATCGTTTTCTGTTTTTCAAACTAGTCTTTAAGAGCACGTTTTTTCTTCGGTGAATTTAATCATTGAAAAAATAGTAAGGAAAACTTCCACAGCCCATCAGTTTGCGGGTTCCGCACGAACACACCAGCTGAACATCGAGGAAGCTCCGCCAAGGCTCTTCCTTCTACCCAATCAACCTTGGTACTGTAATGCTCACCTATATTTAGGAGATTTAAATAATTTTTATATCATTCACACATAGGAAGCAGCAGATAGCAGTTATGGCGACCATCACCCAAACTGTGCAAGGTATTATAATTATTTTATGATGAAATCACCGTTAACTTTTTTTTTTAATGAATTATTTGTGAATTCGGACTTGTGATATGGTGACAAGCGTGAACATCGATGCAGGGATAAAGGAAGACCAAAGAAAATATGGATTGTGTGAAATAGGGCTGATGTGATGGAAAAGGGAGTGAATGCTGAGATGACGGCTGACAGAGATGAATGGAAAAAGGACAATGATGCTGCGCCGATCCCAATAAATCAGGACTCAGGGGAGGAGGATGATTATGATGATGAGGATTTTAAATCGATTTATCTAAACATTCATGATGTTATTTAAAGCGCCGTTGAATGTTTCATACGCAAAAATGTTCAAATACAAAAGAACAATATCCGGATATTTGTAGGCGTTTCGTTTTTAACATATTTTTTTTAATTTTGAATACTGTTTTATTTGTAAAACCATTTTTATAATTGTACAGCTCTGACAATAAAAGCAGTCTCATGTGATCTTAGTCTAGATTGGAATCCGTCTACAAAATAGTTGTAAAAAAGATAAGAGGATGGAGAGCTCTAGCTATAAAAATCGATTAACTTATTCTAAACTTATTCTATTCAGTACAAGAATTTTTAGATGATAAGTTAATATAATAAAATATGTAAATTTGATGATAAGTTTTATTAATTTTGGACGATGGGTTTTATTATTAAAAAATAAATAAAAAAATATGTAAATTTGCATACCAATTAAGGTAGAATGTACAAGGGACCTTAAAACTTTGTAACACCTAATAATTTGTACCTACACTCTTTGCAAATAAATAAATCTATTCTATTCTATCTATTCTATTCTATTCTATTCTATTCTATTCTATTCTAAAAATATTATATCATTCATTTTTTTTCAGAATTCTTGCCGAAATTCCAAATCAAACAAATCCTGTCTCCAAAGACCAAACAAAATTTGCCTCCGAAAACTAACCAGGAACCTGCACAAGCATTGGGCTGCCCACCCGATTGCCCATGCAAGACCAAGAAAGAAGCTTCATATACAAAGCCCATGCAACTGTTGTTAAACGCCATAGGTATTATTGTAGCCCTTATAGCTACGTACATGATTGTTACCACAGACTCCAACATCTACCTCATCTTCTGGGTGTGCTACTCTGTCTTAAGACGGTTGTCTAAATCTAAATCCCACGCTAAGTCTGAATAATTGTTTTTTATTTATTGTTGTGTTCACCGCACTGTATTTATTTCTAGGTTAACTATTTATTTGTTTATTGATTCGAAACCACTGAGCATGCAAAGTATTCAATAAATTGTTTTTTGTTTAGGTTTGTTCGTTATTTTCTGATGTCATTGTGTTTTCATTATGTTTGATAATAACGTTGTAACGTCTTTGCTTATTATACTGGGGCAAAGTTACGGTCTGTTAATTTATATTAATCATTGATTAGTATTCTTTATATCTTTCTTGATTTAAAATCAACTGTTAGTCCGTTATCTTAACTGTTTGCTTGTGAATTCTTTTTAGCTTTTAATCTTCATCTTTGTCAAAGTACTAAACAGGAGAGTCTAGTGTCTCTGAGACTCCTTAGTCATTGCATCCTACATCTAGATCTTTATTGTGGCAACTCAAACCGCCGTTTACTTCTTTGTATTTAATTTTAACATTATGATTTTGATAAGTCAAAGGTGCGTCATATCATTAGGTTAACACTGCTTTAAAACTAAAATTGTAAAGTATGGCTGAAATATTGGAAAATAATTTTAATTGCTATGTAATTAATCTGGTTTTCAATATTGGAAAATAGTATGAGAAGAGAATTAGACTTGGTAACAGAAAAATGGACTTATACTACGAAACGAGAGAGACATTTTCTTTTTTATTAAAATACTGTAAAGGCACGATTTTATGACTCACATAGAATTTCTACTACATCATTAGGGTCCTCCGCCATCGTATGTTTGTGCCCATTCTTGATTTTTTGCCACAATTAGTCCCGCCAGCCAAGTTCACTGATCCGAAATTAACACTCAACGTTATTTTTTATGCGACAAATAGGACTTTGGCGCAAATTCGAGATTGTAGATTATATACAAACTTTTTGCTGGAGTCTTGGAGTAATATTTTATTTTTTTACTGGCTATTGTTTGTGATTACAGTATTTCGGATTTGGCATTGAAACGTTCTGTCGAAGGCATTGAGTTTTGATAGTACACAAAGGTAACTTATTGTGGATCTGGTTTTGAAGAATAGATTCTGACTATTAGTATTTAGAGGAGTATTTCGGGCAAAGTAAGGGTATAAAAATATTGTCTAGGATAAATAAATACTTAATTTAGTATAAATAAACTCTTTTCTAAGAGCTGTTTACACGAAATGAGGTGTAATACGATCAGCACTATGACGTGTTCCATTTTTAAATCAAATCCAGAGTGCACATGTCCGTCTCTGTGATATTTGAGTGGTCTGAATTAATAAATATCATACGGAGGGACCCTCCGCACATTGTGAAGCGACGCGTGACTGGATCCATGACTTGCTGCAGACATACCTACGTATATTGTATGCATAGTGCAGATACATGCATTTGTATCAATTCAATACGTTACTGGACTCGGACCAAAATAAAGACACGCACATAAAACATTGAAGCATATTCTTTGCTACAGATAATAATATACTGGTCTTGCGTTACGTACAAGCGATTACATCATTCCAGCCTGTTGGTGAAGTCAAAAATAAATTATAAAGTTTAATATAATACCTATCTACCATCACGCCTGCATCCCCACAGTTCGCCAGTATGTTTAGGTCCCAGGTAATAGGGGGCGAGCCTATTGCCATTAACCGGACACGGAATCGATCTCAAGACCTCTAGCGTAGCAGGCGCGCTTGGAACTACTAGACTAATGAGGGATAATTACAAACCCATGAAAATCCCATGAGACTACCGTATCTGTTCCTAATTTAAAATTATAATGTTGTAGGTATAGAAAAGTTACTAGGTGTGTGTTTCGTAGAAATGCAGTCCCCGAAAATGCAGTAAATCATAAGTTATTAATGAATTCGGCTATAGTTGGATACTCGAGTTAGACAGATATTGGTCTGTCGATATTATTTCATTACCTACCGGAAACACGGCCATCTTTTTTGTGACCAAGTATTGATATCATGATACTTACTGTCGCTAAAAAAAAGTAGTTCGTGATCGTCGTGGAAATTACCAGTTTATATCAAGAAAAAAACGTAAAGGTATAATTTGAAATGGAGCGGTGATGAAACTTGTATTTACTGACTTGCAAAAAGTATAGGAGCTCAATGACTGGTACCTTTTTAAAAATAGAACAAAATTAATACAATAAAGACATACGATAAATTGAATTTATGATAATTAAAAATTTTATTTTAAAAAATAGAACAAAAAATATTTATACTATGAAAGACATACGACAAATTAAATTTAAATAATAATTAAAAACTCTTTTGAAGAAAACTACTACTACAGGAAAATTTAAAAAAAATATGAAACCTGACATACCATCACGTCTAAATTCCCCAAAAGGTTAGGCGTACTATTGTACACCCACAGTTCACGGGTATGTTAAGGTCCCATGTAATAGGGGGCGAGACTACTGCCAGTAACCGGGCACAAATCCCATATTCCGAGCTACTACTGAGAATTTAAAAACCCAATAACACTTTGCTCGACTTGGGAATCTAACCCGGGACGTCTAGCGTAGCAGTTGCGCTCAGGACCACTAAGCTAACAAGGCAAATAAACGCTAAAGCTACTAAAACTCGACTAAGTACGAAAAAACAAATGGAAAATCATGAAATATGATATTCTGTTAATTCTCTAAAAGACTATTTACTGAATTCGAAATCTGTCAACCCACACAATGCCAGCGTAGTTGATGACAGCCTGTCATTATGAGAAGAGGTCCGCACCCAGCATTAGGACAGTAAATGAGTTGATGATGCAAAATCTTGACTAAGTACAGTCAACAGCACAACAAGTTACCAAATCAAATGTCCCCAATGGATATTAAACTCTATTATTTGGAATTTAAATTAAAAATCGATTGAAGAAATTTGTCAGTTTAACGTAATAATTCGTATCGGATAACATGATGTGCTTTTGACCGTACCTATGATTTAGTTTGAAAACATTATTCATACATTGTATCTAAGTACGCATTATATAATCCATAACAATAGCACATTAGATAATCTGTGTGAAACTATAGCTTCTACCTCAATAATTAGCGACTGGCGCGTAATGAGCGCTTGCGCATATTGTCACCACGTTTTCTTCCTAGCTTTCTATAGGAAAATATTCTACGTTGACAATAAGGTCGTGTGTTTTATTGTTATCATTAACTTGTTCATTCAAATTATTGTACAATTTACTTTATTTCTTTACTTACCTTATCATCTTTCGCATAATCCTTCACTTTCTTTCTATCTATATCATTATTTCTTGTTATAGCATTGAAATGTATCTTAGTTATGGCATTTCAGTTGTTACAGTCACTTTGAAAGGAAATAGAGAAGCTATTATTAAGATTAACCATTCCTTTAGTTATCCTACAAAATGAGGTAACAAACCAATTAATTATAAAATCACATAAAAACTAAACGCATTTCCAAACTCAAGCCGTCTTTTATTAGTAACTGCCAAATTTATTTATTAACTAATATAAAAGTCTGAAAGTGGTTAAAATTAGTACAGCAACAAAACAAGAACATAGCATTGCAAAATAAACCATTAGAAGTTTGATACTTGGCTATAAAGCGGAGTGAATCACGGCTGCGTACGCGCAGGTCGACGACATCGGTAGACTTCGTGTCGTTCCGCTAAAACCGCAGATCGTTGTTTATAACTTTATAAATGTTGATTTCTATCTGATTCTTAGATACTTTGTATAAGAATGCGTTACTGAGAAGTAAGTTTTTCATGTTTAAGTACGTACCTATTTCTCATCTACCTATTGGATTTGGCGGAAATACATTATACAAAAAGACTCCAATCCTAAACTATACAAACCCAAGTGCCTACTCATCCTAACAATGATCCTCTTAAAAAAGAACTTGATATCAAATGAAATAGGAAAATGATAAGTATGGAATAATAATTATTCAAATTGATTGAGAAACTTTAAAGATAGTTACGATCTAGCTTCAGTAAAAAAAGTTTTTAAAAACTTTATTTTGCTAATAGTTCTTCCAGACAAAATCAACAAATACTTTACTAACTTGATTTGTGGAATATTCTTATTAAAATCAACTCAAATTCTAAATCCGACCTGTGAAATAAAAACGAGGATTTCTTGCAATGTTTTGAATGCGTTCGTCGATATTAAATGAAAACAAATAAACTTATAATGACCCGCAAATTCGCTCAACTAACGACCAAACCAGTTTTTAATGTACCTTTGCATCCAGCATCCAGATCAGGATTTGGTAAAAAACGAACATAATTACCATTACTAAACGCGAAAGCAATTTTAGCCTTAACTTTGCAGTCAAGTAATGATACAAAAACTGCATTGGTTATTTCTAAGCTTCGTTTTCGCTTCTCACGGGAAAAATGTGAGCTTTAATTTATTCTTGCAATTATCCTGGTATAGAAAAATGTTTCATTCTGTTTTTACAGAACATTGCTAATTTACACAGAGCAGCTGGTGTGAGCAGGTACCTAGAAAGAATAAAACTGCAATACAAAATCTATGCAACTTGAAACCTGATCAGTAAATAATTGAGTTAAACAAGGTTGTTAAAGTTGTCATGAAAAACACTTAATCCAAATTTTTCATGATATCTTTTTTATAGCTACTATACCTATTTAGGCATAGTTGGCACCTAAGCACACCAAGGCTTCTTTACTTCTGAAGAGACTTCTACCAAAAATACACAAATAGATATCCATAATCATAATCATATCACTGGATGTCACTAGGACGCGTATTCACATTTTAGCAAAGTTGACGGATTGCCTGCATTGCCAAAGGAAAGATTAGTTGACAAAGTGTTCACTGCGCCTAATTATGAACGTCACAATCTTTAAATTAAATAATTGAGAATTTTATAAAAGGGATAAAACCTAAAAACCTAGTCTAGGAAATGTAAAAAAAATATCATGATACATTAATATTGTGTTTTTGACACAGTGTGTGTATGATACACACTTACTAGTTGCTACTACCGTTTGCAAATTATGCGCTTGTGCATTTAAAAGCTTAGATATTTAATCTATTCTGTGGCTTAGTAATCAACAATGCGTGGTGCGTATTATAAGCATTCCCCCAATCCCCTTTTAAAAAGCCGGCAACGCTCTTGTGACTCCTCTGGTGTTGCGGGTGTCCATGGGCGGCGGTAATCGCTTACCATCAGGGGATCTGTCTGATCGTTTGCCCCCCTAAAAAAATTCGAATTGAACTTCTGCACACCTTCTCTAGCACGATTTTTCCATAAGGGTAGGTAAAAATAACGGAATCATCATTATCATCATCAGCTTAAAGCAGTCCACTGCTGGACGTAGGCCTCCCCCAATGTGCGCCATTTCACCCTGTCCTCGGCTTGTCGCATCCAGCTTCCGCCAGCGCCCTTTCGCAAACTTCTTTTATTTCATCCACGTTTATTACATACATCTAAATTATCGTATATCCTCCAGAAAGGTCTAGTGCAGTGCATAGCACTGACTGACTGGTCTTCTGGAAGACCTCAGCAAAAGATCGATGTGTTGGTTGGACTACTGTTGAACCAAAATATTATACTACTACCTACCTTATTAGTAATATGATATACTTAACAGGTTGCCGGGTCCGGCGGAGCTTGAATTTGGCACAAAAACGTATCTAATACCGAAGTAAATCGTAATCCAGACAATATTCTATCAAATTAAGTTATTAATCGGATTTGGATACCGTCTAGGTTCCTACGATACTATTTTGTCTGCTACTACTTCACTGGAAATAAAAAACCGGAAAATCGTTCCAACCTTGGTAAAGTCATCAAAAATTGTATTGACGAAATGGTAGAGTAGGAAACCTAGATTAACGGTATCAGAATCCGAATAATAACAGAATCTAATTAAAATGTGTTTAAATTACGATTTATTTCGGTATTACGTTTGTAAGAGAAATTCGGTCCGCCGGACTCTTAATAGGTTGCCAGTAATTTCTCTAGTTTGTTAATTCAATGACATTAAGTTGTTATAGAGGTGATCTTGCTACATATTATAGATTTAGTGTTGGTGTCGGAGGGAAACCGGTCCCGTCGCCCGCCGTACCGACTTGTTTTTGTTTACTGCCCTCCGATCATTTATTGTAGGTACCTATAGGTACCTGCTCGCCGCACGCTATTTTAACTTACTATCTTATTATAGTTAAGGAGGTAGGGTGGACTTTTGTTTTAAAATCAAATTAATTTTTAATTCCTTTTTCGTGACAAGCTTATGTATTTAAAAGGCTCTATTAATGTGGGTATATGTATATGTAGATTCGTACTGCATATTTGGGACAACTTTATGAATATTCAAGATAATATTTTGTTGACTTTAAGAAATTCAATATCACACAGAAATTGTTAGTACTTTCTTAGTAGTGCCTAATTTTTTCCAATCCAATAATACAGAATATCCATTATTTATGCAAACAGTTCATATTTTAATTGCGAAAGTAAATGCTACAACGATGAATCGACAACATATTAGGTACTGTAAGTAATGGTAATTACAGAATCCACTATCTCTAAGCTCCACAGTTTCAAAGGCAATCAATCTAAAAAGCAAATTGCATCTCGTATATCAAATGATCAATACAGTCTGGGAGATAATGTTGTGAATCAGTCTGTTGTCTCTTGGGCTATCGCAAGTGGCGTTGCGTTGCGATCCCCCCTCGATGGCTCTCAGTTATTGACCCGACGAGCTCTCGCGGCCGGTAGACGCCTGTCTCGCCACTGCGCGCGCACCCTGCCCATACCAAGACCAGGCTGGCTCAGTCTAGCCTAGTCTAGCTCCACGATGCCTGCGCCCTGTGACTCTTGTAAAGGTAAGATTTATTCAGTAAGTAATTTTATGTTTTAAGATTTTTTTTATGTTCTTTTTGTTGCATTTTTAGTCCACGTGCTTTGCCGCTCGCTTTGTTGTTGTTTTGCCGGCTCGGGCCCAAATTGCCGACTGTCTTGCAAATGACGCAGTTAATCACATTTAGTGGGTTCTTATTGGATGTAATTTATGTAGGGCTTATTGTTTTATCTTTGGCGAAGGGAAATGTAGGGAGAGCAAATTGAAGGACTTTTAAGGGGAAGTGTCATTACACCGCCCTTAAAAGTCCTTCAATTTGACCTATTTAATAACTACCTCAAATTTACTCCTAGATAGTTAATTAAATCCTTTATATGTAACTGTACCCCGCGATGCTTATGTTTTATTTTGATATCCTTGAAATAATCTGTCGGAAAAAATATTTAATAAATTAGGTAGGTACCTACTTTCTGGAGAAAAAGTAGGTACCTAATGCGATATTTTGTGAATCATGTGATATCAATATTTTTTTTTATTTTACACTAAATACAATAACAAATATAAATAAATTATTTATGTTACTTGTTATCTGCATCGTAAATTGTCAATAATTTATACTTAGTACCTAAGTTACGTTGATAAATTACCTACGCAGTTACTTTCGAATACCTATTCGATATTTATCGCGAGCTTTTACATTAGGTACCTACTACCATAGGTACTACATTCATTTTGAATACATAAATATATATGAGTTTGCACTGATTCGAAGATCTCGAACAGAGAAAATTGACCTGTGTATGTATGTATATTTTGAGACCAGAGAAATATGTAGAAAAAAAGGTATTTTGATATTTTGGCTACCTACCTATGTAATAGGTATTTTTGCTGGAAAATTTCCTTAGCCTTCCTATGTGGAAAACTTACCGTACCTACCTAATACACGAGTTATATTCACAGGTTTTATTTCAATATGTCTAATTTACACATAGGTACCTAGATAGGTGGGTCTCAGAACATGTACCTAATTAATTATAGTTTGGTTTTTCTTGGATACGACAGGCTCTCAGCTAGGCTATTTTAATTAGATTCGCTATAAAGATTTATCTAGCAGCCCGGTTCAGAAAGTTCATTCAATTGTAGAGCGTTCCCACGACTGGTGAGCTACCTATCTTTAGATTCGCTCATAGAGTTGAATGTGCTTAACTGGCATTCATATTGCTTTGTTTGAATTTAGAATACACACTTTTTATTGAATAACGAATATTTACTAAATGTAGGTAGGTACATGAGCTAAAAAAAATACTTAAAATTTCATAGCACACAGCTAAAATCGTTTTTTTAAGAAAGCTTTGGACCGCTATAGGTTTTTCTCCTGTATCGTGAGTGCACACAAACGCTCGGAACAAATACCTGTAGATCATACAAATATTTGCTCCGTGTGAGGATCGAATCCACAACACGTCGCGCAGAAGCCAATTACTCAGACGCTACGCCAAACGTATCGTCAAGTTGGTAATTTATATCAAAATAGAGTAAATACCCAATGTTTTAGTGCATTATTTGGCCCCTTTCTTAATATTTATATTTTTCCGTTGATTTAAAATGTTTAAAGGCTTTTGATATATCGTTAAAACTATTGTTCGGTCACTCAGTTTTCGGGCATTGCCATTTGAACGATCAAGATTTCATGCATTCGGGCCTTTGAAGCATCGGTAAATTAAGTCTTCGGCTAGATGTACCCCCATTTAAGCTAGTTATTTCGTGTTCTGTTCTTCGTCATTAGGTGTCGAGTAAGGAATCGGTTGATATTTAGAACTAATAACACCTACATCTCTGCCTAATCTTTCGGGGAATATAGGTGATGGACGCCCATGGAGATGGCAACCCTAGAGGAGATGCTGATGCGTTGCCGAACTTTAATAGCCCCTGCGGACTGCAGACTGCTAGAGCCGCAGCAACCGAGGGTGAACTGGCTCTCACGCATTTGGTGGCCTTTTTAGCCATGCTGTGCAAAAACAACCATTCTAAGAGATACTAAAATATCTGGATACGAGATCCAGCGACACACTGCATAGGCAAAGTATGTGTTATGTTGGTATTGATATCGTACCTGAATTCAAGATGTAATTGCAGATACGTGCGGCGGCGGGGCGGCGGCGTGCGGTGCCAACTGCACCTGCGGCCCCAGCTGCGCGTGCGGCGATGGCAAACCCTCAGGTCAGTATTGCGTATTACTCCTTTATTACCACAAGCCAAGAAACGTCTGCGGAAAATAAAATAATACACTGTGCTGTGCGTTTTGAGTAGTCATCCCCTTAATTTAATTGGAAGACGCTGTTCCAAAAATATTTTGTTCATTAATTTCTACACATCTAACTGTCGTCCTTAAGCTTAAATTGGGGATCCATAAGGAAAAAAAAAAAAGTTAAAGGCATTTTAATCTAATATTAATAAATAAATATTACCTATCTTGAAAATTCGAAGAGATAATCAAATTCTGGTAATTTGAAGAGATAATCAAATTCTGGTAAAATAGATCTATAGGGATTCCTTTTTCTGATGCGGGCCTCAAAATGTCTGAATTTGTCTGATGTCGGATAACAGCATTTTAGCTTCAGGACTTTCCTATATATTACTATACTCTTTGTTCAGGACGCCAGTAAATAATAAATAATAATAATAAAAGTGTTAATTTTTGTTTATATTTTCATTCAAAAATTAATAGCCACCGCAAAGTGACGCCGCAAAGCGACACTGACGTCTGCCGCAGATTTTCGTTATATAGGTACGCCACTGACGGTATTCTTGATCGACGTTAGCGACCGATGTCAGTGTAGGAGAAAATCAAGCCTTACTGAGGCCAAATCAAGACTTAACTTTTTGCTCTGCATCGTATAATATTATGGGTACTTGCCTACTCTAAAAAACAGGTTATAGGTAGGTACTTTCTTTAGTTTCCGAGGTTATCGTAAAAGGCAACTGAGTAATTATATGCTATCACACAAGATTTTCCTTCATGACGAATAAGTAAGTACCTACTCACTTGTTGTCTGTATAATCGATAAATTAATTTGAGCGTGTTCATGTCCGTCACAAAATATACTCAAGGTGTTAAAGTTTAGAATTGAATGACTCCGTATCAATAACGATGTTTTATCACCAGTCAAACCCCGTGTGTGGACGGGTTAGAATACTGTTCCTCACTGCCTTTCAGATAAGCACCCCGTAAGAGACGTGAAAATATCTGACTTGCTCGTTGGTAGGACCTCTTGGGGTTTGACTGGCTGGCAACCACCCTTACGTCGGAGCCTGTAGTAAAGCACCTTGGTGTGTGTTTCGACATTTGCACGTAAGAGCCAGTTCCCCTCGGTTGCAGCAGCTCTGGCAGTCTGTAGTCCGTGGGAGCTCTTATGGGTCGGCAACTCATCAGCGACTCCTTTGGTGTTACAGGTGTCCATGGGCGACGTTGACTTCTTACCTTACCAGGTGGCTCGTCAGCTCGTTTGCCGACTTAATCAATAAAAAAAAAACTATTTAAGCTTAAAAAATATACTTACTTGTAATTTCTAGAAGTAGGTACTTTTCTATGTTCATAAAGCCACAATAAATAAGATTATTTTATGGCTAGAATAACATGAATCTTCTTTGCACTACTTATAATTTTAATAAAAAATGTGGGTAGTTGGACACTAAGCAAAAATTATGGGAGTATGTCATGTACAATAACAAATCAAATGTATTCTTGAAACAAAAACATCGTCATAACTATCTTTTTGTGATTTTTTTTGCATTTTCCATGCTAAAATTATTAAGTTATTTAATAGTAAAGGAAAAAATTCAATCGCGGGCAGGATTCGAACCTGCGTCTTCTGGTTTGATATACCAGACGCTCTGACTGACTGTAAATTAAGTCGTGTCGGTTGAGAGGTAAGGTAACTTGCCTCTCATAGATGTCACCAAACGTCACCTTATGACGTAAATTCAGAATGTGAAGGCAAAATTTCAATCATGCGGGTAGGGTTCGCGGTGGCTTAGAGGTCAGAGCGTCTGGTATATCAAACCAGAAGACGCAAGTTCGAATCCTGCCCGCGATTGAATTTTTTCCTTTACTATTAAATAATCGTCATAACTGTTGGTTAATTTGACGAATTAATGATCTATGGATAGGTATGCAATTTTTTTTACAAAATTAATCTATTTAGTTTTTTTTTCTCTACAGGTGGCAAGCCATGCTGCCAAGGAGGCGGCAAAAAGTAAATCTTCATAAGTACTTATAAAAAACTATCCTTTCCCAAATGATGCTCTATTTTAAAACTATATAATCCTTATTATATTATATCGTAGAATAAATAGAAGTGTAACGCATAATAAAAGTATGATGTAGTTCTCTTATTATATATTTTAATTAATAATTTTAACGATCGAGGAAAAATGTTGTGTCGTCATGAAATAAAATTAGTATACCTAAGTAATTCTAGTATTACAATGATATAGCTTATATCTATAGGTTAGATTATATTCGTCTTTGCTTATGTATTACTAAGTGTAGTTAATAATTATTGTCACATTCAGTGTTTAGCTTCGTCTCATTAAAGGGTTTAATCCTTAGTACTCGTAATACTCATTAATTTAAGAACAGATGTGGGCACGCACACACACGTCTTAATTTGTGTAGCGTATTTGGTAAATAAGTAAGTAAATATTGGTGTTTTATTTAAATTCCCTTGATATATGTAACAATATATAGATTTATCGCATGATTTTGGTTTTATTTTATGAAAAGATGATCCTCGTTAGAAATATCCCCTGTATCGAGTACACCATCAATCGTCTCTTAGATTTCGCCTCCTCTAATAAAATGTACACTCATTTTACCAGCACAATTTGGTTTTTTATATGCCTCGCTAATATTATGTTCCGAAAAAGGCAAGTCTACTAAATAAACACACACTAATACTATATATAGACGAATATACAGGTCAATCTAAATACCAGGTCCCGAAATAAAAAACGAAGTTTCATTAAAACATATTTTTATTTCATACGACAATATGTATATGAATACATTTATTATATCATGGAAGCAATGAATGGGACATGTTTCAAGATTATAATTCACACTTATTTCTATTTGTATCCTAAATAATTAGGAATCTTTCTTAATAGTACAGTTGCATACAAGAGCAATATAAAATATCTAGACATCACATATCGATGCAAAATTATATTATCATAAGAAAAACTTAAAATAGAAAATGGGTTCTCATCATTCGAATATCAGTCTCACATCAACAACCATATTTCTCGACTAATACCAGATTGCAAAAGTGGGTAATGTTCACGGAAATTGATTGTTGATGTTGCTATTTAAAATAATCATACACACTCGTAGAAAAATGTAAGTAGAATTACCATAAAAATTAACAAAATACAGGCAACACTGGTTGCGGTAAGCAAAATTATTTTCTTTATAAAAAGCGTAATACACTACAACTACAAAGTTTGTACAAATAACAGCTTTGATTCTCGCTACTTTGTAAACTTGTATATGTAAATCTTTTAATTATAATTTTATAACTATGCTTCACAAAATAGTTGTTAGGTTTCTCCTTCGGTACATAACATGTACCTATAATAAAATAAGTATACGATAAACATTTGCGATATATTTATTAAACTCTCTTCAACCGTCAGATTAAATATAGACCTCATTAAACAATGTACCTATCTTCTTTATTCAGTAGTGACGATTCTGTTGCACACTAAAACGTCGCTAACAAATCACTAAAAATATAAAATATAATATAAACATTTTAGTTCACAGATTAAAAAAACATGCTCACAAAACCATTACTGGTGTTTTTTCTTTTTAAATTTAACCGTCCTTGACTTAACGTAAATAACAACAAGATTATTTCACGCGAACTAAATATATTATTACGCGTAGTAGGCCCGGCTACATCTCATTTGTAATGTTTACAAGTTGCAAATGCTTTGCAAAATATTTTACCGAATTCTAGTTTACTCATAACAGGAGTAAACAAAAATTTAGACTGTGTCAACAGAATCGACACCTCGATTCACACAACAACGTTGAAAAATAGATTTCTTAACATTACAATAACAGACTGTAACAAATGCACTTTGTTTCAATTCCACAGTTATACATTAGTTTAAAAAAATCGTACCATTTTATTAGTAACAAAATATTCAACATGGCAACCCTGAATCTAACGTCAAATCAAAGTTTACACCCACTCATTGACTTACAAACTACAGAAATAATGGTATGGTATTTCAGTGGCTCTAATAACGATAAAACGTGTTTTATTTAATATAACCCACAACTTGTAGTAGGTAGATAGGTAATTAAGTAGCTATAATTAATTAGGAGCAATAATTTTTGTAGCTTCTTCTATAAGAAATATTTTAAACGCTCCTTTTTAAGAGATTATTATTAATCATAGGCATAGAACGATTGATGGATTTATTTTCTTTCCATTAGAGCCACGAAAATCCCATCTTTACAACAAAGTAACGTTGATCACAAGTGAAACGATCACCGAATAATCACGAGCCGACTTCTAACATACATACTACCAGAGAACATTGCCGAATGGCGTAAATAGCATACACGCGGTGAATTACATCCACCTACAAGGTTGACATCCTATCACACTTGGAACACATCTAAATTTGGCGGCTGGCAACCCCTATGGCCATTGACAGCCGCTTATGACAAACCACTGCGTATGGCTGGCAGAAACTTGAAAAACCATCACTTATTGACAGCTAGAATTCGATTTGAGCGACTCACTTCTGCCTGCAGCTGGTGTCCGCTCCAGTAAGTGCCGGAATGCAAACGAATACGAAGACCATATAAAGGTTACTTGCTTATATCCATCCGTATCCACAATTCCTTTAAAAACGAGAAGCAACATAAGTATTACTCCGTTGGCACTTCATTTGCCCACCAGTCTCTGGATATAATTTTGACACAAATTCTCGGCACTTAGCAGACGAAGTTCACTGGTTTACAGTATCCAGCAGTCTGGCATGGGAGGCAGACAGCTGCGGCAGGCAGCTATCACCTATGGCACCAGTTCCTCCTCACTGTCTTCATCAGAATCGTACACGGGCGCTCCATTCCGCATCTGAATAACTGACTTCTTTCTGTGGCGTTGCTCCTTTTGGTCTTGATTCATGTCTCTGTGAATAAAAATTACTATTTAGTACTGTGTTAAAAATTGAAAAGCGGAGAGGTCTCCCGGCCATGGAGTAGTTTCTTTCTGCTGTGCGCTGTAAAGGCATTCTGGGCATGCCAAAAAACAGGACATCAGTAGCTCCCAATTGAGATCCTAGAGTAGAGACTTCCTGAAACTCATCCGACGATCACAAGCGATCATTGAGTGCGATCTTTACAACATTTGCATTGCTATTTATGGATATATAGCGAGTATCCACATGACAATCAGGGAGATGGGGTATGTACTGAATCTTGCGGAGGAAGAGAGATGACAAGAAAAGGATACCTTCAGTTGTTAGTACATCCTTGACACAGACATAAATTAGAGTTCGAGTATTCTATCAGTTTACACAAAATCTCAGAGGAATTTGTTACGGTCAAGTTCCTTAGTTCTACGATAATAATTTCCACAAAAAGAGCTGTAAAAAAAATCATTTTCGTCTGATGTTAATAAAAACTAACCTGCCATTAAAAAGGGGGCGTAACGCACTCTTGAGGCTGGTAAACAGGTACGGGTACATCTGTTCCTGACACGCCAGCAGCTCACGAGCGCTCTCCAGGGGTTCCGCCAGGGACTCCGCAAGAATCACGTCTTGTTCATTCCCTTTTGAGAGACCTGGTCGTTTGTCTGAAGAGCAGCACGCTTCTGTCTGACTGACTGAGCGCTCTAGGATGATGTCTTTGCTGCAAATAATAAAAAATCTTTAATGAAGTTGTGAGAACATAGGTACGAAAATGGTTTTCAGCGATGTTTAAGCCTCTGAAATATTCTGAGAGATTTCCTAACCAGGGAATCAAATAATATTCCTCCATCTTGGTCATCTTTAGGTTCTTAATAGTTTTCGTAGCGTTTTTTAAATTGCGACGAGCCTAAAAATACTATATAACGAATAATGCAAGACTATTACTACCTAATACAGAAATCAAACGAATAAATTCCAAAAATATTATCGTATAACAACAATCAATACTTACTTATCCCCACTGTCATCGCTGGTCGCAGGGCTATTGGGAGGCGAGTGTGTGACGTCACTGGGCACGCGAAAGTCCGGCAGGCTGCGCGCGCATGCAAACGCCGCCAAGGCGCGCTCGCGCACATAGATAAATGGACGAATTATGCGGATCTCGTGGTCTCTGTGATCAAACATAAAATTATTTGAAATCTTTAATTAAGTTCGGTTATACACAGTTAGATGCTACATGAAATAAAACCAATTTACGAAATTTATCGCGTTATATACTTATAAGTCCCCTTACCGCAGTGTATAATGTGGTCGGAAGCTCCTCAGGGTGCCGGCGTGCAGAGCCGCTGTCAGGAAGGCCGCAGCGGCGCGGTCCAGGTGCTGCGCAAGCGCCGCTACGCCGTAGCCGTGCGCTACGGCTGTAGATATGGCACGCTTCCGAGTGCTTCGACATGACCAGCGAGTGGCTTCAGCTGCGAGGGTCCAGGGACTCGTGCATATTGTATCTGGAAGAAAAATATATTATAACCTTAAAATTGCCCAAAGGAAATATATACATATAATAAAATATAACAAGCCGATGTCTGTACATTATAGTTATTAAAGAAAAACTAATACGGGGGACTTTACTAGAGCAACAGAAGACAAAACAACAATTTTTGTCTGTATGTATGTACGCGCACCACGCAAAAACGATTGCATGCAATTGAATGCAGTTTTCACCGATGTATTGCTAGAGTTCTAATTTAAAATCTGATGCATGTTTCATCTTGATACGCCATTTAGAATCGGACTTATAGTAGATACCTATGTTAATGTTTTTGGGACGTGAGTGAAACTGCGGGTAACAGCTAGTAAGAGAATAAAAATTAATCAATAAACTAGCATGTTGGAGGTCTTATCGCTAGGAGAGATCTTATTAGTACAGTAACTACTTACTTTCTGGCTCATCTTCTTCAAACTTGTCCTCATAAATGAACTTGACGCCGAGGGTTCTGCAGTACGCCATCAGATGCAGAGGATCCACTTGGGATCTTGCCTCGTGCACAAATAAAGCGCCTGCAAGAAAAATCCATTCAATTATTGGCATTAGCACATATTAATCCTTACTCGTTAGTAATATTATAAACGTGAAAGTTTGTGAGTATGGATGTCTGGATGTATGGATGTTTGTTACTCTTTCACGCCAGAACGGTTGAACGGATCTGTATGAAATTTGGCAGAGATAAATTATAGTCTGGAATAACTTAATGGCTTCTTTTTATCCAGGTCGGACCCAATTCTGAAGTTCATGCAGACAAAGTCGTGGGCAGAAGCTAGTACTCAATAATTCAGTAATATCGGTATTGGTATCGGACTTTCCACGTCTTGGAAGCATTTGTGTTACGTAATATACAATCACGCATGTATTCCCCGAAGGATTAGGCGGAACTGTACATCCACAGTGTTCGTCGGTATGTTTAGGTCCCATGTAATAAGCCTAGCCTATTTTCATGAACTGGACACAAATCCAAATTTGAAGGTGCTAATGAGAATTTCATATGAAATCCCAATAACACCTTGCTTTACCTAGGAATCGAACCCAGGACTTTACGCTCAGCAGCCACGTTTAAGACCAACAGATCAATGAATCAATCTCTCTTTTTAATCTATAGCTTTTGCCATCACATTAACAGTGTAATAGGTTCTAAACATTAGACATTTTCACAGTTTCTTACCAATACTGAAGTGTATGCCCTTAGACCTGGCGTAGAGCTGGTACTGGTGCATGGTGTGCAGCAGTGCGATGGAGCCGCTGCCCCCTGACAGACAAACCAGGACCTTGTCTCCCGGACGGATCATGCTGTACTCATGGATGGCCTGCGGAAACACGATTTAGATTAAGGTTAGTTCCAGATATTTCTTATTCAGTCGTTATCGTCCCACTGCAGGGCAAAGGTCTCCCTACCCTCCTTCCACTCCTCTCGGTTTAGAGCTTTCTGCAGTCAATTCTGCCAATAAAGTTCTAGCTCATCCTTTCCGATTCTGGGCCTGCCGCGACGTCGTCTAATGTTGTGTGGGTTTTAGGATTTAGTTTTAGGATTGCCCAGTAATTTTATTGCGGAGGTCGCTTTGTGTAGTGTATTGATAACCAACTGAATCTAGTTATTTTTTAGTAAAGGAAAAAATCGCGGGCAGGATTCGAACCTGCGTCTTCTGGTTTGATATACCAGACGTTCTAACCTCTAAGCCACCGCGAACCCTACCCGCATGATTGAAATTTTGCCTTCACATTCTAAAAATAACTTGATAATCTTAGCATGGAAAATGCAAAAAAATCACAAAAAGACAACTGAATCTAGTTAGACTGGAACCGAATGATGTCACTTAATAGTGTTTTTAAATCCTCACAAACTTTCACGTTTATAATATTAGTAGGATAACATAATATAATTAATCTAGTATACTGTCCCACTGTTAGGCACGAGTCTCCTTTCAGAATGACGGATTAGACTGACTCGCTTTATAGCGACTTTGAATTTGTAGCTAGAGCCCATATTTCATCAGAAAGACTAGACCCTTGCAGATTTTACAAGTCTCTATATACCATCCTTACCTCAACAGTAGGTTTCCACACAGCCCTGGGTGGACAGTGCCAGTTGCTATCATCATCCAGGGTAAGGTCTGTGAGTGACGCATCGCTGCAAGCGCTGCTGTCCTCCCGTTCCTCGCGTTCTTCTTCCCAATGAGGTTTGAAGGTGCGGCACTCTGATTCACTGATGAAGAATATTATTTTTATTAGAAAATTGAAAACAAGCCCCTGCGTAAAAATTATTATTATTATTTTAATGAACATATATAGACTGAATGAAATTACTGAAAGAGTCATCCCTTTTTTGATGAATTTTAAATGTATTTTAAAACCGTGTGTTTATGGATAATTTTCTTATTTGTGATAGGCTTACGCTATTATGCCTGAATGGAAAGAATTTTATTATTATTATTATTTTATTCATAACTAGATACTGTTGCCAAAATAAACATCGTCATTTATATAATTTATTTTAGCGTGATTGAGCATAACCGTTTTTTGACTATCTACATAAACGTAGGTATTTTGATATCTATCTATACATATAAAATGCTTTGTCCTGAATGACTGACTGACGGATCAACGCACAGCCTAAACCACTCATCGTATAGACCTGAAACTTGGAGGGTGTGTTATTTGTATGTCGTAGGCATCCGATAAGAAAGCTGGTGAAAAGGGGGGAGAAAGTTTGATGAGATGAAAGTCCGCACCATGCGTTTGACATACGCACACACACATATACATATTTAATAAACGATGACATCGTTATGATATGTACCTACAGCTATCATTCGCTATTGACATTTTACCATTGTTTTCTTCCTTATAAATTAGACATAACACATATTATGATATGAAACCTCCATGGTGTAGGATACAGTGCGCTCAATTTATTTAGAAACGAAAATTATCTAGTACGCAGGCGAAGTTGCGCACGGGAATTCTAGTTATTGATAAAAAATTATGACCTACGTCATTCGAAGAGATGGATCGGTAAGTTGTAGACTTTTAAAATCAGTATCTCGTCTATTAGTATGTGTGACTGCTATGCTAGAGGTCATGGATTAGGATATCATAGGATTTTTCTGTAAAATTATCGCTATATATGTATCTATATCTAGCGCGATTTGAAAAGCCGGCTCCAGATGAGTGTAACGCGTAATGTAATCTATCGTTTAATGAATCACGAATTCTACGTGTAGACGGCACTACGAGCCTTACATGAAACGCTTGCGCCGACGCTAGCCGGGATCCATCAGCGGTCGGTTTTTAGCGCGAACATTTTTTTTTAAACTCTGGGTCCAGACGCGTGTAACGTGTAATGTAAGATTACGTGTAATTAGTAAGTTTAGTTTAGTAGACTAACCTTCTATCATAATATCGTTCGTCATGCGTTCTCTGGTCTGTGCCGTAGCCGCTGGACCGGGAGCTTCGATCTGAACAGCTTGATGACGCGTTGGATGAACGACTACAACGCTTTGAGTCCACCACTGTCGTTGTGGCCCTAGAATAACAGATTAATTTATAGGTTAGTATAAGAATTGGTAGTTTTAGTTCATTTTCTTTTTTTTTCTGGCGGTCAAACGTAAGCCTATCACAAATAAAAAAGGCATCAATAACACGTGACTATTTAACCTTAAGAAATTCAAGTAACAGAGTGCACCTACTGCGAAATGTTTAGAGCATATTTTTTGATGTTACATTGCAATTAAGTAGTTTATACAAATAAATAAAACAGAAGTGTGTTTCTGTTTGTTCCGGCTAATCTCCAAAACGGCTGGATAGATTTCGACGAGAATTATTGGCAGATAGCTGATGGAGTAATTTAGGCTACTTTAATAGTACCTAAGTAAATACCTTTGCAAGGCGTCGTATATAGATTCAACACATGCATTTTAGGGTCTCACATTTTTAGTAAGAGATAAAACTATAGTTGACTAATTCACTATAAAACTTGTAAATTAATTAATCAACAAATATACTCGTACATCTTACATCGTCATCATGAACAGTTATAATTAAAATAACATTAATTTTCAATATTTTAATGAAACCAAAAGATAGGCAGCCAAAAAAGTATGCAAAATTAACGAGATATTTAATATCTGTATTAAAAGTAACAACTGGATGTCAGGATGAAATATTATTTCAGTAAAATATGAGATGCTTGGCCGACATGCTTTGATTTATTGCCAAAACTTTACCCGTCGCCGACCGCCATTTTTGGTTTTCTTTAAACTTCATTAAAATCTTGCCAAGTCTTCGTTGGTTATTTAAAGATAGTTAAAAGGTAAGGTGGCATCGTACGACACTGAACTAACTGTAAAGTAAGTCGTGTCGGTTGAGAGGTAAGGTAACTTGCCTCTCATAGATGTCACCAAACGTCACCTTATGACGTAAATTCAGAATGTGAAGGCAAAATTTCAATCATGCGGGTAGGGTTCGCGGTGGCTTAGAGGTCAGAGCGTCTGGTATATCAAACCAGAAAACGCAGGTTCGAATCCTGCCCGCGATTGAATTTTTTCCTTTACTATTAAATAACTTAATAATCTTAGCATGGAAAATGCATAAAAATCACAAAAATATAAGTCTTCGTTGGTTCTAGCAAATAGTGTCCTTCTAACTATTTAAAAAGTTACTTATATGATATGGATAGATCTATATACAGGATCTCATGCAGTCGAAGGCATCGTCTTAACTTGAAGTCTAAAGGCCTATTACCTCCGACGGCATCAGATTGGTCATCTTGTTTCCACCTTTTTATTTTTCTGATAATTAATATGACTTAGCCTGTTACCGGATTCGCAATCATATGTGATATACGCATTCATATGTGTCTTATGATCACTCGCTTAAACGGTGAAGGACAACATCGTGAGGAAACGTGCTTGCCTGAGAAATTTTCTCGACTACGTTTGAAGTCTACTAGGCTAGCGTGGTGATAATGATTATCTTACCGATTTTGTCTTTCAGGTTCTTCAAATGCGACTCTGTTAGGGTCTGCGGCGTCGTACCTCTTGGTCTGGCGCACGTGGTCTCCGGAGCACACGGGCACTCCCTCTATTATGTCTGGCACTTCACTCTTCTCGTGCTTCTGACAGATCCGGAGTCTTCCCTGGAGCTTTCTTCCCTTGCTTGATGAGTCTGAAAAAATATGTACATCGATTACTTTTGGATCTTAGATCAGATAAAGTGTATTGTTTTATTTAGAATGTTATTTATGCAATTTAGAAGTAAGGAAAACAATGGAGAACAGTCTTTTAAGCCTTTTTATCTTTAAACAGAGTCTTTATACTTTAAGTTTGAAATGACTACTTAATATCATCATCGAAGAGCTATTTGTGTATAGACCTTATCCAAATAAGATGATACTACAAATAATCTATATACCATTATTTTAATAAGTGAACGTCCATAATAATAATATTCCGTATTTATCAAAAGCTAGTCACAATCTGCTAGATACCAGAATTGATGAATTCATCGCCAATTAATATCTATTGACATTGAATTGGTCGGTGTCAATGGCTCGATCCACGAAACGTGAACAGCATATTGATTGACACCACTTAGCAAATTGATTTCGTCCGCAATCAACTCGTCAGGTAAATGGAGAGAGAAGTTATTAGAGTACGACAATATATATGTCTCTGAAGTTAGCATTTCCGTACTGCTGCGCAGGTAAATTCACAAAAATAATAGATTCGGATGTCGGTGCCTTCGATTTGGTTTGAACTTTTGTTTTCGCCACCGACTTCCGTTACTGTTGTGCACCCAATATTATTTTATGTTTTTGAGGGCGGTTTTACTTTTTGTTATAGGAGTTATTTTATTTCAAAATTTTTAGTAGAGTTCAATTTTATATTGAAATTAAATATTGAGTTCTTTGTCCATTTTTTAAATTTAAATTTAAAACTTATATCGTTTTCTCATGGATGCCATTGTCAGAACAGGACCAAAATGAAATCGGGCCACACGGAAAGCACCAGTTTTCAAATAAAAAAAGAATCAGTAACAAACAAAAAAAAAACAGTCAAATTGAGAACCTCCTCCTTTTTTTTGAAGTCGGTTAATAAAAAAGTAACTTTGCAAAAATATCGCACACTTTAAGAAAATTAATTAATTAAATAAAGTTATATCATCAGAAATGTACATGTTACTCACCAAATTCTAAAAATGAATCAGTTTCTGTAAATGTCATGTTGATCCCGCTGTCCTGCGAACTCACTGAAGGATTCTGGCACCAGTTTTTCTTGATACAACAATGCCTGCACGCGGCGTCGGTACAACTTGCTTCGTCATCCGACAATTTATTTGAGCTCAGAGATTTGGGGAGAATCGGCGAGTTTTGAGTTGTAACGACTTGTATTATAGTATCAGGTGTCGATGTCTCACTTGAATTAAATGAGATACTGTTTGGTCCTGAAGCCTCGTGTGAAGGGGTGCATTGAGCTGATTTAGGGGAGTTTGTTGTTGGAGACCGCTTGCAGTAACGACTGTCATCCTCATCATACTGAGTCGGTAGTACAGGACTTGTGGGACACTTTTTCAAACACGCTGTAGACTTTTTCAGATCTAGTCCTAATTCTGGACCTGAACCAATCCTTTGTCTTCCAGTCTGTGGCGGTGAGCTTTTTCGAGAACATGATGTGTAATCAGGTGATATCATTTCGTCAACCTGGTTGACCATTTCGCGAATTTCATGTTTCACTTCAGAAGCCATCTCCCTCGACATGCCCATCAAATACTCAGCTACGTCTATGACTGATACAGAATTCTTATCGCTCTGACTAGAAATTGAATTCATACTAAGATTCGACTGTTCGAGCGAGTCTGAATTCTCTAAGATGTCGTCTACTTTGGATATGACTTCACGAATTTCTGACTTGATTTCTGTTGCTATTTCTCTAGTCATTTCTTTGACATAAGCCTGAATGTCCTCAGAAGTTTGCGAATTTAGTGATGTGGTTGGTGAAGTTCGTCCAACTTGGCTGCAGTCAGATATTGAAGTGCTACTTTGTGTACTGTAGGGGAATGACTTTCCGGGTGAGATCATTGGATCATCCAAAGACTGAAGATCTGTTTGACTTCCGCAATTACAGAAGTTTGATTTCTCTATGATATGGTTGGGGCTGGTTTCTTTTAAACCCAAGTTCATCTTCGTTTGTGCGCTAAGTGCAACAGGTGGGCTATCGGAGCCCAAGCTGTAACATCTTGATCTAACCAGCAGAGGCTGTTTATTTTGGGGTATCAAACGTAATGGTGACACAGATTCGCCAACAGCAAATTGCACTGGAAGTGGCGTTTCTGCTTCTTCGTTGTGCGCTTCTCGAAGACTTAATTCTCTTGCGAAGACTTTTTGTTTTTGTTTCAGTCTAAATATATGGCAGTCGTCTATGGCTGATAGACTGAAATGCCTTGGCGAAGATCCCAAAATAGGGGATGAAGTAATGGCAGATCTTGAGTTAAGGTTAAGGCTCTTCCTCGCTCCGGTATACCCTGATGGGTCAAATGGCACAATATGTTTGACATTCCCTGATCGCCCCAGAAGAAGGTCGTGAGCTTCTTTGGGGAGCATAAACCACCTGAGATAGTCTATGCGAGGATTAAAGGTGACTTCTGGTTCGGCCGTTGAGCATTTCATGGCAAGTTTTCTTGCCCTGTTGAATAAATTCCTCGCTGTTTGCAGAGTTTCGGTATACGTTTGAGGGAATATACCTGGACCTGTAATTTAAAATAAAGAAAATAACTATCTTAAAACTCTTTAATATCACAATTCAATACAATAAAAGGAATATTTACCAGAAACTCTTCTCTCGTGAGCAGTCATTTTGCCGTCATTAAACCTCAGCGAATGTAAAGACTTTCTGTCCCTAAGCACTGAACACGTATGATGTCTCCACTGCCCAGTTTCAGGGTTCACGACGTACTGTGGCAAAATCTTCCATCCTTCTGTAGCAACCATTTTCAGGGCTTCAAGAACGAATGCCAGCTCAGTATCAGTCATGAAGAATGGCAGGGAAACTCTGCAGAATCCAGGCCGCAAATGCTCATTGTAGATAGGTACTTCTGGTGCCTTCACATCACTCAGTTTCCTCACTCGAGCTACTTCTTTCTGACTGAAAAATAATTATGATTCTGCTGATTTATAGGCATGCAAATTATTCGGCCTTGAGATACAATTAACAGATTTTCGTTATACAAACGAACAGTGCCCAAATGTTTGTGCTTCTAAAAATACATTCGCCGTTCAAGATGTTATATCAATTTGTATGCCAATATATTCGTTGGATAAATACCAACGATTGGTACGGTATGAATTAATATTGAAAAACAGGCACAGCTGTTTGTTGTAATGACATTAATTTCCGTCTCAAAACTTTAAGCAGAAAAAGACTGTAGGTACTAGATGAACTTGTAGCTTCCTGTATTTACCAGTTTTACTTATTTTCCAATTTATTTATCACGTGAATCTATTAGACCTTGAGAGGTTTATTTTGGCGACATAATCTTTATAGTTATTTAAATATACTCACGCCTCGACATCTAATAGTTTTTCGTATTCTTTCAAAAGCTGACTGTCAATTCCGAGGACATCTGAGCCGTAATTCAGATTGCTAGTTAGTCCACCTCTCGCTTGGATGCCGAAGACGTCATTAAGGACTGCGCAGATAAAGTTGTGGTGCAGAAAAGTTCCTCGTGGGTGCTTCACCATCAGCGAGAAGATTGGTAGTCTTCTGACGGTCGGAGATACGTTCCCAAGAAGAATTAACTCCGGTATATTCTTGATGTGAGAGAGAACTTGTCTGAAACAAACAGATTCACGATATTAGGACACAAATATTTGGATTTGTAGCCTTAATTAATATTTGTAGCTTCTGTAAATCTACATTAGATAATGGCTTCATAGCCGAAGGGTTACAATTGGGCATTTACCCATTTACTGTCCCACTATTGGACACGAATCTC
Source organism: Acronicta aceris (assembly GCA_910591435.1). Classification (NCBI taxonomy): domain Eukaryota; kingdom Metazoa; phylum Arthropoda; class Insecta; order Lepidoptera; family Noctuidae; genus Acronicta; species Acronicta aceris. Next base: position 4,182,354 of record OU342776.1, on the reverse strand, counting down.
CTCTCCGAGTAAGAGGAAGTTACGGATATGTGAGTTATTTGTTTAGACGAGAAAATACAAATAGATCTATGGAGTTTCTAACCGACTCTTCTCCATAAGATTAAGAACTGTGCAAGTAGTTGTTGACATTTCAAAAATGGGGTACTTATACATTTATATGGTCTGATTGAAATAAAAAAAGTTTGTGTTTAGAATATTCCAACTAACATCTCCTGGGACTCTACTTTCAACACTTTAATCTTATACCTAATTCTTAGAAGGTATTCTATTTTCGTTCGTTAAGATAACTAGTAGATCGCATAATTAAACGCCTAAAATACCCCTGCAAACATATTAATTTACATAAGCTTTGAATAAAAGTTTCATCATCACAACTTCTACACACACGACGCGTAAACGTGACAATAGCACGCCATAAATCGTAGAAACAATAAAACAATCGCAGTAATAACATCATCAGTTATGTCTAACGATTTAATTAATACAATTGTTCACGTGCTAACTAACGTGGTTTAGACTGTTGTAACTGACTGCACAGCAGCCAGTCTATAGATTAGCAAGTTAGAAATCACTCTATACGGAGTGTACGCTAATTATATCTGTATAAACCATCAATTAGCACATAAATTGCCGTGTCAAGGCCCCACCGGGACCGCAGCAATAAAACGTAGAAATCAATAAAGGAATACGTAGATTTTACTGTAGCTATGTCGACTATAATGACAAATGTTGAGGTCTAGCTCGTTACTATTTAATTCTGTTTTGTCAACAAATTACGTAATCCAATTGTAGTCCTTAGGATTTGCATCAGACATCATTTTATCTTGAGTTCTTTATTACTCGTAATATTAGGGTAAAATCTCCAAATTACATTTAAAAGACTGCTCTCAAATGATTCATACAATTAGATGTAAATATTTTGTACAATATCTACTTAGTTAGTTAAGTTTTATACAAATGCATTTGTATTACGTCTCTCGCTTGCATAATTCTTCTTCTCTGTGAGCTATACAAGTAATAATAATTATTATGTACCTACCTACTTAGTTCTTTCTGTAGTAAAAAAATGATTCCTTTTTGTTGTTGTTAATAATAGGCAACACATGCACTATCTAATGAGCCCTGTGTAAATAGGGAATTCAGAAACATACAAATAAACTTACAGTACCCCCAGACTCGAATCTAAATATCTGTGGATTCCAAAAATATTTGCTTCTGGTTGGAATCAAACCGCCAAACGGGCAGTCAATTATCCAATCAGTCAGAAGACGAACTTACGCCGGACGATCATTCATAACACAACCATCTTATATCCTTTGCTATATTTGAAATTGTGATTATTTAAGTGATTCGTTCTTATGATTTCAGTAAAAAAAAATTGCTTAGCCATTCTTTTCGGTACCTAAAGCTCGTTGCTACTGTCTTTACATTACCACGCGTTAGGCATTTTAATATCAAATAGATGGTTTATTTAAATGTGTGGAAGAATACATAATGGCCTACTTCCCTCCGATTTGAATACAAATGGGGCATAAGTTATATGGGGCGCGTCAACATACCTACTGTAAAGCCTTTGTCGCTTCAAGTCAGTCATACATAACATGTTTATGATCTAATTCAGCATTTAATTCTTATGAGAACCTCGGATACTACAATTTCCTGAAATTGCTGCTTTCTCACTATTTGTTTGAAAGTAAAGTTGAATATCAGAATTTGTACACCAATCTTATTGGCGAGGTCGTTCAAAAAGTTCTGGTGCGTAGTACCTACTCGCAACCGGCGCGTATGTATGAGAAGATGTATGAATGTCTAAGAAGCAAAAGAAGTATGCAAGAATCATAACAAGTTGCGGTCTATAGTTTCTGCCTACCCCTTTGGGAGAAAGGCGTATTTAAAAGTATTTATGTATGAATATTATCAGTATTCACCAAATTAGATTCTTAAAACTGCCTCGGTTTAGTGGTCCTAAACAGGTACGACTGCTACGCTGGAGGTCCTAGTTTTGATTTCCAGTCGAGCAAAATGTTATAGGCTTTTGCTATGAAATTCTCAGTAGCAGCTCGGAGTTTGGATTTGGATCGCCCCCTATTAATGGTGAACTAAATTCACCGTGGAACTGTGGGTGTACATAAGTACACCCTAGCCTAATCTGGAAATACAGGCGGTGGTATGTTTATTCTCACTCAGTTTTTAGATATTAGATTAAAATTATAATTTTCTATCTTCTCTTACTTTTAACCGGTGCCAAGTGATTGACTTTTTATTTTTTGTAATTTTCTTTCTTTCTATACCTAATTTTACTTAGATATATAAGACAAGAAGCAGTGATAGCCTAGTGGTATGACCGTTGGACTGCCAAGTCAAAGGTTTCGAGTTCGAACCCAAGGCACGCACCTCTCGACTTTTCGAAGTCATGTGCATATTAAATAGTTTATTATCACGCCCTTAAACGGTGAAGGAAAACATCGTGAGGAAACCTGCATGCCTGAGAGATTTTCTCGATGGCGTGTGAAGTCTGCCAACCCGCACTAGGCCAGCGTGGTGAACTATAGCCTAATCCCTCTCATTCTGAGAGGAGACCCGTGCCCAACAGTGGGACAGTATAATGGGTTGATTATGTTTATGTTATGTTATATAAGACACGAACAATAACGTTGATACTTAATCCCAAGAGTATTACTTTGAATGGATTTAACTTGAAAAATGCTAGCAATTTAGATACAATCTAGCTACGGAACGTGTTTAAGCTAAAACTTAGACCTTAAAGTCAGCTTGTAGTGTTTGGCAAAAGTCCAGAACAGATATGGTGGTGTCTTGGGAATCGCATATCGTTTGGTATATCATTTAGAGTTTTATGACTTCAGTGACCCCAAAATTTCCAATATAAAACCATTTGTCTAACTCCAAAATATATCGATTGTAGATATCTTCAATTGCCACAATCAAAATAGTGTATAAAACATATTTTGTCAACAAGTATCATATAGACTATCATAGGCTATTACGACGGTCGTGGTTAAATTCCCAGGACGAGTTGTTAATGGAATTTTCTATGAAATTCTCAGTAGCAGCTCGAACTTTTGGGCCCGGATAACAGCAATGGGTTCAAAACAAAAACATACTGGGGTGTACAATTAGAACTGCGTAACCCTTCGTGAAATACAGGCCTTATCATGTTTGGCACCCAGGGACGGTGTCGCTGCCACCGCATTCCATTTCAGTTTCCTCATTTTATAATTTTTTTTTTCAGGGATTTTTTTTAATTCTTGTAAATTGAAAATGAATAAATAAATGGAACCGGATATCGATACCTAATAGTTCAATACCTTTATGGGTCGGACAGGGCATTGTATACACCGCACATATCTACTTTCAGACACAATACCATGGAATTTTATCTTTCATAGACCAATCTATTTACAAGATCAAGGCGACTGTCGCGATCTTTTGTTCTATATGTCCCAGTAACAGACAGTCCGGTACAGCACTGTCCCACTAACTGGCAACTGGCAACACATAACTTGGCAACAGAATTGGTTGTCAAATTGACCATAAAATGACCCATCTTTACTTTGTGTATTTCAAATGTAGGCTTTTTCTATTACCTTTTTGTTCCTCAACTGACTTAAAAAAGCAATCTATTTATTTATTATTTACATTTTATTGCACACCAAAAATACAGATTAAAATATATGGGCAGCATCTAAATTAATATAAATAAAAAAACATATCATACCATCACGCCTGTATTTCCCCGAAAGGTTAGGCAGAGGTGTACTTAATGTACACCCACAGTTCGCCGGTATGTTTAGGTCCCATGTTATAGGGGGCGAGCCTATAGCCATTAACCGGGCACAAATCCAGACTCCGAGCTGCTAATGAGAATTTCATAGAAAAACCCAATAACACTTTGCTCGACCTGGGGATCGAACCCAGGACCTCTAGTGTAGCAGTCTCACTTGGGACCACTAGACTAATGAGGCAGTCAAAATCTAAATAAAAATCTTAACCAAAGCGAAAATCCTAATAACACTTTGCTCGACCTGGGAATAGAATCCAGGTAGAGATCCTGGATACGATTCCCAGGTCAAGCAAAGTGCATAGCAGTAGCGCTTACGGGCAGTTAATGTCTACTTTGAAAAAAACATTTTTAACACATCTCAGATCAATATCTGAGATATATACTTCTATCTTGCCTTGGAGAAGCAATCTGATCGTCATAATAAAGGAAATAGATACCACGATCAAGTCTATATTGTACGAGTAATGACAACAGCGTAAGTTCACCGGGAGAACTAACCTGACTGGAATGAATATAGCTCATTGATAATGCACTGAATACAGAACAAGGTTCCGCCTCTGCCTAACTCTTTGGGGAACACAGGCGTGATGGGACTCTAGTATTTTCACCTGTATTGTGGATTTTACTTAAAAACCCAAACCCAAAACAACTCCCTTAAGCTATACAATTATTTGTTCCATTGGGAATAAAATCTTCGATCCATTGCTTTATAGGGCACATTGTTTCTGGCCCACGTGACTGCGTCATTAATTTCCCCACCCATATAAGAACTTTTTTTAAATCAATCAGCAAAATCTCTCTCATTCTGAGAAGAGATCTGTGCAAAGCATTAGTACGTTATATTTTTATTTTACTTTATTTATTAGGCTCATCAACAATTGTTTACCCTCAAACACACATAAAACAATAAGTATAACACAATTAAATAAGTTTAGAGTAACAACCTATTACAGATAAGCACTGCATGCACAACATTAGATCAACTTCGGACAAAGAATAGAATTTAAAGTTACTAGTTATTCACAAATTATTATTTAATAAGATACATAATTATACAGAGAGAAGGTAAGATGAGGTGGTATTAGTTATACAAAATCAACAAACAAACACAGCAATACACATAGCATTCAGATTGACGGAAACAGAATGGGATATCATTAACAAATATATTAAATACAATTGGACCAACATGTGATCCCTGTGGTACTCCTATTATAGGTTATATACCTTGATAATCACGATGATGAAAGCAGGGATAGATTAGTGGTATGACTTTTCGAAGTCATATGCGTATTAAATAGTTAATTATCACGCGCTTAAACGGTACAGGAAAACATCGTGAGGAAACCTGCATGCCTGAGAGATTTTCTCGATGGCGTGTGAAGTTTGCCAACCCGCACTAGGCCAGCGTGGTGGACTATAGCCTAATCCCTCTCATTCTGAGAGGAGACCCGTGCCCAGCAGTGGGACAGTATAATGGGTTGATTATGTTATGTCATGTTATGTTGATGATTAGAAACGATAGATTAGATTTAATGATCATCAGCTTTAACGATGATACAAAATATCGTGATTTAAAGTTAGATTATAAGCTTATTTATATTCTATAGCGAAGCGAACATTCCTCGAGTCAACAAAATTTAAGAGATATTAAAATATCTTAAGACAAAGGTCAAAGTTGCATGTCTCAATTAGTGACTTGCCTAGTTACCGCTTCAAAAGCGGCAGATAAAATAATAAAATATTTGGAATAAAACTACTTTTTACGGATTTTATCGCATTGTATTAATATTATTTGATTCCCGACGTTTCGGATCCTTTACAGCATCCATGATCAATGGCGTAAGTTGTCAGTTAAAAGCCCGTAGAGTTCCACTGCAGGGCAAAGATAAGATAAGTTTTTATACATGTAGGGCGACTGGTAATACTTTGTGTAAAATACATAAACTCATAATGGCAACATTTTAACAACTTTTCCAAATACAGGTTTTTTTATTATTTCAATTTCAATAAAATACACCGTCACATTTAAGTCGTTTTAATACGTAATTTAAGTGTATTGCCGCGTGCCGATATCGCTCCGTATTTTGTATTTTTTTAACAAGTATTTTTTGGAAAGTTGTTTGTCATCATGATTATTATAAGTAGGTACTTTAAGCTAATTACCAGACAATAAAAACCGAATTGCCTCATTGATCTTGTGGTTGTAAGCACGGATAAGCGGCCCTAGATTCTAGATTCCCAGCGAGTTCCATTCGAGTAAAATGTTATTCCGTTTATCTACACAATATACCAGTGAATTGTGGGTGTACATCAGTACAACTCTGCCTAACCTTTCGGAGAGGTACAACGCCCCTTTGGCCTCACACCCCGTTTGGCCTTACGCCACGCTTGCCCTCTAAAAACCACTACTATAATATACCGAGAAAGAGAAAAATACAGCAACATTTCAGAACTCGTAAACAATTGGCCCACATCGACTTATACCAATAAAACAGTACCTACATTGCAAATGGCCTCGCATCGACCCAATAAACTTAGCATTTACGAAGCTACAAGAATAGGGTTGTCTTCCTAGTTTGTTACGTCGTATTGTGTCGTCCACAGCTGGATAATAATATTTATCCATTTTGGCTGTGCTATTAGTCACTAGACTAGGTAAGTGTAATTCCCAATTAGATAGGTAAGTCATGGCTATGGGATTCGTAGCATTCGTATGACCCCTTCAAAGGGCGATGCCTTGCCTCGTAAGTTTAGCTTAGACTTAGTTATTTTGTTTATGTCAAATATAAAAGAAAAAAAAAGTTTAATAAATTATTATGTAAGTAGGTACAAACTAAAAATAAAATTTACAATTGGCAACCCTACCCAGGTTCCGGGATGTTCCGAGAAAGGGTGCACTGCGCCAGCCAGCAATTGATGTGCATGCATTTACCTACATAAACCTTGTTACCAACATTTTGGTGGTATAAGTTTACTCTAGCCAACTCGGCGTAAACTGTGTTACTCTAAGCTGTTGCTGCTGGAAGGCACTAGAAACACGACAGGGATAAATGGCTAGTATTGGCAACAGTATCCAATTTAATTCCATCTGATTAAGAAGTTGATTTATTCTTTTCTTTCAAGTTATGAAGATATTTAAGAATGTTGTGTGTACATACAGTTCGAATAAATAATTATTTTTATATGTATTTAAGTTAGCATCCGGATAAAACAAATCTTCTCCCAATACAATTAAATTAAAATGAAGATGAGAAGAAGGAGGAGAATGGAAAGCAACCTTTTCTGCTTCTTCTTATTGTATCAATGGTTAAACAATTTTCCAAAAGAAAGTTCTTTCTGCTAACATTAAAAACGCGACCACCAATTCAGATTATAAACCAAGTAAACTAGGTACTTCTGACTGATTGATATGAGAGCAGCGACCGACCAATAATGCATAATTACTAAATTACGACAATTTACCTATTGACAGTAGACTGTAGTTCATTGTAGAGTCATTGGAAAATCCAGAAGCAATTTCCTACTTTGATATGACTGACGACTTTACAGGAATAGCTGCTTCGTTGATGACCACAATCATCCAGACATTTTCTAGTAAAGATCATGTATACTAGGATACTTCTTCTTAAAAATACATTTATAAAGGAATGTGGAGAGAGCTTGACGTTATTACGATGGCCTATGTTACATAGTTGGAGCTGATAGATGACTCTGATAATATTATCGTATTTTCAAGATTTTTATCGATATTTTCCGATTTATATCACTATTCATAATATACTAGTAAATAGAAATACCCATCTCGGTTCTCATAAACGACGCCTACGCCGTAGTTATCAGCTGATAGACGCACGCGAATCTACTTTTATACAACACGGAAGATGTTTTCTGAAGTTTAGGAAAAATATTGTGTCAGTATCCTATCAAAATATTAGACAATTTTACAAAGCAAAATAAGAAAAAAGACGAAGTCGTTGCATGTGCTTTCTAAGGTTGCGTTACGATTGCGGATTATTAAATAATTTCCGAATTTAAAAATATACTGAGTGAGTTTCAAATCCATTAAAAAATTCCAATTATCATTGGAATTAAAACATTTCCACCAACTTCCAATTTCCTTTACAATCTTATTAATATTGAAGCACACCTCACTAAAATTAAGTCTCAAAGTTAAATAGTAGGTAGTGGAATTTCCTAAGGTATGGTTGTGACCCGGATGTTTAAGACCCGGAACACTTGAAGAAAAAACTAGAACATAAGAATGAATAAGCATTATATAGAGCCATAAAACTGCAAACTTATTTTATTTTTTTTAGTTCTTTACTCCATTGTTTTGAAATAACAAATAAGCATTCGGGGTGCTCAATGGTAAGAAGCAACCGCAGACTGATGCTAGGTGACACCACTTTTTGTTCAAAAAATTTACTGGCTACATTAACCATCAAACCAAAACACAGTAATGTTAGCACATTATTGCATTTGGCCGTTCGGTGTTATCGACCCAGACACCACCATAGACTACTACGACATATACCTAGTTCATAAGATACTAAAAAAAAACTAGCCAGTCAGCAAGTTTGCGAGGTTGACAGTGACAGCCAGTTGACAGACAGTTGACAGATCGTGCGGGGCGATCATTTTTTAATGATATGATGCATGATTTTGTGTCAGACCTCTGAAAGTTCCTTTTCAGGTTGAAGGCACCTTTAACGAGTGACCAATAATCATTGGGTTGTCGACTTCGCGACCTTAAAAATGGCCAACAATACATCCATTACGTAAGACAATGAGCTGTCTGATGACGATGTGCTAAAAATAGCTTCAAGAGTACAGAGTTCAAAATCATTTTAAAATCGAGATTAAAATCAATATGTCAACGGCACGGTTTTATTTCATTTCAAAGTTCTTTAACTCGTTAATCTAGTGGTCCCAAGTGCAACTGCTACGCTAGAGGTCCTGGGTTCGATTCCCAGGTGGAGCAAAGTGTTATTGGGTTTTTCTATAAAATTCTCAATAACAGCTCGGACTTGTGCCCGGTTAATAGGCTCGCCCCCTATAGCTGAACATACCGTGTGGATATTAGTACACCTCTGCCTAACCCTTCGGGGAATACAGGCGTGATGGTATGTTATGTTCTTTAGCTATCACAGTTAGCGGTGATTGCATGTTTGGTGACCACTACTACCGTGATTGTTTAGAAAGTAAAAAAATGATCTTAAAGGACCTAAGTTTAATGATGTCCATTCAGCTGTAATACGACTAAGTTATCTACATGACAATGTATGTTTGTTTGTCCTCTATGCATTGCTAAACCATTCATCCTATTGCGATGAAACTTTGATGAGTTGTTGTGTGCGTGCCTGGGAAGGTTTATAACGAAAAAAAAACAAGATAAATGGAGGCATTGCAACGCATGGCGGGGGACAGCTAATGATTTATAAATCTATCAACAAACTGTACCAACACCAAGATGTATTTACCACACATCAGGCCGTATTACGCTAGAGATTTGATCGAGAGCTATTGAAATATAAATGTGCCTACTGCAATACAAGATCGGCTCCAGCACTCGATCATACTCGACACGATAATGGCAGTGGAATGTACACCATACAAACAGCATACGTCATCGTTATCTCAGCCCCTGTTATTTACTACCCTCCAATATTATAATGTATAAGATCAAATATAGAGGATGTTTGTTTGCTTACAATTTTGGGGGAGAATAAAGGTTGTAAAGTGCCAGGAGACGTTATTTTGTTCTTTCTTTGAAATAAAACTACTTTTTACGGAATTTATCGCGCTGTATTGATATTATTTTTTTCCCGACGTTTCGGATCCTTTACAGGGTCCATGGTCGAGTAGACTGAAGTGTTCGTGACTGACGAATCATCCTAGGCACTAATCGATTTTCTTTTGCGAGGACTTGTAGTTAGAGCTATAAAGAGATTCTCAAAGAGTCCATGCGCCTTTTAAATAGAATAAAAAATTTACACCGGATAAATCACAAAACCATTGTACCTAACTGTTACGAAAATAAAATGTAACGAGCGTGCGCCGGCGCTGTGCAAGTTAAACACGCGGCGGAACAAACAAACGTAGGTACATACACGCTCCCAGTTACGATTTGTGCGGATAACGATCTGTTTGGCATTGATACCATAGAGTAAAAACTACAGAAAGCACATGCAATCCAAGCTTGTGCAATTCTACTGCCTACATTTACCCTAGTAAATGTTAAAACAGTTTAACAAACATCAAAGGATTCTATGGAGCGCTGAATTTCACATTGTCATTAAAAAAACGTAAATAAGTGACTTCAAAAAGTTTCTTTAAAAGACCTTTTTACAGAAATAAATATATGTAATTACAATCGGAATTTAACGCAAATGTTAAATTAAACCATTGCAGAATTTAACATAATCTGCACACAAGTTTATTCAAAACTTTATGCATGTCGGAAACACTAACTAATAACTTTATTATTATTAAAGATGCAGTCGCATTTATAAAACACGTGTTTTATTATACTTAAGCACTGGACTTTAGACTTATTTTATCAAGTAAACAGCCGCAAATTATCATACTAGCAGCAATAGAATTCATTTCAACTGCCTCAATGGTTTCGTGGTCATTACTATGGAAGGCTACTGAGCATGAGATTCTATTCCCAAGTTGAACAGTGTTATTGGGGTATTCTGCAAAATTTTCAATAGCAGATAACAATTAGAATCTGACCCGTTTGATGGCAATATGCTTACCTCCTATAAAATAGTGTTTAAAAATATCGTGCCGGCGAATTGTACATTAGTTTACCACTACCTAGACTTCCAGGGAATACGGGCATGATGGTATGAATTGCAGTGGTATTGCTCCGTCGAAAGGGAGATGCGTTTTCTATCAAAATAAGCAATATCGACTTGTTCGAAGCATCAATAACAGTTGGTAATTGCAAATACCGATCTCCATGGTATCCCTTGAAAATGGTTCTGATCTGTATATTGGCTGAACATACTTTACGTACTGTTGAAAGTACTTTGATAGATCAACTACATGTAATGGACGTTTTGGATAGCAAAACTGAGGTACTAAATATTTTGAATATTTTCTGGAGATGATAGATACGTATCCAAAGACTTATAGTGGAGACAAAGAACGGGGCGAGTGAGGAGTCACCGGTAGATAGCCTATAAGATGACAGGATCACCTGGGAAATGTCTCTGAAACGTGGTGGTGGACGGCTCGATCGTTTTAAATGGCTTGCTAATGAAGAAATCTTTGTCCAGCAATACATCGCATCAAGTTAAGGACGTACCTTTCATCACAGATCATTGTAATAATTCTTGTTTCAAGACAGAAATCCATTATTATCGTTCTGCAAATATGCCTTGGCTGGTAACGAGAATATTGTTACTACTAACAGTGGCAGTGAGCTAAAAGATGATTAAATAAAAAATAGGCATTTACAAATATCATTTTATATCAAAACAGTCCGAGAGCTGGCTGTCACCGTGTTATTCAATCGGGTTCAGCGTCCCCAATAGGACAAACTTTATAGCATTGGACTCGTTACAAATTAGAATGAGCGTCTCCGTGCTAAAAACACGCAGTTTTATTATGAATTATATTAGGTAACCTAACAAGATAGTGAGCTATGAATACACATAAAACTATTTTCTTTTTTTATTGCTACATGTATGTTTTTTCTTTTGAAATGTGAAATTACTTTGTCATCATATAACTCTTTCGTAACCGAGATCTGACTATTAAGAGGTCATTGTACAGGCAATTTCAGATTTCCGTAGCCAACAATGTCAGTGTTTTAAAATAACATGACTGCGATAAAAATCGATTGCTTCGTGAATACGGATTTTATTGGAACAAATATGTAGGTAGAGCGATTACAACGCAATGCAGTGCAGAGGATGTCACACGGACGAACGGGTCGATGCGTCTTCGTGCACTCAAATTTATATATACCATTACGCCTGTTTTCCCCGAAGGGTTAAGCAGAGGTATACTAATGTACACCCACAGTTCGCCGGTATGTTTAGGTTCAATCCACTATAGAGGCGAGTCAACTCCGAGCTGTTACCAATTGTTGTTGTGGCACCAACGCATCTCTTTTTTTTATGGGATAGGGGGACAAACGACCAGACGGATCGCCTCATGGTAAGTGATTATCGTTGCCCATGAACACTCGCAACACCAGAGGAGTCACAAGTGCGTTGCCCGCTTTTTGAAAGGGGATTGGGCCTCTGGTAACCTCACTCACTCGGCGAAACATAACGTAAGCGTTGTTAAATTCCGGTTTTCTGTGAGGCCGTGGTATCACTCCGGATAAGCAACAATGTGCTAACATTATTGTAGTCTGGTTTGAAGGGCAAAGAAGCCAGTGAAATTTCGGAGCAAATGAGACATAACAACTGAGGTCTCGAGATGAAAATTGGTACGCAAGTGATACTAGATGTACTAGTGCAGTTGGCGTCTATAGGCTGCGGTTGCCGCTTACCAGGCGTCCCGTACCTATGTATGCCTGTTTATAGTATATATGTGCCTGTTATATACCCTGTTTTGTCATCTTAGAGCAATAATAATAAACGACCTCTAAAACCCATATGTCAACCAGGTTTTTGCAGTACGATCTTATCAAGACTACACGTGGACTGAATAACAAGGAACAGAGATGTCATTGTTAGATTTCTTGGCAAAATGACCCTAAACTGTGAAGAGTGTTTACGTCATACGTCCGAATGACCTTTAGATGTTAGGAAGTAAGCCAGATGTTATACTCATTGATAAGTTGTGTAGACATAATACATTATTATTGTAAGTATATAATAATGTAAAGATAGGGTAAATGACAATGATAATAAAACTACAATTACAGAACTTGTCTTGGTGTTCTGGCTACTCGAGGGTTAAAATGAGCTAAATTAGTTTAATCTCAATAACATATAGGTTTCGTTAGTACATCCGCAGTAAAATTAAGTGCTAGTTATTTTTTTTCACTAACGCATCCGACCGAATGGTCCTAAAGCAAACGGTTAGCAAAGCATTTAGTTATCTTTATATTATAAATAATTCTTCTACACGTGTGTATAGCATAGCCATTCAGTAGATCAATAAGGGACCTCAAGAAAAGTTATATTAATGCTAACTTGAAATATATTTTTGAACTTGAATGAACTATTCTAACTTTTGTATTTACAAAAAATACTTCTTCCGGTCACTAATCAGTTTAAGGAAACAGCTGATAGTTCCGCAACAGAATTTAAGATGACAATACCAAAAAATGTAGGTAAACAGAACAATTCAGAATAATAAACACATTTTTCCTTATCAATAAATATATTCAGACCACACCGGAACTAAGGACGAAGTAATATAATTTGCAATTAAATATAGCGATGACGTGATCAAGTTCAAAGGTTACAATAAATGTTAAGTTATGAGGACTGCCAGCCTTCCCTTGAGGAATGAAATCATTCGTTTCCAATGGATAAAATGGTCGTGAACTTGCAGCCCTTGTGTGGGATGATGATAAAGGTATTGTACTTTTGGATACTGGATTTCTTTTGCCATTAAGAATAAAAATTATATGTCATGTTATCGGTTATGTCGGCAAACGAGCAGACGCGCCACCTGATGCTAAGTAGTTATCGCCACCCATGGACACCTGAAACGCCAAAAGAGTTGCTGATGCGTTGCCGAGCCTCTTAGGGGCTACAAATTGCCTAAGCAGCAGCAACCGAGGGGTTCGATCTCACAGACAACAGTTGAAAGATTTCTGCGTGAACAACCCTTGGTTTTTTATTTTATAGACGATTTCATCAGACAACAATGTTATATGTATCAAACACAACTTAAAATTAACTTGAATTCCTTCATTTATGAAGCTATCTAGCATGCGAAATGGGAGTTGTAGCTGTATTTCATTATCCAGTTTCGAATAAACCTTGATTTGCTGAAATAATATTTTGGAGTCTTACACTTGTCCTTTCCTAAAATTTATAATGTAATTAAGAAAAAAAAGCGACTCTATTTTTATCCATCATTAATTTCTTTAAATGATTATTGATAATGACAAAAACTAACGCATTTCACTCTTCTCAAATCACACTGATAATATAACGAGTACCGCTCGTCATTGCATAGCAACTTGTTCTATTTCAATCGTCCAGTTCCTCTGACCCATTTACCGGCTTTCGAGGGCGGCGCTGCAATGACCCGAATTCGATGCCCGAGTCACGCTCGTACGTGGACATTTGCGGAAATGTGAATTCGAGACGTTAGCCTTGTGCAATTATGTTACTTTATATTTTTTTCATATCCTCCGAGTTATTTTGGTGGTGATTTGTATGTCCGGTTATATGATTTAGCCATGCGGCTTTAGGTACTTGACATTGGACCGTTTCGGAATATTAATAAAAAACCTGATTGAGATCATAAACTGGTATTCTATCTTGCATTATGAATCTCTTTAACATACAGTTAAACAAGGAATACCAAACCGAATCGATAATGTCCCTTGTGTTTAAATCTGCATTGTATTGTTTTGTAACAATAATTCGTGTAGAATTCAATGTGTCTATTGTTAAGCGAAATAATACAAGCATTCAATTCACGGATTTTAAAATGAAACTCCAGCAGTTTTTTTTAACTAGACACAAGATCTGTCAGTGATTAACGCTATAGTTCAGAATACCTAAGACTATAAATTTACTCTAACCACAGATACTACTTCACATTTAATATTCAGTAACCACTATCCAAAACAGTAAAGTTTCGACAGTTAATCTTCGCACAGAAGACGTTTAATTGACGGATACGGAAAGGCCCAATAAACATGATAGAATGGCGTGTATAAGTATCAATTTAGGCTACCGCTAAGACCAAATTGCCACAGTGGGGGTTACGATAACGAGCCATAATAATTCAGCCTTATTTCAGCAGTTGATTGATTCTAAGAACAGGGTTGAGCGGGTTATTTGTAAATGTTCACTCAATTGTTCCTTTGCTTCGGATAACAATTACTAAATGCTGAATTCATGATAGGGAATATTTCGGTCTTTCCAGGTGAAGTGAAGGTGTTGATGACATTCTACTCCACAAACGATGCAAAATTCAGTACGGACTATACTAAATAATGATACTGCAAAGACGAATGGGTCACTTGAAATTGAGAAGGCGCCAATCGTTAAAAGAATCAGTATTCGTACTTACAAATAGTTTTGGCAAGCATTGACTGCGCCAACATTGAACACATTCATTCAATAAGGGGCAATGTTTATTTAAAAGCATTGTATAATGTAAATACTTTAATGACATTAAGCCTATATGGTTTATGTCTTTGTAGTATTTTTACGAAATGTATAGATCAAAACATTTTGTGAAGATGATAAAATTATACTTTTTCTGAAATTGTCACAAGCAAGCAATATATAACACAAGTATATAGATGGTTACTTAAAAGAATATTTTATCATTCAACAACAGAAGGAATTCATTCATCAAGCAAAATAAAATTCAAAAGAAACACTATCAAATATAATTCCACTAAGTAATATTTTATCTAATATAATATTCGTAACCGTATAATTGCAAATGTTTGTCTGACATAGAACAGTATTGTTCGCACTCAAGATACTTGCGTCATCAGGGATAGATGAATTGCTTTTTATCTTAATGGCTTCGGTGGAGTATTCCCTCATTGAATGCCACAAGGAACTAACCTTGCGGCCAATGATTATTTCAGATGTTTAGCAGATGGGATGATAATTGTAGTGTGATGTTACTATGACGATGTAAATGAAATTTTTGTTTCGTTGAAATATAAAAATAAGAATAAATAATTTGAGACATTGATGCAGCTGTATCTAAAAGTGCACAGTGGAATATGTAGCAAAACAAACGTAGGAAAAGGAAATAAAGAGTTGATTGTAGTGGATGTCCGAGCATAAATTTGATGTCAAACGGAGATCTTAATGATCGCAGATCACGCGGACAGGTCTCGAGAGTCGATAAATGCACGTGTGTAAAACCGTAAAGAAATCAAACATAAACATGAATGTGTAAATTTACAATACCTACATATATGACAATATGATTGTGTGGTCATGTATTTCTTTTTTATTGAATTTGTTGTGAGGAATATCCTCATGGATCGTCTAGAAAGGCTACGGGGAGTCGGAGACGTAAAAAAATAAGGTAGTAATAGTATTACCGGTGATAGTATTTACCACGAACAGCACAAAAAAAATAGGCGCGCTACGAACAACCTACTTATTATAATATGATTATGGGAAGTTGGATGAAAATATTTAAGAACTGAAGCAGCTATGTAAGGTCATTTAGGTAAAGTTTAAGTAGGGATGTATCCTCATAGAGTCACAGAGATAGATATAATTCTAATATTAAGGGGTCCTTCTAAAATATCTAGGCTTGAAAACCTGGAAGAATATCTTTACATATATCTAATTTGATGATTTATATTTCTTACGCTCATAAATATTTATCAAACTGTCTGTATAAGTTATAATGTACGCGAAATGTTCCCAAAATATTTTGCGATGTATATCGTCGAATGTCGGAAGTTGCTACGAAGTAAAAACTGCTGTAAAGTCTAGCTTGTATCGGGAATAGTGCCAAACCACAGTTGCAGTACTTTTTATTGGTGTTGACAATTGTTTAGGCTTACCATATTATTATAGTCAGTTGTTAGCAGTGAAGCAGTGATACTCAGAGGTTTCATAGTGGCGAAAATCTTGACGCAGATTGGAAATTTCTGATGCCGAAAATTAATAGGCAATAGCGAGTCACTTATAAAATACTGATCCTAACTCTGCTTAAACAATACTGTTTATAACTCCATCAATAAGCTAGATAAGTGTATGTTAATTCAGGTAAGTTAGACGAACAAATAGAACAATAAAGTGATGAAGTTATCGTACTATCAACATTGACTTAATGTTAGGTACTATTTATGAGCCATTGATGAGGTCTTTTTGTGGTTTCTACTATAGCTACAGAACTGTTAACACTTTCTTGACTACTTGTTGAAGTGACTGTGACTGAAGTGGTTATATAAATTACGTAATTATATTATGGTGAAATTCCGTTGCTTCAAATCATATGTATTTCTATAGTCTATATTATATGTATTTGTGTGCTGCTAACATCATCATCACCACCAGCCTAAAAATTTTATTCATGCCGGAAATTCTCTCCTGTTGTTCAATGGTTTCAAGTGTTTCAACTCATCCATTAATTTACTGTTTGCCGCTTATCGCAAAGCTATTTCTGCAACGAAAGACCTATACACTACATTTGCGTAAACTTGGTCTCCATTCAAGAACTTGTTAACCCCGTGGTGCATTGGCTCTTAAGTTCGCTAATCAGGTATATCTAATTACCAATCATTGTTATAATAAAAACATTTTGCTTTCTCTATCCGTCTTACTGATTGGAACGTAATGTGCAGATTGCAGATGTGATATTCAAGGATTATGAATGAAAATACTTACACGAGACTAAAGTTTGGATACACGCCACAAAACAGTTTTTTGGATATTAAAATAAATCTTAGTCATTTTCGTCTCACTGATGTAAATTTAATATTATCGCATCCGGCACTTATTAGTTATTATAGTTTTAAATTTAGAGAAATGTTTGAAGATCTAATTTCATTTAATATTATCTAAAATATTTTTAATAGTTTCCACAAAATATAGACATTTAATAATAAATAGGCACTGAATCCACAATTGATCAACTGAGTGTCCCATTGCATCAGTCTTAGTATTAGCTAGGTCCCGAATAAATTTTATTATATCCTCAGACACATCTTGATCAAAGGACAAAGTACGACAAAGTATAGAAAGAAACTCTGATGTACTTGATTGAGTTTGAAGATAAAAACAACGTTAACCCAAGACAGATACAGCCGAAGTTATAACGAATGGACAGATAAAGTTAGACAAAGCACTAATTGTAGATATTGTATGAATGGACGGATCTTTGTCCTTGCGGGCTTTGAACTCACGAAACGTAAGAATACATGTAAGGTAGCTGTTAGTAATTGTAACATTAAGACGTCCAACAACTTAGTCTACCCGTAACCATGGATGCTGTAAAGGATCCGAAACGTCGGGAATCAAATAACATCAATACAACGCGATAAAATCCGTAAAAAGTAGTTTTATTTCAATGTCTAATATTCGCGTAAGTGTCAGAAACCAGTACGTAAGAATACATTTTCATCAGATACCGAAATCCTTAATATTATCTGCACAATTTGATTTGAAATTTTGGCAAATAAACAAACATCGTGTAAAGTCCAAGTTTAAATCTGAGGCTGCAATATTGTCAGTAGCCATTAGTCATTGACAATTTTAAATAATTTTTGTCATATTTTTTATTATTTAAATTGTGAGCGAATTTCTTCAGTAATTACTTAATTCTTAGTTAAAATTATCTTGATCTCTGAAATGCAATTGATAGCTCGATATGATCCTTCTTATGGAAAAGCCTGACAACAAAAGGAAAAAGAAAAAACTTTTTGGTAGTGGTTGGTGAAATAATCAAAATGTAGCCCGGAAACAATGTTTATTGCACATTAACACAGTAATTACACAGAGGGTGGATATAATATTGAAAAAATGAAATTCCTTCTGTTCCAAAAGGGCTCTGGTTTGATAGCTGAATATAAACGCTAACCAAATGTATAGCTCCTTGTTCCAGAATGCGATCTCATTTTATTATCATGTGTTTGTACCTATTTTAGACTAACAAATCTTGTCTAATATTAGGTACTACCATAACGGAATTCACAAATGCATGTATAGTTAGCTATCAGTTACATGTGAAATTAAATCGCCTCTACTTCACACTAGTGACCAAAATTATCACACGGTAAGGCTTTAATAAGTCTATTATTCGTTTAGAAAGAAAGAAAGAAAAACGATTTATTCCTTGCGAAGAATAAAATAAGAACGTGACCACCTTATGACGTAAATTCAGAATTGAATTTTTCCTTCACTAAAATAACTTAATAAAATAAGAGTTAAAAAATTAAGATTAAAAAAAACATTAAAATAATAAACGAAAACAAACAAAATTAAACAATACAAATAGTGCTTCTGATCTCCGCAAGAAAAAAGGGGTGGCGCTCAGCTCTTTACTGCACTGCGTTACAAAATGCTTGCAACACAGCGCAGCGCTGATTTTATCAGTGCCAGTTTAGATCTTATAATGTTTTTCTATAGTAAATCAACAAAGTATATTCTTTTCTCTAATAAATATTCCGTCTCACTTCCCCTCGACTTCTAAATTAGTAAGTTGGGCAGTTAAATTCACATTAAAAAAAACTCAACATACATAAACATAACATTTGCCAAATACACACAAATATTCCATTTAAAATGTTTATTGATTCTCAACGAATCAATTTGTATGATAAATAATAACACTGCGCTCCGCTTGTAAACAAAATTCTATCAGAGTTGACACTATGAACCTAGCTGGCTGCACGGTAGGCAAAGGAAAATTCCTTTGCCTTGCTTCTTCTACGAGTATATTCTAAAACGGTAAAGCAAAGATCGCAACCGTTAAAGCAGTACGAGTTTATAATTTAATAAAAATATTTTTTATTGACTGCCTCATTAGTCTTGTGGTCCCAAGCGCGACTGCTACGGTCGAGGTCCTGGGTTCGGTCCTGTTTCGTGCCCCAGGTCGAACAGTGTTATTGAGTTATTCTATGAAATTCGCAGTAGCAGTTCGGAGTCTGGATTTGTGCCCGGTTAATGGCAATAGGCGTAGGGGGTGACCCCTACATACATGGGACCTAAACATACCGGCGAACTGTGGGTGTAGATTAGTACGCCTCTGCCTAACCCCTTCGGGGAATACAGGCGTGATGGTATGTTATGCAATTTTAATTTATTCTTGAATATCTAAATAAATATTGTTTCAACTTTAATAATATTTGTTTTTATAGTCGCGCAAGGGTCGCGAACGTTATTTATAATTCATGTTCGAATTTAAAGTCTTTGACTTAAGTAAATAAAGAAGCTTAGCAAAAAATGTATTTAACGTCGTACAAAATAAAATTGTCTTCCCTCTGTTTATCCTCTTACGTAAACAAGTAGGTATGGACTTTTTGTGTGGTCCTTTTATAGTGAATCTAATCAATGTGTCTTTGATCAACATCAATTTTCCAAGCCAGTTAGTGGAGCGAAATGAGCTTGTTATTGAAATGACGCGTGCCCAGTTTACTGAGTATGCCTTCAGAAAAATCCTTGGTACGGAAATTCTATTCTTAGAAGGAGTATGATGTAAGAATGAAGGTCCGCTATAACTAGAAACAAGATTAGGTAGGATGTAGAGAAAAACAGTTTTAATCTTGTATGTAGATACAAAATAGTCAGTCGTCAAATAGACAATCCCTAATTCTTTTTGTATATTGAATAAATCTTATACATCAAACTGCAGAATTCTCAGCAACTATTTGGAACAAAGTTGTAAAACATAATATTGTAACCATGTTTTTTTTTAAAAAGAGTATCTATGGAGTTTCTTGTCGGCTCTTCTCCATACGATCCACTTTTTGGAACCGTGCAACTAGTTTTGACTTTTCAAAAGTACCTATCAAAATGAGAAAGGTATATCTGGTTTTTTTATTTTATTTAGAGTTGTAAGCATGTGACAAATAAGAAGTAATCATTTACCTATTATTATTACTATTAGTAATGCTACAGATTCTCAATAAAAAGATCAGTATTAAATAAATAGATATTAAAAAAATTGTGCGACGTCAAAATGAAATGACACTAAGTACATTATTACAGCTACTTTTGAATTGTACTGTAATACTGGATCATGTGGAGAAGAAACTGGAGGAATACCATAGAATAATGTGTGTTTGACGACAATATGAAATACATCACTAGAAGTTTTGGACGATAGCAACATTCAAGTTGTGATTGCTAACGGAAGAAGAAAAAATATTACTCGTAATGAATTATTGATCATAATTCATAAGATAACATGACTACCTCATTAGTCTAGTGGTCCCAAGAGCGACTGCTACGCTAAAGGTCCTGGGTTCGATCCCCAAGTCGAGCAAAGTGTTATTGGGTTTTTTTTATGAAATTCTTAGTAGCAGCTCGGAGTCTGGATTTGTGCCCGGTTAATGGCAATAGGCTCGCCCCCTATTACATGGGACCTAAACATACCAGCGAACTGTGGGTGTACATTAGTACGCCTCTGCCTAACCCTTCGGGGAATACAGGCGTGATGGTATGTTATGTTAATTCATAAGATAACCAATATTTTTTATTGATTACCATACAGATAAATTATATTCTTAATTGCTATTTACAGTAAGTTATAATTCAAATAACAACAGTTGTTTATGTTTTTTTTTGCTATTTCAATAATAAGTTAACTGTAAGTTTATACTTGGACCGAAAGTTTTTTCAATTGGCGTTAGGTTAACGGTTTAAACTTGTATCTTTTTGCTTCATTACTATACAAATAAATAATTGAAGTCATTGTACATTTATTTATTACTAGCTTCCGCCAGCGGCTACGCCCGCTTTATCAACGACCCATGTTTACATGTTCACTTCCCAGAACAAAATAATCAAATAATTTTCCCGTTTTTGCAACATTTTTTAATTGTGCTCCGCTCCTATTGTATCGTAGCGTGATGAAAAGTATACTATAACCTGCCCAGGAGTATGAAGAACAATTGTACCAAGTTTCGTTGAAATCCGTCGAGTGGTTTTTGTTTCTATAACGAACATACAGACAGACAAAAATTTTACTGATTGCATTTTTGGTGTCAGTATCGATCACTAATCACCCGCTGATAGTTATTTTGGAAATATATTTCATGTACAGAATTGACCTCTCTACAGATTTATTATAAGTATAGAAGATTAAATCGTTAAATAAAAAATGATCGAAGACACGGTAATTAGTGACGTATCTAATCTTCGAATTTTTCTTATACTTAGCCTTACCTGCTCATGTTGTCCTGTCTCTCAACTATGGTCTGAAGACCCACAGCGTCTCTCAACTGCATCACCAAAGCAGCCCTCACAGCCTCCGTTGACTTCAACTCTTCGATCCGCTCGCTCAAAACCTATTAGTAAACCAAAACAAATGTTTACGTAAACAGAACCTTTTTTTTTCTTTTTTTAAAAAAAAATCTTACTATCAATGTGGGTCGCACATTAATAGTATTCTTGTTAACCCCTCGTGCTAAGCTAAAGGCTTGTGTTATGAGTGGGTTCACGTCGGTAGTGCAATGGGTGGCCGGGTTCCAACCGGCAACCACATGATCGTAAGTCTGACGCCCTAGCCATTAGGCTACCGCCGCTTCAACCTCTGAGTGAAATTAGCGTGTAATTTTTAAAATGGTTCTTTAACAATTACTTTTTCAAGATTTAATGTGTTTGCAGCTATGACATAATTATAATCTACTAGCTATTCCATGCGATTTCTTCCGCGAGAAACGTTTCTGCTTCGCCCCCGTAGGTCGTAGCGTAATGTTAAATACCTTCCTCAAGAATTGGGCTATCAAATGCTAAAAGATTTTTTTAAATCAGACTCATACTTCCTGAGATTAGCGCGTCCAATCAATCAATCAAACAAACTCTTATGCTTTATAATATTAGTATAGACTATTGTTTCTGCAAAAATCTGTCCTAAAGTAAAATATTTTCAACTCTTCCCTCGGATAATTGATAACACGAGAAAGATTTTACCAACTAAAAACATAATCGCAAATGTGAACAAGTTTAGAAAATAACAAGATAATAATTTATTATTCAATGAAGACTTCCCGAGCTACAGACTTGCCTAGTCTAGTTTGCGTCATGTACTCATGCATATTTTATACATTCATTTTAGTTCCAGAATACTTGCGTAGCTGACGTGAGAATCTTTTTAGAAACACATCGTGTTAGAAAGCTTCCTGTTTTAGGGTAAAAGAGATACCAAAATATAATAGTTATAACGTGAACAGTTCATGGTAAGTTGCAATAATCGAATAATGAAATTATTCTAAAATTCTTTGTAGTTCCAATTTAAAAAATATTTCTTTATTGTGATTAGTACGTACCTCAACATCATCAGAGTATATAGGAGTATCACTGAACACATCCTTCTTCACAATCACAACACTAGGCCCCTGAACTCCTCCAACAAACTTCTCACAGTTGAAGAACAGCGCATCTTTCTTCACCATCTCTTCTTCTACTCCTGGGAACGTGGGATTCATGTCTACAGCAGAAGATGGCGCTACCAGCGTATAGTCCCAAAAAGACCAGGCACCATATTGATGTAGAAGTAGGGTAGTAGCAACATCATCGGCTAGTACTCCCGTCAGTTTGGAAGCTGCGGGGAAGAAGCCAATCATTCGCTTTCCCGAACCAGAGTTCTGCTGCAATCTCTGTTCCAAGTTGTTCAAGTCTATGTAGCCTTCCTTTGTTTCTGGTATTTTAATGACCTGAAACAACAAGAATGTCCACATTAATATCTAGTACCTACAACATCCTCATTTGCGCTATAAACAACGCATAGCGATCCCCAAACTGTTTATCAAACCTGGTGATTGGGGCATTATATAACATAACATAATCAACCCATTATACTGTCCCACTGCTGGGCTCGGGTCTCCTCTCAGAATGAGAGGGATTAGGCTATAGTCCACCATGCTGGCCTAGCAGTCTGCCATCGAGAAAATCTCTCAGGCATGCAGGTTTCCTCACGATGTTTTCTTTCACCGTTTAAGCGCGTGATAATTAACTATTTAATATGCACATGACTTCGAAAAGTCAGAGGTGTGTTCCTTGGGTCAATCTCGAGACATTTGACTTGGCAGTCCAACGGTCATACCACTAGGCTATCACTGCTTTTTGATTGGGGCATTATTCTCAATAAATATTTACGAGCTGATGGCAAATCAGTACCTACAGCACTGTTAAGGATTTATACAATCCCTTTTGTGTAGGTAAATTCAGAAATTATCAACCACTAACATGTCGAAATCAGAATACTAGAGAGTTTTGATTTAAACCCATGCCATCTTTCTATTTAGTAACTGCCTTATGAAAACCCACACATAGATATGAATGAACTCAAACTTACATTAATGCTAACAACGTTGATAACTACGAGACCCAACTTTCCAGTGAGGTAATAGGATTAGTATGTAGATTCTAGGCGATACGCTATAAACAATGTATTTAACAAGACACATAAACAAAGATGTCTTTCTGTGACTGGTTTACGTTTATTCTATTTTAAACAATGAATCTATTGGAATTAATTATCGATTTACAACGGATTCGAAAGAGAATGTTAAATTGATCAGCTACTTATCGTACCAGTGCGTACGTCGTAAAAAACGACGTATTGAAAAGTGTCATTTAATCATCATTTTACCAAGTATCATCGATAGTATAATTGAAAATCTTTTTTTGTTTTGGTTTTTCCTGTCGAATGCCTGGGATTAATATTTATTGCTTATAACAGCCAGTCCAATATCAAATCAATCAGTAGATTTGCTTGCTAGAGATAAGATTTTGACAAGTTCAAGTTCAAAATGTTTTTATTTCAAATAAGCTTTTACAAGCGTTTATGAAACGTTAATGAGTTTAGGTGCACGGTTCCAAAAAAGTTGATCCCATGGAGAAGAATCCGGTAAAAACTCCATGGACATTAGGTCGATACAAGTAATGTCAAAATCCTATCTCTAGTAAGCAAATCCAAAGACAGATTTGATATTCGGACTGGCCGTAAGACGTCTACAACACAGTCGAAGTCTACGCAAGTTGTTTACTAATCCATTTCTCCCAAGATTTTACTTGGGTCTTGGCTCCACTTTCAAAGCATAAATTTCAGGACAGCGTTCTTAATCATTTCATTGAATTCCCAAATGCTTGTCAAGTTTCACAAGGGTGTTAATACAATTAGAAGTGTGGCGAACAATTTAAAAAGAAACAGGTCAACAAGCTTCGTGAATAAAATACTTAACAACTTTTACCCTACAAATGACCTTTTGAAGAAGAAAAAGGTTTGGAAAAGGTAAGTATAATTGAAATCCCTTAATCTGCATGTCGGCTCGTCGACGAAACCGTATTAAAATATTAGGTTTTTATTCAAATACTGTTGTATGCTACATAATGTATCCTAAAGCAGACATTGGTCATCAAAATTCTAAAGGTAGGTCAGGTTTATTTTATCGTTTTTTGCGGGGTATGGTCAGGTACTGTAGAAGACTGAAGAAAATCTGTTTTTATGAACATGAATTTTAATGGCTAGGTATACGACGTGAGGATACGTAGAAAAGGAAGACTGTCATCTTGAGAAAAAACTATGTGATGATAGAAACGTAGATATTCTACTGATGCACTATTTTAGCTTAGAACATTCCAACAGTTACTTGATTATGGAAATTAAAAATATTGACAGAAATTTTCAACCAAACATTTGAACTGCGACCGATTAACATAATATTTTTTTATGTAAGGAAATATGTGTAATTACCTTGGCTTTAGTAAGAAGTCTTTTATTTTAACACAACCGGTACTTTTAAGATTGCGTGCCTCCAATAGATTTCATTAATAAGACGCAAATTACGAAGGGGCCGCGTCCAGTTACTTTGATACATTACAGCACTTATAAGATTACTAACGATGCTAATACCAATTGATGCGATGGATTAATATGGAACTTACTCAGTGGAATGACAGGTCACTCACATTACTATACAACCTTATTTTTATATAGCCCCATAAAAAAGTGAAGAGGTCATTGCCCCCACTCATCATTATGAACTACTTTTATCACGGGACGAACCCTGAAATTGCCTCAAAATTTTAGCTGTTCCAATACAGTCAGTCGAATCTATACTACTTATAATAAATCTGTAGAGAGGTCAATTCTGTACATGAAATATATTTCCAAAATAACTATCAGCGGGTGATTAGTGATCGATACTGATGCCAAAAATGCAATCAGTAAAATTTTTGTCTGTCTGTCTGTATGTTCGTTATAGAAACAAAAACCACTCGACGGATTTCAATGAAACTTGGTACAATTGTTCTTCATACTCCTGGGCAGGTTATAGTATACTTTTCATCACGCTACGATCAATAGGAGCAGAGCAGTGAAGGGAAATGTTGGGAAAATGAGTGATTCATGAGAAAGTTTTCAAGCTATAAAACATCACGCTACAACCCTTAGGAACCCCGTTCCTACTTCTTTCTTCTACTACTTCCTACCACCCTTAGGAACGGGGCAACGCAGGTGAAACCGCGGGCGAAGAACTAGGGAACAAAGTAACTATTCCACGCGGACGAAGTCGCTGGCAAAAGCTAGTTATATATAAATTTACGGAACTATTTTTCCTACTATGTAAGTGTCGTCAGTATGATGATGTATCTGCCTATTTCCAAAAAGATCGGTGTAAAGAATGAAGATTTTGACACGGACATAAATAAACCAATACGCCATTACAAACAAGAACATGTAATTTAAGCTACAGCCGTGGGTTAGAACAAAACAGACCATTAAAGTTATAACAAGCGAAGTTAGCATGCAAACATTGTGCTTGCTTCTTAGAACTCGTGAAGACAAAAAAATACTGAACGACAATAAGAATTAAAAAGAGACGTTATTTTAAGAGATCAGTAATTTACTGGTATTGTTGGGAAACCCATACACTTTTTTAATAACAAGTAGGTATCTTTAAGACACGTGTTTGTACTGTAGCCAAAGACTATTTGAATGTCACGAACGATAAAAACAAAATTGTAATCCCAAGTTCTCATAAGTAGCAAGACACTCTGTCTAGTATCATACACTAGCCTGTCTAACAGATCAACAAGCTTTGTAACTAGCGGCAACTATGTAGTTTTGACTTTTCAAAAGTGCCTATTTTATTAATTGATCCAATTGAAATAAAACATTTTGTCTTTGAATTTACAAGAAATTAAAAAAATTAAACTAAAATAAAACTAAATAAATATAACTAAAAAAGGGCATCAAAGAACTCCTCCGCATCACTATCAGCCGGAAGGGTACCCAGAAGGCTGGCCGCATTGCCACGTTGGATGGCAATGCTGATTCTCTGACCTAAGTATAGGCCAGCCATTGGGTCACGTGAAACTAATTATTAAACGAATGTTCAAACTTTATATCATTGAAACATATAAAAACAAATTGAAGAATCTTTAACTAGACATACTTACTATAATACTTAATTTAATTATTAGGTAGTTTCGGACCAACTAGCACGCTCAGAATTAACATAAGTTGCCAACTAGATGACTTGACAGAATGCATAAGTATGAAGCTTCTTCTTCTATTAAGAAGATGCGATGATGATGATGATGATGCGATATCATTAAGATGAGCATGATCTTGAATATAAACATGAATTAATTTATGAGGCTTAGAACAGAATACAGATTATTACAGAAGCGCATATGGATCTAGGTCTCTTCAATGGCAAACTATCCATCAAGTATTTTCCAGAATAACCCTTAAAATATATTTTCTTGAATGAAGCAAATGTTTCAGTGTAGTAACTCGCCATTTTTTTATGGGATAGGGGGACAAACGAGCACGCGGATCGCCTGATGGCAAGCGATTACCGCCGCCCATGGACACCCACAACACCAGAGGAGTCACAAGTGCGTTGTCCGCCTTTCGAAAGGGGATTGGGCCTCCGATAACCTCACTCACTCGGCGAAACACACCGTAAGCGTTGTTTGACGCCGGTTTTCTGTGAGGCCGTGGTATCACTCCGGTCGAACCGGCCCAATCGTGCCGAAGCATGGAAGAAGCCATCTTGAACCTTTTACGGCCCGGTCCAATATCAATTCAGTCAGTAGATTTGGTTACTAGAGATAGGATTTTGACATATGGTCCATACAAGTAATGTCAAAATCCTATCTCCAGTAAGCAAATCTATCGACCGATTTGTTATTGGGACCGTTAATATCTTAAAAATACATAATCAAAGTTATGTTCTACTTGAAGTATGTGCTTATACAAACTGTCATTATAAAAATAACATCTAAATTATCAAAACTACGCCCAAACTTCCGCCGAATAGAGTCAACAAACAAAAACATTGTAAGTACGAATGGGATATGATGTCATTGTTGGGGCCAGCAGTAAACAGGACCAATGGCCACGCTATGGTAACTACGACGCACACCCCCATGACCATGACGTGACGTCATCGCCGTAATAACAAGTAGAAAAATAAATTGACTCCTGAACACAATATTTAATAAAATTGCTACCAGTATTCTTTCCATGTGCCCTCCAGTGACAATAAATATAAATATAAAATAGTTCGTCGTGGTTCCTGAGAAATCAACCTTATTTTTCCACAGCATCTCGTATAACTCACGTTTCCACGACAGAAGAAGAATTTAGCCTAAATCTGGAAAACTTTTTATATAATTTAATTGTTCCCAACTTAATTAGTAACATAACATACCATCACGCCTGTATTCCCCGAGGTCTTCGGGAGGGGCAGAGGTAAGACTAATGTACAGCCACAGTTCGCCGGTATGTTTAGGTCCCATGTAAGGAGGCGAGTCTATTGCCATTAACCGGGCACAAATCCAGGCTCCGCTACTGAGAATGTCATAGAAAAACCCAATAACACTTTGCTTGACCTGGGGATCGAACCCAGGACCTCTAGCGTAGCAGTCGCGCTTGGAACGACTAGACTAATGAGGCAGTCTAATTAGTAAGTAATACATATTTAGCTTAGTTGTATTTCTTAATATTATTATGTATGCTGTGGTCTACACTAATTGAGGGAGTACCCGTGATTTAAGAGATTTAATTTGTTTCATAATTTGGAAATGTTTGTGTATATATCCTTTGTTGGAGATCCTTAATAAATAAATAAAAACGAAGGATATCAAAATTAAACGTATTGTCCTTTTTTAAATCGAGTTATATCTATGCGAAAAAATCCGTCGAATACGGTTTAATAGTTGCTCGTTAAAGATCCCTAGCCACGCCACTGTTTCGCATTACCCCCAAGCCTATGACGTCACCACCATAACAAGGACAGTGCAGGGACTACACGACACTGTATATTTCTCCATATTTGTACACCGCTGGAATGAATGAAATGAGGAACGTCGGGATCAAGAATATAATACAACAGGAAATGACGTAAAGAATAATAATCTTGATACTAACGGGTTTCCGGACCATTGTTAGGGCTTGCTTTTCTGCATTAGCAAATGAATCTCAAGGATTGTCTTTCATGGCAAAATAAGCGAACTAACAAACTTCCAATTCCGAAAAGCTAAAATTAGGTGCTCTACGAAGATTCCTAAAATAAAAGGAATTAATAATAATACGATAGAATATAATAAATAGAAAGAAACATATCCACAAAATAAGCTATGACATATTCAATTATAGGATCCAAATACCAATTTTCTGACATTCAAATGTTTGAAATATAAATCATGCAGACAGATATTTTCCTTTGAAACCGTATTTTTGTTGTATAATGTTCTACAATGAATTTATCATTCAGTAAGATATTCCAATTACAACATCGAGACAAAAATAATGTTTTATGACCGACATTATTATCAATCTTTTCTTCGTCCTCTACACAATTTTCTTTGAAATTTCTCCATTTGAAATTGTAAGAATCCTGAAATACTGGTGCGACACAATTTTTCTTACATTCAACCTACGAACGTATATTTTAATCATCAATACTATAATATTATATTAAACAATACGTTATTAATTGCTATGCTGCGTCAACCGGTAATGCAGCAATTCTTTAGGCATTCTCACAGCTGATAGAACTACTGAAACTTTGATGACCTATTTTTAATTTTCTTAGTATCCAACCAAGTTATCCTTTTAAAATGTCGTTCAGAAACGGAAAGTGTTGTTATGGACACTAACATAATTTGAACAGATACATATGGAAATAAATGGTCAGATTCCATAGAAAATATGAAATACTAGCTGACCCGGCAGACTTCGTACTTCCTCATTGTTGTTTTTATTTAATCCCGGGCATTTTCATATTTATTCAGCTTTTAAACCTTCTCTGGACTTCCACAAATAATTCAAGACCAAAATTAGCCAAATCGGTCCAGCCGTTCTCGAGTTTTAGCGAGACTAACGAGCAGCAATTAATTTTTATATATGTACTAGCGGCCCGGTACGTGCTTCGCTACGTATAAAGCGAAATACAGCGGACAGCGGACAAAACCATTCCCAGATCCCCTTGAACACACACAAAAAATTTCATCAAAATCGGTCCAGTCGTTTGAGAGAAGTTCAGTGACATACACACTCACAGAAGAATTATATATATAAAGATATAGATAGAATAGATATGTATATGTAGATAGATGGGTGCAGATACTAGCATAAAGGCATGAATAAATCGTCAAAACAGCCACAAAGCCACAATTTTGTAAAACAAGCCAACTGTATTGAATTTGGTCTAAGTGGATACCTATGCAATTGTTCATAACTCAACATTGAAGTGTTTACATTGCTAGGCTATGCTATTAAAATAAACTATAGTGTCTAGTAATAAAATGATCACGTTTGCAAACAATATTTCTCATCTCGACAGAGATGTGACATAGTCATTAAAATTTTTATCACTTTTGATTATAATTAAATTATTGTAATAACATGTGATAAAATTTTAATAGTTTTATGTAAATGTTTTATTGGATTAGTCATTGCTTTATCTGTTGGTAAAATGCCAGTTATGGCAGACGGTGAACCAGACGATCGTGCTACAGTTGGTGAGTCGAAAGATTTCCCTGCCTATGGTAGGTTGAGATAAGAGTTAGACTTGGCATGAAATCTATTAATGGAACACATGCGCACGTATCTCAGGCCTCAGTACAAATTCAAATAGATATCTATCTGGCTTTACCCCTGTCTGGGAGCCTAAAAAGGCCACACTAAGGAACTCCTCCAAATCAATTCATATTTAAAATTCATAGCACATTCCTATCATTTTTTTTAAATGTGAAACACATTAAGATTAATAATAGCCTTTTCAGCTTTTAAAATTTACTGATTTCTAGAAACATAATTATTAATGAATAAATCTAGCATCTTTTTTGAGAAATTTTGTGAATCGTATAAAGTTTAGAGTATCTGTATGAAATAGTATAACACAATAAAACAGTACAAGACAGAACAGAAATCCGCAAATTGTAATAACAATATTAGAATCATAGATAACTCATAAATTTTAAAAAAGAACGAACTAGCGATAGTGTGAGATACACAGTACATCGGCGGACAAACCCACGCACGGCTTAAAGGTCAACGCAGTGTGTGGAAAGCAACTCGTAGGCGTTGAGATGGAAACGGAAGTGCTTTGGTGCAAGTAAACTGGGGTAAGTCTAACAAATGAAAGATTAAGAAGTGACACATATAACCTCTTTTTAACTATAAATGTGTAACGTCATTGTATAGAACAGTTATTTTTTATTACGTTGTGCATTGCATTAACATTTTTTAGTAAGTAAAAGTACTTTTTTACAAATTTGTGTTTGTAACTGTACTTTTATACAAAAAAAAAAACATTATCTCATTCTAAAATTCTCTCCTGTATTGCACAATACTTTTACTTTTACAAACACAACTACCTATAGAATATACTAGTACAAATATTTATGTTCCGGTACAGGAATCGAGTCTTTGACCCCTCGCGCAAAAGCCTTGTCAATCGTTTCGGCATCTCATTTACTTA
This sequence comes from Acronicta aceris, assembly GCA_910591435.1. Classification (NCBI taxonomy): domain Eukaryota; kingdom Metazoa; phylum Arthropoda; class Insecta; order Lepidoptera; family Noctuidae; genus Acronicta; species Acronicta aceris. The sequence continues at coordinate 4,150,747 of OU342776.1, read as the reverse complement.
ATATCATATATTTGTAAATTCTCTCCTACAACAAAATCTTATTATTCACGATATATGCGTCAAGCAAGTCATTGATTTACAAAAAGAAACCACTCACGATCTCTTCACAACACCTAATAAGAATATGAACAGAGCGAAAATAAGTGAATTCATTTTAATAGTTCTATAACTTCCTCCATCACTAGTTGACCTTTTAAGTCCGGACAAGACCTTAGATTTGGTCCGAGCTAATACTGGACCTTGCCACCACCTGCACAATATAGGCTAAGCTTTCTAGGCTTGAGAAATAGACCAAGGTGAGGAACTAACGTAGTAAATGCACAAAGGCCGTATATGTTAACGTAATTTTAGGTTATGAGAGAGAGAGATGTCGCTCTACATGTTCAATACCGCTGTCTCTTTCTCTCAATCTAAAATATCCTCTAGTCATGTGTAAGAATACTGTAAAACATAAACTGCAAGTACGATTTGCCGGTCATAGCGTGTCGTGTTCAGTACATTTACGAGTTTTGTATAATGCGGAAACATATGGATGATTGAGCTGCGCGGAAAAGAAATGAATCGATTATATTAAATAAATTATATTAACACATGATATGATATAAGACAGTACTGACGAAGGCAAAGAAAAAAATACAAAGCGATTACTATAAACTTCCCTTTTAATCAGCCTCTTTATGGAAACATCCTCTGTAAAGGTAAGTTGTGAAAATAAATAACGTCATTTTTTTATTGAAGTGCGTTAAAAACATGTAGTTTAGTTAAGGCGTGCTTGCTCAGACATGACAATAGATTGTTCTTTGCAAACATTTTAATATGCGTCAAGGTTAAGATTTGCTCCGGCTTCTATATTATCAAAATAAAAACTGCGAGATAAACGTGGTTTAAAGCAAAACGCATTCCTAAAAAAGATGTTTTCAGTTTAATCAATTAATGTTGCAAGCCAAATGCTCAAATGGACTTGACATGCGCGGTTTACAAGAATCTGCACTTTAAAATTATAGTCGATAGCATTTCCAAATATTTTTTTAGCACACTAAAAAAGCCAACTACGCAATACCTGTGGAGTAGGGATATAGACATGTATATTAGAGATGCAATTACCTAAAGAAAATAACCAACTACGCAGCATGCAAACAAATAGTTCATAAACTATTGGTTTAACACGTTTCCGTGCTATTAAAAGCATATTTATTAACCGCCGCGGTGGCGCCCGAGTCGGCGCGTCCGTATATTTTCATTGTATGCAAAAACCATAAAACGCAACCATTGCGTAATATTCAAGGGCGCGTTATCGGGATTCGGTCTCACTGCACGTAATGCGTTTAGCTGCATGGCGATAATATAGTACTATTGGTACTACGCACTACTGGGTAAATGTCACGTCGTGATATGAGTGGAAATGTTAGAAGTTGACTGCCTCATTAGTCTAGTGGTCCCAAGTGAGACTGCTACACTAGAGGTCCTGGGTTCGATCCCCAGGTCGAGCAAAGTATTATTGGGTTTTTCTATGAAATTCTCATTAGCAGCTCGGAGTCTGGATTTGTGCCCGGTTAATGGCTATAGGCTCGCCCCCTATAACATGGGACCTAAACATACCGGCGAACTGTGGGTGTACATTAAGTACACCTCTGCCTAACCCTTCGGGGAATACAGGCGTGATGGTATGTTATGTTAGAAGTTTTGTCACAACAATGAATTATCTTGCTGTGGAATAAATCAAATCAATTAGGATATAAGTACATACATATACATATGTACCTAAACTAGTTGCAGAATCTAACATGAGGCTATGACCACTCAAGGGGCAACCCACAACAGCATCCTTCTTTTTTAAATAAGTCATATTAACATAGAATAATTGGTGCTCTTTATTGACCTTTAGTTTTTTCAATGCATCTAGATCATCAGCCTTCCGGGATGAAAGCTATTTCATAGAAGGTGAAAATCACTTAATAAAAACGAGCGGGAACAAATCAGATAAATTGAGATCTCCTCCTTTATTGAAGTTGATGAAAATAATAGTGAAGCCGAATATGATTTACGACCAACCATACCTATCTGTTTTGTGATTCCGGCGGTACCTATACAAATAAAATTTATGTTCAAAAAGCGTGAAGGGTCCAGACATTAATTAGATTATTGTGTTGAGTACAAAACTTTATCAAAATTGTTTAGTGGACCATTGTTTTGACATGGCCCAATTAAACTTTCTCCTATAACACAATTTGTTACTGCAGCATATTTGGCCGTTATAACTTGTTTTGTTTTAAATTATTTGGGTACTGTTACCAGCTTTGTTACATCGTCATCCGTCTACCTACGTTATTTATTTGGACAGTGATTTTATTTTATTGATCATCCTAACAACATCTATTAAATGTCTAGCCCTCAACAACGTTGCAATATTTCAAAAGGCACAAAGTCTATCATAAGTGCGTCTAAAATGATCCTTAAAAGTCATATGTATGTACCTACACTAAGTTCGCAGAAAATACTTCGAATTTGAATTCGCTTCTGTCCGCAACCTTGTTTGCGTGGACTTTAGAATTGGGTACAAAATTCAATACATTATCGATTATCGGATACATTTCGGAGAGTGTGCATCAGATCCCCACGACCTTATTCCCCCTAGTCCATTCTACTATCGGTTGACCAGAAGCATGAAAATGCGACATGGATTCATGGTGGACATTCCAAAAACCCGAACGAAACGCTTTAAGCTGAAATATAGAATGCACTTCCCGAGTGGGTCTTCCCTGATAGTTGTAATCTGGGTATCTTTAAATGACGAGTGAATCGGTTTCTTTTAGGCAAGTGCGCTCCATCGTAGATTGCAGTATCGCTTAACATCAGGCGAACTGGCGGTCAAGCGTAAGCCTATTACGAATAAAAAAAAAGAATGCCTTCGTCTTTTTATCTCCTTACCTTAGTGTCATATTCCCTCCATGGCGCAATTTGTCTCTCGGTTTCCCTGGAGGACACAAACAGCACCACCTGCTGAGGGCGTAGTGCCCGTAGGAAGCGCACCAGCGTCGCCCCCACCACCACCACATCTTCAGGACACGCGCCAACGGCGCTCCTGATTATTAACTTCGATTCTGATCTGTGGGCAGAAGCGTAAATGTTACCTACAAGGCTCACTGGCAGTGACCATCTGAAACTCAGTTTGGGTGGTGCGTTACCAGTTACATATACGCACCTACCTAATTCATATCTGATTATATAAAAAGCCTAATCGAATCTGTACTCGAGTAAATGTAACCTTTCTGAACTGTTTCTTTGCTAATGTACACCCACAGTTCGCCGGCATGTTCCTTGTACGAGTAATAGAGTCGAGAGGGCACAAATTCGAACTACAAGCGAACTCCAATAACACTTTGCTCGACCTGGGAATTGACCCAGGAGTCAACACACGCAACAGTCAACACACATATGTACATAATAACACTATAATATAAGTATTGATATTTATACTGTTTTTTGTAACAGTTAATGTTATTTAAATTTTATTTTGTCAACTGCATTTATCGTAAAGGTAAAACATTAATATTAATATGTTATAATGTAATATTAAATATTTTATATACGGGCTGTCCCTATAAAAAGAAACGCTACTGACTCCCAAGATACAGGTACTTCCTAGTTTGAGATTCAGCAGATACATATTAGTGTACCTTTAAAATTGCCTTGTATAATTTCAATTCATTTTATCAATATTGTATTTATTGTATGGCTATGTTAAACAACTTAATAAACAAAAAAACATAAATTTTAAAATTTTTATTCGATTCTAAAATCACAGAACAGAAAATACATGCTTTTTTGTATTCCGTGTGTAAAATAATATCAGTTTTCCAAACATTTACATGCTTTATAATTCTACAGCGACACTATAAAAACATGCTAAAAGCAAAATGCTGTTATTTCAATAAACATCAATGGTGTGTTTTTCTAGTTGCACCTTCCGTGAATGGTAATATTTACCAACTGATTAGAAATTGAGGAGAATCACACTGTATCATTGACCGTCTGCTCTTAGGTAAAGTGTGCTATTGATCTTATCTGTATTTCGATTACGGTGTATCTCTGTGTGTGTAATGGTCTACATCTTGATCTACATAAAGACAATAACACACCTGTCACGTCTTAAATGACATCCGCAACGCATCAGTGCGGATACGCATTGAGTAAGCTAGAATACAATAGAACCCACAAAAATACCTAGATATAAAAATAGCACAAACAGTTATTACTAAAAAAGACGTTCAACTAGTTCAGTTAAAAAGGTTTCAATGGCTAAGGTTGTACATGAGCATTTGTTGTCTGCTTTACGTCTAGCCCGAATTTCCCGTAAAAAAGTAATACCAAAATAAATTGTTATTCAAATAAAATTGAATCAAATTGTGTTATTGTTCGGATTCGGATACTATTCATCTAGGTTCCTATCCTACCATTTCGTGCAAAATACTTCACTGGAAATAATTGTAAGTGAATATAAATAAGTAAATTATACTAAGTTTCGACTGGTTTTCCGATCGTTTATTTCCAATTAAGTAGTAGGTAATAGACAAAATGGTAGGATAGGAACCTAGACTTACGATATCCGAATCCGAATAAAACACAATTTGATTAAATTACACAATTAAAAAGAAATTGAATTACGATTTATTTTGGTATTACGTTTTGTATGGGAAATTCAGCGTCCGTGAGACCCTTAAAAAATAACTAGGCTGTCGAAAACTGGAGACCAGTCTATGCTCATATCATATCATGAGGCTGTACTACTTGTTATAGGATTCGTTTCCTAAATCTTACCATGGAAGACTGCTAACCTGTACTAGGCCAGCGAGGTCACAGGAGGGCTCATGGTAGCGTTCCGTTTCGAGTTCTCGGCGCCTCTCCTCATAATGTGCGGGAAATGGCTACCGTGTTGGCAGGAATCTGACATAACCCCTGGGTATCCATGAGGATTTCCACACAGGATAAAAAAAGGCCAGCGAGGTGGACTTATAGCTCATACCCACTCATTCTAAAAGATCTCTACCCAGCAGTGTGACAGTACAGTGATTGTTGTTGATGATGATGATGGTATTGTTACCTGTATAGTTCGCTCTGTCCCGACGTGTAGGAGAGGCCGGTGCATTTTGTGGCGTGTGTGGGAAGCACGTCCCTCACCACGTAGTCCTCTATCCATTGCAACGCGCGACCAGACCCGTTGTAGTCACAGTACACCACTGTTGGACAAAAATATATAATTTAGTTTACCATATCATTTTCTCAAAGAAAAATATTGTCACCAGATTTTCTTATTCGAGGAGACGTTGGCGGGATGATTTCGACCGCTTTTTGCCAACGTGGTAGAAAAAGGGCCAAGATTGAAATCTTCTGAGTTAGAGGAGGTTTTAGCCCAGCAGTGGAACACAAAAGAGGATACATAAAAAAACCTTAAATCTTCTATTTCATTCCATAAGACCCAGTTTTTGCAATCGTGCAATTAGTTTTTGACTTTTCAAATGTATATTATACTTACAATATGTAGGTAGGTACCTATTTTAATGATCTAAATGTAAAAAAAGATTGATCTTTAGTTAAAACGCAATGCAGTTTCGATGCAGTCGTAAAATCCCAATCGCTGATTAATTAAATTTATATTAAACCAGCGACCCGCTCGCGGTTTCATTCGTCTCGCTGCTCCGTTCCTAAGAGGCGTAGCGTGATGTTATATAGTCTATGTTACTCAGTTATAATGTAGCTTTCTAACAGCAAAACAATTTTTGAAATCGGTCCATTACTTTTTGAGCCAATTCGTTACAAACATACTTACATACAAACCTTTCCTCTTTATAATATTAGTAGATATAGATTAAATTAAATATGTTCTTAATTTTTTTTTGTACTGTAAGCTTGAGCCCTAAAAGTACGAATTATAGGATACAAAGTTTCGCTGTCGACGTAATAAGTGTAAGGAAAACTATTCAAACAGAGATAATAATACTGTTCATATTGACTTAAATACACAACACTTAGCCATCCATTACCATACCGTAATGTATTGAAATTAATCACAACTGCAATTAATCTTAGCTTTTGATAGATTACAACCTACTAACCTATAATTGAATATGTAAATTTCAATTTAACACCGTTTTCCTAGACAATTATAATACCTATATTAACGCTTTAAGTCCACTCTGCGTCATCATCATGACGTATCGCTGAAATGTGGAATGCGCTTCCCGAGTGGGTCTCCCCCGATAGATATAATCTGGGTGTCTTTAAATCACGAGTGAATCGGTTTCTTCCAGGCAAGCGCGCTCCATCGTATGTAGATCGCCTATCACGAATAAAAAAACTGTACTATGTTGCATTTCTTCATTTCTAACAATAATTTTCTGGCTCCATTTCACACTATCACTTAAATTCATCACCATCTTCCTATCCTCATTCGGCTAGTGGTCCTAAGTGCGACTGCTATGTTAGAGGTCCTGGATTCTATTTCCAGGTCGAGTAAAGTGTTATTGAAAATTTATAGAAGCGGCGGTAGCCTAATGGCTATGGCGTCGGACTTGCGATCATGTGGTTGCCGGTTCCGAACCCACCCATTGCACTACCGACGTGAACACACTCGTAACAAAAGCATTTAGCTTTGCACGAGAGGTTTCACATATCCTCATCCTTCTATCCTTTGATCAACAGATTATTACTACTCCTTTATGTAGGTAGGTACTTTGATCATAATATGGTTAGACTGGATCTTCAAGTTTAGATCTCAGACTAACTAGATAGGGGTTAATTAATAAGAATAATATTTGAACGAAGTGACTGCGTTTGTTTCGTTTGGATTCAGACCATTTGACCATTTGACAGACGGGATTTGGACCATCGATTTTGGAATAGGCCCCCAGATCATGTATGACCATTTGTCATATTTAAATGCATGCCATCCAAGAGTATTATAGAGGTCAGTGATGCCATCCAACAATAAATTTGAATAACATTACTCTCTAGAGCATTGAAATTAATTGTAACACGTTATAATTAATTGTTGCAGAAAATAATTATACACGAAGCATGATAAATAATTATTGTTTGACAGCATTAAACACAGAATATAATAATTAAATGTTATATTAATATCAGCCTTTAATTAATTTATCTTAGCCACAGGGCGAAGACCTCTTGTCATAGAAAAAGGACGAAAGGTGAACATTCATAGATAATAGCGAATTTTAAGAATATGAATTAACTATACCATTGACTCAGTGGCTGAGCGATAGAGGCTTCGGTGGATTCGATTCCCGCGCGGTTGAAATATGTGTATGAACTAAGATAGTTGATACGAGTCTGGATTTAGCTGTTTGTGAATACACCCACTATACAATGTGTTAAAAAGCCCTATCCGACCCGTGAAGGTATTGTTAGGTATCGAGATCCGGTTCTATTTATAGATATAATTATTTTCAATTTACAAGAAAAAAAAGTCTCCTAAAAATAAATTATAAAACGAGGAAATTGAAATGACAATACTTACAGTAGCAGCGACACCGTCCCTGGGTGCCAAACATAATAGGGGTTATGACGGTTTTATGACATTCGAAATAAATTCTTGTTTTTGAGATAATTGTGGCAATTTGGCCACGACCTTGAATTTTAAACTTTATTAATATGTTTACTTTTATGAATAATTATTTAATATTTTTTATTTTATTTGATGATATGATTGGGATAACTATATGCCCCTTTCGGATCGAACAGGGCTTTTTTTTAACATTGTGTATAGGAAAAATTCATAATGTAGAGCAAATTTTTAAAAGAAATAGATTACTTATAAATATAAGAATTAAACACAATTTTAAAACATGATTAAAAAAATTCATTATGCGGTTCTCAGTAAGTACATACCACAGATTATGAATATAAATCATTCTTATACTAACTCGTTCCACATCTATGTTTTTATGTGAATTCCCGAAACATCGGAGCGACCCAGAGGTCGTTGACACGGGCTGGCAATGTCAGCCTGTCTGGCAAGGCCAACAAAGGCAGCTCTGTTGATTCCATCGATAACCGTCCCAAGTGAATACTAATTCACTCAATATACGGGACCATATTTGTTTTACCAATGAAATAATAAAAAATTTTGGTCAACTAGCTGACATCATAGACAACCTGTCCTGCCCAACAGTCCAAATTTCAATAAAAGTTCATACAAAAAACCCATCCAGCTTTCAAAAGTTCCAAGTAATTTTTTCAAGTTTTCTTTTCTAAACTTATTCGAAATTTAAGCCAGTAACGTTTAAAAAAAAAACTCTTTCTATTCAGTTCTCAAATGTTAGGTACGCTTAGCAACAAAACACATATTTTTTTATTAGACGTTATTTATTTCAATATTAATTATTTAGATTAATATTACAGGCCTATTATTTATAAGTCTTAAAGTTGCATTATGTATGTGCGCGACAAATGGATGGTTAACACAATATCACGCCAACCGGTTTTGATGATTCTTTTTTTGATCGATAGCTCATACAATAAATATTGAAAATATTGAGGTATCGACGTCACTAAGATTACAATTAATAAGTAATGGGTACCTAACTAACTAAGAAGCCATTTACGTGTAAATGGTTCTCGTCGTCGTAGTCCTGGTTGTCGTCCGTGCGTCATTAAGGGTCTGGTTGAAAACCAGCGTCGGGCAAAGTCTGGCATATGCTGAACCAGATCCTTTTCGGCGCAATTGTAAGGGCATAGTGCAATTATTGTTATATAATATTTTGTTCTTCTATTATAGTTTATTCACAGTTATATACTTGTCTTTACAGTTCGCTGAATAAATTGTTTGATGCTTTCTTTCTTTTCTTTCAAAATTACCAGTTCCGAATATTGTGGAGATGCTCTACCCATGTTAAAGTTACATGGATTCTTCAATGTGAATACTGCTAATTAGTACAATAGTCGAACACCCTCAATTAGATAGTAATTATGTTAAAACTTTTTATAAAATTTTTAACTCTTTACATGCCAACATTTTTAATGAATATTGGAGTATAACCCGTTATCAGTACAGATAACTGTATCATTAGGACATAATACCAGACACCGGTCAGTGCAAATGTGTAAAACAATAAACAATATCCAAGCCACAGAACAGCGGGCATGATGTGATAATATGCGCGTGAGTCGTGACCCATTTGCCAGCCTGTTTTCAATTACCAACGAGATAACGTGACGCACAAGGAAAAATACCTATCGGTTGAAAAACAATAGAACTAGAATAAAAACTACTTACAGTATTTGAATTGAGAACAATGGAGGTCTAAGCTAGTGAAGCGACCTTAATAGTCGATTGTTGAAAGTGATTCTTCACTTCTTCAGGAAAGTAAGTCAAATTGAATGCTTTCAATTTCAGTTTAGTTTTAGATGGTGAAAAGAGAGATTCTGAAATGTATCTTCTAACTAACTCACTCCTCTAGGACATTATAAATAGGATATTTTCTCTATTTTATTCTTATTGGCATAGCGATCAGACCAAGGGGCTTACTCTTGAACTCAATTCCGATACATCAACATTGGAATTGTGCCGTTTCGTCAAGTTTCGTACTCTTGAATCCGAGACTAGCGTCAAATTGTTTCAATATAGCGCGGTGATTGAGTGAACTAAATAGAATTGGGAAACGACCCAATCTTTGGCCGATCTGGATGCCGATACAAAGTTAACAACGGATTTGTGCTCAAGAGTACGAAATCGCCCGACAGCCAAATTGACATTGGAATCGGATCACGTTTGGATTGGTATTGTATTGTTTTCAAGAGTAAGCCTGCTGGTGACGAATGTACGATAACACAAAGGTAAGTAAACTTATTCATCAGTCAATATCAAGAGGATTAACTATGTTAAGATAAAATACACCAACGTCTGTTCTGTGGTTTTGTGACTAATACATCATAGTATCAATAAAAAGAAAGTAAAAGATAATTCCGTGGCAAACAACACTAGGAAATAGCATGTCCAATTGTTATCTATCTATTGAATCGGTATTCAATAGATAGATAGTATTCAATAGATAGAAAAACTACTTTTTCTTTTTTAAGAATATGTAGTTTTCTATAACACAAATGACTACCTTTTAAATCTTGATTGAACATTTGAAATGAATTTAATTTAAGTAAGTACCTGCCTATTCCAAAGAAAATAAGGGTATAAAAAAATATATGAATCTGACAGGAGATAGTAGTACCTACGTATGTTCGGGGCAAAGTTGTTCAAAAACGTATTAACAACAAGTAACGAGTACAGTACGCACGACATAACTTGGCCGGACTGAAGTTAGCTGTTTGTCCGTTTTTGGTTGCGCAGTACACAATTTTTAACGTAAACAATCCACGAACTTCACTCCGGCCAACTTATGCCGCGCGTACTGTAACAAGTAACAAGTAACGTAACCAAAAACAATAAAAATTATTAATAATCATTTTATTAAAAAATCACGATAAAACAAAATCCGTTTGTTTTGTTTATTTGCACAAACATTCGTTTGAATTATAGATTGAAATTTCAAACATCTCCGCATGGAAATAACCGACTACTAATAAAACAAGACCAACATACCTAATCGATAAGTATGTAGATAGAATCAAAACTACCATCATATTCATTAAATCAAAACAAACATCCTCTTGAAAATCAATAGCTGCATTTGATTTATCTAGCTATTCATCTAAAGACCCGATACAAGAACGCTCATCTCGGAAAATTTTCACAAATAACTACTCTTACACGTTTATTATTTGTTTACCCACTTACCATCACTTTTACTGGATGATTTATACTATCAGTAAACGTGAGGAGAGGCTTCCCCAACATGTAGTCCCTAGAGCTAGCCGGCGCACGCGCACCTATGACGTCATCCGGGCGTGCGCGGCCTAGCAATCACACCGAAAAAACTTGATACAAAGTATATTGTAGACTTATTTTATTGTCACATAAAAATACCATCACGCTTATATTCCCCGAAGAGTTATGCAGAGATGTACTGTGTATTACTTACACCAAGAGTTCGTCGTTGTTGCTCTCATGTAATAGGGGCGAGATTGCCACTAACCAGGCTCAAATCCAAGTCCGAAGCCCGAGGTAATTTATAGAAATACCAATAAAGCTTTGCTCAGGACATTGAACTTAGTACCCTCGCTTATCAACCTCGCTTACGACCACTAGTATAATGAAGCAGTTATATTTTGTCACCTTGTTTTGTTATAGTTTCACAGCAGAATTGACGACATAACAAGTAGATACCTAATTAGTTTTGTCATCTTATTCATATATTTCGATTCACAGTATTACCTTGAACGGTAGTACAGAGTAGGTACCACGTCTTACATAACCTCTGCGACAAAACTGAATAAGTGTCTACTCTGCTATGTCCACTTAATCGTAGGTATATATCGAGTTTAAGTGAGCCTTTTCTACTGCAGGCACGTGTCGCACACGCATCATGCATAGGTATATAGGTAGTTCGACATAGCCGCCATTTTACATACCTACATACAAACACTCACACCTTTCTCCCACAAGGGTAGGCAGAAACTATAAACTGCCACTTGCTACGATTCTTGCATACTTACTCCTTTTGCTTCTTCCACATTCAATACATCTTCTCATACATTTATGATTATTAAGCCGCCATTTTATGATACGAATATGGTTACCGGCTAAAAAGTAAAAAAACATAGAAAGTAAAACGTATTCTCTAACTGAACTAGTATAAATTGGAAGTTATTGAACTAAATAAAATAAAATATAGTACTTATTTATGTAGTAGATATGGAATAGTTTAGATGATTTTTTTTATCATAAATCTAAATGACTGATCACTGAACTGAAACATAAGTTGTGTTTAAATGAACCCATATGATATGTATAGAAGTTATATGCAAAAAAAAAAAACAATTTGGACCACTGTAAATGGGCCACGCTGCATTTATCAGTCAAAAAGGTTTTAATTTAGTAAAAGTGTTGATTCGAAAAAATATTTATATAAAATGATATTAGCACGTAGCCTTGTTTAAAATAAAAATATTCCATGATAAGTATACGCTACAATACTAAATAGTTTCTACGTACCGTAAACAGACGAGCGCCCATTTAAATAATTTAAAAATAGATCCTATGGGTCATTAATTTTAAACTGTTCATAATAAATTCTGTGGTAACACATCCAAGGCTTTGTGTCAAATCCTCGCAAACACGAGAGGCGCCACAATGTTTGCATCCAGTGTTTTACCTCTGAGTCAAAGCTAACGAGCAGAGATTGTGTTTAAATAATTTAATTACTCTGCCTGCAGTCGTGTTTGGTTGATTTTCAGTGAGATATTTGTTAGTAAATGTTTAAATTCGTGGTTTTAAAAAGATTTACGAAAAATCGCACGTGCTGGTTTTATGGTTAGATTTAGAAGTATTGCCTCATTATTGACAATTCTAAAACTGTTTTTAAAATATTCGGTGTGGTTTTTTCCATCCTCATAGTTACCTACTTTACATTATTTTGTGGTTCACTCAATATCTTTTGGTTGTTGTTTCTCTTTGTTATTTTAATGATTACATCTAGTCAATCAACCGATAAATTAGTATAGTATTTGTAACTAATCTAAATTTTCATAAATCAGTAATTTTGTGGATACATTTATTAATTTTCTAATGATTTTTTTTCGTAGCAGTTCTGTGTTTGGCTTTGGGGCCGGTTAATGGCAATAGGCTGGACCAGTTCAATGTAACCTAAAACATATACTCTGCCTAACCTCTTCGGGAATTTAGGCGTGATTTATGTTACCAACACGCCTGTTGTGTATGAGCGGAGTACGCTAAATGTAATAAAACATACTTCTGCTAATGTTATTAGATATTATTTTTGCATTTAGCCGAAATAACATCGATTTATTATTTTGAAACAGTTCATTCGTCAAAAATTGCATATTATAATATTTTTAAGCAGATAAAACGTTAATTCGTTGATGATAAAAAAATCCGTGATTTAGACTAGTTTATAATCATTCCTATAGTTTATTAGTTCACTTTAATTACTTCTACTTCCCTGTACAGTTAACTGACATTAAAATGCAGTAACCTGCCCCTCAATGCCAGTGCGCACTATTAGACCTTGCAATTTACACTGCTTCACTAACTCATGTATGGGAATAAATGTTTTATATCATAATTAATATTGTGCTTAGCTAAACATAATAATTCAAATTGTTTTTTTTTAATCTTGAATACGTAATACAATATTATACTCTTATATCTTCATATATGTATAGCTGAATGCTAAATCGTTCTATAGCCATTTGTTATTTATTGTAAAACCTTCTTTTTTACACAATATCTACAGTGGTCCAATTAGATAAATGTGTACAATTCTTTAACCTTATATTTTTTAAATGAAACTGTCATTACTACGGAAAATTCTTCCTTATTCTTCTTTTTTTATGGGATAGGACGGCAAATGAGCAGACGGATCGCCTGATGGTAAGCGACTACCGCCGCCTATGGACATCCACAACACCATAGAAGTCACAAGTGCGTTGCCGACCTTTTAAAAGGGGATTGGGCCTCCGCTAACCTCACTCACTCGCGAAACACAACGTAAGCGTTGTGTAACGCCGGTTTTCTGTGAGGCCGTGGTATCACTCCGGTCGAGCCGGCCCATTCGTGCCAAAGCATAGCTCTCCCATGTAAAGCATTCTTCGAAATAGATCCTGAATCCTCGACGCTTTGAATAACCTACTTCCACTTCATTACAGCTACTTAGTGTAACTAGGTCGTTAACCTAAATGCAAGCTTAAAGTGGTAATAAGTGCATTCATTATGCCACTGTCCAGGCTCAACGTGACAAATTAGAATGACAATTGCAAAATTAAAATACATTGAAAACCATATTGCATGTTACACATTATTTCTATAACATTATACAGGAAACACGTGTTATCTTTAGCATGTACGTGGCAAAGGTGTAAAGGCTTAGTATGTTGGCTAATATTGTTTAATCTGTGTATGTACTTAGTTAATAAGAGATCAGCTGTCACGCGCATGATTTGTGCTCGCAATAATCAACAACCTGTATATCTAGACCTGCGGCAAAATGAGTAACTAAATTAAATGTACTATATTTGACACATTGTTGACAGTTGTCATTGCAAGTGGCGCCGCCACGAAAGTCCAAGATACACTGGATACTGTTTCCGTGTTTGTTTTAAATCATAAAATAGTCGTTACTATGTAGTAATGGAAGCTTCTGTAGTTGCATTTAATTTACAGCAAAACGAGCGAGGGCGGTATTATGTATACAATGTGGTAAATTAAACCGATAACATTCACGGCAAACGTCAATAGCTGTTATGTTTATGATTTACATGATTTTATTATTTATTATTCTATTCTATTCGCGTGCATCTTCACTTGCAACATTTAATTTCATAACCACAGAGAACTAAACATTGAAAAGTGTTTGTAGGTAAAATGCTACAAATTAACATATAAAAAAAAACCTTAAAAATATAAATTAAACGATGCAAGCAATATAGCCTCGATATTAACAATAATTGTAAAACAAAGATAAATAAAAGCAAAGTAGCAAATGAACTTGAACTAAATGGCTCTGTTCAAACGGAAGATCAAGAGATGTTCATTAACGATGTTAATTATCGATGCCATTTCACACTTGTCCATTAAATAACATACACAAGCATTACGTCACTATATCAGACATAAACAATGATGCTAATCGGAACTCTTTTAGCAAGATTATGAAATGAAAAATAAAAATAAGAAAAAAATAAGGGTTGACCAAGACCTTATATAATAAGGTTCCAGATTGACCCTCTATGCTCGACTCGAAAAATACCTACTAAAGTGTCTTGGGTTACCCTTGAATTACTGTCAAAAATCGTAGGAAGGATATTTATGGAGACAATCCTGAGAGACTCTACGACAGTGAATTTAGCCAGTCGAAAAATACTGACTGTTGTAATGAAATTGTTAATGTCAAATGAAGACGAGCGAACTAGTTTAAGATTATTTTCAGCACCAATAACTCAATTATTGGCCCGCGGAAAAGCGGCTTACGGAAGATGTAGATGTAGTCTCTAATAGATGGGCTGAGTGAAGCTGTCACATCGAACAAGAAGAAGAAAAGTGTGTCATTGAAAAAGAAAGATCATTCGTAAAAAAGGTAACCGGCTCCATAAACAGCTAAAATTTTCAGAATAGTTGTCAGATTTGCGATAAAGCCAATTAAAGTCAATAATTACTACGAAATGGTATTTCATTGTTATTGTATCCTATATTGCATATTTTGACGGAGCTAGGCTATAGTCATAATTTCCTTGTCGCCTATTCAATAGGTGATGATCTTCTAAATGACGTAAAGGAATCTGCGGCAGGTTTTTGACTCTGGAATTTCGTTAGTATAGTTGGATATTTTATTCTTTTTATAAAATGAAAATGCCGGATTTGCTTTGCTTTGCAGTAGATTACGGCAGGCGGACGATGATGATGGAAATGAAACTATTGATGGATACCTAATACATTGTCATTTGTGCATGGACACCGATAATTATTTAAATAGTAATACGAACAAAATTGTAATCCTTATTACCCAGTAACAAGTTGCTCTGTTTAGGTTCATATATCATCCTGACATTAGTTATAGGCGCTCGGGATCAAAGTTTGGGTTCGAAAATGATCCCCATTCCTGCATTTAAATCTCTTTGTGTGTGAATTTCGAGGCGAAGACTATTACCCAAACTATAAACTTATAAACTGAAATAATTTCTATATCTACTTATGCATGCCTACCTACTTACAATACTAATTAAATATAAAAAAAAATCTAGCGTTTTACCCATATCAACATCAATTAATTTCCTAAAAGTCTACATAATACAAATTTGAGTGGGTATACCTCGTCTCCTACTACCAGATAAAGCTAGTAAGCCACTTGTGTCAGTTAACGATAATGATTAGCGTCTGCGTTAGTTGCCAGTTCAACTTAATTACTAGAACCCATAAAGGAAGCCGTAAAACTCGAAGTAATACAAACTCTTCATTATTTTCCTTGATTAAGTCTGAAACTAAATTTAGCCGTCTTTGAGTTGCACTAAATTGATTTAATTCAAAACTCAAATACAGAAAAGGTCGTCTTAGTTTAAATAACTACACGAAAAAATAGATTCGACTAGTCAGTGTCAATATGACAAGTCATAGATTTTTTAGTCAACATAACAAAGACGTGTGCGATTCATAGTAATATCGTAATAACGCTCATTTTTTGTATCTGTTGGTTTCTTTTTTACTTTTGACACTCCAATTGAAGTGTTTTAGAGACTTCATTTTGCGAGAGGTTATCATAAACACCTATATAGGTATACCATAACTATCCTCTTTAATGTAGAATAACATCATAAAAGAAAAAAACGATATCGTTAGGGATTGTCTCAAATCTCATAAATTGGAAAAATAGATCAGAAATTGTCAAATTGTTGCAAAGGTTAATGACAGATGCTTGACTGTAAAGACTGATAATCAGGCGGATCTAATTAGACCTTGAATTAGACTTAGATTTGAGGTTCATATTTGATTTAGACTAGTCTTTCTCAGTGGGCGATATCGCCCCCTTCTGGGCGCTGAAAAGGCTTTCACGGCCCACAATTTTTCAAATTTTTAACATTACCACATCTCAAACCGCTTCCAAACTCCCAATTTTCTCTGGGCCCTTTACCGCCCCTCTATGCCTATAGGGGCGTAAAATTTTAGGGGGTACTAAACAAGAATTGATTCTCAAAGTGGACGATAAACAAAAGAAGTGTGAGAAACTCCGATTTAAACTGGAACGTGACTCAAGCATACCTTTTGACACTATGCAAGCAGTTTCCATCTCTTGTATAAACAGGGCTTTACAGCTACCAGACGTCTCACAATACATACCCATAAAGTAGGTACATCTCTTGCAGTTATTTGTGAATAGTCTGCCACATGCAAAGGAGTTATCATGCAGCCTATCTTATCTCACAAACACTCGAGATGTCTCATTCACTCGACGGTGGAACCGCTCGCCTTTTCATGTAAATGGATGGTATTGAATGAACGCGGGCTAGGTACTTATTAATAGATTTTTCTGTTTTATATCTTATGCAGATTGTCTGGTTGATCTGTTTGTTGGCTGCTGAGTGTCAGGGCCTAGGTTTATAGAAAGATGAACATCCTAAAGATATTTAGCGTGTCAATTTTCAGCACGCGGTATTTTCAAAAATATAACATAACATACCACCACGCCTGTATTCACCGTAGGGTTAGGCAAAGGCGTAATAATATGCACCCACAGTTTGCCGGTATATTTAGGTGCTCCTATGTAATAGGGGACAAGCTTATTGACATTAAAAAAAACGGGCACAAAACTCAGTGCTGCTATTGAAAATTTTACAGAAAACCACTTTACACGACCTGGCGCAGTATGACATTTTTTTCATTCTACCCTTCCATTCCCATGATATCGGCCTAGTACACAGTCTAGTACAGTCGACAAAAGAGACATTGATGCGATACTAACGAGTAATGACGTTAATATGTGTTTTGACAAGGATGGTGTCATAATATACCACTGTCAGAACGACACGAAGGCTTAATTTCGACATAATGCTTATAGCATTTCATTCCAGCAAAACCATACATATAGGAAAGAAAAAAACTAGTTTTCAGCTTATATTTAAACCAGACAAATACCGGAAAGCCTCTAACAAACAATGTAAATTCTTATCAACAATACATTTTATATTTCTTTGTAGAACGTGAGTTATATAACTGAGCCGACATATTCCTCCAATGTCAATGTTTGAACACATGATAACGGCTTAGGTAAAGCGGAGTATAGTAAATGGGCGCGACAAATACATAAGCAAATATGTTTTATTTAATTTTAGGTATTGACACATGGCTCGTGGCTAGGTAAAAACCATGCTGATCTATTAATCTCCAAGGTTAAGCTGCGCTTGCTAGATTCAATTTGGATCGGTCCATCGAGACCCCCTGTTTGCCAATAACAATTAGTAGTTAGTAGGTAATATCAACATCTTAAAAAGAGAGGTAGGACAAAGTGGAATCGAATAATTCCACTCACAATTGGAGCCGCCTGGCATTTTTTTTATGGGATAGGAGGGCAAACGAACAGACGGATCACCTGATGGTAAGCGATTACCGCCGCCCATGGACACCCGCAACACCAGAGGAGTCATAAATGCGTTGCCGACCTTTTGAAAGAGGATTGGGCCTCCGGTAACCTCACTCACTCGGCGAAACACAACGTAAGCGTTGTTTAACGCCGGTTTTCTGTGAGGCCGTGGTATCACTCCGGTCGAGCCGGCCCATTCGGGCCAAAGCACGGCTCTCCCACGTAAAGCATTAGAAAATGGGCTACGGACTAGAAGGTGAGCATAAGACAAATATGGCCACAAACATTGGCAATGTCTCACTTCGCGTGAGACGTAACTATTCTGAGACCAAAATTATTTAGGAATGTTATAATCCCGTGCATGACATAATAAACGTTACTGCCAGGTGAATTTAGAGAGTTGTGTCGGTCTCTTGGCGTCTAAAACGTATGAAAAATCGAAACTGACTTGGTAGTTCATGGTCAATGGTCATATTAGTATCCTATAACTTTATTTTCTTTCTATTTTTAAGAGACATATCCCACACCAAGGAACAAGCCCTATATCGAAAAAAAAATATTTTTAGCAGGATCCATTTTGTAAAAAAAGTTAAACATACAATAAACGGACATAAATTACACCCAGACTGGCAACAAATATTGGTAGATCACATAAAGTATTTGTCTAACTTGGGAATCGAACCCACGAATTTGCACGATGATATCGTGGTTAACCTTAACACCAAACATGCAGAAAATTGTGTATAGTCATTATTGGTAAATAAATTTATGTGTACATTATGTAAACTGTATTTACTTGAAAAATAAACTAAACGTATTATTTCGTACGGTAAGGGGTAACTATGACATAACATAACCATTGAGGTAAGGTAAGTGACACAACCTTCGCTTTCATTCTAGTTCCAAAGCTCCATATAAAAATTATACAACCAAGCTATCCGATAGACTAAACGCGTCTATCGCACGTGCCGGCAATGAAGTGTAATTCACTACACTATTTCACACTAGCGATACTTACCGATCGTCACGATTCGCGATGCGAGTTGAAAATAGTCGAGAACTGGCCTTGATCGACACGAGAACAACACTTGTATAATATTACGTTGATTATTATGCAATATGGGATATTTGATATTCGTTTTTGCAATACAATACAATTACAACACTAACGCAGAACATAATTCACTGAGTAGATAATAAATAATATTGTATGGCTCAATAATTCAATATTTCAATCTGATGAAACAGGTAAACTTTACAAGTGTCAAAGATTAAAAATAAAAATAACCACATATTCGCGAACGGCTCTTAATAAAACTGTTATATTATTCACACACGACATAATTTGGTATTACAAATCTTTACCAGAGCTCAAAACACAACGTGGGTGTTTGTTTGAATATCGTATAAAAACATGCGGCAGCGCACGTGCGAATGGGCTATATGAAACACAAAAAATATTTAAAAGGGTAAATTATTCATAAACATTAATAATGTTTATTTTATTTACGACAAAGATATTCAGTATACAGCCTGAAATATACATTGACATTAACCCTCGTGGAAGCACAACAAAACACTTCACGATGACATCATATTATTGATCGTACATAACAAGCACACGTGTTGAGACATAACGCACACAGCAAGAGCTCGGTGTGCGGTTCGAAAATAAAAATATACTTTATCGCCTCCGCGAAGACGTAGTTCTATTTAGTGGGGAACCGTGACCTTGGATAGCGAACTACACGACTCTGAGGCACGGAAAAGTTAAAAATCTGTCTGAAGAATCTGTTTGACACATGCGAATTTTTTTTTTAAATTGTTACATGTGTATGTAAAAATTTTTTGTTACATACGCCAATGAAAACTTAAAAATTAAATAATAACATAACAAGTGTGTAAAATCCTAATTCCCTCCTGCTCATGCATGATTCTATCTAGTAAGGGCCATGAGATTGATTGATGATTGATGATCGACACCACTGGATTACAGATATTTTTTTTTTGTCAGTACCTATCTAAATTATATTAACGGTAACACAGCAGGAAAAGTTTTTTTATTATATTAGTATGGATGAGCTCAACGCAGACAAAGAACCTGGATTTCTATTGTTTGCTTTTATCTTTATGCTAATAACTAAGCACCCGCATATTTCACAAGCTCAATTAAGAATATACAGTAGCCACATTTTGCGCCGCCAATCTTTTGACAACTGTTAATAGTTATCAAAACATCTGTTGAGCCATGTGTTAGAATTCAAATACACACCTACTTTGTTTGTCTTTCTTACAATCAAAGTTCATGATGTCTGAGTCATAGAATAAAAAAATAACAATTGTTTTTCAGGAATTTGTAAACCAAATTCATTGAGTGAGTAGTTGAGTACGTACATACGACCTACAGAGACAATTATAGAAAGTATAATATACATATGTAGTTAAGTACTTATATAATATTATGTGTAGATCGAATTTCAGCTGGTCAGCAGAGATGCAAAAGTTCTTAAGAGTCCGGCGGACCGAATTTCTCTTCCAAACGTAATACCGAAATAAATCGTAATTCAAACACAATTTAATCAAATTCTGTTATTATTTGGATTCCGATACCGTTAATCTAGGTTCCTACATTACCATTTCATTCAAAATACTTCACTGGAAATAAATGTAAGCGAATGCAATTTCTGATAACTTTACCAAGTTTGGAACGATTTTTCCGGTCTTTTATTTCCTGTGAAGTAGTAATAGACGAAATAGTATCATAGGAACCTAGATTAACGGTATACAAATTCGAATAATAATATAATTTCATAGCATATTCTCTGGATTACGATTTATTTCGGTATTACGTTTTTGTGGGCAATTCAAGCTCCGCCGGACCCTTAAATATTACAGACAAACCAACGGCGGAGGTTCTACTCCTCAATTTTTCAATTCGATTTCGGTCGAAAAAACATAGTAAGATAATATTTGTATTCTAATCACCACACGCGATAGAATATTGTGATTTTCCACAAGAGGCTCAGCATCAGGGTACCTATGTAAAAATAGTTATTAAAAACATATATGTATATAGTTTATGGCGGCCGGTGGGTACTGACTGAGTATAAATATTTCCCTCAGTAATAGGTTAACACATACTTAATCAGGTTTGAAGTTTGATTTCTAGTGTTGTTCCGTTTTTAGTTTGGTTCTTCAATATTCACGGAAACCTTGAAGCGCGGTATTTATGCCAAACACGTGACTCGCGGAGTCGTGGAGTCTTTATTACTCCGTTGACAGTGGTAACAATGGCACCTTGCTTTGAAAATCAATCGTTTGAACTTTTTGCAAGCGCCTCTAAGTCATTGTTTACGTAAACGACGATTATATAATAAACATCGACTGGTTAGTTTTTTTTATATAACATTTGGTATTTTAGGATGTAACACTTTACGACGATTAATCCGATAAACACACACAGCTCAGAAATCCACGTTATTTTAGTAAATACTCCACGATCGTCATGGTATCGTATTTATAGTTAATCAGTTTTTTAAACACCTACACCAGCTGTTTATTTGGAAGCCGGTGTAGATGTAGGAAGTTTCCATTTCCACACAGAATTCAAAATTCAATAGTGGAGAACGGATCGGCGACAAACAAAACAAAAGTATACTGACTATAAATTAAGAATCACGCTTCCTCACTGATTTTCACAATAGCACCATTATTTCGACTTCATATAAAAATAAGATCTTACTTAGGTATCTTAAGCTGTGTCGTCAATCGATCTGCATGGATCAGCTGCACTTGCTGCAATCCGCCTATCGATAGGCGAGCATTTTTTACACAGAAAGAGCCACCGAGCATCGAAAACAAAGAGAATGTGGCTTTATTATCTTTACTCGGTGAACACGTTTAGTAATTGGACTGCGAAGGTTAATGATAGTGTCTTCATGTAAAATACAAATAATCAGTCGCCTGGTTAGAACGGATACTGAAAAATAGTTAGGCTAGGGTGACAATGCACTAGGAAACGCAATGTGGAACGCTTAACGACCTGGTAAAGGTCGCTGGGAGGATGCAGGTGACATGTAGTCGGATCTCGTGGAAGTCTATGGTGGAAGTAGAGGCCTTTCTTGAGCATTGCTTTTGACTGATATGAAGATGACCTGCAGCTGATCCACATAATGACATATATTGCATGTATTTAATATATATATATATATATCTTTATCAGCGTCCAAAATAAAGAAGATTACTACTATCACACATGCTTTACGTAACGCGATAACAACTCATACCGACAAATGTTGAATAAATTAATTTATTGTCTGAAACGTATGAATGGACTGAAAAACAAACTGGTTTTTATCAATTTGGGCAATTTAGATAGCAGGGTCGTCACGGAGCAGTGACTAAATGTTCAAAACAATTTTATGGAGTGTTTGTTTAGCCATGATATATTTAATTAAGCTTCTAATATGCACTATCATCTTTATCAACCCCATTTCCTGTTCCACTGACGGGAAATCCTCTCATTAAAAGAGAGGTTAGGTTTTCTTTGCTACTGCGAGTTAATAATAATAATAATTGCTAATAATATAATTGCTACTCAAATAGATACTTATATACGTTTGAAGCCTTCAGTTAGACCATAAAAATACGTAAGTATTTTTAATTGTTATACTAAAATTGCAGGAAAAGTTATGAGTCGTTGTTATTTTAAGAAAATTCTGAAATTTTGCAATCATCACTCATTCATAGGATTCATAGGATCTGACAGCATGGTTGTTATTTAGCCATGAGATAAGTCTTCCTCATCGTAGAAAGTCATATGTAAACAGTTTTATTTTAATTCGTATCAGAACGTCAAAGCATGTCGCATGCCAGAAACCTTCCGAAAACATCGCCACTTGCCATCGTTTATTGTGCAAATAAATTAATGGATAACAACGATTTCAATGAATGCGTATCGTAAATACAACAACGTATTCAATTAGTGGAAAATTTGAAACTAATTGACGCAGATAGCGATTGTGGTGCGATGTTGCGATTCCGAATCTTAAATTACTGCCACTTACTCAAATCTGTACTTAAATGCTTTGCATTTAAAATTGACTTTTGATGAGTAAAGAAAAGGTACTAAATAATGTCTACGAAGGATATCACAGAATTAGAGATTATTTTTAAATCATTGAGACTTCTCGATGTTTTGGAGAACACGTTAAACCAGTCCATCCAGGTAATCATACCAATACTCATATGACAGTCGTTACGGGACCGACAACCGGTTAGGTTAAGGAAGTCAGCACGTCATTCTCATATCTATAAATATAATTACTTTATGGAATAACGGAAATAGCATAGGTCATTATATGTAAAAAAAAGAAAGTAAAATTTATGTCTGCGTTGTAAAATAACAAACTAATATTACACCGGATATAAAATCAGGTTACGAAATATTTCCAAGTATTCGGTTGCCATAAATCAATATAAGGTTAATACCAAAGAGGTTCAGTACCTATTGGGTATGCAACCTTCTTAGTATATCTCGTAGGCGTATGAGTGGGCGACACTACAAAAAATTTGGAAACATTCAAGTTCACGCAATGATTAAAGATAAACGAAAGTTGTAAGTATTTATACAAATCAAAGGCTACATAACACTATTATAAAGTTTATACGGGAAATAAAGTAATCCGTGTTATCCTGATAAACTTTTTATCAGATAAGCAAAGAGGCCTTTCAGAACTCAGTGCAATAATGTTAACATATAAGACATTCAAAACGTTTATAGTTTTAATGTTAGTATCTGAGAGAATTCAAGCAGTACCATACCTTAACTTAGCAGCCGAATAAAAGAATGGAGAAATGATAAATAACAATAATAATCTTTATTAATAATCACAACGAACAAAAACATCACATTTCACATAGCAATGCAACAATCGACTTTTTGATCGATTTACAGACGTAATTCTAACTAAACAGTCGAAACATAATAACATAGTATCACGCCTGTCCCCAAAGGGTTAGGCAGAGGCGTACTAATGTACACCCACAGTTCGCCGGTATGTTTTGTATAGAAAAACTCAATAACACTTTGCTCGACCTGGGGATCGAACCAAGGACTTCTAGCGTAGTAGTCGCGCTTGGGACCACTAGACTAATGAGGCAGTCATTTGTAAATAGTTTCATTTCTACAGTGCTAGCTGGATCTGAGTTCATTTTATATATCCAACTATGTATTTTAAATAAGACATTAAACCTAATTGGATGTTACACCCAGAAAAAGTATTGACTCAAGGACAAGCCTAAAAAAAATTATAACCCAACCATAAAATAAGCCACTTAGTTTCAGTACACAATATTCAGACAGGGCTGTTACATCTGTAAAGCTAGGGTCAAGGTTTTTAGTACATTGACGCCTAGAGTTGAATGTCCTAAAGACTAAAGCACTGGTTCATTCATAAGTTCTTGAGGAATTGTATTTTTATGGAGCTTAATAGTAACCTCTTTATCAGACACACTAAAATTTTCTTTGTTTGAAATATCAGACGGTTATTGTCCCACTTTGCAGGGCAAATTCCTTGTTGCTCATAATATAAATCGCTCACTCATCCTTAGTTTGCATATTGAAACCATGATGCTACGGTACTCTCGCGACTTTTGTTAAATCGACTCCTTTGATTTCGAATAAACCAATATAGTCTATGGCTATAGAAGGTTGCAACCGAAGCTAGATTATTTAAAAATCGAAGTTGTACAGGCAGGATGTTAAAAAAACATGGTTTAGAACTTTGAGGCGCCACGTATTATTAAATTCTTGATTACATAAAGTTTCTAAACCGGTCTTCCTTACTTACGTAAGGAACGTTATCCTTTGTCCCTTATTATTGATCCACCCGGGACTAGGCCATGCTTACGTTCAGGGTCATCTTTGTTTTCTATACATCCCTTTCTTATATATATGTCCATCTCCGTCATTCCCCTCTGCAAAGGCCGGTCCTCGATCCGGGAAACCACTTCCTTTAACGTTATGTCATTTGTTAGGTTCAATATTACGAATTGTATGTGCGCAGTTCCAATGTTTACTTTTACTTACTAATTTTACTGAAACATTGTAACACAAATTACTGAAAATCGTAATTCAAGTTGAAATTGTTTCATGTTTATGTTACCAGTTGTCCTAATCGAAGGTCGTACGAAGACTGTTTTGTATATTATTAACTACGTAACCATCTTCTACACAAAATTCTTTATCTGAAATGTGTTTAACCTTCAAATATCGAGATAGAAAAAGTACGCAAAGAGACGCATTTATCATCTTATCCAAACAATTTATTTTATTTGATGATTTCATCGATGATTTTTGTCATGACAATAATAAAAAGGTCTCAGCGTCTTATCAAAATTTTATTAAAAAACATAATTACGCTTCGTCTCATTTAGAATCGGATATAAAATAGGAAATTAATCGATGTCAAAATACAAACATTTAATGTCTTTGAAGATAAAGCTAAAATTAATGTCATGACCACTCGGTTTCCTTCAGCATACCGGAATTACAAAGGAATAAAAGGTTAATAATACGTAAGCTTTGTTTGATATCAAAGGCAACATTATAAAATTGACATTTTATGAAAACGATTTTCTGCAATTAAGGAAAAGGAAACTATTAAGCTTTAGTAAGGAATTGAAGGACGTTCAGTTGCTTTCACAATTTCTTAAGTAATTAGTTCTTGTTCCGGAATTGCTTTAATGTTGTGTAAAGACTAATAAGTGTCTCGTATTATTTACAACAGATTTCATCATCATCATCTCTGGACGTAGGCCTCCCCCAATGCGCGCCATTTCGCCCTATCTTGGGCACAACAGATTTGTTTGATACTAAATGTAGTTTTTAAGTTTGTGTAAATTAGTTTAACAACACATGTTTTACATATATTTTGTGTCTTTCTGGAGTCTACTTTCCAAGAACACGAAGTACACTACATTTTATATATACTGAGACAGTTTTATGCTAATTCCGATGATCTAAGTACTTTATGACTTAACATTTGGAATGAATCCAGCAGTGCAACAAATCGGACCGCTACATGAAATACGGAACCGTTGTCATGTGAGTATTTTATGATCAGTTTAGTCTTTCGTCTTAACACCGATTCGACAGATAGAATTAGAACGGACACATCAGAAATATACCTTTATAAATATATAGCAGGAAATTTGTAAGCAATACGCCATTAAATTTAAAATAGTGGACAATATATCATTTGGTTTTGTGTGTCAGGTTTGTTTTTATTCGACCGAAAAAATAAATACAGAGTAACACTTTTTGGTTCATACATGATTGATGTAGACATTACGCAAAAAATAACATATTTCACGTCGATGACACGGTTATCAACAATAAAATGACATAAAACTAGACAACATGTCGTAGCAAATATTGAAATACAAAAAAATTAGACTACATGTCGTAGCAAATATTGAAATACAAAAAAACTAGACTACTTGTCGTAGCGAATATTGAAATACATTATGAAAGTTGAAAGAAATAGACACAGAATTATGAAAGAGGAAAGACAAGAATTGTTTCATCTTGCTTTTCTAGCGACCGCCTCTAGTCGATAATATTGATCTCTATATTTATTATAGTAGAAATAATGACAAAACGTCACTATTGTAAAAACTAGGTCACTACTACAGTGGGTATCTTTTACTACGTAGGTATTGATCAATTATTATAAAATATTGCTCGCATAGATTTGATGTAGGTACCTAAGTTCGTGCCACGAAGCCTGACATTGCTAAATATTGATCAAGCATTCTATTTCAGAATATTCTAGAACTAGCGACCCGTTTACGGTTTCACCCGCGCTGCTCCGTTCCTAAGAGGCGTAGCGTGATGTTATATTGCCTATGTTACTCAGTGATAATGTAGCTTTCTAACGGCAATAGAATTTTTGAAATCACTCCAGTAGTTTTTAAGTCTGTTCGTTACATACAAAAATACAAATCTTTTGTCTTTATAATATTAGTGTACATAAAGCCATCATCTTGGGCCTCCAGTAACCTCACTCACTCGGCGAAACAGAACGTAAGCGTTGTTTAACGCCGGTTTTCTGTGAGGCCGTGTTATCACTCCGGTCGAGCCGGCCCATTCGTACCGAAGCATGGCTTTCCCACGTGTAAAATACATGTTCCATTTAGTTATTAAACTTAGGTATTCCTTTTGGTAAGACCGCTACGCTACAAATTCGATTTCAATTCGAAAGTATTATTGGGTTTTCCCGGTTAATGGCAAGAGGCTCGCCCTCTATTACATAGGACCTAAACATACCGGCGAACTGTAGGTGTATATTAGTGCACCTCTGCCTAACCCTTCAGAGAATACAGGCGTGATGATATGTTTTATATTTCTTTTGTATCAACGTGAAAATTAACTCGATTCCTGCCAACCTCACTTTTGAACAGTCACTGTTAGTACTATTGCCAAAAATCAAGTCAAGTTATGCAGTTGCTACAGCTTCTCTCTTAACAACAATAACACATTGCCTATTACAGCCAGTTTTAAAAACTACATTATCAATTTGAAAAGGCTTATGTTTCCTATCGTTTATCTACACCAATACAGATTAAAAGTATTTAATTAATATCGTATCAAGAGGTCAAGGAGTAGACGTACATTAGATAAGCTGTGCAGACGTGTTCGTGTGTATATCCCATTTTTGTACTAGTACTACGCATTAGAAATCATCTATAGGTATCCGTAATTATTTCCGACACTTTAATTGAGCTAATATCAAAATATTGTGGTCAAACTTTCACACCAAAGAAGGCCTTGTAATACACCGTAAAAGACCTCACGCTTGCCAAAGTTCCAACCTAAACCAGGCGTAGAAAACTGCTAGGCTAACATGCGCGCCACGAAATAGTTTTGTCGACAATAATCCCATGCCGAAACAATGGATGGAGACGAAATAATCCGATGACAAAATTATGTCGTAGCATGTATTTTAGTACCCCTGATTACTCTCTGAAAAGTCAACTATGTTACAGCATCGGGCTTTATCAGGCTATGATTCAGAGTCGTGCGATAGAGCGTTAACTTGTACTTTCATGTGTCGTATTGTAATTGTAATTTGACATAACATGGAAGCGTAAGTTTACGCAAAACTTGTTTCTGAATCAAAGCATTGCTTTCTTGAAGAATTACAGCTTTTTATTATAAAATGCATGTATTATACATAGAAATCTTCCGGAAAAACTCTAAATGATAATATCAGACCTTTTAAACCACGCAACGTATTTTGATACAGTTTTGACACCGTATCAAAATCCATTGCGTGGTTTACAAGTTAGCGGAGAGATTCTAAATATTTTGTTACGTGGCATAAATTCAAATGTGACTCATGTGGCCACTTGAGATCTAGCTTCATCAAATACTATAACGCATGGCGCCACTTGCTTCTTTATTAATCTTCCTTTTTAAGCGTTTTAAAGCTTCGGGTCTTTCTGTATAAGTATTTCAGAAAAGACAAACTTTTCCCAGCAATAAAACACAAAAGAGGTTACCTTAATAATATCAATTCCAAGTCCTATTATATGTGTCAAGTTAACAGTTCTACAGTCTCATTCACATAATAAAGTTACAATAATCCCGGGTGAAAGGCTGGCACCCGTCCATCTGGCGCCAACTGACGCTCGGGTGATTTTCCGCTTTCCCAAATTGGTTGAACGATCAATTTATAGACCAAACAAACGCATCTCCTCATTCTAGTTGGCTAAAACAATGTGTTGATCTAGTTGTACCTACGTATTTTGTATCAATCTTTAATTTGCTACGAAATAATTTACTCAAAAATTTATTATATTATCGTTACCTTTCGCTAGACTTTCTTTGTGCTTAGCTTGAAATTTATTGAATATACAAATTCAGTTATTATGAGTACCTGCTGCTGATAAAGTATGTAATGGTATAGTTATTTATTTTGTCGCTAGATTAGCTTCTAGCTTAGTCAGCTTACGCAACCGACATAGTACATAATTATTATGATTCTTAAATTTTCGCAAGCTGAACTAAACGACATTAATTCGTCCATGTAAACCAATAAAACAATATTATTGTACAAACACTTGAATACAAAATGAAACAGATAAGATAAAAGACGATGATGCTCCCATTTTGATAACAACTCATTCCATTCATCATGAAATAATTATCAAAATATTTTTCCAAAGTTGTTAATCGCAGTCTTCATCAAAATGTAAATAAGTAGGTAATTGATTTGTATCTATAATTTAACAAGGAAAGAAAGGGAAAGTCACAGCTAAAAATCTATTGTCATTAGAATTGTGGAGTTATTCTACCACACAAAACAACATTTAAATTGTACATCCAGAAATGTTTTTTGTCAAACAAATCTCGAACGAAATAGTATTTTTGTATACATTCATTCTTAAAATCCGAACAACAATTATTATTTAAACAATGCTTATAGCAAGAATGGACCTAAATTATAACATGTTTCAGAAACAATACAAATAATTCATAATACCATAGTAATCAATTTGAATAAGTTGCAAAACAATTGTGTGTAAGAAATATTACGAACGATATTTTTGCAAACATTCGTCAATCATAACGTGGCATGGGCGTTACACATATTTTAATTATACTATAATGAAGTTATTAAAACTTTCAAAGGAATTAGCTAACTCGACAGTAAACAAGCCAAGGTAAACGGTTAATATTAAACGCTTAATATTCTGAATAGAAGCCAACCTACGGTTTCGACCTTGATAAGTGCCAATAATTTAATAACACATTAATACCAGCCAAGCAATTAAACATGGCACCGATAAACAGCAGCATAGACGAAAACAAAAGGAAATTATTTGAAAGTTGAGGTAGGGCATAAAATATAATATCGTTGACCAAAGTATAGCCAAGTGAATTGCTTCAGAAAACTATCGAATGTGTAAGTTGATATCAA
Source organism: Acronicta aceris (assembly GCA_910591435.1). Taxonomy (NCBI): domain Eukaryota; kingdom Metazoa; phylum Arthropoda; class Insecta; order Lepidoptera; family Noctuidae; genus Acronicta; species Acronicta aceris. Next base: position 4,120,542 of record OU342776.1, on the reverse strand, counting down.
CAATAACAGAATTAATGCAAACTAAATATGCATAAACGCAAATTATGAAATAGTAGCACCACCTTCCGTTGTGTAAACAAACGAGCGCAATGCATAAAGTCGCCGGTCATTCACGTTCGGAGCCCACGTGTCGGCTCAATTATGTTGATATAACACGACGTTCCGCGTAAACAGTGGTGTTCAATTTCACTAGTTTACTGTTATGCATTCTTTAGGTTACTACGCCACATGTTATCCGATATCATAGACTGTAACAAAAAAGGTCCCAAGCGGATACCTTGCGGTACTCCTATGGCGATACCGTTAACGTTTATAAGGCACGCTATGATCTCCACATTATTGACTCTTCTTAGAACGAACTGGATGTAATATCGAACGTGTGGTTCGCAAGATATGAGGACAAAGTGTATGAATCACATCGAGTAGTCGAAGAGCCAGCGGAAAATTTAATATAGGTCAGTTCACAATTGTCGCTCTGAACAATGTCATGTTGAAAGACAAGACAAAATGCATTATGTATTAAACTTATTCGAGGAAAATTTTATTTAAAACCTCTTAAGTATTATGAAAGTCATTATATTTAAAGCATTTCTAACACTCACAATTAATTTTTCATACATTTCAAGGTCATGGTAAAACTGACACGTTTGAAATCGGATCACGCGACATACCTTGGGAAAATACGGAAACCACACGAGGCTTATTCATTAAGCTCGAGTGACCACGATTACCTACATGCGAATGAACAGTAACCCATTGTCACACAACTTGATACCCACAGTTACTCCTTGTCGAATACTTATAGTAAACAGAATCGTAAATCTCAGATAACCATACACGTTTCGGCGCACGCGCATGCAACTTATCGGCTATTGCGTTGGTATTACGCATTGAAAAATTTTCATGTCCACGGTTTATTGGTTAGAAACGTGATTGGAAAATGATTTATCGCAGTGTTTACTTTAGTTTTGTCTTTAGATACGCTAGGTAGACTAGGTAATTCATGAAGTCACGCTAAGCCAGGTTTTGTTTTTTTTTTCGAGGCTAAGCCACAAATTAAATATATTAGCACTGCAACTAACTTTAACGTGGGAGAGCCATGCTTCGGCGCGAATGGGCCGGCTCGACCGGAGTGATACCGCGGCCTCACAGAAAAAGCGGTTTCACCGAGTGAGAGTAGTTATCGGAGCCCCAATCCCCTTTTAAAAGGCGGGCAACGCACTTGTGACTCCTCTGGTGTTGCGGGTGTCCATGGGCGCCGGTAATCGCTCACCATCAGGCGATCCGTCTGCTCGTTTGTCGTCCCCCTATCCCATAAAAAAAACTAAGCTAAACTACGGGCCTCTTCTATAGATGTATGATGCGATCATGATAAGAATGATCCTGCATATACCTACTGTAGTAACAAGTTTACTAACGAATCAGTATAAGTGAAGAATGCTACTCTAGGCTGTATAGATTTGTAATTAATCACTGGCTCTATTGTCAAGTTCTGAAGAAAATATTAATAAATTGACAGACGTAATCATCTGTCCAGGTAGTGGAATAAACATCAGCATGCATTAAATTACAGATCAAGAAAATATTTAGCATAATAAAGTTATTAATGAGCATCTGGTAGCAATTATATTTATACAGAGTATTTGCGCACGATGTCCTTGGCTCACTTAAACAAATTGTAACCGTCATCTACTGGACTACAAAGTATAGAGTACCATGAAGACTCAAGGTTTAACAATTTTAACTTTAACCTGACAGTCTATAGTAGGTAATCTCGGTATGATGTTCTAGAGATTCAGGGCACCTGTTAAACGAACTAGGCAATTTTTTTGAGATAGCACACGCCTATTATATTCTAATCATACACCAAAATGACAAATATTTGAATATAAACAATGAAAGAAAAGGTTTTTATTTGCTGTATCTTATTGACTGTAGTACATTATGTACAACTCGAAAGACAAATTTAAGTATTATCAATCGTTATAATTCTAGGCAACCGCGCTTCATCGTAGATCGCAGTGTCGCTTAACATCAGGCGAACTGGATGGCGGTCAAGCGTAAGCCTATCAAGAATAAAAAAGAAACGTTTATTCCCGATCCTGAATTCGATTTACCTACACAAGTATTATCTTGGAGAAAAGATTCTTAAAGGGAAGGAAGAGTATGACTGTCTCGGAGATTTCAATAGAACAGTTTAGCGTGAATTTGAATCTAAGAAGCTTAAAATTAAAAGTACTTATTACTCGCATTTATACACACCAAAAACAAAGGTGAGATCATCCATTTTTGTTTTCAGATTATTAATATCATAACGACAATCATAAATCAGCATACAAAGCATGGTGATTACGCAATGACTCAGACCATATTTATGATATGATACGATGCACATAATAAAACGTAGTCACAAATCCAGGCAACACATCTTTACAAAAATCTTCCCTCGCTGTTCAAAATACATCGCGCGAAATGGTGTTAATGAGACATGTCCAAATTTATCTTCTTGAAACAACAGACGTCACGCGTTATGTTTGCACGCGTACGTAAATTGATGGCAAATGTGTGAACAACGATGATAAGGCTTCGTACCTCAGTAATGACGAAGAGGTAGTTGACATGGTAAAGGATCAGCCTAGAATAATATATTCTCAAGAGGATCAATTTATTGTTAACATTGAATTTGGGAATTTCACTAGAGCAGATCGTTTTTCAATTTTTTACTGTTACGAGTATTTACCAAATCCGTGTTGTAGGCAATTGATGATTGAGATCATGAAGATAAAAATAAGCAGAGTGCTTAAAAATAATTATGTAATTGTGCATCTTCTGAAATCTTAATATCTGTGAGTATTATCATCGTCAGAATGAAATATGATATTTATTTTTTTGTTTTTTTTTTAAAAACGTTGCCCCATATTATGATTTTCTCCTGTATCGTGGGTGCGTTTACAAACACAAATTCTCACATACACAAACGCCCAGACCCGGAACAACTACATGTAGATCATACAAATATTTGCTCCGTGTGGGGATCGAACCCACAACACGTGACGCAGAAGCCGATCGCTCAGCCGCTACGCCAAACGTGTCGTGCATATTGAAATAAATAAAGCAATAAAGATTTGAATTTGAAATAATATCGCTACGAATTTCATCGCGTTATATTTATATGATTAAATACCGATGTTGCGGACCCATTACAGCCTGACGCTGATTTTGTTTCAATACTATTGCGATTTCTCAAATTGATAAATCCCAGCTAATTTCATAATAATACCGGGGCTGCACCTTACAGCCTGGGCTAATGATTTAGCCAATGGTTTCCTAGTAAGGTCTCATTAAAAATCGCTTACGAATCAATTGAGAGCGGTACCTGGGTACCTTAGGTACCTAACCTGAGGCCTAGTCATATCGGGTCCGTTTCCACTGTTTCTGGCTTATTTATTTTGATTACTTTTCGCTGACTATGCATAACAGTGGAGGGCAAAAATGTTATTTTGATAAGCACTCTGCGTGTTAAAATGGCGATACTAGGCAATTCCTCTGGAATTAATTCAAACTTAGAACCCATAGTAGAGTCTTAGCAATACTCTAACAAGATTCATATTATGATTCATGAAAAGCCCTTTTAGTCCTGTAGATATATTGTTTGGTTAGTAGTATTCGTGATCATCATAAATTAATATTCTTCTACTAAATTGGAATTATTTCACAATTCGTTTTCCCGACCAGAAGTTTGATAAAAAAAGAAATTAGTTTACTTTCTCATCGCCACGCAATTGCGTACAAGAAAGGACGAAAGTATATTAAAAAACAGCTTATCATTAAAAAAATCTACTCATTATAAAAACTAGTCTAGCAAGTTCTAAAATAGTCTACAACTGACAAATAAAATCACACACTTTCACAAGAATATTTCATTGCCACCAACACACCAGAAACGATCTTGAATTATACGACCGTACTCAAGTTCATCTATTTTTACCGATCACCATTCACAATCACGATTAGATACACGTATCGTTCGGATTACTGCTCTTATCAGGATAAAAATGTGCTCAAAGTACGCATGAACGAATAACCGATTAATTGATACCTATTTCTCGATACGCCCACAATATGTGTGTTAAATAGCAAATCTAACTTACGTAACTAGGTTATGGCCTTCTAAACCCATCGATTCAAGAAAAGGGATTATGCTTGGGTATTAATGGAACAGTACACGGTAAACATACAAATTATTTTAGATCTAACTAAAACATAATAAACTAATACAAAATCAAACTATTTATAAAAATTACCAGAATAGTCAGGAAACACCAGCTAATAACTCGGCATCGCTAGCAGCTGGTAGGGTATCCATTCTAGAAGCTCCAATAGCTGTAATGGATAGCTGTCACCATTGCCACGTTCGTTTGCAGGTGCTTTTATACCGGCCGAAGCGAGTATTGGATAGGCGAGGATTGATTTTTATATGGCAAAGTTTCTCTCTAATAATTCCTTGACCAATCTGCTTCCTAGGTGTACCTATGAAGTATTTTTCGCAATAAAAGGTACTTAATTATAGTAATAATTAACTGTTTGTGAGAAAACCCCCTCCACATTTTTTCTTTGCAGGTTGAGCTAATCACTTGACTACTGTGACAATCGTTTCAAATTCTGACTATTTTATTTCAAGTTCAAGTTCAAATGTTTTTATTTCAAATAAGCTTTAACAAGCGTTTATGAAACGTTATGATTCTAGTTGCTCGGTTCCAAAAGGTTGATCCTATGGAGAAGAATCCGGCAAGAAACTCCATGGACACTCTTTTAAAATAAATGGTGTTACAATCTTCATTGGTACAATATTGCGATATGAGGATGTGTGAACATTGGATGTCAAAGTTAGGTAGAAGGTTCTCAGTGTTTGAGAACTCGATGTCAATTATTTACGAATTATTATTTTAATCGTTACCAAGTCAAGGAATCTCGCAGCGTGATGCAATGGAAACAATGCAAGTGTCCGTGTACCTATTGAAATACATCAACGCTTACCTAGAATCCATTGCCAGCGGCTAGTAAGCACTACTATTAAACTATATATTTCTCATAATATAAGCATAATAAATACATTGCATATTAACCAATTAAAGAAAAGGTCAAAACCTATATTTATAATTAATAGATAATTTTCTCGCAGGAATAAATTCTAATTTTAGACAGTTTTTCTATTTACAGTCTAACGTTAATTTTATTCCTCAGTTAAAATTTATCTGGCGATGGAGAAATCGGCGCTAAACCTAGTACGATTTAACCATTGGTTAAATACTCCTCGGTGAAAACTTAAATAACACATACATAACATAATCAATCCATTATATTGTTCCACTGCTGGGCACGGGTCTCCTCTCAGAATTAAAGGGATTAGGCTATAGTCCAACACGCTGGCCTAATGCGGGTTGGCAGACTTCACATGCTGTCAAGAAAATTTCTCAGGCATGCAGGTTTCCAAATGATGTTCTCCGCGAATGATAATTTACTATTAGTACGCACATGATGTCGAAAAGTCATAGTACAAGCCTTGGATTCGAACTCGAAACTCTTGACTTGACTCAACGGTCATATCACTGTGTCAGTGAACTTGGCAGATCATTGTCCAGCAGATCAAAAATAAATGAGAGTTCTTTTCGCATGCAGCAGAGTTCTATAGTTCCTGATACTTTTCAAGAATAGTTCTGCCGTATTTCCGAAAAAAAAGTCAGTTAAAAAAATGATCTGCCAACTTCCCGTAGCATATCATTTTGCAGCAGATCAAAAATTAATGTGAGTTCCTTTCGCATGCACCTGAGTTCTACAGTTCCTGATACTTTTTAGAAATAGTTCTGGCGTTTTTCCTATAAAAAAAATTAAAGGAAAAATGATCTGCCAACTTCCCGTAGCAGATCAATTTGCAGCAGATCGGAAATAAATGTCAGTTCCATCCGTATACAGCTGAGTTCTACAGTTCCTAATAACTTTCAAAAATAGTTCTGGCGTTTTCCCTAAAAAAAACCAGGTAGTAAAGAGTAAAAGAGTATAAATTTAGATCCAATAGAATGCAAGTTTGATTTTTTTTTTTCGAAAGATTCATTACCATTCCTAGAGGCTAGAACTCTCGCTTTTCTAATAAACACGAATCAGAGCTATAAGATACAACTACATTTGAGACGGGAACTCTCTTCGGAATACCAGCAGAGCATGGTAGAATAGTAGAAAAGTTAAAATCGAAAATATTTTTTTTAATAGACTCAAGCATGGTTAAAAACGGGAACTCTCGCGTTTCTAATAGACACAAATAACAGCTACAAGATACAATTCCGACTAAGACTAAAACTCTCTTAGAAATACCAGCAGAGCATGGTAGAATGGAGCATGGTAGTTTCTATTTTTAACTTTTTCTGTCATTCTACCAAAGGTAGAAGGTTTAAGGTAGGTTTTTTTTGATAGAGTAAAGCATTGCTAGAGACGGGAACTCTCGCGTTTCTAATAGACACAAATAGCAGCTACAAGATACAACTCCATTTGAGACCGTAACTCTCTTAGGAATACCAGCAGAGCATGGTAGAATGACAGAAAAAGTTAAAAATAGAAAAGATTTTTTTTGATAGAGTAAAGCATTGCTAGAGACGGGAACTCTCGCGTTTCTAATAGACACAAATCACAGCTACAAGATACAATTCCAATTGGGACTGGAACTCTCATGGGAATACCAGCAGAGCATGGTAGAATAGTAGAAAAGTTAAAATCGAAAATATTTTTTTTAATAGACTCAAGCATAGTTAGAAACGGGAACTCTCGCGTTTCTAATAGACACAAATAACAGCTACAAGATACAATTCCGAGTAAGACTAGAACTCTCTTAGAAATACCAGCAGAGCATGGTAGAATGACAGAAAAAGTTAAAATCGAAAATCTTTTTTTTGATAGAGTAAAGCATTGCTAGAGACGGGAACTCTCGCGTTTCTAATAGACACAAATAGCAGCTACAAGATACAACTCCACTTGAGACCGTAACTCTCTTAGGAATACCAGCAGAGCATGGTAGAATGACAGAAAAAGTTAAAAATAGAAAAGATTTTTTTTGATAGAGTAAAGCATTGCTAGAGACGGGTACTCTGGCGTTTCTAATAGACACAAATCACAGCTACAAGATACAATTCCAATTGGGACTGGAACTCTCATGGGAATACCAGCAGAGCATGGTAGAATAGTAGAAAAGTTAAAATCGAAAATATTTTTTTTAATAGACTCAAGCATAGTTAGAAACGGGAACTCTTGCGTTTCTAATAGACACAAATAACAGCTACAAGATACAATTCCGACTAAGACTAGAACTCTCTTAGAAATACCAGCAGAGCATGGTAGAATGACAGAAAAAGTTAAAAATAGAAAAGATTTTTTTTGATAGAGTAAAGCATTGCTAGAGACGGGAACTCTCGCGTTTCTAATAGACACAAATAGCAGCTACAAGATACAATTCCAATTGGGACTAGAACTCTCTTAGGAATACCAGCAGAGCATGGTAGAATAGCAGAAAAGTGAAAAATCGAAAATATTTTTTTTAATAGACTCAAGCATAGTTAGAAACGGGAACTCTCGCGTTTCTAATAGACACAAATAACAGCTACAAGATACAATTCCGATTGAGACTGGAACTCTCTTAGGAATACCAGCAGAGCATGGTAGAATGACAGAAAAAGTTAAAAATAGAAAAGATTTTTTTTGATAGAGTAAAGCATTGCTAGAGACGGGAACTCTCGCGTTTCTAATAGACACAAATAGCAGCTACAAGATACAACTCCATTTGAGACCGTAACTCTCTTACGAATACCAGCAGAGCATGGTAGAATGACAGAAAAAGTTAAAAATAGAAAAGATTTTTTTTGATAGAGTAAAGCATTGCTAGAGACGGGAACTCTCGCGTTTCTAATAGACACAAATAACAGCTACAAGATACAATTCCAATTGGGACTGGAACTCTCATGGGAATACCAGCAGAGCATGGTAGAATAGTAGAAAAGTTAAAATCGAAAATATTTTTTTTAATAGACTCAAGCATAGTTAGAAACGGGAACTCTCGCGTTTCTAATAGACACAAATAACAGCTACAAGATACAATTCCGAGTAAGACTAGAACTCTCTTAGAAATACCAGCAGAGCATGGTAGAATGACAGAAAAAGTTAAAATCGAAAATCTTTTTTTTGATAGAGTAAAGCATTGCTAGAGACGGGAACTCTCGCGTTTCTAATAGACACAAATAGCAGCTACAAGATACAACTCCACTTGAGACCGTAACTCTCTTAGGAATACCAGCAGAGCATGGTAGAATGACAGAAAAAGTTAAAAATAGAAAAGATTTTTTTTGATAGAGTAAAGCACTGCTAGAGACGGGTACTCTGGCGTTTCTAATAGACACAAATCACAGCTACAAGATACAATTCCAATTGGGACTGGAACTCTCATGGGAATACCAGCAGAGCATGGTAGAATAGTAGAAAAGTTAAAATCGAAAATATTTTTTTTAATAGACTCAAGCATAGTTAGAAACGGGAACTCTCGCGTTTCTAATAGACACAAATAACAGCTACAAGATACAATTCCGACTAAGACTAGAACTCTCTTAGAAATACCAGCAGAGCATGGTAGAATGACAGAAAAAGTTAAAATCGAAAATATTTTTTTTGATAGAGTAAAGCATTGCTAGAGACGGGAACTCTCGCGTTTCTAATAGACAAAAATCACAGCTACAAGATACAATTCCAATTGGGACTGAAACTCTCTTAGGAATACCAGCAGAGCATGGTAGAATAGTAGAAAAGTAAAAATCGAAAATATTTTTTTTAATAGACTCAAGCATAGTTAGAAACGGGAACTGTCACGTTTCTAATAGACACAAATCACAGCTACAAGATACAACTTCAATTAAGACTAGAACTCTCTTAGGAATACCAGCAGAGCATGGTAGAATAGTAGAAAAGTTAAAATCGAAAATATTTTTTTTAATAGACTCAAGCATGGTTAGAAACGGGAACTCTCGCGTTTCTAATAGACACAAATAACGGCAACAAGATACAATTCCGACTAAGACTAAAACTCTCTTAGAAATACCAGCAGAGCATGGTAGAATGACACAAAAAGTTAAAAATAGAAAAGATTTTTTTTGATAGAGTAAAGCATTGCTAGAGACGGGAACTCTCGCGTTTCTAATAGACAAAAATCACAGCTACAAGATACAATTCCAATTGGGACTGGAACTCCCTTAGGAATACCAGCAGAGCATGGTAGAATAGTAGAAAAGTTAAAATCGAAAATATTTTTTTTAATAGACTCAAGCATAGTTAGAAACGGGAACTCTCGCGTTTCTAATAGACACAAATAACAGCTACAAGATACAATTCCGACTAAGACTAGAACTCTCTTAGAAATACCAGCAGAGCATGGTAGAATGACAGAAAAAGTTAAAATCGAAAATATTTTTTTTGATAGAGTAAAGCATTGCTAGAGACGGGAACTCTCGCGTTTCTAATAGACAAAAATCACAGCTACAAGACACAATTCCAATTGGGACTGAAACTCTCTTAGGAATACCAGCAGAGCATGGTAGAATAGTAGAAAAGTAAAAATCGAAAATATTTTTTTTAATAGACTCAAGCATAGTTAGAAACGGGAACTGTCACGTTTCTAATAGACACAAATCACAGCTACAAGATACAACTTCAATTAAGACTAGAACTCTCTTAGGAATACCAGCAGAGCATGGTAGAATAGTAGAAAAGTTAAAATCGAAAATATTTTTTTTAATAGACTCAAGCATGGTTAGAAACGGGAACTCTCGCGTTTCTAATAGACACAAATAACGGCAACAAGATACAATTCCGACTAAGACTAAAACTCTCTTAGAAATACCAGCAGAGCATGGTAGAATGACACAAAAAGTTAAAAATAGAAAAGATTTTTTTTGATAGAGTAAAGCATTGCTAGAGACGGGAACTCTCGCGTTTCTAATAGACAAAAATCACAGCTACAAGATACAATTCCAATTGGGACTGGAACTCCCTTAGGAATACCAGCAGAGCATGGTAGAATAGTAGAAAAGTTAAAATCGAAAATATTTTTTTTAATAGACTCAAGCATAGTTAGAAACGGGAACTCTCGCGTTTCTAATAGACACAAATAACAGCTACAAGATACAATTCGGACTAAGACTAGAACTCTCTTAGAAATACCAGCAGAGCATGGTAGAATGACAGAAAAAGTTAAAAATAGAAAAGATTTTTTTTGATAGAGTAAAGCATTGCTAGAGACGGGAACGGGAACTCTCTCTCTCGCGTTTCTAATAGACACAAATCACAGCTACAAGATACAATTCCAATTGGGACTGGAACTCTCTTAGGAATACCAGCAGAGCATGGTAGAATAGTAGAAAAGTTAAAATCGAAAATATTTTTTTTAATAGACTCAAGCATAGTTAGAAACGGGAACTCTCGCGTTTCTAATAGACACAAATAACAGCTACAAGATACAATTCCGACTAAGACTAGAACTCTCTTAGAAATACCAGCAGAGCATGGTAGAATGACAGAAAAAGTTAAAATCGAAAATATTTTTTTTGATAGAGTAAAGCATTGCTAGAGACGGGAACTCTCGCGTTTCTAATAGACAAAAATCACAGCTACAAGACACAATTCCAATTGGGACTGAAACTCTCTTAGGAATACCAGCAGAGCATGGTAGAATAGTAGAAAAGTAAAAATCGAAAATATTTTTTTTAATAGACTCAAGCATAGTTAGAAACGGGAACTGTCACGTTTCTAATAGACACAAATCACAGCTACAAGATACAACTTCAATTAAGACTAGAACTCTCTTAGGAATACCAGCAGAGCATGGTAGAATAGTAGAAAAGTTAAAATCGAAAATATTTTTTTTAATAGACTCAAGCATGGTTAGAAACGGGAACTCTCGCGTTTCTAATAGACACAAATAACGGCAACAAGATACAATTCCGACTAAGACTAAAACTCTCTTAGAAATACCAGCAGAGCATGGTAGAATGACACAAAAAGTTAAAAATAGAAAAGATTTTTTTTGATAGAGTAAAGCATTGCTAGAGACGGGAACTCTCGCGTTTCTAATAGACAAAAATCACAGCTACAAGATACAATTCCAATTGGGACTGGAACTCCCTTAGGAATACCAGCAGAGCATGGTAGAATAGTAGAAAAGTTAAAATCGAAAATATTTTTTTTAATAGACTCAAGCATAGTTAGAAACGGGAACTCTCGCGTTTCTAATAGACACAAATAACAGCTACAAGATACAATTCGGACTAAGACTAGAACTCTCTTAGAAATACCAGCAGAGCATGGTAGAATGACAGAAAAAGTTAAAAATAGAAAAGATTTTTTTTGATAGAGTAAAGCATTGCTAGAGACGGGAACGGGAACTCTCTCTCTCGCGTTTCTAATAGACACAAATCACAGCTACAAGATACAATTCCAATTGGGACTGGAACTCTCTTAGGAATACCAGCAGAGCATGGTAGAATAGTAGAAAAGTTAAAATCGAAAATATTTTTTTTAATAGACTCAAGCATAGTTAGAAACGGGAACTCTCGCGTTTCTAATAGACACAAATAACAGCTACAAGATACAATTCCGATTGAGACTGGAACTCTCTTAGGAATACCAGCAGAGCATGGTAGAATGACAGAAAAAGTTAAAAATAGAAAAGATTTTTTTTGATAGAGTAAAGCATTGCTAGAGACGGAAACTCTCGCGTTTCTAATAGACAAAAATCACAGCTACAAGATACAATTCCAATTGGGACTGGAACTCTCTTAGGAATACCAGCAGAGCATGGTAGAATAGTAGAAAAGTTAAAATCGAAAATATTTTTTTTAATAGACTCAAGCATAGTTAGAGACGGGAACTCTCGCGTTTCTAATAGACACAAATAACCCCTACAAGATACAATTCCGATTGAGACTGGAACTCTCTTAGAAATACCAGCAGAGCATGGATGGTAGAATGACAGAAAAAGTTAAAAATAGTAAAGATTTTTTTTGATAGAGTAAAGCATTGCTAGAGACGGGAACTCTCGCGTTTCTAATAAACACAAATAACAGCTACAAGATACAACTCCACTTGAGACCGTAACTCTCTTAGGAATACCAGCAGAGCATGGTAGAATGACAGAAAAGTTAAAAATAGAAAATATTTTTTTTGATAGAGTAAAGCATTGCTAGAGACAGGAACTCTCGCGTTCCAGTCTCAATTGGAATTGTATCTTGTAGCTGTGATTTGTGTCTATTAGAAACGCGAGAGTTCCAGTCTCTAACTATGCTTGAGTCTATTAAAAAAAATATTTTCTGCTGGTATTCCTAAGAGAGTTCCAGTCCCAATTGGAATTGTATTTTGTAGCTGTTATTTGTGTCTATTAGAAACGCGAGAGTTCCCGTTTCTAACTATGCTTGAGTCTATTAAAAAAAATATTTTCAATTTTAACTTTTCTACTATTCTACCATGCTCTGCTGGTATTCCTAAGAGAGTTCCAGTCTCAATCGGAATTGTATCTTGTAGCTGTTATTTGTGTTTATTAGAAACGCGAGAGTTCCCGTTTCTAACTATGCTTGAGTCTATTAAAAAAAATATTTTCGATTTTTCACTTTTCTGCTATTCTACCATGCTCTGCTGGTATTCCTAAGAGAGTTCTAGTCCCAGTTGGAATTGTATCTTGTAGCTGTGATTTTTGTCTATTAGAAACGCGAGAGTTCCCGTCTCTAGCAATGCTCTTCTCTATCAAAAAAAATCTTTTCTATTTTTATCTTTTTCTGTCATTCTACCATGCTCTGCTGGTATTTCTAAGAGAGTTCTAGTCTTAGTCCGAATTGTATCTTGTAGCTGTTATTTGTGTCTATTAGAAACGCGAGAGTTCCCGTTTCTAACTATGCTTGAGTCTATTAAAAAAAATATTTTCGATTTTAACTTTTCTACTATTCTACCATGCTCTGCTGGTATTCCTAAGAGAGTTCCAGTCCCAATTGGAATTGTATCTTGTAGCTGTGATTTGTGTCTATTAGAAACGCGAGAGATCCCGTCTCTAACTATGCTTGAGTCTATTAAAAAAAATATTTTCGCTTTTAACTTTTCTACTATTCTACCATGCTCTGCTGGTATTCCTAAGGGAGTTCCAGTCCCAATTGGAATTGTATCTTGTAGCTGTGATTTGTGTCTATTAGAAACGCGAGAGTTCCCGTCTCTAGCAATGCTTTACTCTATCAAAAAAAATCTTTTCTATTTTTAACTTTTTCTGTCATTCTACCATGCTCTGCTGGTATTTCTAAGAGAGTTCTAGTCTTAGTCGGAATTGTATCTTGTAGCTGTGATTTGTGTCTATTAGAAACGCGAGAGTTCCCGTCTCTAACTATGCTTGAGTCTATTAAAAAAAATATTTTCGATTTTAACTTTTCTACTATTCTACCATGCTCTGCTGGTATTCCTAAGAGAGTTCCAGTCCCAGTTGGAATTGTATCTTGTAGCTGTGATTTTTGTCTATTAGAAACGCGAGAGTTCCCGTCTCTAGCAATGCTCTTCTCTATCAAAAAAAATCTTTTCTATTTTTAACTTTTTCTGTCATTCTACCATGCTCTGCTGGTATTTCTAAGAGAGTTCTAGTCTTAGTCCAAATTGTATCTTGTAGCTGTTATTTGTGTCTATTAGAAACGCGAGAGTTCCCGTTTCTAACTATGCTTGAGTCTATTAAAAAAAATATTTTTGATTTTAACTTTTCTATTATTCTACCATGCTCTGCTGGTATTCCTAAGGGAGTTCCAGTCCCAATTGGAATTGTCTCTTTTAGCTGTGATTTTTGTCTATTAGAAACGCGAGAGTTCCCGTCTCTAGCAATGCTTTACTCTATCAAAAAAAATCTTTTCTATTTTTAACTTTTTCTGTCATTCTACCATGCTCTGATGGTATTTCTAAGAGAGTTCTAGTCTTAGTCCGAATTGTATCTTGTAGCTGTTATTTGTGTCTATTAGAAACGCGAGAGTTCCCGTTTCTAACTATGCTTGAGTCAATTAAAAAAAATATTTTCGATTTTAACTTTTCTACTATTCTACCATGCTCTGCTGGTATTCCTAAGGGAGTTCCAGTCCCAATTGGAATTGTATCTTGTAGCTGTGATTTTTGTCTATTAGAAACGTGAGAGTTCCCGTCTCTAGCAATGCTTTACTCTATCAAAAAAAATCTTTTCTATTTATAACTTTTTGTGTCATTCTACCATGCTCTGCTGGTATTTCAAAGAGAGTTTTAGTCTTAGTCGGAATTGTATCTTGTTGCCGTTATTTGTGTCTATTAGAAACGCGAGAGTTCCCGTTTCTAACCATGATTGAGTCTATTAAAAAAAATATTTTCGATTTTAACTTTTCTACTATTCTACCATGCTCTGCTGGTATTTCTAAGAGAGTTCTAGTCTTAGTCGGAATTGTATCTTGTAGCTGTTATTTGTGTCTATTAGAAACGCGAGAGTTCCCGTTTCTAACTATGCTTGAGTCTATTAAAAAAAATATTTTCGATTTTAACTTTTCTACTATTTTCCCATGCTCTGCTGGTATTCCAAGGAGAGTTCCCGTCTCAAAAATAGTTATATCTCATAGCTCTGCTTCGTGTTTATTAGAAAAACGAGAGTTCTAGCCTCTAGCAATTATATAAATTTATGAAAAAAATATTTTCGATTTTTCACTTTTCTGCTATTCTACCATGCTCTGCTGGTATTCCTAAGAGAGTTCCAGTCCCAGTTGGAATTGTATCTTGTAGCTGTGATTTTTGTCTATTAGAAACGCGAGAGTTCCCGTCTCTAGCAATGCTATTCTCTATCAAAAAAAATCTTTTCTATTTTTATCTTTTTCTGTCATTCTACCATGCTCTGCTGGTATTTCTAAGAGAGTTCTAGTCTTAGTCCAAATTGTATCTTGTAGCTGTTATTTGTGTCTATTAGAAACGCGAGAGTTCCCGTTTCTAACTATGCTTGAGTCTATTAAAAAAAATATTTTTGATTTTAAATTTTCTACTATTCTACCATGCTCTGTTGGTATTCCTAAGGGAGTTCCAGTCCCAATTGGAATTGTCTCTTTTAGCTGTGATTTTTGTCTATTAGAAACGCGAGAGTTCCCGTCTCTAGCAATGCTTTACTTTATCAAAAAAAATCTTTTCTATTTTTAACTTTTTCTGTCATTCTACCATGCTCTGATGGTATTTCTAAGAGAGTTCTAGTCTTAGTCCGAATTGTATCTTGTAGCTGTTATTTGTGTCTATTAGAAACGCGAGAGTTCCCGTTTCTTACTATGCTTGAGTCTATTAAAAAAAATATTTTCGATTTTTACTTTTCTACTATTCTACCATGCTCTGCTGGTATTCCTAAGAGATTTCCAGTCTTAGTTGAAGTTGTATCTTGTAGCTGTGATTTGTGTCTATTAGAAACGCGAGAGTTCCCGTTTCTTACTATGCTTGAGGCTATTAAAAAAAATATTTTCGATTTTTACTTTTCTACTATTCTACCATGCTCTGCTGGTATTCCTAAGAGAGTTCCAGTCCCAATTGGAATTGTATCTTGTAGCTGTGATTTTTGTCTATTAGAATCGCGAGAGTTCCCGTCTCTAGCAATGCTTTACTCTATCAAAAAAAATCTTTTCTATTTTTAACTTTTTCTGTCATTCTACCATGCTCTGATGGTATTTCTAAGAGAGTTCTAGTCTTAGTCCGAATTGTATCTTGTAGCTGTTATTTGTGTCTATTAGAAACGCGAGAGTTCCCGTTTCTTACTATGCTTGAGTCTATTAAAAAAAATATTTTCGATTTTAACTTTTCTACTATTCTACCATGCTCTGCTGGTATTTCTAAGAGAGTTCTAGTCTTAGTCGGAATTGTATCTTGTAGCTGTTATTTGTGTCTATTAGAAACGCGAGAGTTCCCGTTTCTAACTATGCTTGAGTCTATTAAAAAAAATATTTTCGATTTTAACTTTTCTACTATTCTACCATGCTCTGCTGGTATTCCCATGAGAGTTCCAGTCCCAATTGGAATTGTATCTTGTAGCTGTTATTTGTGTCTATTAGAAACGCGAGAGTTCCCGTCTCTAGCAATGCTTTACTCTATCAAAAAAAATTTTTTCTATTTTTAACTTTTTCTGTCATTCTACCATGCTCTGCTGGTATTCCTAAGAGAGTTACGGTCTCAAATGGAGTTGTATCTTGTAGCTGCTATTTGTGTCTATTAGAAACGTGAGAGTTCCCGTCGCTAGCAATGCTTTACTCTATCAAAAAAAATATTTTCGATTTTAACTTTTTCTGTCATTCTACCATGCTCTGCTGGTATTTCTAAGAGAGTTCTAGTCTTAGTCGGAATTGTATCTTGTAGCTGTTATTTGTGTCTATTAGAAACGCGAGAGTTCCCGTTTCTAACTATGCTTGAGTCTATTAAAAAAAATATTTTCAATTTTAACTTTTCTACTATTCTACCATGCTCTGCTGGTATTCCTAAGAGAGTTCCAGTCTTAGTTGAAGTTGTATCTTGTAGCTGTGATTTGTGTCTATTAGAAACGCGAGAGTTCCCGTTTCTTACTATGCTTGAGGCTATTAAAAAAAAAATTTTCGATTTTTACTTTTCTACTATTCTACCATGCTCTGCTGGTATTCCTAAGAGAGTTCCAGTCCCAATTGGAATTGTATCTTGTAGCTGTGATTTTTGTCTATTAGAATCGCGAGAGTTCCCGTCTCTAGCAATGCTTTACTCTATCAAAAAAAATATTTTCGATTTTAACTTTTTCTGTCATTCTACCATGCTCTGCTGGTATTTCTAAGAGAGTTCTAGTCTTAGTCGGAATTGTATCTTGTAGCTGTTATTTGTGTCTATTAGAAACGCGAGAGTTCCCGTTTCTAACTATGCTTGAGTCTATTAAAAAAAATATTTTCGATTTTAACTTTTCTACTATTCTACCATGCTCTGCTGGTATTCCCATGAGAGTTCCAGTCCCAATTGGAATTGTATCTTGTAGCTGTGATTTGTGTCTATTAGAAACGCGAGAGTTCCCGTCTCTAGCAATGCTTTACTCTATCAAAAAAAATCTTTTCTATTTTTAACTTTTTCTGTCATTCTACCATGCTCTGCTGGTATTCCTAAGAGAGTTCCAGTCCCAATTGGAATTGTATCTTGTAGCTGTGATTTGTGTCTATTAGAAACGCGAGAGTTCCCGTCTCTAGCAATGCTTTACTCTATCAAAAAAAATCTTTTCTATTTTTAACTTTTTCTGTCATTCTACCATGCTCTGCTGGTATTTCTAAGAGAGTTCTAGTCTTAGTCCGAATTGTATCTTGTAGCTATTATTTGTGTCTATTAGAAACGCGAGAGTTCCCGTTTCTAACTATGCTTGAGTCTATTAAAAAAAATATTTTCGATTTTAACTTTTCTACTATTCTACCATGCTCTGCTGGTATTCCTAAGGGAGTTCCAGTCCCAATTGGAATTGTATCTTGTAGCTGTGATTTTTGTCTATTAGAAACGCGAGAGTTCCCGTCTCTAGCAATGCTTTACTCTATCAAAAAAAATCTTTTCTATTTTTAACTTTTTCTGTCATTCTACCATGCTCTGCTGGTATTTCTAAGAGAGTTTTAGTCTTAGTCGGAATTGTATCTTGTAGCTGTTATTTGTGTCTATTAGAAACGCGAGAGTTCCCGTTTCTAACCATGCTTGAGTCTATTAAAAAAAATATTTTCGATTTTAACTTTTCTACTATTCTACCATGCTCTGCTGGTATTCCTAAGAGAGTTGTATCTTGTAGCCGTGATTTGTGTCTATTAGAAACGCGAGAGTTCTCGTCTCTTACTATGCTGGAGTCTATTAAAAAAAATATTTTCGATTTTAACTTTTCTACTATTCTACCATGCTCTGCTGGTATTCCGAAGAGAGTTCCCGTCTCAAATGTAGTTGTATCTTATAGCTCTGATTCGTGTTTATTAGAAAAGCGAGAGTTCTAGCCTCTAGGAATGGTAATGAATCTTTCGAAAAAAAAAATCAAACTTGCATTCTATTGGATCTAAATTTATACTCTTTTACTCTTTACTACCTGGTTTTTTTTAGGGAAAACGCCAGAACTATTTTTGAAAGTTATTAGGAACTGTAGAACTCAGCTGTATACGGATGGAACTGACATTTATTTCCGATCTGCTGCAAATTGATCTGCTACGGGAAGTTGGCAGATCATTTTTCCTTTAATTTTTTTTATAGGAAAAACGCCAGAACTATTTCTAAAAAGTATCAGGAACTGTAGAACTCAGGTGCATGCGAAAGGAACTCACATTAATTTTTGATCTGCTGCAAAATGATATGCTACGGGAAGTTGGCAGATCATTTTTTTAACTGACTTTTTTTTCGGAAATACGGCAGAACTATTCTTGAAAAGTATCAGGAACTATAGAACTCTGCTGCATGCGAAAAGAACTCTCATTTATTTTTGATCTGCTGGACAATGATCTGCCAAGTTCACTGGCACCATATCACTAGGCTATTACTGCTACTTATTAAAACAATAAGTAATGCCATAATTGTATCCTACAAATATGGTATTCGTCGCGACGTAACATGTGCCTTCAATGTGAATACCTATAATAAAATTGTAACAGGCCGATGTCAGTACAATATAGATATTAAAGACAAATATGGTTGTTCTTTTATTAGATAATTTTTTGTCTGTCTATCTGTTTGTACGCGCATCACGCAAAAACTACTGGATGGAATTGAATGCAGTTTTTACGGATGTATTGCTAAAGACCTTACTTAAAATCTGGCGCATGTTTCGTCTTAATACGATGCCTAGAATCCGACTTATAATATGTTAATCTTTTTGGGACGTGAGTAAAACCGCGGGCAACAGCTGGTCTATTATAATATCGAAGACTAACGGTAATATAATGTAGTAATGGACTGCGCAGTGAATTACTACAATTTAATAAAACCTGATAATAAGCTGGTACTATAGAATATCACGTCCAGTATACAGAACGAGTTAGAACGTCACTATAATACAACAAATATACAACGGTAGAAAATTATCATGTTGCATTTAAATAGCTGAAAACACTGGTAGAATAAAGGCTTTATTTCACACTAATGTAATTATTAACTGCCCTTATTAGTTTAGTGGTCCTAAACGCGACTGCTGCGTTAGAAGTCCTGGGTATGATTCACAGGTCGATCAAAACATTATTGGATTTTTCTATGAAATTCTCGGGAGTGGCTTGAAGTTTGGATTTGTGCCCGATTAGTGACAATAGGCTCGCACTCTATTACATGGGGCTTAAACATAGTAGCGAACTGTGAGTGTATATATAATTAGTACATACACCTCTGCCCACTCTTTAGGGGAATACAGGCGTAATTCTATTTATATATTTATTCATTTGATCTTTTAAGCTATCAGATCTCGTATCCAAAACGCTTACAAGATTAATAACAATTGAATTAAGTGTAACTGAATATATTATCTACACAAGCTCATCGAATGACACAATTCTGTGTTATGTTGTTCATGATTTCTCAGACTGTTTAAACTCAACAAATATTCAAGTCTAGCTAGTAGCAGGATGATAATGTAATATTATTATAATTTCTAAAGAAATAATTAAATGACAGATGAAATGCAACTATCATGTCACCAAATAGTAAAACTAGCTCAGACAAATAAGCTGACATATTCCACTTTTTATTATCTTTTCAAAATCGCTTTCTGTAAACAATGTGAGTAAATATATTCTCTGTCTATTTGCCTAACTTACTTAGATGATATAAGTATTTGTGTTTATTTAAGTTCACGGTTGTTATGCCCAAGCAGATTCAGTTTAGCTTCCAATCTAACTATATACCAATGCCCACTTTACGCGCACTTTAGGGCGCAGGATCTTAGGGAGCGTTATTATATGAAATATCAATAACATTTCGTTTTTTGACATTTGAGAATGCTGAACACGGCCCTGACTATAGCAACCAAAGAGATTTACAAGGATAACAGAGGGTAACAGAGGGGTTAGGAGACAATTTCACAGAAAAACTTTGATCCTGATTTGATTTGTATTTGTCAGGATGATGTATATCAGACAGAGCTATATTATTTTAGTAAAGGTAAAGTTCAATCGCGGGCAGGATTCGAACCTGCGTCTCCTGGTTAGATACACCAGACGCTCTGACCGCTAAGCCACTGCGAACCCCGCCCGCCTGATTGAAATTTGCCTTCACATTCTGAGTTTACGTCATAAGCTTTACTAAAATAACTATAATCTTAGCATGGAAAATGCAAAAAAATCACAAAAAGAGAGCTATATTATGTTACTTAAAGGAAACAGAAACAGTTAGTACCTTATGATTTACTTCGTGATGTCCCTTCTATCACTTGTAATATTTGAATATCTATTGCTAACAACATAATCACTAGGCAATGATCAATATCCTAAAGCTTGACTGCATATTGTGGTTGGACAATTTTAGACTAAAATGAAAACCAAATTAAATATTCGTAAACAGCCAGTACTCATAAAATAACTTTGAAGGGTTGCTCTACGCAGGTATAAATTATACCATATCTAATTATACTTACTGTGATTATTAAAAAGCTGTATTTATAGTTGGCAATTACCTGCAACAAAATAAAAAAACATTTATTAATGAATGCTAAAGTCATTGATCGTACACTGAACAAATGCCTTTAGATAAATCATAAATTATAATTAGAAACCAAATTAGATCCAGTCTTAGGCCTAGGTAAACGTGGTGTAGGACGTCCTCCGGCCAAGGGGAGTGACGACTTGCGGAAGGCCGTTACCTGTGACTGGATGAGGTAAGCCGAAGATTGGACTCTGTGGCGTTTACTAGAAGAGACCTACGTCCTGCAGTGGACGATTATAAGCTGATGATGATGATGAAGAAAGTTTTATAAGTGCAAAGTCAATGCCCATGCTTGATAACACAATATCTCCCACCTACCGTCATGCCATTCTACGTAAAACCGGTGCAATTTAACCGTACCGGGGCAAATGCGACTCGATCTGTGCCATCTGCCCCGGTGAGCGCGGAAGCCGAGGCTACCGGGACCGATGCAACTATTTTACTACCCCGTTAACGGGACCGATGGGGGTAAGTCGTCATGCTTGTCTAGGTGAAAAGTTAGGTAATCAATCATATAATTTCCACAGTCTTCTATTCTTAAATATCATTAGTCATTTTTCTATCAAATAATTTCCATAGAAATATCTAAATAAACACCATCATGTTTTTCCTAACCGCAATTACTTATAAATGGATAATAATAGGGTTTTTCCTATGAACGCAGCACTTATGACATTACCTCACAAGAATTATTGAGCATTGAACTCCATTTATTACTAGAAAATTCTACAGCTGCATTTCAATGCACAATTATTTATAGCCAAAATGGATGCAATAAAATTATAAGTTACATACTTCTAAGACTGTTTAATAAACTATTTACTCTAAATCTTATCTTTATAAAATAACCTTCTTGCTAAATTTTTTTTTTAATTAAGTATCTACACCTTTAATATTCTCAAAATAGTAATTTAGGCAAGAATATTTTACCTGACCATAATAAAATTATCAAAACCGTTTAAAAAACTTCGAATAACAACCATGCCATGAGGTCAACGTCATTATTTGTTCCATTTTTGAAACTGATATGTCTGAACGTCTCAACAAGAGCCTGCAAACTTTTCATCGGTATTATTTACCATATTTATTTATACCATAATTTGAAATCAGACTACACTATCATACGAGTTTGACCTGTATTCTGCATGTGCTCTAAACTTATATCTGCCAAGTTCAATAGAAATAAAACTTCCCAGAGATATTTAACACAGCAATCAGTGTCATTAGTGACATACAGACCTTCATTCTTTCATCAGCAGCGTTATCTTCCGCAATATACAGAAATGCAGTTAATGTTTGCTTAGTAGTACCGACAGACATTAACTAAGATCATCTATCAAAGGCCAATTAACCGGTAGATTAACTAGTTCCTTCTGCATCACAAGCGTTTACTGGAACGCTTATAATGCACATTTTAATGTCTAATTGATCGATGTTGACGTTATAATGGATCTTTAGCCTCTTGTGTGTATCTGTCAATTGCATTGGAGCTATTACTTTGATTCTAGGATTTATTATATTATTCATCTCTTTTATAAGATTATTTTACAGAAGTTGAAATATTTTTATATTCACTTCTTTC
Source organism: Acronicta aceris (assembly GCA_910591435.1). Lineage (NCBI taxonomy): Eukaryota > Metazoa > Arthropoda > Insecta > Lepidoptera > Noctuidae > Acronicta > Acronicta aceris. Next base: position 4,098,224 of record OU342776.1, on the reverse strand, counting down.
GTTTGCGGCTTCAGAATCAACAAGTGCAACATCATTTGTATAATGATTTTAATGCCAGGTATTCATTTGATTATTGGCTGAAAAATTTTGACGACACGTTTGGCGTAGCGGCTAAGCGATCGGCTTCTGCATCACTTGTTGTGAGTTCGATCCCCACACGGAGCAAATATTTGTATGATCTACAGGTAGTTGTTCCGGGTCTGGGCGTTTGTGTATGTGAGAATTTGTGTTTGTAAACGCACCCACGATACAGGAGAAAATCCTAGTTTGGGGCAACGTTTAAAAAAAATAGAATCAACATTATTTTTAAGTGGTAAAACTCTGCATCTGAATTCGTATGCATTGGTTCTATCAGGCGACCTATATGCTTTGTTGTCTTATTAAAATAAAAATACAGTATCGGTATTTGTTTTCTTATTAGAATCATCAAATAAATATTCGTCGGTATCTAATTTGGAGAGCTTTTCAACTAAACCAAAACACATAATCTATGTGGTATGCACTAAACTTATTTCTGTATTTTATCATAACAACAACCATCAAAAAGCTGCAAAATAGGTCCTCGACATTAGTGTAGGTCGCGTAAAACATATACACACAGACACACATCTTGGCACAAACAAAAGGAAAATATAGAGTGATTTACTATGATATAATAATTATGTGTTGCCAAAATGTTCTACGAAGCAACACTTCAAGTTTGCCAATAACCTAGTTGATTTGATGAGGAAATTAAATTATTAGAGGAACTTTTTATTGTTGTTCTACTGAGAAACGTAAATCATAATAATAATACGAGTAGGAATCTTTGTAATCAAATGATTTGGCAAGATGTGATTTCTTTGCGTGCCGTCCTCTTGGCGAATGCGTAGGAAGGTAGAACTCGTAAGTAACATCAAACATTAGGAATTTGGTGAATGATGCTAGCATGATTTATGATTAGTGATCCCTTTAACTTTTAACTAAGAGCATCTATCGCACACTAAACTTCTAGTTAGGCAACAGCAAAAAGTTGCATTCTTAGGCCAAAATTACGGCACATACGAAACCCGCTGCTACACAATGATAGGCAAGATGGAAAGAGGGAGACTGAAAAGAGAAAAGTCATGCGTGTATACGACGAACAAGGTGGAAAGAAAGGAAGAAGTGGAAGGAGAAAAATGTGATGATTTTTCAACACTAAAGAATGAACCGGTGTTACAACCGTTGGGAAACTATTAGGTATTGCCACTAATGGAGACGCTTCAAGGAGCTAATTGCTAAACGCCAATGCTGAGGACACACTCTAAAAAGAAACCATTCTCTTAGGTCTTTTTGGAGCAACTAGCGCACCTAGGAAAAGTATTATGATAAAGATAGCATTGATCTGGTGGTCGTTACAATTTCATCATGTTCTTTAAAAGAAAACTAAGATATTCTCCAGTATCGTGGACGTAGTGCGTTCACAAAGACAAATTCTCACATACATAAACACCCAGACCCGGAACAACTATCTAAAGGTCATTGAAATATTTGTTCCGTTCCGGAAACGGACCAGCGACCCGTGACGCACAAGTTATTCCGTAACTACTTATATATTTTTTAAAGTTACCAACCGTTCTAGATAACAGCCTGTGTCACGGGAGATTTCAGAAATATACAACAAAAGAACACAGTACATCCAGATTCAAAACAAATATCCGTAGAACGCGAATAAATCCACTCTTCCGTACCAAATTGTGAAGCACATTTACATAACTGATATCCAAATAGCCCCGGTAGTTTTCAAATAGCTGCACTTTACAGTACTCCACAACCAAAACAAAGGAACAAACAATACGAAAAGCTATTAAATTTCAATACATTAGCTCTTCGTCACATTCTAGGAACTGCATAGAGTAGAACTGTTGGTAAAATAGGTCACAATTGTTTACGAGTCGCGGTCGGTATATGGAGCGACCGGTTGTTTGTGCCAAGCGCCATCGCTCGCCTTTGGGTGACAGTTCTGTTAGTGTAGGAAATAGGGTAATCGTTGTCCTACTGTATTTCGTGAATTATGTAAGAAGTAATGTAAGCGTTGTGTACTTTCCTGTGTTGTTGGTCACATTGTTTGTAGGTCTGGGATGGGACTCTTATTTTAGTCCAAATACTGTCATTATACAAATATGTAGTTATATTTTGGACGTCAATAGTTACATAAAGTTGTAAAAGAATTATAGAACACTTTCATATAAAAACTTTTGTTATTTCATTTGATTTCTTTGGACCTAGTGTGTTTCATTTCACCGACTCGATTTTACGCACCGACTGCGTCCGGCTCTAATTAGTGAAGAGTGGTGTTGGTCACGAAAATCGAAAATTAGCAAACAAAACGCTGTCGATACGTAAAATCGAGTCAGTGAAATGAAACTCACACTTGACGATGAACAAAACATTCAGATGCCTCAATTAAATAATGACAACTTAAATACCTTCCCGGTCTGATAGCATCTTTCAGTAGCAGCGATCAATCAGATCAGTTATCGTCTCTTATATAAATAAGAGGTGATCACTGATCTACTGATGTAACGGATGTATAAACATCCGTCACATCAGCCTCCGAACCTTCAACATGAAAACCAATCGGTTATGGTTTTATTACCCGACTACGAAAAAGGAAGGGTAATGATTAACTTTGTAACTTGCAATACTGTCTAAAATATTGTGATACTTAGCAATGACTCGTTAAACTTTGAAATAGCTACCTTCTTTAGCAGTCTCGTTCATTTACATAAAAAACAATCGTATGCATTGTAGTCTAGGTTGCTGACTCTATAAGGAAATCTCTCAAGCATTTAAGTTTCCTGATGATGTTTTATCAAGCGATAAAAACATAATTATTTAACCAAATATTGTGCACCACGTGATTACCAAAAGTCAGTACATTCTAATGCATACATGCTTCAAAATCAAGATATGACTTGACAGAGATTACCATGCCATTATGAAAGAGAGATATATTTATAACTAGCGACCTGCTCGCGGTTTCACCCGCGCTGTTCCGCTCCTAAGAGGCGTAGCGTGAAATTTATATAGCCTATGTTACTCAGTGATAATGTAGCTTTCTAACGGCAAAAGAATTTTTGAAATCGGTCCAGTACTTTTTGAGCTAACTCGTTACAAACATACATACAAATCTTTCCTCTTTATAATATTAGTATAGATTATTGTCACAGTTTGGGCATGATCGTGGCGAATGTAACGAAACCCATGATCGTGACTATAGGTCAAGTTAGTCGGTATGGGTCTGACATACCCTGCCGCTGCCGCTGCCGCCCCAAATGGCCGGCGATCCACGAGGAATTTCCGCACTCCAAAAGTAACATATCATCGAGCAAAAAGAATTAATAACCAATCAAACCTTATTTTTATTTTAGTAAAGGAAATATTCGACCGCGCGTAGGATTCGAACCTGCGTCTTCTGGTTACTATGTCCTCTAAGCCACCGCGAGTGCCACCTGCCAAATCGAATTTTGCTTTCACATTCTGAATTTGTCTTAGTCTTGACGTTATTTAGTAATTTCCCTTCACTAAAATAACTTTACAATCTTAGCATGGAAAACGCAAAAAAAAAAACACCAAAATCAAGTGATCAAGTAACAAATTCAAGTATCAAAATAGTTAAAAAAAAAAAACAAACATTTACGAGCGTGCCAATTCCAAGTAGGTTACAACAACAAATACTCAAACAGTAAGTTGACTCCGCAAGACTATTTTTTTTCTATCCTTTCAGAAACAGCTAAACTATCCTCAAAACAATGTTTAAAAATAACCGATAGTATACGCGGAAGACTACTTGAAATGAGACTATACATACATGTAGCCTTATATGATCGATAGAAAGGTTGACGAGTGACAATGAAATAGTTGCTAGTTCAATTTGTAATGTCAATTAGTCTACCCACCGACCAAACCCAAAATACATAGAAGATAGATAAGAATTAGTGCTATGAAGGTTCGGGTTTCCAATTCTATCCTTGACATTATTGATAAATTGATGTGGAAGGAAGTACTAACCTATAAGTTTTTATTTTAATTCGATGTGAGTTTTGTTGTCGCCTTTTCCCAATTATGTTAGTGTCGATGTCTAGTTTAACCAGATGCAATTAAAAATGGGTTTATGCCAGGGCATTTATTTTTTTCGCTCAATTTCGCCGAAAATGCCTAAGCAATAATAATATAGATGGGTTTATACCAGGGCATTTATTTTTTCGCCTAAAATGCCTGGGCAGAAACCCATTTAGATTGAACTGATTATTAGTAGGCTTGTTCCGGACTCATACCGAAAATTAATCCCAAATTGAAATTGCTGTCAAAAAATTATTAATTCACACCGCTTTAAAATAATGTCTTATCTCATACCACTTTTGTAAGTGTCAAAAACTATGGTTAGAATAATAAGAACATTCTTCTATTAACCGACTTCAAAAAAGGAGGTAAACAATTCGATCCGTATGTTGCACAATATTCCTACAAAATTATGTTAATCTATGTGAGCTTTAAACAAGTATAGGTATGTATATGTACTTATGTACGTTTATTCACGTATAACATGAAATCGAATTGCAATAATTATTTTTACCCGACTACGAAAAAAGGAAGGGTAATGAGTTTAACAGTCTATGTATGTATGGATGTATGTATGTATGGTATGGATGTTCGATCCTAGCTCAAAAACTACTCATCAGATTTTAGCAAATAAGGTGTCGATTCATTCGTCTATGCAGTAAGATCATTATAGGCTATGAATTTTTGAATAAAACATAATATAGCTGGCAAAACACAAAGAAGTGGATAGAAAAAAATACAATTTTAGATTTATCTTGATCCCCAGAGTATCGTGCAATATATTGTATTACAGGAAATCTTATATACCTAGTAAATACTGGACGAATAAAAAGTGTACCTCTTGGGACATTCTTACTACTAGCGCCATATCTTAAAAATTTAGAGAAATTGAAAAGGAATGCATTGGCAGTATCGTGAGAGCATTTAAGCTTAATTTTATTTAAATAGGTCTACTTTATCAAAAGTTATTACTTAAAATATTTAACGATTGAAAACGACCTTGAAAAATAATCATTGTAGTAAATTTCATATTTAAGTATGTACTAGACTTGCAAAATATAACGACAAAGCATATTCAAAAAAATACACTAACGTAATATACCGATTAAGATAAAGTAAATGACTAACGTACCGATTTAACTAATTTTAGAATAAAGTAAAGAAGTAAACAAAGGGTGTAATTTTTTTCTCTAACAACTAATACGATGGCATGATTACTTTATTGTATATAAATAATTGACATTGCAACTGTCATTTAAAATCTCAAGTTAACAGGTCGTTTAGGTTTCTTCCTTAAAAGGAACGTAGACAAACTGACTGACGAGGATAAAATGAATTGAAGTGAGAGTTTACTGACAGCGCAATGAAATGTCTTCGGCTTAACATGAAGTACCAAAGTAGTTATTCACGAAAAAATACTTAGCTACAAATTAAATGTTTACGGCCGGGCACTAGGTATAAGATCACCAATTATATTGTTGTCCTTTGCTATAGGTACAACTAAATTGTTTCATACAAATTACAAAAAAAAATAAAAAAACTATATTTCCTAAGTTGCTGTCTGTACAAAATTTGTATAGAAAATAGATTTAGTGTGAATCAGGTATATAATTTTTCGATCAAAATAATCTCTTCCCATTTCTTAATGAAAGTGGTCAGAGTCAAGCATATGAAACGGTATGAGTACGGAATTTTAAAAATGGTATTAATTTTTCGGTATTAGTCAGGAACAAGCCTATTAGTATTTTAAACAAAGCAGAGAAACTAAGAGAGACTACACCTTGCAGAACATCGTAGCCAAATAACATAGCTCTGGCTATGTTGTGTTCCTATCGGTGAGCAAGGTCGCCAGAGCTCCGCTAAGAAGCGTTTGTTGGCGGTCACTGTCACTATCATGCATAGCAGCATGTCTCCTATGCTGCCAGCCCAACTATGGTCGGCAATGCGCGAGTGATACCCCTGGTGTTGCAAAAGTCCATAGGCTACGGTAACCGCTTACAGGCGGGTACAGGCGAGCCGTATGCTTGTTTGCCACCTTAGTGATATAAAAAAAGCAACTGCCACGCCAGCAGACCTCCACAACCCAAATTCTGGCCACTAACGACATCGTCAGAGTAAACTGGTTGTCAGGCGTCTAACGATGGAAGCAAGGTTAATAAGATTGAAACGTTCAGGAGCTGTAATATTTGTGATAAACCCACTACATTTAAAACACAGTGTTCATAATGTATGTACCTATCTACAAATAACACACAATCTCTTTGGTTGAAATTCTTATCTCCATTAACCCAGTTGCTACGTTCATTTTCATATTTTTATTTTATAAGGTCACAGCGAGCTATCGGTGGACGGCAATAGTCTAATTTGATTGATTGAGCTATCGGTACTGAGATGCAAATTGTCACTTTATTCGATGACATCTTCACTTTCAATTCATTTCCGTCTTTTGCTGTAAACACACGTCCTGGAATATCAGTTTTGATAACAACTTCTATAGACGTCAAACTTTCACTACGACTGACACATCATTGTGTTACCACATTGTTCAAGCAAGCGAAAACAAAGTTTGCTATTATATCTATGCAAAGTCCGGGTATACCTACAAAAAAAAACCATACATTGAATAAATGTAAAAATATGATTTTGTTTTAGAAATAACTTTTGAAACGATACCACAATCCCTCAAAACTTCCTATAGGAACAGGAAAAAGCGATTGAAAATCATATCGTACGCCAAAAACAAACGCTCCTATTCCAAAGAAATTAACAGTGACCTAAATCATATTTTCCTTCATATTCAAAAAAACGGCGATCTTCAAAGACATGAGATTTTATCTCAAACTGCTAATTATCGAGTGTCGTAGCTAAGTGGGCCAAAGGTTGACGCTCGAACTTGCCGTAGTTTTTTATGAAGAGGCTGAATCGTATTTCTTTAAGTATTTTTTTATTTTATCCCAAGATTTTATTTTCGCGTCGCAACCAGTATCACCTGTGTATATTGTACATTACTTTAAAATTGTGGTTACATTCCTATGCGAATCACGGTACTTAATCTGCAAGACATGAGTGCTTAAGCTGTCAAGCCCAAAACTAAGTTAATCCCAAAAAATGACGTATTTATTACATAAACATAAAGCGTAAAAATACCTTTAAATTATGATTGTACATATAAATTTATATAAAAAGACATAACTAAACTTTTCAAACAAAACACATAATATGTCTAGTACGCCTGTACTTTAACCTCATTTTCCTTTTGCACCTGACATTACAAACAAAATACGATACAAGGAAGACGCTCATACAATTTCCTGCTCATCCACACGATTATTTCACTCGTATCCTTCGTTACCAACAGGATATCAAAACAGGGCATCAACCTAACAATTGAACTGAATTAGTGAATAGGACACAGAATAAATAAGTACAGAAGTCCTAAATCCCTATAATCAACCGGGTCAATTTTCGTGGTTAGGATACAAGCTTCTTATTGGGTTTTGAATAATAGTTATGAAAGGACGGACAGGGCTGTAATGTGCAAAATCTACTGTTGTGTTGCAAAATATCGTCGTGCGACGGGTTGTTGAGCTCCCTAGATTATAGTCGAGTTACACAATGTTTGACGCAGACGTGCAGTCACTGGGACTGATCTACTTAAAGCCTCTATGGCTCTTTCTTCTAAAGACCATCTCAGACATTGTAACACTCACATATTGCTAGTACGTACTACGTCTACACTTTAAAAGAGACTATGATTCTCTAGGTTTGTTTCGATGTTTACTCTCAGAGGTCGGCAGTTAGGAAATACCGGCGCCATCTAGTGTCAGTCTTTAAAAAATCTATTTACGGAAATAAATACAATTATCATTTATTAAAACTGGTTCAGCGATTTAGGCGTGAAAAGGTAACAAACAGGCATACAGTTATTTAAAAGTGTCATTACCATTCGATATTAAAGATTTACTAAGCGTTTTCGAATAACACCCAGACAATTTGGCAGCGAACGATTTTCTTAAATTAGTTCTTCTGTAATTTTTCCGAGTGGGGAGTGTGATCCTTCGGCACGAATGGGCCGGCTCGACCGGAGTGATACCACGGCCTCACAGAAAACCGGCGTCAAACAACGCTTATACGTTGTGTTTCACCGAGTGAGTGAGGTTACCGGAGGTCCAATCCCCTTTTGAAAGGCCGGCAACGAACTTGTGACTCCTTTGGTGTTGCGGGTGTCCATGGGCGGCGGTAATCGCTTACCATCAGGCGATCAGTCTGGTCATTTGCCCCCTATTCCATAAAAAAACTTCCTATGTACGAGTACCTATTTGTAGTTCATCAACCTTACGTTTGATCTGACACAATACCTCACCATGTCAGTATTAATTACAGTTTTTTCTTACCACTTGGCAAAAAACTATATTTATTTATAGCGATGTAGAGACAGACAGCTCGACGCCCAGTGTACTGAACTTATTAATGAATGTAAAATTTGTTTTAATGACATGTTTCATGAAAGCATTTTGTCCGTTTAAGATTAATTAGGTGTGGAAAACTGGTAATTTAGTATTTTATTTTTTTCTATAATAGAAATATTTAATTTAATTGATAAAAGACGAAACGATATAGAGAAATTAACACAATACCATGCAAAAATACAAAAAATGCAAAAATACACATTGTATCCCTACGTTTAAACTTTGCTGAAGTCTCGTAAAGAGAGCATAAAAATAACGTACCATCACGCCTGTATTTCTCAAAGAATTAGGCAGAGCTGAACTAATTTACACCCACTATTCACCGGTATGTTTTGGCCCCTTGCACTTAGTGAGCCTATTGTCAATAACCGAGAACAAAACATAACTCCAAGCAGTTTTCTGAGAATTTCATATAAAAACCCCAATAACACTGTTCGACCAGGGATTCGTACCCAAAACCTCTAGCGTAGCAGTCGCGCTTACAAACACTAGACTAATGAGGCAGTTTAAAAAAGTATTAACCTTCCATTTGTAACTATCATGCTACGGAACCATAAAACGATATATTACTGCCATAAACTACATACATACATATGAATACATATACACATACATAGACAAAACCCCATCATATGAGGAGACCGCATGTCGCCGGGGAATAAGGTCACCGACCTCAACATTAACGGTAACGGTGGTTTGATATTATTCATAATTTTTGATTACCGTATGGCTACTATGCTCGATAAATATATTTACATAGCGCTCTTATCAAGCAAATTATATGAGTAAGCCATGATAATTTGATGTTTTTATGTTAGTTGAATTAACCGTTGCGAATTTGCCGACAATTTATTAGATTTAATTTAAATAGTTATCTTTTTGTATTTTTTTTTTTGCATTTTCCATGATATGATTATAAAGTTAATAATGAAGCAAAAATTCGACTCCGGCAGGATTCGAACATGCGTCTTCTGGTTCAATACACCATACGCTATTACTAACTAAGCCACCGCGAGTCAACCCCCCAATTCGAAATTTGCCTTCACATTCTGAATAACGTTACCGAAGTAAATTCATAATGTGAAGGCAAATTTCGACCGAAGGAATTTTATAGAAAAAACCCATGACTAAGCCCAGGAACTAAGGAAGTTTATTCTTTATCCAATTAAAATAAAATATGACTGTATAAGATTTCTCTTGATCCCGAGAATTGCTCATGGTGCAACTAGGTATAGATTAACCTATTAAAGGCAAAGTTCAACAACGGAAGTCGATGGGCGGTACCAAGTGACTCAACTCGTTACTGATAAAGACAATAGCCCGATGATCCGACATGAACTCTCAATGCTAAGGTCGTAAGCCGATCCTCACCCATTGAACCCTCGCGCCTACTATTAATTCTCATTTGTTTTGCGTTACAAAATACAATACGAGTTGATTGGCCGAAACTATGTGTGAGAACTAGCTGGTAGATAAGACAGCAGAAGTCAAAGTCAAATTCGATCTCGGGCAGGGTTCGAATCTGCGTCCTTCTGTTTAAGTACATCGGACAGCTTAACTTTTCCCCCTGCATAAGATCGAATTATTCTTTCACTAAATATTTTAAAAAATTAATGACAAGTAGAATAAAAACATAACCTAACATTAGATACCATCACGCCTGTATTCCCCGAAGGGTTAGGCAGAGGCGTACTTAATGTACACCCACAGTTCGCCTGGTATGTTTAGGTCCCATGTTATAGGGGGCGAGCCTATAGCCATTAGCCGGACACAAATCCAGACTCCGAGCTGCTCCTGAGAATTTCATAAAAAACTCAATAACACTGCTCGACCTGGGGATCGAACGCGGGACCCCTAGCGTAGCAGTCGCGCTTGGGACCACTAGACTAATGAGGCAGTCATGAATAAAAAATAACTATAATATAATAAATATATCTAATAATAAAATCGAAGTCAACAGTATAATTTATTATTTATTCATCCTCGTGAAGTCCTGTTCCTCATTGCTGAGAGTTGATTTTATTCTTGAAATTATGAATTATGAAGCTGGTAAAAAGATTCTGGGCTCGAAATCTGATTAGCAACTGAAGTACATAAGTTGCTAATCGATTCCGAGTCCAGAATCTCCGAGTGCGTTAAATGGTTTTTATTTGTGCGATTTGCAAAGTCTCGCAAGCTACAAAACTTGCAGATTGAACTTTTCGTATCATATTCACACATGCTATCACGCCTGTACGTATTCCCCGAAGGGTCAAGCAGAGATGTACTAATATACACCCACAGTTAAAGTTACAGTTACAGTTATTACAGTTTAGGAGCCATGTAATAGCGGGCGAACCTAAAAAATCCAAACTACAACCAGCTACTTACTGAGAATTTCATATAAAAACCACATAAAACTTTTCTCGACCTGAGAATCGTACCCAGGCCCTCTAGATAGACATTCACGGCATTCCATGACGCGTGAATTACCTAATAAAAAATTTGCCTAGCCTTTTCTTGGTAGGTAATGTATACTTAACACAAATATAAACTTAATTCCCGTCCCAGATTTCAGACTAAATGTTATTTCTTATTTATTATACACAGTCTCCTAAAAGGTTTCTGAATTGGGCATTAGAGATGGCCTTGCCCTTTATCATTTTAGCATGATTTGGTTAAAATCGACCCGTTGCTATGTAAATACTTTATTGATGCTAATGTTTGCGCCATCCGACCTTCAAGTAAACTGGTTTTGATTCAATTATGTATGTACTGTCATTCAAACTCGTGAGTGTGTTATCGATAGGTAGACCCAAGTTATTTGAGTAAACGTATAACATTACATCACGTCTGTATTCTCATAAGGGTTAGGCAGACATGTACTATTGTACACTAACCCTCCACAGCTCGCCGGTATGTTTAGGTCCCACGTCTATTGCCATTAACTGGGCAATTAAATTATATTCATTTCTGTAAATAGATCTAAAGACACTTTTACAAATCACTGTTTTTTTAACTAGATGACACCAGCATTTCCTAACTGACGACCTCTGAGAAGAAACAAACTCAGAGAATCATGGTCACTTTCAAAGTCCAGACATAGTACTTACTTAGTAGCAAATATGTGAGTTCCATTGTAAGACAATGTCTGAAATCGCCTTTTGAAGAAAGAGCCACAGTGGCCAAGGACCAGTCCCATCTGACGGCACATATGCATCAGTCATTGGATAGCTCGGCCATAATCTAGGAAGCTTAATAGAATCCAAACTCCAAACTGCTGCTGAGAATTTTATACAAAAACCCAATAACACTGTTCAACCTGGGAATCGAACCTCTAGCGTAGCAGTCACGCTTGGGACCTCTATTGCATTAGGCTAATGAGGCAGTTATTGTTTTGTTTTAATAACATCAATCAAAGACTGACGCGTCTAGTAATTCGCATAGAATGTAAACCAATGATTCTCAAAGTGGTCTTTATCGACCCCCAGGACATTACAGTATCACATTTACCATCCCTGCAATGTCGCGAGAATCGATAGAAAAATATAGGTTACCATGTTATTCACATAATTTTATTGGCCCGTCGCCAAGCGTTATGCACCCCTGCAATTCTTAATTCAAATATAACGTTAAAATTGTGTGGTTTTTTTTCGATTCAGACTTTGAAAGTTGATTTGAGCTTTATTTTTTAAAATTCGTTCAATAAAGGTTTGAGACTTTGTAGGTAATTTAAGCATAGGTTATGCTTAATTCGAAAATGAAATAGTTTTGAACGTACCTAGACATATAATAACCGAGATGCAACCCCACAAAGCCAGTTACTGCTCCATAAGTTGTAGAGTAAGCACAACAACTCACACACACTACATAACATAGCAACAAAAAATTATAGGTACGAAAATCTATTTCTATTATTGTGTGTACAAATCTAATTAATTTTAAAAGTAGGTGGGGAAACACTAGTATCACTTAAGTTCACATTTTAAAACTCAATAATTAGAAATAACATCGGTTGAAATAAAACTACTTTTTACGGATTTTACCGCGTTGTATTGATATTATTTAATTCGCAAAGTTTCGGAGCTTTACAGCGTCCATGGTCATGGGTAGACATAGGACATAGGTAAATTGTTGGACGTCTTTTATTGAAATCACTAACAGTTACCTTACATTTTTGTTAATTATACTATTAGCCATTCGATTCACGCAGAATGAGCTCATCCTGTCTTGCAGTTTTGGGCTTGGATTTTGATTTAATAACATAACATAATACATCAGTTAATAAAGTAATAACAAGACCACACATAAAATAATTACGTAACTTAATTACCGAATATAATACAAAGTAATCAACTTACGTATTAAAAACAATAATATTATCAATTAAAATAAGGTTGTTATCAGGTCGCCATATTGTCTACACTATTACCTATATACTCGTACATAGTACATACAATAAATATTGTATCAAACGTAAACAATTACAGCTAATCTCCCTTTTGACGCGTGCGATAGTCGAGGGAAGTCACGTGTTCACACTATATTGTATTTAAAGTCCCATAAAATACATTGAAGTGATAATGTTATGTATATTAAACAAAACGGCGCTTATTGAACAAATATTATGAATAAATCTTGCAATTTATCAATACGATAGTCTTTCTTATTTGTCTTAATCCTAAACTAAACAAGCATGCTTCGTAGGAGTGTTTGGCAGTATTTGGCTCGCTACCACCTACCTTCACGTGTAAGATTGGGTCCAATGCAAACAGTTTTTGCGTTTACTATGTTTAGCATATATGTGATGGCCAATGTCAGAACCAGAAAGGATATTTACTCGAGTCGTGTACTCCATCAGCACAAACGAGGATCTAAGATGGACCATCCTTGACCTTATTCGTGCTTTCCATCAGGCAAGACAGCGATTAAACGCATCCAGAATACCATTAAAAACACATTTTCAAAAGAATTGATTGAGGATTGAATACTTGTTCTGTCATGTTCATGATGAATGTCACGGAGCCCATAACCGTGACTAAGAAGAGAGAGATAAGTGCAGTTTTTAGTCCGTAGGAGTTTGCATACCCTGCATCTAGGTTGCACATGAAACATAAACTTTTTACGTACCTACTTGAAAACAAGATCCTACAGAAATTACAGTCAAGCGGACGAATTCGCTGAAAATAGGCAGTAATTTTATTTATTTTAGTACGTAAGTTCAATGGCAGCTTGACCCTTACTACAGAATAGATAATAGTACCTACCTATTAACACCCAAAACATTTCAATGAGTCATTTTTCGTTGACTCAAGGCAGACTTTATTTAAACATGAATAAAATACACAAAGCCTGCACGGCGTGAGCATATTATGGGAAATTGTAAATTTTTATACTTTCGCCTTTAAAAATATGTATATTTATTAATCTATTGTAGGCGTAAATTTTTTGTCACATCATGTCATATTATCTCTACACGTGACTAGACAAGATCGACTAGTTTTTTTAATAAAAACGTGACAGCTATTATCATAATATTTAATATCTTTCTTCGGTACCTATCTGCGCACGGATACAAGATACAACTTCTAAAAATACAATTATGTATACCTTCTCTATAATACGGATATTGATTATGCCCATTTACAACATTATAGTAGATAGGTACATATACTCGTATAACTAGACTGGTCTATAAAAATCTACGTTTAAACGTGGAAGAGTCATGCTTCGGCACGAATGGGCCGGCTCGACCGGAGTGATACCACGGCCTCACAGAAAACCGGCGACAAACAACGCTTACGTTGTGTTTCGCCGAGTGAGTGAGGTTGAGGCCCAATTCCCTTTTAAAAGGTCGGCAACGCACTTGTGACTCCTCTGGTGTTGCGGGTGTCCATGGGCGGCGGTAATCGCTTACCATCAGGCGAACCGCCTGCTCGTTTGCCCTCCTATCCCATAAAAAAAATCTAAGTACTGAAATAATAAGATATTTCAATTTTTTCCTTACATAATTATGTGCAATTTGTGAGGTTTAGTAGCTATTACTCTAAAACTCGTTTTATGGATTTTCTAGTGTAAGTATTGTAACAAAATACAAAAGTGTCGGATTCAACCAATTTCCTATAATTCTCCAATGATTGATATTAATAATCCATACCGCTATTATAATTAATTTAATCGTTCAATTAAAATGCACATAGACAATTCATACATTTCTGACGTTTCCTTGCAATGTTGCAAGTAATAATAGCAGTGCAAATATGAAACAAGAGTCGTAGCAAGGTCAATATGGACTAGGCGACAGATAAGGCCGCGGTAAAGCGATAGCAGCAGTTAGACTAGTTTATAAAACCCTGAACCTACGACATAGACAATTATTATTTCTACCTGTGGCATTACGACATATTACAGAGTAACTAGCAGTTTATATCAAACATAGTAAATTATTAAGGCTATACAAGCATGTTTTTTTTTTAATTATAGGATTGGATTAATATTATTTTCTAGCACGTCAATGTTTGAATTGTCGACTATAGTACTATAGATTAGATACTTAATACCTCAATGGCTGTTTCTGTAATATAGGTTTTGTGGGTCTCGGGATTCGGGTGCCAGAATACTAGTAATAAATAGGTACTAAGAAGTATTGATTTAGATACTCACATCCAGCGCTACCTATTTTGAGTCATATTCTAAAGATTTATAACTTTGCCGGTGTTGCCAACAATATGACGTAACAATTTTATTTACAGGAAGTGTCACGCCACTATACGGCTAATTAATTACAATTTAGATTTTGTTATGATATAAATTGCGTGAAGGGAATACAATTTGCAATAAGTCTATGAGTTTGTTAATTTCGCAGTAGATAAGACTATAAATTAGTGCTTTTAACTTATTTCCCTATTACTACACTTAAAAACTCAAGTTAAAACATGACTATGCATTTACTTTTAGACTTTAATTTCTTATAAATAAATAACTTTATTGACAAAATTACTATTAAGTATAATAAATTGAAACTTTTATAAAAACAAAAAGGAACGTAAATATTATTGTGATTGATGAAAACTTTATTAGGTATGCCCAATTTATGATTCAGTGTTTTTGTAGGCACACACAATATACCTACCAATTAAATAATAAGTAAATATTAATTTTCCTTGTCGATCCAAATATAAAATTACCTACTCACAATTTTTTTAATAATATTTATCAAAAATCAATAGGTACCTACTAAAATATTGTATACAGGAAAAAATATATCTTACCTTATTATTATGAACGATAATATCAAATGGGTCAATAAAAATATTACAGTATTTAACTATTGGTGTAAATAAATAAATATTATTGAAACGAATTTATTATCTTTATCTTTACATAGTATTAAACAAAGTCGCTGTCGCTGTCTGTCCGTCCCTATGTATGCTTAAATCTTTAAAACTACGCAACGGATTTTTATTTTTTTTAAAAGATAGAGTGATTCAAGAGGAACGTTTTAAGCTATTTAACATTACGGTACGACTTTTAGGAATGAGGCAACGCGGGTGAAACCGCGGGCGGGTCGCTAGTTAAATATAAACTTTTAAAATCTTCAATTTAATTTAAAATGAGGAATTTTTATTTTTTATTATATCATAATATTACCTAAATTATCTAATCTGCAACTTCAAATCTAATCACATATAATATGAAGTAGATATAATATTCTTCATAGTACCCGCGAAATAAGTGTGCGTCTGAAGTTACTCGCAAATGATGTTGCCGCGGTAAATTTTAATATAAAAACTTGTGTAAAGACAGTTGTGGTCCAAATTGTTTCGCAGTCGTGAATATAACATAACATAACATACATAACATAATCAACCCATTATACTGTCCCACTGCTGGGCACGGGTCGCCTGTCAGAATGAGAGGAATTAGGCCACAGTCCACCACGCTGGCCTAGTGCGGGTTGACAGACTGCACACGAAGAGAAAATCTCTCAGGCATGCAGGTTTCCTCGCGATGTTTTCCTTCATCATTGCGCGTGATAATTAACTATTTAATACGCACATTACTGCGAAAAGTCAGAGGTGCGCCTTGGGTTCGAACTAATAGGCTATCACTGCTTACTTCGTGAATATTGTCCTTACTGATTTCGATAATATTGCAGAACATTTAATTATATTAATAGACCTGCGCGGCTGTTGGCAACGGCTCACTTCAGATGCCCACTATTATTGCAGGAGTAAGTACTGTACATTTTACAGGCATTATGTTCAGGGTGAAGCTCCCAGTTATTATGTAACCATCACTATGAAATTGTCAAATTAAATGTAGCTTCGAGTGGGATCTAAGGCAAGGCCTCGCGACCGTGACAGGCTGAGTTCCACCTCAGCCTGTCTAATTTTTTAACTCCCTTAATATAATAATTTTATTTGAAACTAGTTCGAAAAATAGGATTCCCGTATTTTTTATTTTCCTGATATTCAATTAAATTCATATTTATTTTCGAATTTAAAGTTAATTCTTTCTATCGTCATTTGTACGGTTAAAAGGGGTTAAATGGTGGCATACATGACGTCATTTTCCTGACCCTTCAAATATTGTCTTATGTCAGTTTGGCATTTATCATAATTATTCATAATAATCATAACCGTACATTACCTATTTCGTGGTTGATTTACTATTATTTTGACAAAATTTAAATTTTCTCAGTTTCCGACGTATAAGTGACGTAACCATGACCGTGATAAAGCGCAAGGGAAGGCAAGAGCACCTTTTAGTCGACGCGTGTTTTACTCCAGAGGTGGCAAATGATCAATGAGGATTTTCCGCACACCAAGGAATATAAAAGATATATACCGTGTACCTATTAATTACTATCATCGTTCCTCATAGTACCTTAGTGCTACCTAATTTTGATATTTTTCGATGCTTCCTTGTGTTTCAACATTAGAAAAACGGTATCTATGAAATGTATACCGCTTTACTTTAATGATAGTGTACTAACGTTATAAATTTTCATGCTAATCCCGTCTCAAAGGTGACGTGTGTCGCAAATATCTGCTCATCGCATTCAACGTGCGTTTTGTCCTTATAACAATAGACAAGGGATTTCATTTATGGCTCGAGATGACTTAGACATTGTCATTCAACTAGTGATTTATATAAATGCACCATGGTACAGAATCAGTATAATTGTGTTTTTGTTCCTGAGTTGGTTTGAAAGCGACAAATTAGCTTGGGTTTAGATTACTAAACTTAAGATAACAAGTAACAACCAAATAAATAAACGTTTTTGCCTGATTGGCCATGACAATAAATGGACAAAACTAATGTTTTAAACATTATGGTAGGTATTTGTTTACAACCCAAACGAATATATAAACGTTTAAGACGACACAGCATTAAAATTAATACAATAAAAATAAACAGAATCTGGTAGCAAACAACATGCTTATTAAAAACTAGCTTTTGCCCGTGACTTCGTCTGCGTGGAATAGTTACTTTAGACAATTTTTTTTACTGTTTTATTATATGCGAGCTATGGAACGCAGTATTCTAGGAGTCTGACTCTCGGACCGTACCTATACGGAATTCCACACTGCGTTTCAAAACACAAATGTTGCTGATGTTGGCCAAAAATATCAATAAAAGTCTATATTACTGTCACACATTTTTTTACTGGTTTATTATAGGTATGTATAGATTTATGTATAATGCTTGCCAACTAGATAACGTGATTTTAGACCAGCGAGGCGAGGCGTGGACGGGATGACGTGAATGAAATCATATCGTTCACGGTATTTTTGTTAAAATATTACATAACATACCACCACGCCTGTATTCCCCGAAGAATTTAGGTCCCATGTACTAGTGGGCGAGCCTATTGCTATTAACCGGACACAAATCCAGACTCCGAGCTGCTACTAAACGAAAAACCTAATAACACTTTGCTCGACCTGGGGATCGAACCCAGGACCTCTAGCGTTACAGTCACGCTTGGGACCACTAGACTAATGAGGCAGTCAAAAAACTCAGTTTTGTTAAAATATATTTCACTTATTCATCAATTTATTTCGTAACCTCACATAGGTATTTCACCTATAGATATAATGTAATCCTAATAGGCAAAAAATATTAGTTTCAATGCTTGAAAGATCTTTTCAAGTTTCAATTTTACCATATCAAAATGAAAAAATCACGTTTTGGACTTGGTACACCGAAAACTAGAACATATTTGTTCCAGTTTTCCCTCTCTCCTCTCAACTCACGACAAATCCTAATTTTAGGCAACGTTTTAATTAGCGAGTAACAAAACGTTTCAAACAAAAGCTTTTATTCGAAATATTTATTGACACTACCTTTTGTTTAGAACTATGAGTAAGTTGTTACTAGCATGGAGACAAATGACTAACGCCATCCTACACGTGACAATAAACGTGGTTGGTATTGCTTGCGCCTGCGCTGCGCCGCGTATCGTAGCACCCGCTTCCGCACTCACAAAGCATTCAATTAGTTTAATATTATGCACTTCTGTTTGCAACATGATACTGACATCCCATGCATTTAATTAACAATAAAAAATATTAATTAAGCTATTTGTAGACTCTGTAGGTACCTACGCAGTCGTATTAATTTTAAATAACATTGCTCTTTTTATATTACTAACTAGAATCTAAATCATGACCTAGGTATATTCTAAATTCAACATGAATAAACCATTTTATATTTTCATTATTGTCACTTTCAATGTAAATTAGAAAATGACAAATAATAAACTCAACAATATTTTATTATGGGGTAAAGTCACCAAAAGATGACCTTAGCTATTTTTCGAAATTCTAGTTTATACGAGTAATGTCGAGCATGCCATTAAAACTAAATATCCGATATACCTACTTGACTTGTTTACACACTGCACACATTATCAGTGACCTCAAGACTTTAATAATCTTGTAGTATTCAACCTGATAACCAGAAGTTATTAGTGTAGGGGAAGCTTTTTAAAAAATACTTACAAAAATTCATCGAAAAAATAACAGCGCCAGCGTCGTGAACTTGCGTCCGATGAGTATTAACCATAAAAAGAAAACGTCCAGGTTTTTGCTCCCGTCTCTTCAGACGACCTCCAAAACCTGTTTTGAGTGAACTCCTTTCACTGGGGTGTTTCCCTCTACATCTTATGAGGAAAAAGTTGTGATGTATATTTTGTAATATAAATCAATAAAGTTACGAAACTGTAGCTTAAAAGTTGGATGGAAAACTTTAAGAAATTTTGACATCTTATCATCTCTTAGATAGGTCGTAGGAAATTAGAAACAAGAAAGAAAATTGTGAATAGGTACCAATTAGATTATCCGTAATCGTGTTCATTATAAAATCATAAACAAATTTCTATGGATTTTACTTAGCGTTATAATGTTTTCTGTCTACTGCTGGGTGGATGCTGTTTGCGCATTCTTTTTTTATTATCTTTAGGTTAAATGCGTATTAGATAGTATTTTGCTGCTGCTCTATTGATTAAGTTAACATCCCACAAATCCTAAACGTATCTCTTTATACAAAATACCTATTTTCTAATTAATCGCAAGCTGCACGTTTCATGTTAATAGGTCAATACTAATAAACATTATAAAATCATCTATTTACGATGTTTTTCATCGTGTATTTCCGAATGATCGAAGTGACGATAATTGATGGCACGTAATTTATCGTGCCAAGTGGACGGAGGAGAGCTGCAAAATTTTGGCGCCCACATCCAACATGACATTAATAATTACACTCTCAAACAGGGGCAGGCACGTGTACATATAACTTATAGAAGCGATAACTGATTATGTGTTTTACTGTATAATTTATTATAATTACGCTTTGTGAGCTAATTGTTTGGGCTTGTCTAAAACAAAGCTTCGTTGGATAGCACCAAATCAATCTCCAAAACCAGCAGACAGACAAAACTTATAATTTTAACGAGATACCTATATGAATGTTGATCTCATAGGTATCTGTTGGTACCGTGTTAATATAAAAGTTAACATCTGTCTGCGGCAGTCTCTATCATGATTAGTAAGGCCGCATATTATGTGATTAAATCCAAGGTTCCTTGTATACGTAAATATGAGAAATATATTCTGGGAATATACATTAGCTCCACAAGAATCTACAAATACGTTATACCCATTCAATGTTATAGCAATACAATACAAATTTTATACGTGGGAGAGCCATGCTTCGGCACGAATGGGCCGGCTCGACCGGAGTGATACCACGGCCTCACAGAAAACCGGCGTTAAACAACGCTTACGTTGTGTTTCGCCGAGTGAGTGAGGTTACCGGAGGGCCAATTCCCTTTTAAAAGGTCGGCAACGCACTTGTAACTCCTCTGATGTTGCGGGTGTCCATGGGCCACGGTAATCGCTTACCATCAGGCGATCCGTCTGCTCGTTTGCCCTCCTATCCCATAAAAAAAAGCAATCAAGATGTTTAATCAGAAAAGCTTCGCCAAAACACAATAGTTGACTACTCAGTAAACTGATGTTTATATAAGAGCATTTTAAGTAAAAACCAAGTCAACTTGGAATGTTAAGGATTTGAATTGGTTAAATTGCAGTAGCACATAATGTGCAAACGGAAAATCGATTCGATGCAGTTCTAAGTGCGATTTACAAGGAAGTATGTTATGAATGAAGCATTGGAAAACATCTTCAGCATACATAAAATATAAATCAAACTACGGGGTCTAGATACAGTTATAGTACATATTTAAACTTAGAAATTTAAATAAATCAGTGTCGTCCTTAATCGACTTGTGGAACATTACTACCTACGTAACAATAATGAACTAATATAACTACCAATTATTCCCTATTAATAATAGAAAACTTATGCAATTAGGCATCTGTTTTCCAATCTTCATATTAAAAAAGATTTCAACCTTGATCGTTGAAACAACAGTTTTACGAGGTGTCGACTATTAGTAACAGCATATGTTTTTTTATTTATAGACATTGTAGAAACGTACAATGTAAGTATATGGCACATTGGCACCGTTTTAACATCATGAAATAACTAATGCTGAGTCGTTGGAATATTCAATACGAATTGTTTACGATACATTAGGTCATGTGACATACAGAAAAGGAAATTACATCAAATGTTTGAAATTCTTAACGATATGTAAAAATATTTTAGTGACTTGGTAATCATTGTAAGCCAAGAAATTGAAGAATTATTTGTCATTATTACAATATTGTAAACATTAAAATGTTAAAACAGAAGTTTTAGATGTAACGACTTAAAAAAAAAGAAAGAAATCTTACCTTTTCTCCTGCCAAAAGGTCCACAAAACGAGTTCCCTTTTCCAATAATATTTTCGTCAATGCATTTTATTAATTTTGCGACATCCTCCGATTTATTTTCGTGGGGGACCTCCCCCCATCTCGAAGGCAGATCCTCTTGCATGGATTCAGATTTACCTTTAGTGCCTCTAGATTTTTTTAAAACACTTGTCATAATTCCGTCACATTACACAATAAAAAAATTCAAAAGCACAGCACTTTCTTTTTATCTCTTGTATCACTAAAAAAATACGTGTGTAAATACGTTATAGTACGCACATGTAATACGGCGTTTTATCCGCGTACGCGTGACAACCTCTTCCGATAGCGGAGTGGCGTGCACTGGGTGAATTATAATCTACACTACGCGCCGAACGGGCCGTCAATTGTGACGTTCACCTTACTCGCATTGTCCGCAGTCCGTGTTGCTAGCCGAAAAAATATTTTCTACTATGACAAGATTTTTGAAATGGTATTTATTAATACTTTGGAATAGTTTTTAATGTTATTTTAAATTCCAGTGTTCTTGTCTTGATTCCTGGATTTCTTGTGGAACGTATGCAGTATGTAACTATTATCAGCTATTTTAGATCTGTGTTGTAGAACGTCTATAGAAAGTTATCGTCTATATTTATTTATAACGATTTTAAGAAGTACCTATTTTGAATGGAATGAATTTTAAAAAAAGCTTATTTACCCATATTATTTTTAATGTTTTTTTAAATTATATTATTACGATGCGGACCTTCCCTTCCGCCTCTACCGATACTCCGCCACTAATGAGATATGAATGCTCATAGAAACTTAACTCGTCTTGAGCTATGGAGAGGGCTATGTATTGTACAGACAAAAACAGTTTTGGAAGCCGGTTCCTTTCATTTGAGCGGATCTTTTGATTTCGCCACCGACTTCCGAAACTGTTTCGGACATAACATTATTTTTTTTATGTTTTTGAAGGCGGTTTTACTTTTTCTTAAAAGTTAATTTATTTTAGATGCGAGTAAAATTTCTACGTATACCTAGACGATATAATCATTTACTCCGTCGTTACGTGTCAATTCAAAATTTTGTGATCAGATCTTGACCAAATTTTAATGGGACCACCTCTGAAGGATGACCTACCGATCAAGAAAAGAACCATCAAAATCGGTTCATAATTCATGGAATAATCGCGTAACAAACATACCTACAAAAAATAAAACAAACAGTCGAATTGAGAACCTCCTCCTTTTTGAAATCGGTTGAAAAGTAAACAACGCAGCTGAAAAGTTTAGTAAGCTTAAGTATCAGTAAGCGAGGCATATACATAGCTCATACATAGAACTGACATTGGTTCACGGTACGAGTGAGATGGTTGATGGTGGTTCATGTAGATACTATATTATACACGACAAAACATAAGCCTTCCTCCTCTCTCCCACATTGCCGTGCCCGACAGGGTCCACGATTGATACTTTTATATTTATTTTTTAACACCTGTTAACATTGTGGAGTGCAATAAACGAATTGAGTATTGAGAACAGTCGCACCGGAAAACGCAGCGTAGGACGATCCACGGGAGTGGTAGGCACTTGCTAGACATAATCACGGACGTTTTTTAGCACCATTGTTATACCATTGTACCTAAACAAACTATAATACCTACATTTATATTAAATCAATGCTGCCTTCACATATTATTTAATAAAATCGTAACCATGGCAACGAGCCTTGTTATTTCGCCAACGCGGAATTTTATATTTCAATTTTTGTGTTCAAGTTTTTAGAGTATTTTGACATTATCTAGTAATAAAAATGATGAAATTACAAATCGCCAACGACCAGGACCGTAAGGAGGCTCAGAATAGAGAAAGGAGAAGACAGTGCGAGCTTGAAAGAAGATCCCGAATCTTCAATGCTAGAAACAGGAAAATTGGGGTAAGTTACCCTATGGCTTACACATATAAAATACATACCTAATAACTATTTATTGCCATCGACATGCTAGGAAGGAGGTCAATTTATCTATACTCTCAATTAAAAAAAAACTACATACTATGTCTAGAATATGATTCCAGGTGGACCTTCCGTTCCTGGAGCGCCAGATAGCCGAGAAAAAAGCGGAGCGCGATGAGCAGGAGCGAAAAGACCTGGCGTTTGCTGCGCAGATGATCAAGGATAGCAACCTCGCTGTGGTGCTCGAAGCTAGGGAGAGAGAGGTATTTCGTCATCATCCTGTAAGGTTTTTATCTCTTTGGTTAATTAAGCAAAGGGTAAAATCATTCTCAACCGTCTTCACCCTTTTGTTAGCGTGTGGAAACCCTCGTGTATTTTTTTAGTACACACGGCTCAGGTTATACTTACTTCACCATTTACCATCCTTATGTTAGGTATCACATTGTATCGTTTCCCGTACATGAGAGATCAGCTTAAACTGGATATTATAACTTGATGTACTTATAGCCGTGCTTACTACAGAATCTGGACAACATGAGTTTATATCTGAACAGGAGCGCCGTCGCATCGGCGTGGAAATTGACTCGTTCCGCCAAAAATACCAGCGGTTTGAAGATAGGCGCGAATACGACCTGAATGACCCTGAAGTGCTCAAGAAACAACTGCCTGCTAGAGCCAGCGATGGCGAGCCAGTCGGCCTGTCCAGTGCACAGAAGTATGTCTTCATATTATCGCTATCACGCTCTTTATACCCTGAACGCACCTACATCTATAGTTCGCTGCATGTGATATATGCTTAGGCAGGGCCGGTTTTAGGGGAGCGCATCCGGTGTTACAGCCCCGGGGCTTGTTGCCCCAGAGCCTCCATGTATTTTTTTTTTCTAAAAAAAACGTTGCCCCTCACTAGGATTTTCACCTGTATCGTGGGTGCGTTTACAAACACAAATTCTCACATACACAAACGCCCAGACCCGAAACAACTACCTGTAGATCATACAAATATTTGCTCCGTGTGGGAATCGAACCCACAACACGTTGCGCAGAAGCCGATCGCTCAGCCGCTATGCCAAACGTGTCGTCTAAATGTGCTTAGGTGCATGTGCTTAGGTCTCAGTCTATAGCAGCATTTATCAGACCCTGTATTTCACCAGACTGCTACCGAAATGGAAAACTCGTATTCAAATAACCCAATAACATGACCTGACACGGGAATCAAACTAAAGACTCAACTGCGCTTGCAATAACTAATCCAATAAGGCAATCATGCCTTGTTTTTTTGAAGTTTTTGGTCACAATATAACTTTTACCCGTTATGGCAATTTTCAAGAATAGCTGGATAACCACCTCTTATCTTCTCATGTCAAAGTCAAAATCATTTACTACTACTAGGTAGAACTTTTTGAACGTCATTTTTACATTACGACAACACCCAAAACTCCCCCTCTTCTCCTCTTAATCAAAATTTGTGTAATGGATAGATTCGAAGGCGAGGACATCGAGTATGAAGAGCGTAAGAAGATGATGGCTGCGCAAAAGAACTCGTGGCTTGAACAGCAAGTTCAGGAGCGGCAAGCAGCCCAGGAAGAGAGGAAGAAAGCTGAAGCTGCTTACATGGTACCTCCAAAAACTTATAACATACCATCACGCCTGTATTCCCCGAACGGTTAGGCAGAGATGTACTAATACACACCCACAGTTAAGATAAGTTTAAGTCCCGAGCCTATTGCCATTGACACAAATCTCAACAAATCCAAACAGAATTTCAAAGATAAGCCCAATCACATAATTTGTGGACCTGGAAATCGAACCCAGGACCCGTAGCGTAGCAGTCGCACTCAGAACTAATGAGGCATTTCCAATCTTATAAATCTCTTCTCAACTTCTATACTCCTTCTCCTTCTGAAAATATTCTTTACGCAAGAATTCTATGTTTTAGAGTTAGTACCTACCTACTAGTGAATAAGCTTAGCAAGTTTATTTGGACTATTGGTCTGAAACTCAATTCAAATTACCTAATCGAATTGACTAATTAACTCTTATTATTAGTTTATTAATACCTACTCTATACTGATTGGCTTAACTGATAGATAGAAGATAGTTATATCCTCAGACATAAACCCACATTATTCATAGGTCATGACAATAACAAATAGGTACGTGAAATTAAAAAAAAATCTTTTTAATTTATTTTTAGTGAAGGAAAAATTCAATCTTATTAATACCTGGTGTATTTACACCAGATACACCAGATTTTCCTTCACTAAAAAATAACTTAATAATCTTAGCATAGAAAATGCAAAAAAAAAAACACAATAAGATATCCTTTTTGTCATCCGCAGATGGCGATAAAGGCGCGCGACGCTCGCGCCGGTGAACTAGACAAGATGGAGCGAGAGTGTCGCTATAGACTAGGACAAGCTAATCTGAAGTACAATGAAGCACTGGTGAGTGTCCACATAGCTTATTACAGCCATCTACTATTATCTCCTAAATGGAAGATCGTACACACCGCGACACAACATCGCGGCTTTGTATCGCTCGTATTCCGTTGCAATAGAGGTTATTATTGTAGTAGGTACAATATATTCGTAACAGGCACTCAGAAAAAATACTAAGATATATTCCTAAGAAATCCACAATCATCACAGCCCGAATCTATCCACTGTAGAGTATAGGTACCCTTACCCTCTGCTTCTGCCACTTTTTCCATGTATGACCAATGACTTTCCAATCTATCTCGCTGCCGGCCGCCTTACACCTGCCTGTTATGATCCCTAATCTGATACAATGGTGCTCCAGCTGGCATCACCACGTCTATTCTAAACAGTGTATACGTATCTACCCTTTTTTTTGCGTGTGGAAATCTTCATGGACTGCCGCCATCCAGGGGAGGTGACGGGGCGTTTCGGACTCCTCCCAGAAGGGGTGACCTACCGACTAAAACCACACGGGTGTTCCGCCTCACCACTTTTAGCTCAGGTTACGGGAGCGAGAGTCATTCCTCCGCGATAGTGTATAGGTCCCTGTCCCAACTCCACTTGAGTTCCATTATCCGATCTCGAAAAAATCAAGTAGATATTATTATTCTGTTTCTAGGCCGCAGAGAAGAAGCAGCTGGAACAGATACTGAAGGAGCAGGAGGAAGCTGATAACACAGCTGAGATGTACAACAATCTAACTTCAGACATGCTCACCGAAAATCCTGACGTGGCCAAGAGCGCACTCGGCAAAAACAGGTTTTTATTACAACTGCTTTCTTATTATATTTACAACATTTTTATCCGCCGTCGGTGGTTACGAATATGTCACACTAAGATTGCTTAATTAGCTGATTTACATAAACGCTAGCTGTTTCACAAAACAGCTCCGTTATGTAAAACAGTTGTACGACGTCCAGCTGTATTGCCATTGTCTATGGCTTATCTGCAGTCACAATTAGCGTTTGGTGTAGGGTGACTATGATGAAAATAAAATCTAATCATAGACCAGCTGCAATGATAATGATAAATGCATAACATTCATGGAATTCTGCGTGTTAAAGGTAAATTATGAAAAATTGCTAAAAGTCATTCAGCTGTTTTGTAAAACAGTTAGCGGTTATGTAAAAAAAAATTAGCGATCTAACTGCAGCAAATATGTTGTGACTAAATACACTTAGTCTGCAACTAAATATTCAGACTGACTTATTTGGTGTAATTTCAGAGCAATCGGCTTCATGTACAAGGGTATGAACCAGGAAGAGCTGAAGAAGTTCTACGCCGCGCAAAAGGAACAAATGGCTGCTGCTAAGGTAATCCATCAAAATATTTAAGGAAATAAAGAAAACTTAACATTATACAAAGATGTATTGTATAAGACTATAAAACACTATAACTGCTTCGTGAACCGATTAAAAGTACCGATACGCCTGTTCCCCAAATGGTTAGGCAGAGTTCTACTAATTAATGTACACCCACAATTTGCCATTGTTTAGCTCCCATGTAATAGGAGGCAAGCCTGTTGTCATCCAGACTTTGACCCAAATAAGAATTTCTTTAAAAAAAAAGCAATACGAACGTAACCCAGCGGGCAATAGATGCTTTCTACATCAATTTATTTATCTTAGATCACTGTCGCTAATAGATCTATCAATAAAATTGATACAACAATATTTTATTTCGTTATTAAAATGTTTGGAGCAATGATTGCTAGTTAATCAGTGAAAGTCGCTTTCATTTCCTATAAGATAAACATATATTTGCACAAAATATCGTTGTTTTGACAGTTATTATGGATATATTTTTTATTTTCAGGCGAAACGCGACGCCTCCGACAAGATGGAGGCCGAATGGCAAGCTTTAGCCAAGTCCATCCAACGCGAAGTTGCTCGACAGGACATTGCCGACCACCGGAAGAGAAGGTAATTAACTGCGTATTGCGGCTTCACTTTAAATATCCTGACAGAGGCCAGGGAGCTACATAACAATCAATTACCCAATGTGTATTTTTACTGCGATCCCTCTGGTGTTGTGGGTGTTAATGGGCGGCGGTGATCGCTTACCATCAGGTGACCCACTTGCTCGTTTGCCTCCCTATTCTATAAAAAAAATATAAGATGACAATAAAAAAATATAAAATGACAAGCTAGGCACGGGCAGTCTATAGCCAGCAACAAGTATCACTAGCGCGTTGTCAGATACTACAAAAAGCTATTTGCATGCTATCTTGGTATACACATAATGCCGTTACGCACCTGACCTTTTTGGAGGACCTCACACAAACACTAAAAACTACCTAAATACTCACTCGTTTCACTGGCTATATTTTTCTTCAAACCGAAACATAATAAATAGGTAACTACACAGTGCTAGCACATTATTGCTTAGTCAGAATATTTGAGAATGCGGTTGGTGTCATCGCAGACGATCTCTGTAATTCAGTTCAGCGAACTCAAGACGTGTGCTAAAATGATTTAAAGAAATATAAGAACTTTTACAAAAGGTTTTCTTTCATAAATGACGCTTTTCCGCGATTTCTACAATAGCCCCACCAAACATACTTAATTTTATGTTAACAGAGAGATCGCTCGGCAGCTGATGGAAGAAAACCAACTACTAGCCTTACAGCAGAAGGAGAAAGAAAAGTACTTCAGAGAAGTTGTGTACAATAATACACCGACGGACGAATACTATGCCCAGTTCAATACTACCACCAGATAAAATGACTGCGGTACACGAGGACCTCACCAAATTGTGTTCAGGATTATAATTATGTAGTGGCCTCGATTAGGTTAACTAAATCATTAGCAAATTGACTGCACTACTCTGATAGCTAAGTGCTATAGTAAAGTTAGATAAATGTTGCATATTCCATCAACAGAAAATACATTTACACTTTTTCAAACATTTGTTATTTTTTGCTAGAAATACAGAAAGGCTAGTTTGTATTTGGGCACAATGGCTTTTTCACTTTGTTTGGCAGAATTACTATTTATTCCTTTATTTCTAGTTATATTCTAATAAACATGTTTGTTCTAATTTTATTTTATTTATAACTTACCTATCAGCATCACGCGCGGGATAGGTACATACGGGATGCCCTTAAGCAGGGCCGTAAAGAAGACTGAATCCCATGGCCATATAGGGCAAAGGAATTTACTCGGTAGTCCGTCATACATTGTTGCTTCCCCAGATAGCAGGCGATCCATGGAGTTTATTCACACCCCAAAAAACGGTTTGATTTCTATATTTGTTTATTTTACCTCTGTAAAATATAACTTGTACCTAATCGGCCGTAGCAGGTGAATCCTGGAAACGTTCCAATAATATTCGCCGCTAATATTCTTTATGGATGCTTACACTTACCTCACTAAATAAAACAACAGTAATAAGAGTAAATAGTAGGTATTTATTTGATAAAAATATTTGCCTAAGCAATCATAATCACATCACATTAATACTGATAATGTTTGACAGAAAAATATATACCTATTACTTAGTACAAAATTGCAAATTTAATTTGCCTTAATAAGAATTGGCACTTCATACTGAGATCAAAGACTATAGAAATAATAATATCATTAATTTAATACACTTTGTAGAATTTTATTCTTAACTATCTCTATTAGACAATCTGGATTCCATTATCCTTAATAAAGAGCTGATCAATTGATTATGCTCGCATACATTTGCGCGATTAATTTTTAGTCGATATCATAAATGAAAGATAAGACTGACAATATTATAAATGGTATAAGTACATTTATACCGAAGATCCCAATGTTCGTAGCTCCAATAATGTAAATTATTTACTTGTCAATGTATACAGGCGTAGTTTTGATTACGTCAATTTATAACTTACTCGACCACGATATTATAATGTAGCGTGGAGTGTTAACGCTTATATCTTCATAAAATTATCTCTAATAACGATATAATTTATTATTGGAATATCTAGGTTCCCCATATTTTGTTGTTAGAGAAGCAGCTTCACACTAATTATGCTTTTCAGATTCTTAAATACACAAACCCCCAGCTCGCGGACTTGTTAACTCATCATTTTTAATACCCCTTATAAAGCACTCAGACGTTATCACTCCATTTATTACTACTTCATGCTACTGACTGACCAACCATCTACACTTCGCCCGTGATGAGTCCCTTACGATGTAGGTTCATGATAGAGTCAGCAATGATCCGAGCCGTTTTCCTCACGTACCCTCCACTTGTGAGCATTACGATTGGAATGTTTTGTTCTTTGCATATTTCGAACACGAATTGGTCTCTTTTTACAATACCCTGAAAATGATAAATCTTAGATTTTTAACAGATATTAAATTATCTCAGAAATCTGTATTCCATTTACTATAAATAACGACATTGTGTAACACGAAACAGACCAGATCTGCCAGTCATAGAAAGGACGTGGACGTGGATGGATTACGTGGAACGAGGATTCTAGTAATAGATTGTCAAACTAGGTATTTCCGTCAACTACCAGTTCCGTTTACCTACGATAATTACGTGTATTTATGTGGGCCGATCCCGGCGGCACTGCAATGC
This sequence comes from Acronicta aceris, assembly GCA_910591435.1. NCBI lineage: Eukaryota > Metazoa > Arthropoda > Insecta > Lepidoptera > Noctuidae > Acronicta > Acronicta aceris. The sequence goes on along the minus strand of OU342776.1, from coordinate 4,067,387 downwards.
CGGGCCGACCCGTGACGGGAGTGGAGCGAGCCCCGAACATCCCGTCAGTTTACAAAAATCAGTTTAATATACTGGTCCCTCAGTGAGGGAACTTTCAGATATTAAGCTGAAAAGAACAGATACTACACTTTGATCTTAGCCAAAAGGCCGAGAAGCGATACCGAATTAAATGTTCGAGCGAGGGTCATTCAGTCGCGGAGAATCTTAACACCGCGATTCAGAAATGAGCGTCAAATGCACAACGCCATCTATCGAGCAGACGTGTAAACTTATTTCCCCGAGGACGAACTATTTTTTATTATTTTTTTTGGACTTTTCTATTCTATTTCAATAAAATAACAATGATAAATTAATTGGTGCTATTTGTATAAGACGCTACAGAGTTGATAACTCATATTTATTATACATTTCTATAATATTCCGTTTTTGTATGTTCTTTTACATAGAGGAGACCCTTGCCCAGCAGTGGGACATGATATGGGATGATGATGAATGCAACAATATATACATAAATATACATAGGGGTGTATATTATTTGACTGATATAAAAAATATGCTTCATGGAACTTACAATTTCACTGATCCTCATATGTCCGAGCGGGTCAGAATCCAGTATGTCCGTACCGGCGTTGTATACCAATATATCCGGCTTAAACTCATTCAGTGCCCCTTTCAGATTTCTGTAATGTCCAACGTGGTTTCGCAATTTTATAATCATCACTATCACTACACATAGTATAAAACAAAGTCGCTGTCGCTGTCTGTCCGTCCCTATGTATGCTTAAATCTTTAAAACTACGCAACGGATTTTGAAGCGTTTATTTTTAATAGATAGAGTGATTCAAGAGGAAGGTTTTAAGCTATTTAACATTACGCTACGGCTCTTAGGAATGGGGCAACGCGGGTGAAACAAAAACAGAAAAACGTGTTCTAAACATGAATATTGTGTTTTTGTCTTTCTCGATGTTATAATGCTGTCAATAACTGTATTTTCTTTCTATCAGAATATTAAATTATTCGTCGTAATTTTAATTGTAGGTGCATGTACCTTTTGCTTATGTGTTGTAGGAAGCTCTTAGCTCTCGAAGAGTTGTATACGGCTGGTAGTGACTGGATTTAGAGAATTTAGGATTGCCAGGAGAAGCCTATGTAAACGAATATCGGCTGATGATAAATTGAATCATTCATTCGCAAAATTATTCTGAGTTGAACGACTTTTTTTCGAATTTCCAAGTTTGAGAACTTTTACATTTCTTATGGTGGATCCACACATGCTGCCGGCTTTCAGACTGCTTTACCGCTGAATTTACGGCCGATTTTGCCGGCGGCCTGCAGGTTAGGATGCAATTTTCGCTGTAGTGTTGTAACTATCGTCGAAGTTAGTGGTATACGTAGGAGTAAAATTTTGTTGGACTATCATATAATTGCTTGTATAGCAGTTGTGTTGTAACTTATCATTCATAAAAAGAAACGCCGCAAGCGAAATGCCGTCGGCAACCAAAATCCGCGCGTGCAGGTAAAGACCCGCGTGCCGGCGGCCATAAATTAAAAACTAACAAACGGATTTTCATATGGTTTTCACCAATGGGCGGAATGATTCATGAGAAAGGTTACAGGCTATTTAACATCATACTCCGACCGTTAGAAGCGGGTGAAACCGCGGTATTCAGCTAATAGCAGATAATTTAAACTTACTGTCTCAACTTAAGCATGTACTCCAAATCCTCGACCTTGTTCCCGAGCTCCACCTTCCTCCTGATGGCTCTCTTAGCCTCCTTGTCATTAGGGTATATGTGTTTATTGTACATGTCCATTATATACACCTCGGGAACGTCTAGGAAATCGTGCTCATAGCCATTACCCTGGAAGGTTGAAACATACAAAACCTAAATATATTATTATTTTTTTTACTTAATTTACCATCACACCTGTCTTCCCCGAAGGGTTTGACAGTTATCGTATAAAAAACTATAAAAAAAGTTATCCCACACTAGGATTTTCTCCTGGGTCGTGGGTACAAACATAAATTTTCACATACACAAACACCTGGATCCGGAACAACTACCTATACCCCATACAAATATTAATTCCGTGCGGGTATCAAACCCACAACACATGAGTAGAAGCCGATCGCTGAGCCGATCTTCTTAGCTTAATATAACTTATTAATAACCTGATGAGCATCCAAGTCGACGATCATGGCGTTCTGTATGAGTTGGTTTATGACGAGGAAGCGGATGAGAAGTGTGATGTCGGCGTAGGGACAGAAGCCGCCGCCCCTGCTGCCGCTGCAGTGGTGAAAGCCGCCCCCCACATTGATGGCCCAGCCTCGCTCTAGCGCCAGCTTACCCGCGAGGACTGACCCTCCAGTTTGAAGCCTGGAATGTAGGACAATTTGATTTGATTGAATTGAGAGAGGATATTTCTTTATCTTATTTATTATCTTTCTATATTTCCACATTATCTTTATGTCTGAGCTACACATAGTTGATGCCGACATGATATGGTTAAATGATTAGACAGGAGATTATTATTATGGGTACAGGATATTACAGTACTTGATACTGACTGATACAGGTGACAAATATGTATAAAGTGACATTAATGCCTAAATTTAGTTTTATAGAGCATTGTATAATTCCTCTCAGCTCAAAAATTTGTTACAAAAAATAAAATGTTCTGATAAGTAACTGTAGAATTAATTAATAAACAATAATAATATTCCAAAGTAATGCAATTTGAAGCAGTGGTAGCCTAATGGCTAGGGTGTCGGATTGTGGTTACCGGTTCGAAACCCACCCATTGCAGTTCCATCGTGAACCCACTTGTAACACAAGCATTTAGCTTAGCATGAGAGGTTAACAAGAATACTTAATATAATGTGGCTCGCACATTGCTAGTAAGATTTTTAATTAAAAAAATTATTTACTCTTCAATTCTGAGCAAACTACTTTTAGGTTTTGCATCATTAATTTAACTCTAATTAATACAAATGGTTGAGCTATGTGGAGACTGATTCATGCTTGCCATCAGTCAGACTATGATTCTCTGAGTGTGTTTTGGTGTTTCTTTCAGAGGTTGTCAGTTATGAATTGCTAGCCTCATCTAGTATTAAAAAAATTGTAAAAGTTTCTTCAAAAGATCTATTTGCAGAAATATCATTTATTATAATGATGTACATATTACCTCATTGGCTTCAAGTAAGCATACTGGACTAAGATGTTAGGGAGGCATGCAATCACTGGCACTTCTGCGATAACTGCTACTTTAGTGCTCCACTGAAAGAATAAAGTAACAATAATATAGTATAAAAGGTCTTCAAATGGCAATTGAACATGTCTTCTGAAGAACCTTCCATTTATTATTATTATTAATTATGCAAAACCAATTTAAAGTCAAGTTTCTCTCCATATAATATGACATGATGATGACATTACTTACATTTATACCATGCCATTCTCTAGCCAAATAAAACAACATAAATATATGTATATTGTTAAAAATAAAAATAGTATGTTAAAAAAAACTCACTTTCAATGATTTTAGATATTTCTTTGTATGCACAACAAGGAGATCACTTTTCTGTGCTTCATTTGGTTTCACTAAGTGTTCATCAGTAATTAATTCTGCAGCTTTTAGATACTGTAAAATATAAAATTGAAAAGTAGATAATAAATTAGAAACTTTCTGCAAACCCATTATGAAAAGTGAATCAGCTGTCTGTTTTTTCTTTATTTTCGTTTAGAAGTAAATTATTTTCAAAAACTTATGTTAAATAATATTTGGATAAAGCCAAAAGATGCATTTTTTGCAGAATATAAAAATATAAATTATTACCTATTACCTATGTACCTACTTATAATTTACACTAATGTGACAATGATTTGGTAGGTGTCAGATTAGAGATTAGGGGTGGATTGATGGCTTTTATTTTTTAAATAGTTTATTATTATGTTTGTTTTAGTTGTTATCCTCTAAACAAAACATTATAAAGATAATAGGTATCATACCTGTATAATGTTGCGCCATTTCTTAGCATCGAATACATGAAACCTTTCCAAACCAAAAAATGAGACATTATAGTTATCATCATACACTAGCGGCCACTGTTCATTTCTAATATCGAAATACAAGCTGAAATTATTAAAAATAATAAATCTAAACAACTTGAAATACCTGGGTAATAAGTTTTGTTTTAAGCCACAATATGCCATCGAAACGACCAATTATTTAAAAAGGACACAAACCTTGACATGATTGAAATATTTGAATTTAATTCAAAACCATACTTCCAAATATTAGACTTGTTACATTTCCCTTGAATTTTTCCCGAAAATCCGCGAGACGTAATTTTCGATTTTCGCGGACGTCATACCAATAGTTTGACATTGACAGCTGTTGAATTGATTTTAGTTTCGTTGGGAAACGGGCCTTTTTTTATTTGATCGTAAAATAACGAAAGATATTTTTACTGTAACTGTAATAAAACCAATATTTATACTGAAATATTAATTACTATTGTATACAATTTTTTCTTATAATAGGATTTACGCGAAATACACTCTGCCCTATTAGAATTCCTGAACGTGGATGGGTTGCTTAGCAACTAATGATGACGTTTCCGGGGCGCGAAATGTAAACAAAACGTGGTCAAAGAAAGTTACCAAAGAATATTAAGTTTCCTTTTAATCTATATATTTGTTATTTATTATGTGCAAGTGATAAATAATTAGTGCTCAAATAACCTTACTTGCTAATTACCTTAATTTTTGTATATGACATAAATAATATGGAAAATTCTGCTTTGGATGCACTTCAAACTGAAATCGATTTCTACAGGGTAATTAAAATAAAGAAATGATTTCAATAAACATGTGAAAGCACCAATATTTTTTTGTAAACTAGTTTTACCCACAAGACGCTCTTTTCACTTTTATTTCTTAGCTAGGCTACTTACGCGGGAGAGCCATTCTTCGGCACGAATGGGCCGGCTCGACCGGAGTGATACCACGGCCTCACAGAAAACCGGCGTTAAACTACGCTTACGTTGTATTTCGCCGAGTGAGTGAGGTTACCAGAGGCACAATCCCCTTTTAAAAGGCCGGCAACGCACTTGTGTCTCCTCTAGTGTTGCAAGTGTCCATGGGCGACCATCAGGCGACCGGTCTGTTCGTTTGCCCCCCTATCCCATAAAAAAATAGAAAATTACGTGACGGCGTTCGGCCCTGATTTTTTGCTTTACTTACAAGGTCCATAACTACGTCATCGGTCAGTGCAGTGGAGTACAGCACTACAGCAATTAGTAGTCATCAACAACTAATTAACTTGCACAATTTACAGCAAAATCAAACCGTAGTGGAAGAAGAAATTAGGTCACTGATCTCTGACAATCAGAAGCTATCCCAACAAGTGGGTATGCTGCTGAAAGAGAAGCTGGATAACGCCAGGCAGACCAGCAATCACATCCAGGACGGCAAGGAACTGGAGGAATTGAAGAGACAAGTTTCTTTACTTGCTAAGGTATCAATTTTTACGTTTTGACTAATTTACTCAATAGCTAGCTCGCTGCTATTAAACGAGACAAATCCCATTTCAGGAAAGGGACTCCTTACACGTTCTTTGGCAAACATCGCAAAAAACCATAGACGCGCTGGAAAATGAGCTCAAAACTTATCAGAGTTATGACAATAGAGGAAAACAGGTATCCCTAAACTTACACTAGTTATGTCCCTCGATGTTACTCCCATTAACATTGCGGGACATAGCCATTGGCGCGTTTCACTTATGACGTCATTCGCCAAAATACGGTAAAAAAACTATTGCCTTAGAATTTTTTTTTTACTTTGTAATAGATTAGACCCCTACTATTTTTCAGTGTTTATAGATCGGCCCCATCGGGCTATCTTTAGTCTTTTAGAGAACGTTGATTCTGGGCCTAAATTATTATTCATACATACCATTCTAATGTCTGCAAATGTTATAGATTACCACATTAGTCTAATGGTGCCAAGCGTGACTGCTACGCTACGTTCCTGGGTTTGATCCCCAGGTCGAGCAAAATGTTATTAGGTTTTTCTATGAAATTCTCAGTAGCAGCTCGGAGTCTGGATTTGTGCCCGGTTAATGGCAATAGGCTCGCCCCCTATTACATGGGACCTAAAAATACTGTGAACGATTTGAGTGAAATTATCTTAACGTAATTTCAATTCACGTGATCCTGTCCACGCCTCGCCTCGCTGGTCTAAAACCATTTGTGCCCGGTTAATGGCAATAAGCTCGCCCCCTATTACACGGGACTTAAAACATACCGGCGAACTGTGGGTGTACATTAGTACATGTCTGCCTAACCCTTCGGGGAATATAGGCGTGATGGTATGTTTATAGAACTCCACCGAAGAAAGAAGAGACCTTGAACTAAAACTCGAAACAGCTTTAACAGATTACATTGAGCTAGAAAACAAACACAAAGACTTACAAACGAAGCACAGTATTCTAGAAAATGACTTAAAAAGTAGAGAGAAAGAGATAGCATCGTATAAAGAGAGAGGAAAAGCAATAGAAGAGAAGTTGAGTGAGGTCACAAAGAGTTTGGAAGAATTTAAAATAAATTTGGCAGTGGAGAAGAAGAATAGCGAAGATATGAAAGCGCAGTTGCTTGCATGTCAGAAGCAATGCTTAGACAAAGGGAAAAGGGAGATGGAAGCTAAATCAAAGGTAAGTATAACTACCGTTTTTATTGTTAACCCTTCTAAGGCTTACGGGTTTTCGGAAATAAGACCGAGGAGTGTGGGATTTTATCTTCTTAGTCGGGCACTCTTGTCAGAGCGGTCGTGGTAATAACAATGGTGTGCTCGCTGGGTTCTCGTCGGCATCATTCTCTCTTCTGAGCGTCACGGCTTTCGAAATGCTTCGCCACTTTTGACGATTAGTGGCATTACGAGAGCACTTTACCATTGTGGTCTGGGTAACTTTCACAATAAGTTCAGTCCAGCGAGTTGGAGCACGGGCACGAGCTCGTCTTCCTTCAACTTTGCCCTGGATGACCAGCCTTTCCATGGAGCCCTCTTTTCTGGAGATCTTATCTGGGATTTCATCCCACTTACCTAAACTATTCTGGTGTCCACCATCAGCACATGTAGGAGGGCACTGTGGCCTCTTAGAAGACCAGCCCAGAAACACCCGCTCTTATATTTGTAACTCAAAATATATCTTAATACCTTTATAACACTGCACTTGCATGCAACTTTAAAGCGCCCATTTTCAATTCTCTGTTACAAGCCACAGTTTATAAGCATAAACAAGGTTCTAACAAGTAATAAGAGCCATTGACTTTGAAATAAAAATTTATTTTGCTAATAGGTCGCAGAAGCGTTGCAACTCTACGACGAGGTATCGAAGCAGAAGCATGAGGCAATCAAAACTATACAAACATTAAATAGTAAGTTTTGTTTACCCGATATTTATGTATGTACCTATTAAAGGAGCTAAAGCCTACTATAATTATGTTTACCTACAGGATGTTATTTTCAAACTCGTTATTACCATTTGTACAGGAGAAATCGCACAGCTGAAACAAGCCATGTCTAGTATAAGACATGACGTAGAAACGTCTTGCAGGAAAGAAATGGATGAAATGAAAGAGAAGTACAATGAGAAGGTAACGGATATGCTGCAGCATATGAGGAACCTGGATGCGGAACTGGTTGAGAAGGGATTGTTGCTGAACAAGACCTTAAGGTACCACCAGTAATATTTCGCAAAAAAAATCAACTGTTCCGTATCTAAAAGTTCATTCAACTCGACGACGGTATGGTGCAGCCGATTATTTTCGCAATTTCAGTGAATTCCCATAATAAAAGTTGTTCAGAAAGATGAGTAGACAGGGGAGGGGTTTGGGAGTTGGAGTTTCAACCCTCCAATTCCTAGTTTAAGTCGTTACTTATTGTCTCTGCTCTAAAAAAAGTACAGTCTTTAGTACAGAGCTCAAATCTTTCCCCCTCACTGAAATGAATTTCTGGCTCCGGCCTTTAATTTGTAGAACAAATATTAAGATATTTTGTTTCGAAGGTAAACATGAAAGACAGCAGTTGCTATAAGGTAGTGTCCCTGTCATTGTTTGTTATAATTATGATCAGCTAGCGGGCCCGGCAAAAGTTGCCCTGCCCTGTAAATAAAAAAAAATCGATAATTCGATTGCCTACCGGCTCAAATAGTGAATCTAAACCACCAACCAGGGACCCATTTAATCACACATAAAAAAAAAACATTGTTCAAACTCCTCCCTCCTCCTATGCTGCACAACACACAACGCCATACCGAACTTGTACTTACTGAACTGAACACTGGCCTTACCGAAACAGCATTTTAAAAAAAGGCCGGCAACGCACTTGTGACGCCTCTGGTGTTGCGGGTGTCCATGAGCGGCGGTAATCGCTTACCATCAGGCGATCCGTCTGCTCGTTTGCCCCCCTATTCCATAAAAAAACAACGCCATGTTCATTTGTGTCCCGTGTTTTATTTCTATTAAATCTGTCAATCCGTTACCGATACAAAATATATGAGAAAATAAATTTTCTTCATAATTTTCTTTATCGTGATTTTTTTTACATTTTTAATAGTTATTCTGCTTCTGTTTTTATAGTTATGGGTGGAGATAAATCCAACAAATCAAAGATCTTAAAAAACAGTCCAGCCATTCTTGAGTTATAAATGGTGTAACTAACCCGACTTTGTTTTATGTATAGAAGATTATATACTAGTATTTATATACCTTACCTTATACAATTTCAGAGAAAACAAAATACTACTCGCAACAAATGAGAACTATTTGAAACAGCAAAAGGATTCTTTGAGGACAATAGACCCCAAACTAGCACTTGCGGAGCAAAGAATAGAAGCTATGTTCCAAGAACTGGTATTTCTTTTAATTGGTTTTTCGCAATTCGTAGATCTATTTATAAACACATTATGGATTCATGGCATACTTACATCACGCCTGTATTTCCCGAAGGGTTAGACAGAGGCGTACTTATGTACACACATTTCGGTATGTTTAGGTCCCATGTAATAGGGGGCGAGCCTATTGCCATTAACCGAGCACAAATCTCAAACTCCGAGCTGCTACTGAGAATTTTAGAGAAAAACCTAATAATACTTTCCTCGACCCGGGAACCGACTCAAGATCTCCAGCGTACCAATTGCGCTCAGTACCACTAGGCTAACGAGGCAGCAAAAGGATTCATGGCAATAGTACAAATACATTATGTAATACTAATAAGTATGTTTATTATATTTATGTTTCTAAAACAGTAGAAATATAAATATTAAAGGTTTTATATTTGTTATACATAAAAATACATTGAAACTCCCTCATTAGTCTAGTGGTTGTAAGCGCAACTGAGTTCGATTCCCAGATAGAGCAGTATTTTCTATGAAATTCTTAGTTTGTGTTATCAATTTTCATATTTAGGTAGCTTCAGAAAGACGGAACATTCAGCTGGTTTGCGAGAAGCAGTGTCTTGCGATAGACATCCAGAGGATACAGGATATACAAGCCAGAGACACCAAGAGACGGGACTGGGAGGAGAATCTGTTGAAGACACAGTGCGACGAACTCAAGTAACATTTTATTTGAACACTAGCTGTCGCCCGCGGATTCACTCGCTTCTTTTAGACTTTTTTAAAACAAAAATGTGACTTATTTTAATTAATTTAAAGTCTTTCTGACACTTACGCGAATATTACACTACACTACATTTTACGGATTTTGTCGCGTTGTATTTATATTATTTAATTCCCGACATTTCGAATCGTTTACAGCATCCATGGTAAACAACTTAGTCTACACGTGACCATGGATGTTGTTAGGTATATATAAACAGTTAGATATAAATCTAAGCGATCAATACCAACACACAAAATTTATGAAGGCTTCCTAAATGTATGACAATCAGGACAAATACAGCTTAATGTATTCTCCGAGGCATGGAGAAGACTCGGTGTGGTAAGATTGGTCATTTATCCCCATGCAGCATGCAGATGCAGATGTAGTAGCAGTATTATCAGATATTATGTGATTGTTACGATCTAGGGCAATATCTGAACAAGCCTTTTGAAGAAAGAGACCTGTCCTAACTGACGGCAGGCATACATCAGTCATCGTGTAACTCAACCATTATTAGGGAACTCAACAACCCGTGCTTTTCAGATTACAAGTGGAACATCTCCAGAAGTCATTAGATGAAACCCACGAGATGGTGAACAAGCTTCAGAATATGCTAGCTTCTAGGACAGAGTTGAACCAAAAGTATGTAAAAATCAAAATCTAAGTACCTACCTAATCAAAAAGATTAATTTTTAAAAAATCGTGGTGGATAATTTGGCTAGTTGCTCGCCCTACGAAATATTCAAAATATAATGATTCTAGTGCACCTGGTTTAAAACTTTGTTTGTTTAGTTTTTAAAAACCTGTCTGTAAGTCACTGAGTGTTAGATTATGATGGTTCCTTACTGCCGCACTCAGAGACGTCAATTAATATTAATAAATCGTTAACTGACAGTGGCTACTATATCTTGCCCATAACATACCATCACACCGATATTAGGTAGGCAAAGGCGAACTAATGTACACCCACGGTTCGCCGGTATGTTTTAGGTCCCATGTAATAGGGGGCGAGCATATTGCCATTAACCAGGCACATTTGTGCCCGGTTAATTCCAATCCCGGTTAATGGAAAAACCCAATAACTCTGCTCGATCTGGGAATCGAACCCACAACCTCTAACGTAGCAGTTGCGCTCCGGACCACTATACTAATGAATGTGGCAGTTATATAACTTGCCCAATTATTCCACATTTGAGTTTATTGTCAGTGTTCTCTGAATGCGGTAGTCAAACATAATTATTAAAAATAATATTGACTCTTTCTCTTCCAGGTTGGTTACAACAAAAGAAGAAGAGCTTGCAGAACTTAACAAACACTTAGAAAACCAAATGGAGCTTAGTAAAAAGTAATAATTTATTTCTTATTCCCCAATATTTTGACTTTTCTTTTTGTTGTAGCATTTGAGCCAACTCTTGGTCTACATTCTTGATACTATAAAGGCAAAGGCTGCCAGTTTCATGGGTTTTATTGATACATAACTCGATTTATTATTTATTTTGATATACAAAACCAGAATACAGAAGACTAGTGTAAAACTATGATAAAAACTTAATTTTATTTGTGTCTGGGTGAACTTTATGTCACTTAATTATTATTTTTGTGAGGTCCCCACGACAGCAGGGCTTGTTCCCTAGGGAACTAGGGAAAAATTATGTCATAATATCGTATTTAAATATTTCGCAGATGGAAAGAGTCTTATTTAGAGATGACAGATAAATTAAAGAAGAAACTGGAAGATATGCAGAAAGAGAATAATGAATTGCGATCCAAGCAAAAACTACCTTATATTGGCTCTTCAGACGACACCAATAGTTAATGCTTCCAACATAGAAATTATAATACATCCAAATTTAGATGTTCTTTTGTAGGATAGTAATGAAATTAATTCTTGATTATTACATTACATAGAGTTTTGCAATTTCTTGCATCATGGGATTTGCAAATATTTTTATAAGGTAAAGCAGTGATAGCCTAGTGGTATGGTACCGTTGGACTGCCAAGTCAAAGGTCTCGAGTTCGAACCCAAGGCACGCACCTCTGACTTTTCAAAGTCATGTGCGTATTAAATAGTTAATTATCACGTGCTTAAACGGTGAAGCAAAACATCGTGAGGAAACCGGCATGCCTGAGAAGCGATGGCGATGGCGTGTGAAATCTGCCAACCCGCACTAATTCAAAGTTCTAAATTCAATGATTTGACGTGCACAGTCGTAAAAGATAGAACAATGCTTAAAATTAAATTATTGAGTGACACGCCAGGGCTGGGCTACCTCTGTCACTATATTTAATTAGAGGGTTATATACCCATGCAGACTGCTACCTCCATAAAAATGTTTTCCTAGAGTTTTAATATAAGAGAAATACCTCTGTGCAATATAATAATAATAAATAAATATTATTATATCAGATTCTTCTTTTATACCATATTTTCAATTCCTAATATTACGATTGAAAAAAAAACTCACCTTAAATCTTCAAATATTTTCTTACTTGATTGAAAATAATAAGACTGAGGTTGTTCGACATGTATATTATTAACATTATTATATTATATCACAATATAACTCTTATCACTTGACTTGTAATGCTTAAAATCGTAAATCACGCTGATACACACTCTGCGAACATACTTGGGAACCAGTACAACAGTTCCTTACTGTCCTGGGAGTCAATCCAAGCGAGGCCTTCTTTCACCATGTGGTTTAAAGCATTCTGAGCTCTTGTCTCATTCCAACTGAAATATTAGAAAGTAATAATTACATCCTTGTAAAACATTTAATGACACATACTAGAAAATACCAGAAAATGTCTCATTAGTCTATTTGTCCTAAGTGTGACTGCTACACTAGAGGTCCTGGGTTTGATTCCCAAGTTGAGCCAGGTGTTATTGGTATTTTCTATGAAATTCTTAGTAGCAACATTGCAGTAATATCGCAGGGTAGGGTCATGTGAAGATGTGTCAAGACACAAACTTGTCTAACATCAGGTGACATAGTTATCAAATTAGTCTTTTTTCACTTGTGACCTAAAGCAATGTTAAACTTTCCATATAAAATAAATCTATGTATCTTTTTGTGTGTCGAATTTCAATCAGGCAGGTGGGGTTCGCAGTGGCTTAGCGGTCAGAGTGTCTGGTGTATCAAACCAGAAGACGCAGGTTCGAATCCTGCCCACACTTGAATTTTTCCTTTACTAAAATAACTTTATAAATCTATGATCCAAATTTCTGCTTTCTAGACTTTGTAGGTTTGACTATCAATTGATAGATCAGTCAGGACAAACAAATTTCTAAGTGTAGTCCTAAAAATAACAATAATTGCAGTGTCACTTAACATCAGGCAAACTGGTGGTCAAGTGGAAGACTATCAAGAATTAAAAAAAAACATGAAACTAAAACTTACCCTAAGTCACCAGTGAGGATACTAATGGACACCCATGCAGTGCCCAAGGTGCTGGCTTTCTGCAGCACCAAGGTTTGGTCCAGGTTAAGTTCACCAGGAACTGACTGAACCAACCATTTGCCTTTGCCTATAGGTACAACTGTGAACCTGAAAATTATATTTTTTTTATAACCTTATAATTGACCCACTGGTAGTGCTCCAGATTTTTCAGAATAAATGAAATTAGAAGATAATGTTTATTGTGATATTTTTAGATCATCATATTTTTCTAGTTCCTCATTAGTCTAGTGGTCCCAAACGCAACTGCGACTGGGTTTCGATCCCCAGCTCGAGCAAAGTGTTATTGGGTTTTTCTATGAAATTCTCAGGAGCAGCTAGATTTGTGCCCGGTTAAAGGCTATAGGCTAGCACCCTATAACATGGGACCTAAACATACTGGCGAACTGTGGGTGTACATTAAGTAACTTTTTTCTTTTGAATATGAATGTTTTGAATGTGAACACACATGGAAAAGAAAGAGGGAGGCCTTTGCCCTGCAGTGGGATAATACAAAGTAGATATATATTATTGACCTTTATGAATGTTGAATATAAGGTATTCCAAGCTAATAATCACTTACCCATTGCCAAATATCTTAAGTTTCTTAACAGCAGCCAACAAATCTTCATTTGTGATTTCCTGGTGCTTTTTACCCTTGCCGCGGGCTGCTATGAGCCTCGTCCTTAGTTCCTCTAAAGTTATTAGCCCACCATTCTTATAGTTAGTTGCCAAACACACCTCTACTATTTGTACTCCTAGTTCATAGTAGAAATCACCAATACCTGAAATTAAAATATGAAATACTCTTGAGGAAAAGTCAATTACTTAGTCTCATAGTATTTAGGTATTAGGTAGGTACCATTTTAACTTGTCAGATGAAACGTAAAAATCACAACAAACCTAAAACAGACCAGAATCCTTTTCCTGAAGCTAAAGGGTCCACACCGATCGCAGCGCACATCTCCTGGAACTGTCTCCTAAACTGGGCGTTCTTCTTAATCTCACTCTTATGCTTTGTTGCAAATTCTTCTAAATTTTCCCGGAACACTTCCAGTTGCTTCGACATTTGTTGGAACTGATTTTCTTGGATTTCTGAACCTTTCTCTCTGTATTTCTCCTGTTCTAACTTTTGCTTTTGTATCGCACCTACTCCTGCTCGACGCCTCATGATTGCCGATTGATAATTAATCGTTACAAATTAAAAAATACAAACCATAACACTTTTTGAACAATATTTCCCTTCTTGCTCAGTTCAGCCAGTCGATGAGTCGAGCGAGTCCTGATTTTTTTCTATTGACAAAATGTTAAATGTCAATGTCATTTTGTATTTCTGTCATTGCATGGCATGAGATGAGACATGTTTTTTGAGGTTTTTTGCAAGAAAGCTTTTTTCGATTGTTCCCTTCTTGCTTTGTTTAACCGACTTCAAATTCCAAAAAAGGAGGAAATTCTATGTTCGGCTATATGTATTTTTTAAATGTATGTATACCTATGCCCATAACTTCATCAATTGAGGACCAATTTGAATATTTTTTGTAGGTAATAATATGATAGTATTGTTTATGAAATACCTACATCACTAATTAAATAAACTAAATATACTGGCAAAGAGGTAATCAGCTGTAATCAGATTTTTGATCAACGGAATTTACAATCGCCCTGGCTAGATGGCATTTTAAAGAGAGATAACCAAATTAATGTACCTACTTAACTACTCTGGGAAACAACAGTCTCTTATATAAAAAATTAACTACCTACTTTTTTTGTTACAAATAACAAAACAATTTGCCTTTTGTTTCTGATTAAGAATATGCAACTCACTTATTTTTCTACTGCTGCGGAGCATAATTCTCTCAAGAATGCAGGTTTCCTCACGTAGATAGGTACCTACTTAAACCAAATAGGTACCTAAATTTTTTATTCTTCTATCATTTGGAGAATAGACAGAATTCTGACCCATTGATTTAAAATAGTTTCTAAATATCATAATTTCTGGAATATGAGTATAATATGAGTAAAGTAACTTTGCAGGTGATAATACTAACAGCGCCTAGCGGATTGATCATGGCAATACACTGCGAGAACAACGCAAAGACAACGATGAACATTATAAGAAAATACAGGTATAGATATACCTATAATCGGCAATACTTATATTAAAAATATCAGCCAATAACATTTTACCCTTCTTACATCATCACCTTAAAGAGTCTGATATCCTTATTTTACTTGAGCATGCAGATGCACTTGCTTCAGGCGCAGTAGGTAGGTACCTCGGTTTATGTAAAACACATCTACTTTCGACAGTTCCCACTGTTTAATGTTTCGGTAATTTTAGTTAAAACCAAATCTCGGTCAATATTATTTTGTGATGATCTTTCCTCTATCAATTATTAATTTCTGGTTCTGATTCTAAAACACATGGCACGTTTTAAGTAGTAATATATTATGTAGAGGTCTGTCCGCTTCCGATATTACATCCCAGGTTATTTAACAATACACATCGATAGAAATAAAATTAGTACCTATTTTGATACATAATAACAAGGATAAACCACGTCTCAAAGTAGTATTTTATCTCACATTTAGACCAAACTTGAAAACTAAAATACTCAAAAATATAAACTAGAACCTAAAACAAAAGGTGTAATCAAATATGTATAAATCTTATAAAAATATTGTTATAGAAAACCAAAGAACATAAAACAATACTCCAAAAACATATTTGCCATCCCTGGTGGGGATCGAACCCACGACCTTTGGATTAGAAGTCCAACGCGCTATCCTCTGCGCCACAGGGACTGATGAAGTAACTGTCAAAATAACTGTTTTGTATCCACAGTATCGGCACATAGTGATGAATACTCCTACTTTAAATTATATACAATAGTTTTGTTAGATAACCTTAACACTAATATTTAAATAGAATTAATTTACTCTTCTACAACAACAATCACAGTCATTCTGAAAGGGAAATTTTATAAAGTATGTAAATGTTTCGTTTGACTCATGTAATGTCATTTGCGTCATTTACGAGTTCTAGTCAAAAACGGAAATGTCAACAAAACAACAAACGTCAAAAATCTGTTTGGGAAGTTTGAAATTTCCAGTGAACTGATAAATTATTTCTTTTAAAATTAGAATGTAGGCACAATTTCTGTTACAGAACATTATAAAATAGTTAAAACAATAAAATGGAAAGTGGCATTACAAAAGAATTCACACCTGCGGTTGCAGACACAAAAAATGATGTGGTGATCACCGATTCAGCGGAGGCTTTTCAATCATTTATTTACGACTTGTTTGAAAAGAATGGTATAATTAACGATTTGAGGGCTTACCTACGAGGCCATATCGTAAATGTATTGAAAAGTGCACAAACTGGTAAGAAACATTTGAAAAACACTTACATACTTTTTCCCATTCTGTTTCTGGATGGTTGTTAATCCAGCTCTAAGAATTTTATATTTGAACATAACTAATGCTGATACTTCTTGCTCACACACAAAATAGATCTGGCTTTAGTGGCTTTTTCTTATATGGTTTGCCGAAAGTGGTATGCCAGGAAGCATGTTGTAAAAATCTAAAGTATATTTTGCCTACCATAATGAGAGAAATGCGTAAAAATATAGGCGAGGCGTATAGTATGGTTTGATTCTGGTTGATGTTCCCATTTTCTGAGTAGTTTGTTCAGAACTTCAGGACACTTCTGTAGCGTCCTGAAGTTAAAATAACAGTATATTAGAAATAGGACTTCAAGTTTGTTTCTTTTGCTACTTTTGTTAGACTCATTTTACTTAGTTGTTTTCATATTATTATTTTAGGCGATCCTCCAGCCTGTCAGAAGCATTTCACACAACGCCTCGAGCTCACTTCTCAAGCACTCAATATTCTAATAGCTGAATATTTACTGCGTTTGGTAAGTTATTTACATATAAAAATGGCTATGAATACTAATCTGTCTGTCTGTCTGTCGTTTGTCTATGTAGGTACTGGTGAGCACATTGTAAAAGACAACAAATCCCAAAGATTGTATACAAAAAGTATAACTTTGGACCTTAAAACTAGGATACTTGGTGCTAGAATTTAATGGCTAGCTACAGCTGTTACCTTCACTACTCGATTAGCAGCTGTTACAGATGGAACATGAAAACAAAACATTTTTGATGGAACATATTTTTATATGGACAATATTATTTGATCCTCTACAATCTTAATTTAAGTATCTATTTATTTTTTTATGTTTAATCTTGAGCAGTGTTATTGGGTGTCTCTATGAAATTCTCAGTAGCAGCTCAGGGTTTGGATTTGTGCTTGGATAATGGCAATAAGGCTCACTATTAGATGGGACTCGGCTATACTATATAAGCATACCGGTGAACTGTGGGTATACAACTCTGCCTAACCCTTTGAAGAATACAGACTTAATGGTATATTATGTTATTAACATGTTTGCTATCTTCTCAGGAGTTCAGCTACAGTTTCTCTGTATTCATATCTGAAATACCACTGGCTAACATGGTGTTTGGTTTCGCCAAGTCCTTGATGGAGAGGAATGAAGACAATAAGACTGACATGAGGTTCACGGAATGTGATGTTTGGTCTATACTTAATTATTTAGGTAAGAGGCTAAGAAGTAAATTACATATTCTAGAAGTTTCCAGACATTACAACATTTCTGTTCACATTCTTGTTACTCCTCAATCCTTAACTCTGTCAAACGTACAAGGGTCTCTTGTACAAGAGAACTCTTACAGAAAGCAGCATCAAGGAAATATCCTCGAAACAAATATCTATTTTGCATCATGGGATTAGTGAGTCTAGGTTCAAATCCCAAGTCAGGCAATTTATTCTTGTCTCTCGCATGTATATAACAAAATAACAACATTATAAACAAAAGAAAAATATTGTATACAATTTACCGATTTAAAGAAATATTCTGCTGGCTCTTCTCCATTAGACCCACTATTTGGAACTGTGCAACTAATTTATAACATATCAGAAGTACCTGTGCTAATGGTCTGATTGAAATAATTTTGTTTTTATGGAATAGGGGGCAAACGAGCAGACAGATCGCCTGATGGCAACACCAGAGGAGTCAAAAGTGCGTTGCCGGCCTATTAAAAACGAGTACACTCTATTCTTGAAGGTTTGAAGGTCGTATTGGTCCGGAAATACTGCAGGCGAAAGTTCATTCCACAGTTTTGTTGTGTGAGGCAGAAAATACTTTGATTCCAAAGTCAAGTTTCTTTTTGCTTCCAAATTATTGGTATAAAATTATTATCTTATCACAGGAGTGCAGTGTGATTCTGAACATGCGTCAAATATAGTAGAAATGTATAGGAATGAGAAACAAAATCCCTTATTACTATGTATACTGAAATGTATGCCCATGTACAGAGACTGTGTGGGCGAACAAGATAAGATGACTGGTGAGTACATAACATTTTTATTTTTGTTAAAAATGCTCCTGCATCGTGGGTGGATGCGTTCACAAATTCAAATTTCCCCATACACAAACACCCAAACCCGGTACAATTACTTGTCGGTTGCCATAGAACTATTTGTTCCATGCGGGAATCGAACCCGCGACTCGGCACAAAGGCTTTTCGCTCGGCCACTGCATCAGTTATGCCGTCGATTAAATTTCTTTTATTACTTGTTGGTAGTTTCGATTTCACAGCCTTTCTAGGAAATTCACTCGTAGATAGAGAATATAGGCGTGAAGTCTCATGATTTGTGTCAAGAAGACTATGTAAATTTTTAATTTAAAATGTGTTTTTTCAGCGGTTTCCTCAGAAGAATCGTTGTCAAGTGTAAAAAGTTTGGACAGCATAGAAAATAAATATACACGTTGTAAGAATACGTCATTACCAGAGCAATGCAAGCACTATGCATTTTGTAAGGCATGTCAAAATAAGATGTGTAGGCTCCAGGACAAATACAAGAAAAAGAAGAAATATTTTGCCAAGGTAGGTATGTTGAAAGTCCTGTTGGGCTGAGCCACATTTGATGGAATTATAAGTCGACAGTGGAACAGTAAAAATACTAAAGCGCCATTTTGGCAATTTTACCGAAAAGAGCTATATAGTGTTTTGGAGAAATAATCATAACTGTTATTCTTTGAGGGGTATTTCATTGAAACTGGAAATAAATACAATACATGCTAACCTATCTATATGCTCACCACATAAGTGCAAGCTGTAAAAATACTTTCACACTATCGGACGTGATTCAGTGTTGGGCATTACTCAATTAAAATTACAATCAATAATTTTTTAATCAATTGAATTGAATTAATTTAATTTCAATTAATTTTTAATCAATTGATTGAAATTATAATTGTTTAATGACTAAGACTGACGTAATATGTGCATAGTCTTACTTAACATAATTCCATAAGTACAAATATCGTACACATTTGTCCGAAGATGTGTTACTAAGTGTCACGCGATGACGCGACTGAAGATCGCTGAAATAATTTCCGTTCGTTGTGGCTCAGCTCGGAATTATGAAGCCCTCAAAAAGTAACTGGTTTATCAATGCTTAGTTTTTTTTTTTACTTTTGATAAACTAGCTGTGCGTCTATACTCGAAACTAGGCATATATAAATAATATAATAGATATAAATATAGTTTTCGAAAATCACCTCAACCTTTATCAAAAAGACAGCAGCATATTGTAATTGTTTTCACTTTTCTTTTTGTTTGTTTGAGTTACATCCACTCCTAATCTCCGTATCTCAGTATCAAAAAGGCTTTGAAGGGCTCCCACTTGTTGTATACCCAGCAAAGCTTGCTGTAGCAACGAATCTTCGTTCCTTACCAACACTCGAAAGATCCAAAATAATACCTTATTAATAAAATATAACAACCACACCACTTAGTACCTACATCTGCACAAAATTATTGAGGAGACTCGGCAGATTTCCTGTGATATAATAAAAATAACGAAGAGATTCTTAAATGGTTTTCTTTCAGAATATAAAAGAATGTTCTAGCATACACCCTTACAACATGGAAAGCCTCATAAAGAATATAAACGCTATGGAAAAGAGCCTGATTGAAGAGGTCTATTCTTATAATATATTATTCCATTCCATAAGTGTTGTCCATCATGTATTTGATGTCACTTGTTCTCAGTTCGTTATTACTTTGTTAGTATAACTAGGCCGTCTACGCATTTTCGGGTAATGATGAAGAACGTGAATGTTTGGATTGAGTGGACGTAAATTGGCAAAGAAAACGCCACTAATATAATTGGGTTTCTAAACCTAGGTCAGGTGGAACTAATCTTTTTAATGATATGTCTTGAACCAAGGCCATAACCAGAAATTAATTTGGGGGATTCAAATTATAACTGCATTCAATGTTCAATGCACTTGAAAACAAATTACTTATCACGTTTCATACGTCCGATTTATCCACTGTCCTATCACTGAGGCACAAATCCACGAAAATACGTGCACGGCATCAGAGTGCCTGTAAATGTTTCATTCTAACAGTAATACTTTACATAGATGTCGATTGAAATTGGCTAGAAATGTTTGTGTATCGACCGCATATTTACGAGTACAATCATGTTAACTTTTTGATATAGTGTCATAGGTATTTTGCATACATTCTTCATCAATCGTCATCAACTGATCCTCTTTCTGGATTTGGACATAATATTTTTTTTAATACCGAATGTTAGTTCTTCATTTGCTCAATGTGGCATATCAAAGCAGGAAGATTTTTTTAATTCGTGTTAGCTTACCCTTGACCGCCAGTTCGCATGATGTTAAGCAACACTGCGATCTACGATGGAGCGCGCTTGTCTACAAGTCCGAAGAAACGTCTTGAAACTCCTAATTCTTGCATTTCTAGAAGATATTTGTGTATTCACTGAGAAATTTGTACTGCACCAACTCGATGATTCAAAATTGTCCGTTTTTTTAGTATTATTATCGTGTAATTCCTAGATGTTCCAGCAGTTGAAATCAGTGTATGATACAGAAGTAGAGATGATGAAGGTCGAAGAAGAAAATAAGGTGAAGCGGTCCATGGCGTCGCACGCGCTACAGCTACAGAAGAAACGGGACGAGGTAATGTAACTGTCATCCTTAAAACTGCTCATTAAAGGTTAAAAATGGAACAGATTTCAGTTTTAGGTTTTTTAATACCACTAAGGTGGCAAACAAGCATACGGCCCGCCTTTCTGTCTTTCTTTCATTTTCTGCAAGGTGGAGTTACTTCCCCAGTTGGGCAGCTCCAATTATGAGTGGAATTATTGGATTCTACTATGCACTACTGCTGCTACTGATTTTGAGTTAGATACTGGTTCATAGTTTGTCTGGGCACATACCTTAATATTCTGCCGCGAGGCGATAGTGTGCCGTTGGAGAGGTAATCTAGGAACTAGCCAAAGAAATGAAATTTACTGACGTTTCAAGATGACGTGCGAGTAGGCAATGATGGCTACAGTTACCGGCTTGTATACTTATTAGTAATCCTAAAAAACCGGCCAAGTACTGTCGGGTCACGCGTAGAGTAAAGTTCCGTAGTTGTGCGTCACAATACGGGATCTTAGAAGGAAAACTAATATTTAACAATTAAGATTGTATCTAATCCAAAAATGCTATTAGTTAATTATAGAATACCTAAAAAGTAAGTTAATATCGCAAATATAGATAACTAATAGTTACTTTGTTCCATATGAACTTTCATCCCCTATTTTATCCCCTTAGGTGTAGAATTTATCAAAATCCTTTCTTAGCGGATGCCTACGTCATAACATCTACCTGCATGCCAAATTTCAGCCCGATCCCTCGAGTGGTTTGGGCTGTGCGTTGATAGATCACTATATCAGTCAGTTAGTCACCTTTGAGTTTTATATATATAGAGATGAAGATAAATAGTATATATTTATACACGGATAATTAGAGAATGGTGAAAACGAATGACACAATATGACAATCGTAAGTGGTAGTCAATAGCCCGAAAACCTGCCTTTTATTCATAGGATATTGCTTAGAAATTGGATTGCAGGAGGTAGCTTCGTATAAAATACTGATATTCAGCCGCATTTGGTTATACTGGCAGCAGAACCCAGTATAGTTGTCAGAGCCTAGGAGACTGATGATGATGTCCAACAACTTCGTATTTAGATGGAAGAGAATTTCAAGTCCCGCGAAGCAGAGCTGGAGCGCAACGTGCAACAAAAGAAGCGGTTCCTGTGGGGGCTGGCGCAGGCGCTGCGCGACCAGCACGCGCACATGACGCGCGCCATGCACGACGTGCGCGCAGAGACACAGCGCCTCTCCAACAAGGTGCGCCACACATACACACACACTATACCGACCAGCACGCGCACATGACGCGCGCCATGCACGACGTGCGCGCAGAGACACAGCGCCTCTCCAACAAGGTGCGCCACACATACACACACACTATACCGACCAGCACGCGCACATGACGCGCGCCATGCACGACGTGCGCGCAGAGACACAGCGCCTCTCCAACAAGGTGCGCCACACATACACACACACTATACCGACCAGCACGCGCACATGACGCGCGCCATGCACGACGTGCGCGCAGAGACACAGCGCCTCTCCAACAAGGTGCGCCACACATACACACACACTATACCGACCAGCACGCGCACATGACGCGCGCCATGCACGACGTGCGCGCAGAGACACAGCGCCTCTCCAACAAGGTGCGCCACACATACACACACACTATACCGACCAGCACGCGCACATGACGCGCGCCATGCACGACGTGCGCGCAGAGACACAGCGCCTCTCCAACAAGGTGCGCCACACATACACACACACTATACCGACCAGCACGCGCACATGACGCGCGCCATGCACGACGTGCGCGCAGAGACACAGCGCCTCTCCAACAAGGTGCGCCACACATACACACACACTATACCGACCAGCACGCGCACATGACGCGCGCCATGCACGACGTGCGCGCAGAGACACAGCGCCTCTCCAACAAGGTGCGCCACACATACACACACACTATACCGACCAGCACGCGCACATGACGCGCGCCATGCACGACGTGCGCGCAGAGACACAGCGCCTCTCCAACAAGGTGCGCCACACATACACACACACTATACCGACCAGCACGCGCACATGACGCGCGCCATGCACGACGTGCGCGCAGAGACACAGCGCCTCTCCAACAAGGTGCGCCACACATACACACACACTATACCGACCAGCACGCGAACATGACGCGCGCCATGCACGACGTGCGCGCAGAGACACAGCGCCTCTCCAACAAGGTGCGCCACACATACACACACACTATACCGACCAGCACGCGCACATGACGCGCGCCATGCACGACGTGCGCGCAGAGACACAGCGCCTCTCCAACAAGGTGCGCCACACATACACACACACTATACCGACCAGCACGCGCACATGACGCGCGCCATGCACGACGTGCGCGCAGAGACACAGCGCCTCTCCAACAAGGTGCGCCACACATACACACACACTATACCGACCAGCACGCGCACATGACGCGCGCCATGCACGACGTGCGCGCAGAGACACAGCGCCTCTCCAACAAGGTGCGCCACACATACACACACACTATACCGACCAGCACGCGCACATGACGCGCGCCATGCACGACGTGCGCGCAGAGACACAGCGCCTCTCCAACAAGGTGCGCCACACATACACACACACTATACCGACCAGCACGCGCACATGACGCGCGCCATGCACGACGTGCGCGCAGAGACACAGCGCCTCTCCAACAAGGTATACAACCCCTGTATTCCCCGGAGGGTATACCTACTACCTAATATACTACCTATTAATATACACACACATTCTTACGCCATTAACCGAGTACAAATCGAAATTTTGACTTGGTGCTGTGACTTTCATAGAGATACTGAAGCAAGTGGCTCAACCTAAGAATCGACGATCGCTAGACTAATGAGGTACCTACGAGTAGTTATGAGAACTTGTTTGTGTAGTAATAACGGTGTATGACAAGATTATTGATTATTACCTACTAAGTACTATAGTTCTTATACGGTTGGAATAAGTTTCAAATTATTCACACACAATCATAAAATAAAAAATACCTACCTAAATACAAAAAGAAACCCATTTCATTCGCAGGAAGACAGTCTAAAAACCCAATTGGCTGAAGCGGAAGAAATTCTTAAGAAACGCGGCGAAGAGATGCGGTTGCAGATATCTAACGAACTGACAATCCTAGAAGGCCACCTCGAATCCATGAAGAAAGAGCGAGACAACATCACCAGAGAACGCTCTGAATTAGAACAGTTGAAAACATTACAAGACACGAACAGCAAAGTCATCAAAGTTCACAACATGGACAGTGATGACGTCCACTCACATTATAACCTCCTCAAAAACGAATTAGCTATACTCAAGAAATATCTAGAATCTTCTAAACTTGCACCTAAATGTGTTATAGAAAGAGGCACGGGTACGGAGCCTGGTGAATCGACGTCTAATTACAATGTGGCGTTGAACAATAGTCAGGGGGTCGAGAAGTGTTCCAAAACTGACGATTTTGATGACAGAGTGAAGACTAACCAACTTATCAATGATTTTAAGAAGAAAAATGTTAATTTTAGCCATGTACGTATTTTACTTATACATAGTATAAAACAAATTCACTTCCCGCTGTCTGTCCGTCCCTATGTACGCTTAGATCTTTAAAACTACGCAACGGATTTTGATGCGGTTTTTTTTAATAGATAGAATGATTCAATAGGAAGGTTTTAACATTACGCTACGACTCTTAGGAATGGGGCAACGCGGGTGAAACCGCGGGCGGGCCGCTAGTACAGTAATAATCTCGAAAACGAAATATTTACGACCCCAGTTGTCTTTACATCGAGTTTTTATACAAAAAAAATCCACTGAAAACCACTTGCGGATAACTTCAGACGCACTCGGTTATTTTTACAGTATTGTAACTTAGTTGACTCGAATCAATATTGGGCATTAAAAAAATTAAATTTAAATCAATTGCAATTAAAAAATTATTGCAACCAAATTAATTTAATTGGACACATATACATACAATCACGCCTGTAGGCAGGGGTGTACTAATGTACACTCACAGTTCGCCGGTATGTTATTTTTAGGTCTCATATAATAGGGGGCAACCCAGGGTAGAAATCCAGACTCCGAGCTGCTCTGAGAATTTCATAGAAAAACCCAGTAACACTTTGCACTTGTAGCATTGGCACTTGGGACCACTAGACTAATGAGGCAGTAATTTAATTGGAATTAAATTAATTCAATTGCAATTGATTAAAATTGTTTATTGTTCATTTAATGTCCAACACTGACTAGAATGTGTTCAATGTACAGTCAACAACAATGGTATCCAAATCTTTCTTTCTTCAATTGATTTTCAATTTAATCTCCAAAAAATAGAGTTTGTTATCCATTGGGGAAAATTGACAATTTGTGGTAACTTGATGACAGTGCAAGTGGTTTCATTGACAACACTTTTTATTACGTTAAGGATTTAAGGATTGATTTGACTGGACGATTTTAATAGGGTATTTGGCTTATGTATGAATAATTAAAAATACTAAGCTGAGTGAAAAATGAAATTAAATACAAATCGTATTCTGAAAAAATAATTTCAATCGGTTAATAAATTTCGAAGATATAATTTTTTAAAGTTGTTGGTGGGGATTGAGACGGGATGCTTTGTCCCTTTCTCCCAAATGAGTGTTAGTATAGGATTTGTATGAGGCATTGGTTTGTCATTGACGTCATAAACAAGTATAGTGCGATCTCCATCTAGCATAAAATTAAAATGCTTTTAACTTCCTTATTTTTGAGCCGATTTTAATTTTGTTTTCGTTGATGGGTTTTATTTATCGTAAACATTTGTATAAGACTATAAAAATCAGTCAAATAACCTATTCCCACGTGGAACAAATATTTATTTTTGCTTATATGTAATTTTCTTTTTGAAAACTTTTGGTATAATATATTAGAATTTGTGTTTATTAACCCACGATACCGAAGAAAACCTTACAGAACTGCAATGTTTACAGTAAATGTTAATACGTACTCGTGCAGTACAATATTTTTTTTTCTTTTTTAGTCGAACTTAGACGAGATATATCACGAAACCTCTCGAGAGCGCAGCCGGTCGTCGGTGTCAAGCGAGGCGGGTGACAATGCTGCCGCCGACGTAGAGGTGGACAGAGACCGAGACCGGGACCGCGAAATTATACAGCGGCTCAGAGAGGAGAATGAGAGGCTTAAGGCATTCGCTAGACAGGTTAGATGTACAGTTAGATGCGATGGCATGTAAATATAGACCGTGAAATTTAAATGGTTGTTATCACGCAGCAAAACGAACGTATTAATGAATAGGAACAACTTTTACCATACCATTACCTTTTACCTTGATAAATAAAAAAAAAAACAGGTGTTAACAATTATTATTTCTTTTTTTTATGTTATTGTGTGCAGTGTCCGTGACCGTGTCAATAAAGCTTTTTCTT
Organism: Acronicta aceris; assembly: GCA_910591435.1. Taxonomy (NCBI): domain Eukaryota; kingdom Metazoa; phylum Arthropoda; class Insecta; order Lepidoptera; family Noctuidae; genus Acronicta; species Acronicta aceris. The sequence continues at coordinate 4,040,747 of OU342776.1, read as the reverse complement.
TCTTTCTTTTTGATCGTGTAGGTATTACAGACAGAGATCGGTGGAAGGAGATGGGTGAGACCTTTGCCCAGCAGTGGGATCTTATAGGTTAAAAAAAAGATATTACACTTATAGTATGGTACCGCTAATTTTATTATTTCAGGGTTGGTCCCATAGTATAAGTTCGTATTCATTACTACGTTCGTTTTGCTGCGGGATGACAACCATTTAAATTTCACGGTGTATACACTGTGTTAATAAAACCCTGTCCGATCCGAAAGGGGAATAGAAGTATCCCAATCACTTCGCCAAATAAAATAAGAAACATTAAATATTCATGAAAGTAACTTATAACTGAAGTTTAAAATTCAAGGTCGTCGTGCCCAAATTGCCACAATTACTCCTAAATCCAACAATTTTTTGAAATGTTATAAAACCATTATAGGCCTTATTACGTTTGACACCCAGGGACGGTGTCGCTGCCACCATAAGTATTGCCATTTCAGTTTCCTCGTTATGTTTTCTTGTAAATTGATAATGATTACTAAATAGAACCGGATCTCCGATACCTAACAATACCTTCACGGGTCAAACAGGGTTTTCTTAAGAGTCCGGCGGACCGAATTTTTCATACAAACGTAATTTTTTTTTATATATATAGTCTATTTTATGTCCCAGTGCTGGGCAAACGCCTACCCTAACTTAAGACTTAAACGTAATACCAAAATAAATCGTAATTCAAACAAAATTGTGTTATCATTCGGAATCCGATAACGCTTATCGTTATTTAACGTTAATCTATGTTCCTACTCTACCATTTCGTCCAAAATACTTCACTGGAAATAAATGTAAGCGAACGTAATTTTTTTAATTAAATTTAAATAATTAAATTTAAATTTCTCAGTTTCCGCCGAATAAGTGACGGCATCACACGTTTTTTGATTTTTATTTGTTTTCTTCGAAATGAAGAAATATAAAAAATAAATAAAAATGTTTTGGAACTTAGGATAGGAAAATAAAGAAACAGTATTTTTGTTTGGGCGGCTTAATAGTTTTGAAATGTTGTCAATTGTGGTGATTTACGTAGACAATGTTTACTTTTATGAATATTTTTTAATTTTAATTTTTACGTGGGCGAGCCAGGCTCCGGCACGAATGGGCCAGCTCGAGCGGAGTGATACCACGGCCTCACAGAAAACCGGCGTTAAAAAACGCTTACGTTGTGTTTCGCTGAGTGAGTGAGATTACCGGAGGCCCAATCCCCTTTTAAAAGGTCGGCAACGCACTCGTGACTCCTCTGGTGTTGCACACACACCCGTCCATGGGTGTCGGTAATCGCTTACCATCAGGCGATCCGTCTACTCGTTTGCCCACCTATCCCATAAAAAAAAATCTTATTTTATCTGGTGATGTGGTTGGGATACCTATAGCCTATAGGATCTGACAGGGCTTTTTTAAGATAGTGTTTAAAAAAATATATTAATAATATTGTTGCAGCAACGTTCGCATATCGTTCAGCTGTCGGGCGGGATCGTGCGGCCCCGCACAGCGCCGCCAGCAGTGCCCGCACAAAACCTCTACAAGTTAGTATTCAATTAAATTTCTTTTTATTTGATACCAAGGGGGCCAATATCATATTCCTACATATACAGAGTACGATTTAGTCACCTCAACCCTGATGAATAGTGTGTTTTTACCCTATATAATTATGTATGTTTGTTCCTTTGCGCCGCTCTAGACACCAAACGCGTGAGTCGATTTTGATGATTCTGACGTTGTTTGATATGTTTTAATTTGCGAGTGTCACTAAAGACATGACAGTAATAAAAATTACACCCAGACGAAAGAAAATAATGATAGTAGACGAACTATGTCAAGTATCATTGAATAAATCAATGAAAAGCACTTTTAGGTTTCCCTAATCATTATTCATTTTAACCATTTAGGATTAACAACAATTTAAAGTTTCTTAACATCCATACATACACTCGCGCCTTTCTCCCACAGGGGTAGGCAGAAGTTGCCAACTAACCGGTCGAAATATAATAATAAATTTTGTGGTAATTTTCAGCGTGAACACGAGTGCTAGTGCGAACACAGTGAACGTGGGGTGGCGGAAGGGTGCCGGCGAAGAGCTGAGCGTGTTCAGCAACGCGCAGCCCAGGATACTCGTGCCCGGAGACACGCTGCCCTTCATCGGCGTGCTCCGGGACAGACATTGCAACGCTAGAAGGTACACACACTAACAAAAACGTTCACTACAACTGAAGCCTATCAACATAAACAAAATAGGTTTAAAAAGGTCATGCATTTTAATTTTATGCTAGACAGAGATCGCACTCTAGGAACATGTGACGTCACGACATGTGCGCGATGCGATTTCTATACTAACACTCGTTTTGCTGGAAAGAGATAGAGTATCCCCTCTCAATCCTCAGCAAAACTTTAAAAGCTTATAATCTCAGAACTTAGACACTGTTGTGGACTATATTATGTATAAGGGTCCTTCCAATAAAATCGTTGGTTGATGCCTCTTCATGGTCCTTTATTTTTTTTTCTGAGTCGATTTAAAATATTTTTTTAATATACAAATTATAATTATTTACATACCATCATACCATCACGCCTGTATTCCCCGAAGGGTTAGGCAGAGGTGTACTTAACCACACCCACAGTTCGCCGGTATGTTTAACCGGGCACAAATCCAGAATCCGAGCTGCTAATGATAATTTCATAGAAAAATCCAATAACACTTTGCTCGACCTGGGGATCGAACCCAGGACCTCTAGTGTAGCAGTCTCACTTGAGACCACTAGACTAAAGAGGCAGTATAATTATTTATATAATTAATAAGCTTGTTACTTAAGTAAATTAAACACCAGTACTATGCATGATTACTTAAACCTACAAGGCGATTCATTCAAATAACATGTATTTTTTAAGAAGTCATAGTCTGCAAGCTGAACAGTCATCACAAGCAGCACCCGTTCACGAGCATAACGTATGCTCGTGAACGCTGCTCGTATTAGATATCACCCATCTAGCCATTTTGGAAGGGGCTGACACGACCAATCACGTTAAACAAAAGCGACTGCAGGGAGGCTAACTTGCATGTCACGACATAATTTTGTCGTCACATTATCTCATCTCAAGCCATAGTTTCGGCACGAGTTAAAAAACGAAAAAAAATTGTCACGGCGTGTATTCACAATTTTTTATGTAATTTCGTCAATATTTTCCTAATGTTTTGTTTTGTTCAGGTCGCCGCTGGGTCAGGGCCGGAGCGGGCGGGGCCGCGCCTGGCCGCTGGCGGGCGTCAGCAAGCGCGCCACCTCGCCGCTACGAGAGCGACTGACCATCGGTAAGCATGTACTCTGACACCATGAGCTTAGTACTGGGGTTGGCAAACGTCGTCGTCGTCGGGAAAGTCATGTCAAGTTCTTATTGAAAACTGCGGCTCTGTAAGCTTCCGAAAAATCTATATTTTTCCGGCATCTAGCTCTTTGTATATAAAGTTTGCCGACCCCTGGTTAGCATAAATAGAAAATATAGATAAAATAATAATTAACAGCTCTTGCCTATTTAGTCTAGTAAATCTACTGCACCAGAGGTCCTGGGTTCGATAGCCAAATCGAACAGTTTTTCTATGTAATTGTCAATAGCTCCGTTAAATGCAATAGGCTCGCCCCCTATTACATGGGACCTAAACATACCGGCGAACTGTGGGTGTACATTAGTACGCCTGTGCCTAACCTTTCGGGGGATACAGGCGTGATGGTATGTTATGTATTTAATAATAATTCATCTCTTGCCTCTTTAGTCTAGTACATCTGCTGCACTAGAGGGTTCGAATCCCAGGTCGAGCAAAATTTGGTTGGGTTTTTCTATTCTAAGTAGCAGCTCGAAATTTAAATTTATTTAATTGCATTTCGCTCGCCCCCTATTACATGGGACCTAGTTAATAGCAAACTAACATCCTTACTAATATTATAGATGTGAAAGTTTGTGAGTATGGATGTATGGATGATTGTTACTCTTTCACGCCAGAACGGCTAAACGGATCTGGATGAGATTTGGCACACAGATAGATTATAGCCTGGAATAATACAGAGGCTACTTTTTATCCAGGTCGGACTCAGTCCTGGAGTCCACTTAGACAAAGTCGCGGGCAGAAGCTAGTTAGTCTTCTTCTGATAAATTATCTGTTCTAAAAAAAATATATATATTTAAATATTACTACAACAATCCTTGCATTTTACATACTCTCAACATTGTACTGTTATTAATATATCTGCTAATTAGTGGTAGACGAAGTGGATATCACAATTATCAATATTGTATGTAATATTATATTGTACAAAACTTATTGTGATATTGCTTGTTACCCAAATAAATTTAAAAACAAAATGCTTTTCAAAGAATTCGTTGACACTATAGAAGTTATTTTCACATAACCATCTTACACCGTGAAATTTAAATGGCGGGACCGACCCTGAATTATGAAAATTAAATTACCTGTACCGTACTAATACCTAAACGATCAAAATGTATGGAACAACAGAATTTTTTTCATATTTCAGGGTCGGTCTCATAGTATAAATTGTTCCTATTCATTACTACGTTCGTTTTGCTGCGGGATAACAACCATTTAAATTTGACGGTGTATATTTATTTTAATTTTGATTATGTAGGTGCTGGTAGCAGTGGGCTGGGTCTCGGGGCGCGGTTGCCGATAGCGTCGTGCTCGCTGCAGCCCGATTACGATACGTTATATCAATGTATACGGTAAGAAAAATGAGACAAGTCTTTTACATATTGCTTACTGGTTGCAATGCATACTTTATCTTTTTATAATTTTTTTCCTCATAAACATTCCCAGGCACGCACATAAAAAAGTAAAAAGTTTCATCTCAATAGGTTGAATGGTGCAATGCATAGAGGACAAATATATAAACAGTCATTTTTATATTATTTATTTTACTGACTCAGACTAAAGCTTAATAGCTCTATCATTGGAATTGGATTCTCAGTAGCAGCTCGGCGTTTGAATTTGTTTTTTTATTAGTTGTGTGAACGAGATACCAGATAGTACCAGAAGAGTTGCTGATACGTTGCCGAGCCTTGAAAGTACCTATGGACTGCAGTCTGCCAGAGCCGCAACAACCGATGGAGAACTGGCTCTCACACGCAAAAGTCGAAACACACACCAAGGTGTCGCTTGCTTTATGACAGACTCCGATGTAAGGGTAGTCGCCAGCTAGTCAGACCCCAAGAGGTCCCACCTCCGGGAATTTGCACCCGTTTAATGACAATAGGCGAACTGTGGTTATACGTTAATACATCTCTGCCTAGTTCTTCGAGGAATACAGGCGTGGCGGTATGTTATGTTGTTTTAGGGAGAGGCTCCAGCAGCGGCCGCGGCCGGCGTTGAGCTTAGAGATCAATAGGAACCGCGAGAAAAGTCCCAAGTCCGTTCTCAGAGAGGCTAAGGAGAAATTGCGGAAGTAAGTCGGTTTTGATCTATTAAAGCCAATGTAGAGGATAGTTCATCGACACTTCCTCCTCCGGTACTTAAATAAGTACCGGAGACTGCACTCTGCTGAGACCAGCATGAGAGGAGTTAGATGACAGTCTATCAAGCTGGTTTCGAAAGTACAGTCTATCAATGTGGGTTCGAAAGCACATCATGCTTGCAGGGTGATCACGATGTTTCTTTTCGCCGTTTAAGCGAAAAATAGTTAATTTAATAATTGGCTGGGCAAGCGGTCTCTGGTCTATATGGAAGAAAGACTTATGTATTGATAATTGTATTAGAAGATCAGAAGTGCTTTGATTCAAGCTTGAGACCTGACTTGGCAGTTCATGGTCACTAGAGTAGCTTTGCTCTAGTCTTGAGCATAATTAACTATATAAGACTAGCGGCCCGGTACGTGCTTAGCTACGTATAAAGCGAAATACAGCGGACAGCGGACAAAACCATTCCCAGATCCCCTAAATTTCATCAAAATCGGTCCAGTCGTTTGATCTAAACCATTCCCAGATCCCCTTGAACACACACAAAAAATTTCATCAAAATCGATCCAGTCGTTTGAGAGAAGTTCAGTGACATACACACTCACAGAAGAATTATATATATAAAGATATATTGATGCATGTTTGTCTTTTTGTTACATAGTGAATTGTGAACGCGCAAAGCGATCTTGAGTTAGTTATTTTTATTGAATAAGTAACGAAAAACGTTTGACTTGGAAAAGTGTCAGTTAACACATTAATTTACAGAAACAAATAAGTATCATTTATTATTTATTCTGCGCTAATAATTTTCCAGTAAAAATAAAATAGACGACAGTCCTCCGGCATCCCGCGAAAAGAGCCCCAACTCAGTCCTCCGCGAGGCCAAGATGCGTCTGCGCAAGCTGGAGATAGAGGCCGAAGCCGTCGAGAAGTCCTACATGGACTTCCGCCGCCGCCAGTCCGAGCTGCGTCTCGAGAGAAACATACGTGCACGACAGCACGATGAACCCATCACTAAAGAAATCGTCAGGAATGTGGGTATGTCAATTCGTCCCCTTAGGATTACTTTCTTAGTTTTCAGCAGTTATTGCATGAAAACATAGATTTTTACGATGATTTTTATAGATATAATATTAAATTTTTAGAACCGTTTTGTCGACATAACCTGTGTCTACAATGATATCGTGTCGTATTTCTGCCAGCTAATAAAATTTCAAAAGGCTTAAATAAAAAAATTTAAAAAACTATCTCTGACTTCTAAAGTTCATCAGCATCAACTAGACATTTTTAATCCATTACTGTTCCCCACGATTTCACTCAGGAGCTAAAATAATGGTTATGATAAAACCTATTAAATTAAATATAATAGTATTTATTTCTGTACTCAAGATGCGTTTGTTCTAGACGTGAAGCGGAGCCGTTCACTAGAGAAACTAGAAAAACCACCCAAAAACGACATACAAGCAAAATTTGCAGACCTTCAGAAATGTATGAGAAATGACTTCGACAATTACCTCCGCCAGTACAAAACGAAGTTCGACCTCGGAGAGACGCACTTTAGGGCCAAACCTACCGTGACTGAGAAAGTCAAACCAATCCCCGAACCTTACTCTGGCAATAACAGCGAAAACGTCCAAGACAACACCCGTGACAACTACCTAGAAACACCACTCACTGAGTTCAGAAAACTGTATACTTCCGCGAGACAGACGCGACGTGACGAGAACAGTGAGACCAAATCACTCACGAGAAGCATACACTCTGACAACACCAGCATTATTAGCGCCAAAAACGAGATTGATTACGAACCCAACGCCCGACACGACGCACTACGAAAGGCGAAACACAACCAACAAGCCGAACTAGAAATATTAAAACAAAACATAAACAAAATGTATAATTTACCAAACACAAACATTGACTCCGAAATAATAGTGGACCATAACAACGACTGCCAAACTCACGAAACACGCGAAAACATGCTGAGAGTGGAAGTGGAAAGCATTAGCAAAATTAACGATATCAAGTCGCAGACGCAAGAATTATTGCTCGTCGTACAAAGTTCTGTGAATGCAAGAGAATTGACGATAACTGAAAGCGACTGCCCCAACGAAGTGATCTCCACGCAAATGACCATCATTGTGAGCCCGAAACACAGTAGTCCGAAGAGTATAGATGACGGTGTTATAACCCCCAAGTCTTCTGAAAGGCCCAAGAGGAGCTTGTCGCCAGAGCAAGCCGCGCATCTTACCAGAAACGATGTCCTAGACGCAATATTCCACGCAGACCCCAACAACCACATCTCGAGTGTCCAAATGCAACTAGAACTTTCAAAAGATGGTCTAGAAGATTCTATTAGCGAGTACGAGAAAGGAGAGTATCCGGATGATTTTTCGGCTGATGTAGACAATTATAACAGTCGTTCAGATTATGAGAACACGCCGATTTCGCAGCCCAAGACGTCAGAAGACGACAACTTTTGGGACTCGTAAGTGTGTGCAGTACGAGTCACCGGTTCATGTTATTTGAGTTTCAACTTACCCAGTACTTGCTACATTCCTTTCACTATGCTTGTGGGACATTTCTCCTTCTCAGCAGTGCCTGTCAAAATCCTGATTTTATAAGAGCGTACAAATTTTTGTTTTGACTAGTAAGCGCTCTGTGATTGTAATTACGCACTGCGACTGGACGAAAAATTAACATAAATCGACTCTATTAACGTCTTTTGGAGTTTGTGCTGATTCGCCGTCGCTATGCGTCGACTGATCAAAATTTCATTATTGTATCAATGTATTTATAGCAGTGTTAAATAAAAACAACAGTAAAAAGAACCAGTCATAATTTATTTATCTATATAATCTATGTGAATTAAAACATTATAATCATATAAAACATTACCTTTTATTACCAATTTCTCGTATCTTTCAAATATAAAAGTACAAACATTCGTAGACGTAATATCAACAACTCACAGCTTTTGGCATACACAGAGTCCCGACGTCATCGCAACCTAACTACATAAATGCTAATCAACGCAGTGAAACAACTTGATTGTCATATAACACAGGACATATTGAACAAATGCAACTATAGAACATCAAAACACTGTTAAAGTATACACAACACTTACGTGTTCTTAACATAAGAATGATGTTAAACCAAGACTAAACATCACACTTTTTAGTAGACAGTACACTTTCGCGACACTGATGAGATAAAGACGTTGTTGCAAATCAACCTTATTTAAAAAATGTAAGTAATTTATGTAAAACATAACATGAGATTTGTAATTGTCAAAATATGTCCACGGAACTCTTTATTTATTGATATATAAATCTCATTTTCCTATGTACAATAGGAAGCTTATTGTTTTTTAAATTCAATAACAAAGAGGATGATTGATCTGCTTTTTATAGTTGTTACATTTTACAAATGCGCGTTGTGGCTTTTATACTCGCAGACATCAATTTTAAATTTAAATAAAACGTCACAACTATAATATTACAAGTAAAATTCGTTGGCAGATTGTTATAAAATAATATTTCTTGCACATTAACACAGAACTGCTCTGCAGTTATATATTGTGCGAGGATTTAAAATTTAAGCCTCGACTAAAGTCTATATAATAATGTCAGCTGGTTTTCTTAACCTATCATCAAATGTGATGTTAACAATAAAAAGATGATCCCTCATTTATTAATTCTTGAGGTGAGTGAACTCTCGTCGTTTCACATAATATCACTTATTTATATTTTACATCATATTTTAGTTCAATACGCTTTCCGAATTTTATTTAATAAATAAGGGACTCGTCGTATAATATATGTTTTTCTATGTCACATAAAATTTGTATTAAAAATTAAGTTGCATTTCTTAAACCGAATGACTATTAGCTAAAAGTAGTAGTAGTAGTATAGTACTGCGCCAATTCACATTAGTACGGACACAAAATAAACAAAATAGATAAACATTCTCGAATTCAATAATAATTATATAAATATAAACATTCATTCACTAGTTATCGAATTATATTCAATATTAAAATAAACTAATATACAATTTGTCACAGAGTTTACTCAAAGTGGTGAATAGTGAGACACTAAAATTATGCTTTTGTTATTAATTATTAGGTCTATAAAAATACGGTATTCCATATTAAATGAAGAAGAATAATAAAAATTCACATAAGACGCTTCCTGAAAATTATAGGAGCTTACAAATGTTTTATGTCTTTATTCATATTTTTTTGCTGCCCAAGAAAAGATTAGAAAAATATTAGTTGCGGTCGCAACAAATGTCACATTTTAATATATTGAGATTTCAATAGTTCACAAATAATTGCAAAAAGGTATATTTACGAATTAGGAAGAAATGATGTGTTTAATTTGATGAAGGCCACATGGTATAAACCTAATCTGCAGTAAGCACTGTAGTGTCTGTGTGCGCGGCGCTCAGAAGCCGAAGCTCACGTTGTGGTTAGCGTTGCGGACAGCCAGCGCTGAGCGTGGCGAGTTGGGGCCCGTCACGCGCAACCACGTCGATACCTTAACAGAACACAATTTATTTAGTGTATATTTTCTATTTTGAAGTTCTATGTTCAATTCCCAGCAGTATTATTTATTGGGTTGCCCTATGAAATTCTCAGTAGTAGAAAACTAGCCTATAACCCATCCTTGCGAGCACACCGTACACGAAACCTGCCCTGTAGGCGGGCTCACAAAAAAATGTACGGGTAACGAGATAACTCGTTTTAATTAAATCGCTTTGATACACGGAAGACGAAATAAGCAGTTGAGAAAATCGGTCCTGATATGCGGTCGGCGAGTTTACTCGTCTAAAAAATGTATAGTCAGTATAATAATTAATCTTCAAGGTCGAGCAAAGTGGGTTTTTTTCTATGAAATTCTCCGTAGCAGCTCAGTCTGGATTTGGCAATAGGCTATTTACATGGGACCTAAAACATACCGGCGAACTGTGGGTGTACATTACTAGACCTCTGCCTTACCCTTCGGGGAATACAGGCGTGATGGTATGGTATGTATGTTAGGTGTGTCTGTATGGTTAGTATTACCTGTAGCGGCGGCGCTCGTGCTGCGGAGTCCCGCTCCCGGTAGTTGGGCGTGGAGCAGCGTGCGGAGCTGCGGGCGGCGGCGGAGGCGCGGGAGCACGGCGTGCTGACGCAGCTGGCGCTCAGCGACACGCTCACGCACACACTGTCATCCCCGGACGCTACAGGCTGCCATCTGAACATTAACAAGTACACTCATTTTAGTGAAGGAAAAAGGAAATAAATAAACAGCGCATCATAAATACTGATTGAGCAACAAATTTACCGATTAAGCAGCAGAATTCTAAATACAGATATCGGTTAGGTTACGTTAGAAATGTGACTACACATCGCCAGAAACTAACCATAAGCTATTTTAGCTAATCGATTAAATTTTTTTTCCTCACAACAGTATGAACACTTTGCTAACCGTTTAAATAACACCCAAAAAAAAATTCGACCGCGGGCAGGTTTCGAACCTGCATCTTCTGGTTAGATACACCAGACGCTATGACTTTTAAGCCACTGCGAGTCCCGCCCTCTAGATTGAAATTTGAATTCACATTCTGAAGGATAGGTGAAATTAGAAAATACTCCTTTTTTAAAAAGTCTGTTAGAAACAAAAAAAAACAATGTATTTGTGTGCGTGTAACGCTTTCTATTTTGATTGAAAATAATATTAGCCATTTAATGTTTATAACAAATAACCAAAAATCGATCTCGGTCTTGCAAGATAAAGAGACATACATAATCTCTAGTCTTAGGTTTTCCCAAAGGTTACAGCATGGGGTTCTTCAAAAAGGGTGTGAAAAGATTTTTAAAGTGTCGGCAAATCGCGAATTATACCCCTGGTGTTGCAAGCGTCCATAGGCTACGGTAACCGCTTATTTGCCACCTTATTGGTATAAAAAAGGTTCATATTTAGAGACGATTCTTAGAGTAAACGCTTACAAATATTCAGTTTCTACTTTTTGCAATAAAAAACTTTACTAAACAGCTAAAACAGCGGTAACAGGCGCGCATGATATTAAAAGTGACGTCCTAGGTTTGATTATCAGGTGGACCGTCAGTAGTTATTATTTTTTTCTTAGGAAAATACAAGGCTATATACACAAACCCTTATGACATCAAACCCGGGGAACCGTGGATATAGATATGTACAACTTTCTTCGGGGATAATTTGATACTCTAATATAGGGTATGGTTTTGATGCCTTTCTCACAAAAATACTGTTACATATAAGCAATACAAACTTGTCTCTCTGTTCAGGCGGGTAGAGTGCGACGGTGTGACGCCAGCGGTACACGTTGGGATACTGCTCCGGACATATCGCGCACTCGGACAGCGCGTCGTACACCAGCCGGTCCATTTTAGACGGCTCCTCCCTGTAAATAAAATAATTAGTTTTAGACATTATAGATAGATAGAAAGAAAGACAATGTATTTATTGGCGCACACAGCAATACATATAATTATGTTGTACTTAATAATAATAATTAAAACAAAACAAGAGCTTTAATGACTGTCTGTGCGAAAGGGCCATCAGCTCAGCATTATGTCAAGTGGCAGTACTTGCCACCAGACGCTGGTTTTCAGCTGCAAGCCCACGAGTGCTATACGCTCGAAAGGCAACTAAATTAACCTTACCCTAAAACTTCACTTTAAGATAACTGTTATTTTACATATAACATAGTTATAGGCGATAACAAACATTACACATATCATGTCATATATAACTCTATACTCTTAGCGCAATACACAAAAACATAAACCAATTTCCAAGAAATCCATAGATAACAGTACATATTATTATTACACAGGACATACGCCGATCTTATTGGCAAAGTCCTTCGAAAAGGTCAGGTGCATAGTACTCGCAACCGGCGCGTCATGTGTGAGATGTATGAATGTGGAAGAAGCAAAAGAAGTATGCGAGAATCGTAGCAAGTGGCGATCTATATTTTCTGCCTACCCCTGTGGAAGAAAGGCGTGAGTGTTTGTATGTAGATAATGATACTAAATACAGAATCCTCTCTGACCCTCCCTCGTTGTATATCCCATCGATCCCCGTGTTTCATTGTAGTGTTCGTTATCTGTAAAAGAGGGACTTTCCCGCTTTGATAACATTGAATGCACATACGTTACCTGAATTAAATGGTCGCACAAGTCAACATTATGAACCAGCAAATTGGTTATTTAATGCATCAAATTAATTAAGTCATTTAGAATGGAAATCTCAAAATACCCCGTATATAGCGCGTAACTGACATTGCCGATATCGAGAGGTTCACTGAATCGCTTCGGCATAAACAGACCCGGGCACAAATTCAGACTCTGAGCTGCTACTGAGAATTTCATAGAATAACAAAATAACATATTGCTTGACCTGAGTCCATACAGACGCAACACTTGCAACGTCATCTTTGTTATGTAATTTAGTACATTTGCTATAAACTAAGCTAGTAACTAAAATGTTCAGTTCAGAGAACTCACCCGTATATGAAGGGCTCGGCTTTAGCGCTGTCGCTGGCTTCGGCCATGTCGTTGTCCTCGCGCTCCGAGTGCTCCGAGGCGGTCTGGAACGCCTCGTCCTCTGAATTGCAAGACGCTACCGAGTCATCGTCCGATATCTGCAGATCACACAACACTTGATAAGCTAATATTATTGTGTGAAAAATGAGTACAAGCTTAAGTTTAATTAAAAACTGTCTCAATAGTGTAGTGGTGCTAAGCGTGATTGCCACGTTAGAGGTCCCGGGTGATTCCCACGTCGAGCAATCGAACGCAGAACCCGCAACACCTCAGTAGCCACGCTTACTACTACCATTGGCCTAATTTACTATCAATAATCATCTTTATTTGCGTAAATGTGTTGTATTTGTGAATTCATGTTGAAGTGCAAGATACATTTGCCATTTCTGTATTATGGCATGTAAATTTATATTACTACTACAGAACTAGCATTAAATACTTTCTTTGATAGGTCGAAAAATATTTCTTCGACTCCATTTATATGAATCAGCATGTCGTTCCCATGAAACAATAGTAGTATACCTCAGCATGGACTACTTGGCACTTGGCAGTGTCGAGCGTATAGAGCGCGGCGCCGCTGTCGCCGGCCGGAGAGTTCACGCTCACCGGCCGCTCCGCCTCGCTGTGCTGAAGCTTGCCATCACCTACAAACACATTATCATACAATGTATTCACGGAATATAGTGGTAAGTTAGTTGCCACTACCATTACAGATTAAAAGTCAATCCTAGTTGTCCAGATCTAAATACTAAAGCAACTTCGGAAGCCCATTACTTGGACAAACTACTATTTATTATATATTTTTTGGTATTACCTCATAATTTCAATTAGGTATTTAAACTATATGTCACAGAATTATAATAGGGGCTTTTTGTGATCTCATGCAGGGTTAAAATGATAATATTTTTTATAACTGTACCTTTTGTTATCTGTGTTCTGCGCGAGTCCAAAATAAAAAGATTTATTTCTTCAAATAAATGAATAAAAAATAAAGCACAGAAAACTAATTGTGAATAAAATAAAATAACTTACCAATATCATGGTCAAATGTCAGTCTTCTAATAAAACTCTCGCCCTTCGGACTAGTCGACAATATAGATCTATTCTTCCTAAACGACGCGTTCTTTTTGCTATTCCGTTCGAACACCTCAATCTTCCAGTCGCACCTACACTTGGCGGCTTTCTGCCACAGCTCCGTGCATTCCCCCTCGGACATAGCCGGGGCTTTTAATACTTCAGCTTCCGTCAACTCTTCGCATATAAAACTAGCTAAACACCTAACATGACTATCTATTACATGGGTCAGTTTGATTCTGCTCGGGCCGCGATACGTCGGTTTACGTTCATCATCAGAACTAAATATATCATCATTCGGACACCGAAGCTTTACTAGGAACTCAAGCAAGTGATTGACGTCATCCAGATCTGTCGTCTGCTGCCTCAACTTGTAAACAACTAACTGCGCTAATCTTGAGTGTATTAGAGCAAAATTTATTTTCTGAAATCTCTCATCGTCCATGTAGGTGAATATAGTGTGTTGTAAGTGCTTGGATTCTGATTTTAGCGAGTCGCCGGCGGTTTCGGGCTCCGCTGTGAGGGAGAAAGTTAAGGCGTCTGCTATTCGCTTGGCGAACACCTGGCAGGTTCTCTCTATACAGAGCAGTTGGCTCACTGTGTGGTTAACGACCGGTGCGTCTCCATTGACAGCTTTGGCAGCGCTGGGTTGTCGGCACAGCCTTTGTCTGAGAGGGTCCGTTTTCCTCCAATGCGGGGGTCTTTCATTGGATATTTTGCAGGACTTCATGGCCACGCAGAGTTCTGACATTGGGCTCAGAGTGGATTCTCTGGAGGGGCTCTGCTGGGAGATAGAGAGGCTTATTCTTGAGAGTGAGAGGTCGTCGGGAATATGGGATTGCGCGCAGCTGTCGCTGTAGGCGAACGAGCACGCGCTCTCGTACTTGGTCTTGAGATAGTTCTCGAGGAGTGCGAGACCCTCGGCCGTGCGCAGATCGGTGAATGTATCTAAGAAGGGCCAGTACTCTTTCCAGCCCACTTTCATTTGTTCCGCTAAATTTCTGCAGAAAGAAACATATTATTAATGGCAAACTTCGCAAAGTATTTTTGAATCATATATTAAATTGCTGCGTAATATAATTTTAAAGAGTTAATTTGCTGATTTAATATAATTTTATAAACTTATGTTTCTGACTAACAAGCTTACCCATGTTGCTGACTAACATTTACCTGTGTGACCTATATTGCTGACTAACATAATCTGTGTGACTTATGCTGCTGACTAACATAATCTATGTGACCTATGCTGCTGACTAACATAATCTATGTGACCTATGCTGCTGCTTAACATGATCTGTGTGTCCTATGTTGCTGACTATCATAATCTGTGTGACCTATGTTGCTGACTAACATAATCTGTGTGACCTATGCTGCTGACTAACATAATCTGTGTGACCTATGATGCTGATTAACGTGATCTGTGTGTCCTATGTTGCTGACCAACATAATCTATGTGACCTATGTTGCTGACTAACATAATCTGTGTGACCTATGCTGCTGACTAACATAATCTGTGTGACCTATGCTGCTGACTAACATAATCTATGTGACCTATGTTGCTGACTAACATAATCTGTGTGACCTATGCTGCTGATTAACATGATCTGTGTGTCCTATGTTGCTGACTATCATAATCTGTGTGACCTATGTTGCTGACTAACATAATCTGTGTGACCTATGCTGCTGACTAACATAATCTATGTGACCTATGTTGCTGACTAACATAATCTGTGTGACCTATGCTGCTGATTAACGTGATCTGTGTGTCCTATGTTGCTGACCAACATAATCTGTGTGACCTATGCTGCTGATTAACATGACCTGTGTGTCCTATGTTCCTGACCAACAATCTGTGTGACCTATATTGCTGACTAACATAATCTATGTGACCTATTTGCTGACTAACATAATCTACAGTCGTAGAACAATTTAAATGTTGTATCCTTCGGTATGACCAACCACGCTCGACAAACTTCATGATAATTTTTCGTAGTGTTGGATCGCAACTTTTATTTTTGCCCATTTTTCTTCAAAATAATTCTCAAAAATTAAAATAAAAAATCTGGATTGCCGCCAAAACGACCACGAAACAATATGAAAAGAAACAAAAAAGTATTAAAATTCCAATTTTGAAATTAGAACGCAATACCTCAGTGTCCCTAATTAAATGGCCAGCCAGCATTCTTTGAACAAATAGCACTATGTAATCTATCAGCTATACTGTAAAGAGGTTTAATGTTTAAGAAGTTGTTATTGTTTGTATAATCGCGCACATAAATGACTAATTACACTTACATGTAAAAGATATGGAATATTGTTAAGACTCGTTGGAAAATAAAAAAATAATTCACAATTTGGCTTAACTAGAGATTGTCCCTAATTAGTTGACCACGACTGTATGTGACCTATGTTTCTGCTATTATGTTTCTGCTAATATTGCTGACTAACATAATCTATGTGACCTATGTTGCTGACTAACATAATCTATGTGACCTATGTTGCTGACTAACATAATCTGTGTGACCTATGTTGCTGACTAACATAATATGTGTGACCTATGTTGCTGACTAACATAATCTGTGTGACCTATGCTGCTGACTAACATAATCTATGTGACCTATGTTGCTGACTAACATAATCTGTGTGACCTATGCTGCTGACTAACATGACCTGTGTGTCCTATGTTCCTGACCAACAATCTATGTGACCTATATTGCTGACTAACATAATCTATGTGACCTATGTTGCTGACTAACATAATCTATGTGACCTATGTTGCTGACTAACATAATCTGTGTGACCTAAGCTGCTGACTAACATAATCTATGTGACCTATGTTGCTGACTAACATAATCTATGTGACCTATGTTGCTGACTAACATAATCTGTGTGACCTAAGCTGCTGACTAACATAATCTATGTGACCTATGTTGCTGACTAACATAATCTGTGTGACCTATGTTGCTGACTAACATAATCTGTGTGACCTATGCTGCTGATTAACATGATCTGTGTGTCCTATGTTGCTGACCAACATAATCTGTGTGACCTATGTTGCTGACTAACATAATCTGTGTGACCAATGCTGATGACTAACATAATCTGTGTGACTTATGTTGCTCACTAAGAAAATTTAAAGTAACTTCGGTTTGTAACGTGCCTCATTTAAGTGGCATACAGTTAGCAAATAATTGAAAGTGTATGTGACTGACCTGCCGACCGTCTCGAGTCCTTTAGTGAGCTCCTTGAGTCTGAAGGCGTGCGGCTTGGGGCTGGCGGCGGGAGCCGGCGTATGCGGGGCGGGGGAGGCGGGCGGCGCGGCCGGGGCAGCGTGCGACGCGGCCGGGGCAGCGGACGGCGCGGCCGGGGCAGCGGGCGGCGCGCGGGCCACTCGCGGCGCGCTGTGCGCGGGCGCGGCGGCCGGCGCGCGCGGCGGCGTCTTCCAGCGACGACGGAACAACTCCGCCGCCCGCGCCTCCATAGGACCAGCGTACGCTCTTATCTCGTAGCGAGGACTCAACGGGTCTTGATTTATTTCCTAAAAACATTACATAACATGTTTGTATTCCCCGAAGGGTTACGCAAAGATATACTAATATACACCCATAGTTCGCTGGTATGTTTAGCAAAATGTATTCATGTAACAGGGAAAGAGCCTATTGACGTTAATAGGGCACAAATACAAACTCCTAACTACACTAATAAAGCAGTTTCCTAAAAAACAAAAAGAAAGACACCTTGCGAAATACGTTTATATGTATTTAACTGAGAATAATTGGAAAATAGTGCGTAATATTGTATACCGCAATGTAAGATAACATTGCGGTATACAATATTATGAGGTGACACGAATTAAAAACAAATATTAAGTTGAGATGGTTTGGAAATGTTGAGATAGAAAACATTACTATTCCAAAATTAAAGTACCGTGAACTCAACGTTGCCAGTTTTTTTTCGGGTAAAGCGGGATTTCGAGTCTTTTCGAGTATAAAGAAGCGGGATTCTTTAATCGAAAGCGGGACATACTAAAAAAATGGCGCGCACCTCCGTCGCATCGCACTACACTGTAGAGTAATCCCCGAAAAGCGGAACTGAGCATTTAATTTTTGGCTAAACATTGGGACATCCCGCGAAAATCGGGACGATTGGCAACGCTGCATGAACTGTACTTACTGGCGGCACGGCTGGGGTGAAGGCTTGTCCTATAGTAGGCACGCCGCTGCCATCTTCAGTATGCAATACGGGTACATAGTACCTCTCCTGCAGCATGCAGGCAATGCGGCTCGCTACGCCCGCCTCGCTATTTGTAGCGCGCTTGCAGATTATCTATAAAGTCCAAAAATATCATGCTTTTAAAATATAACTAGTCTCTACAACTCAAGATAATACAGTCTAAAAAAATTGCAAGTAGCTAGTATTTCAAAATAATTGGAGTCGGATCCTTGTGATCCGGTTTGAAGGCCATTTTTTTATATTTTACGTTCTAAAGATAATTGTTTCGAGTCTGGGTGCTTGCGTATGTGAGATTTTGTGTTCATTAACGCACGCACCGTAGATCATACAGGAGAATATTCTAGTATTTTGCCACACCTTTTTTTAATGTATGATTATGATGTCACTCATGATCAGTTAAGATATGTTCATCCAAAGGTAGATTGGAAGAAATTGCAGTTAGCGATAAGACCACCCTATATATGTTTTTTGTGTCACTATGTCCTGTCCTATGTATCATTTGATGAACAATAAAGTATATCTATACTATATCTTTATATATATAATTCTTCTGTGAGTGTGTATGTGACTGAACTTCTCTCAAACGACTGGACCGATTTTGATGAATTTTTTTGTGTGTGTTCAAGGGGATCTGGGAATGGTTTAGATTCACAATTGGACCCGGTAGGTGGCGCTGCAATCGAGTTTTGGGTTATTTTCAGGGCAGGACAACGTCTGCTGGGTCCACTAGTATGTATATAAAAATTAATTGCTGTTCGTTAGTCTCGCTAAAACTCGAGAATGGCTGGACCGATTTGGGTAATTCTGGTCTTGAATTATTTTTGGAAGTCCAGAGAAGGTTTAAAAGGTGAATAAATATGAAAGTAGGATGTCTGCCGGGTCAGCTAGTAATAAATAAATAACTGACATCTTTGGGCTGTTCGCCGTACTTGTTGACAGCGCTGCGGTTGCACTGAGGGAAGGAGGTGAGCACGTCCACCACGTGCTCGGCGCCGAACTTGGCCGCGAAGTGCAGCGGCGTCTCGTTGATCGCCTTGTCCGGAGTGTTCAGGTAGCGGTCCACTAGAATACTCGCGAACTCCTGCGCACATTTATTATAGTAATTAACACAATGAACCCGAAGGGTTAGGCAGAGGTAATACTAAGTGTTCTACTAATGTACAGTAAACGCTCGAAAGTCCATAAGCACGCTAAGAATTACAATGCTATGAGCAGTAAGAGCGAGCTCGATACTGCCAGTAGGTGAGTGCGTGTGCGGACGAAAATAGAAGGTCGTAAGTCAAACTAACTAAACGTCAAGCTATTGTGTTGTGAGATTGCCTATGGACTTTTGGTCGCCACTGTACACCCACAGTTCGCCAGTGTGTTTAGGTCCCATGTAGTAGGGAACGAACCTATTGCCATTAATTGGGCATAAATCCAAACTCCAACTGCTACTGACTCGTCTACTCGTTTGCCGATATAAACAATAAAAAAATGTATCTGTATGTATCTTACCTTACAGGAATCAGCGTCAGCATCCATTCCGTACAACGTTTGCACGAACGTAGGGTTGCCAACCGTCGTCAGTATAAGATTGCAGATCTCCGCGTTCATAGACTTGGCCGCTATGTGCAACGCGTTGTAGCGAGACCCCTCCTGAAATACACAATGTTATATATTTTCGGTTTTTTCTGTGCTGTTCTAAGGTGGTTTTAACTCCGTAATACTGTTACCGCCGCATAACCGCTGCTATATTCTGCTGCTGGGCTATAATGTACTAAACACTATTTTGTTCCAGTTAGAAGGGTATATAGTCAGTGAAATGGCTAGACATATGAGTCTTAAGGATCCGGCGATAGTACCGAATTGTCCGTGATACTACTGGTATTGGGGCCCGTACATGACAAGCATTGTCATTTTATTACAATAAAAAGTTCTGCAGCATTCCTTTGTCTTCACATACTTAAACTCGAATAATTCCCTAGGGGGTCGAAATGGGAACAAACGAATTCAAATCTTTTCAAATTTTTTTTTATTTTTTCTTAACATAGGACCTCTAGCGTAGAAGTAGCTAGAGGTATGTAATTGTAAATAATAAAAGTTTATAATTATAGTAACACCTCGTACTATATTTTACTACAAATCGTGGTAAAAACAGTTTTGCTTTGTCGGGTTAAAAACTAGCTCCTCAACGATATAAAAAACGAATAAATACACGTTAGTATGTATGTGTGTCATTAACGCCTAACCTGTCAAGCAACTGCGTCGGTTCAATTGAATGCTAATTCTGACATTGAGCAGTAGATCTGTCTAGAGCCGTCTATACTTATATTTAAATTACTATTACTTATTTTAAATATCGTTATAAATTGAATTTGATACTAGTATACAAGTTAAAGAACTAAAGTTGCCGAAATAGCTCAAAGCATTAGCAAACTTAAGTGGCAGTGGGCGGGGCACATAGCTCGAAGAACTGACGGCCGCTGGGGCAGAAAGGTTCTCAAGTGGAGACTACACACCGGAAAGCGCAGGGTGGGACGAGCTCCAACGAGATGAACGGACGACTTGGTGAAGGTCGCTGGATGTCGTTGGATGCAGGTGGCATATAACTGGTCCCTGTCGAAGTCTTTGGGGGAGGCCTTTGTTCAGCAGTAGACTTTTATTGGTTAATACGATGATGAGGAAACAAGTTATTATAATACTTTTTTCTCAGACCTTGATTTGTTCACATTGTCTGTTGATAAGTTAAGAAAATAAAAAAAAATAGATTTGAACATTTATAGGTTCAAAGTTAACTAAGTAACATTATACTATATATTATTTTTGTTCTATATAAAAATGTCATTACATAAATTATATGTCTCTAGCACTAGCTTCAATCGTGCTTACTTAAGTAGTTCCATGTTAAGACTATTTTACTTATGATGTGGATAACGATGTGGGTTACCACATTGAAAAATCCTATTAATTATAACTTGAAAAGTGAAATTATAGTTTGTATGGCATAACTAGCTTCATCTACAGAAAGAAGAATTCTATATCATGCATTCTTACTACTAAGGGGGCCCAAGCAAAATACATCTAGGTCCACCTCTGACAAATTATAAATTAAGCTTGATATCATCCTATTTTCTTAGTATTAGCCCTTTCCATACTGACATCCTGGATCCGCCACTAAGACTGCTCAATACTGTACTATAAGACTTCTTCAAGAAAAAAGGTTAAGAATGTATGTGGACGTGTAAATTCAGGCAGATTTTAGGCGAGGGGAAAATTTGCAAAAAAAAATACAAATAAAATTTGAATTGTGTATCTAACTTTGTAACTAGTCTCTAACCCAGAAATAAATTCCTGGTTACGGCCTTGCATGTTCTTCCCTGCCTATACCTGAAGTCAGCGCCAAAAGTCTGCGATAGGGAACGTCCTATGAAGGTCTGAAGGTACCTGCATGATAGCCGGCGTGTTGCCACTGCTCACGAGGAAGCGTGGATTGTCCCACACCCTGTCGCGGACCGTGGTGGCCAGGCCCGCTTCTATCGCTTTCCTCAACGCCACCATGTCCTGTGGCGATGGTGCTTTGAAGGGATACGGCTTCTCACCCATAACCGCTGTAAATAATAAAACATATCATCACGACTGTATTGCCTGAAGGATTGAGCAGAGATATACTAATGTATACCCACAGTTCCAAGGAATGTTTAGGTTCCATGTAATTTGGAAGAGCATAATTATTGCGATTATCCAGGCACAAAGCTAAACTCAGAAACTGTTACCGAAAACTTCAGACAAAAATCCAAAAACACTGCTCGACCTGGGAATTGGGAGCTGATGGTGTTCAAACGACCGGACTGATTTTCTTGAATCTTAGCTAAGAATAATCAGACAACTAAATCAAAATCAGTTTTTTTTGTCATTCATACTAATATTATTATAAATATCTCTATTTCTATTTGTTTGTTTCGTTTTCAGGCCTAAGCCGCTGGGCAGATTTCAATAAAATTTGGCAAGGAGATAGATTGAATTACCTACCTTATATCTCAAAAAGTTATAATAGTTCTTTTGAGATACGCATAAAACCGCGGGTAACAGCTATTATCTACCTATTCCCTGTCTATTACTAGCGGTAGGATAATTTACGTTATTGGCGTGTCACGAATTCAAGTGAAATTAAATTAGTAGGTCGCGTGCTAATGGAATCAGACCGTCGGCCGCTTTATTAGGCCTGACTAGACTAGGTAATCCTTACTAATATTATAAACGTGAAAATTTGTGAGTATGGTGATCCATACTCACAAATTTTCATATGTATGGATGATTTTTACTCTTTCACGCCAGAATGGCTGAACGGATCTGGATAAAATTTGGCACACGGATAGATTATAGCCTGCAATAACACATAGGCTAGTTTTTATCCAGGTCGGACCCAATTCTGAAGTCCACGCAGATGAAGTCGCGGGCAGAAGCTAGTAAGTCATAATTATCTCGATACAAGAATACATATAACGGTCCAGTGGGTTTAAAATCCACATTAATCATTGAGATTGAAAATAAGAGACCGTGGCTAAGAAAGAACTACACTGATCAATCTATCTGTAAGGTTAAGCTAGCCGCGGTCAGTCTATGGATGGGTGATTTTTAGTCTAATGTGTCACACGGGGCACTCTTCAGCGGCAGTCAGAAGCCAGAAAATTTTGTATTTGTATGGCCTACAGATAGTTCTATCAGTACTGGGACTGGAGTGGAAAATCCTATTTTGACGTAGGTACGTTTTCTTTTTAAATCACACCGGGAATGTCGGAATTTTGGACGCAGTCGAGCAGTACGAGTCGCTAGTTTTTAATAAATCATACCCAATCAGCGACCTTATTTAAAGTTACTCCTTATATCAATGTGTTATTTGCGCGATATTGAAGTATCACTATCATTATTACAATGCTCAACCCAATTTCTCACAAGGTAAAGTCGGGTCTACACGTCAGCTTTCTAAACACGTTCGAAGAACCACCATACGTAGATGTAAGTATGTGGATAGTAGGAGCGTTGACCTAGACGCCGCGGACGACCCACAAACAAATGTAGCACGCCTGTAATTTGAACTGAAAGCGAAAGTAAGTGCCGCATTATACCTACCTACGTAATTATCATTTAATTTCGTATAGCCGCGAAACAATTATCCAATTACAATGAAACCAACAGCTTAGTCTTTATTTTTAAGGATTTTATAGATTTTCTATACTTACATGATGATTTTTATAGATTGACAATTTGCTGGACATGGGTCTCTTCTCAGAGGGGTAAAAGGCTTTAGTCCAACACCTAATGTGGATTGGCAGACTTGATGTGCTATGGAGAAGCTGTCAGGCATGCAGACTTCCTTCACCGTTTAAGGGAGTGAGATTTAATTAATACGCACATAATTTAGACAAGTCAGATGCCTTATACTCGAACTTGGGATCTATATGACTTGGCAGTCCAATGGTCCTGCGAAATATATCTGAGTTTAATTTGTCAGAGACTCAAGACTTAACCTTAAAGGAGTAAGCCTCAGTAGCGTCGAATTGAGTAGCGTTGTCAAGAATCCTACGATAGGGAAGGAAAGTGCAGTTTTTAATCGATTATCATATCAGCCAATAGAAGTCCACTGCTGAACCAAGGCCTTCCCAAAGACTTCCACAAGGTCGGGTTATATGCCGCCTGCATCCAACGACTCCCAGCGCCCTTCACCAGTAATCGATCTAATCGAGTAATCTCTACCAGTTGTAATCGATACTAGTCGGCATATCCTGCCGACTCCCCAAGTCCTCTGATCGCAGAAGATTCATGAAAATAAAAGTTTGTTACTGTATGCATTTGCAACGATATTGCCGCTTCAAATTGGATAATAATTTTCTAAAACAGTTTGCTTTTTACATTTTCCGCTGTTTATTTGTAATAAATATTTACGACAATGTTTCCTTTCTTCTCGCGAAATGTATCATATAAAATTCAATTTCTTTTACGTACCTAGTTGTAAACAAACTCGAAACGCAGTGATGTTTTCGTTTCCCGCGCAAATGGCTGCGTCCATCAAGGAAATTGGGTTACTGTGACGATCGTAAGCATAGAGCTGGCATTGTGACAATATGTACTAGGCATAGATAGGCATGTTCTTATGCGTTTAATCTAAGTCCAATGTTCAATATTGTGTGCATTCACTAGTAGCAGCGTCTCATTCTAGACTCTCGCTAAGCCATACATAACTACTTAACGATCGATCTGCGAGGTTAAGCAGTGTCTGTCATGGGCAGTGTATGGATGGGTGACATTTCTGAGCGTATCGAAACCCCTCCCGTCGATCCCGGTTGTCATTGCAACACCTATATTATGAGTTATGGAACTTATGACTATCGTTAGTGGTAGTCAGAAACCTGAAAATCCTGTCAACCAATTTATCTCTAGGATTAGTATCTAGATAGCCGAGATATTGGATTGCAGAACTAGTCGCCGCTTTATTTATACACCTTTTGGCAGTATCTCGAATTCTCCATCGAACTCATCACCCGCTTGTATTAATTTTACTCGAATAAATCGTAAAGAATAATAAACGGATTTTTATCGAGTATCCAATACGCACATCCCTATTTTAGTATTACTTAGCACCACGTTAGATAAACCGACAGCTACACATTACGCATCCGCAGTGTTCGTCCTTGAATTGATCTGCCCACTATCACGCCACCTACAATACGGTAACGCTATCTTTAGCTGCGATCTAATTTTGGAACTACTAGCTAATCACATATATTGTTGTTGTTTTTTTTACATAGGTATCCAATCGGTCTAAATTATCGATATTTAATGCTGAGTAGTAATGATATACTTACTTAAAAATTTAAAATATAATAAGGCATCAACCTTGCAGTCGATATATATCATGTATCGATAGATCGATACCAATGGCTGTGACTATAGGCCAAGAGAAGGACAACACTTCGGATGGAAGACGATCCACGAGGATTATCCGTATTATAAAAAATGTACCTAATACCGACTACACGGTATAGATAATCGAGCGGGATATCGTATTATTGTTTTGGTTCCTAGTTACTTTTTATACTTGGTACATATTCGAATAGTGTAACTGAACTCATAAATTTGAAAGTGACAGTATTTACCTAACTAGTTGCGTTTTGAGTTCTTTAACTTCCATCCTACGTTTTTTCAGTAACATTCACCTCGGTCCAAAATATCGAAATACTACACTGAAAATTAGTCATTACGAACTAAGAAATAAAACTCCTTTTGGATTGTATCCAAAATATAAACTGAGAATGATCTGAGAATTTGGCAACAGAACACGTTTATTTTTCTCTTCACTATAGTATAATTAGCGTTGATAAAACTTAATTGTTTTGTCAGGTATAGCTAAATGACTTAGGAGATACTAAGTACTGACCACTAATTTAATAGGAGCTACTCTTCTGGGATATCATAAATATGCCCATGTGAAATATACTTCCCGAGTGGGTCTTTCCCGATAGATATAATCTGGGTGTTTTCAAATCACGTGTGAATCGGTTACTTCTAGGCATGCGCGCTCCATCGTAGATCGCAGTGTCGCTTAAGATCAGGCGAACTGGCGGTCAAGCGTAAGCCTATCACGAATTAAAAAAAAGACTACCCCTGTGTGAGTTCAAGTTCAAGTTCAAATGTTTTTATTTCAAATAAGCTTTAACAAGCGTTTATGAAACGTTATGATTCTAGTTGCTCGGTTCCAAAAGGTTGATCCTATGGAGAAGAATCCGGCAAGAAACTCCATGGACACTCTTTTAAAATAATTGGTGTTACAATCTTCATTGGTACAATATTGCGATATGAGGATGTGTGAACATTGGATGTCAAAGTGAGTTCCTAAGTAATGTTAAATTAGAAGCAAATATTTTTTTTGTTATATGTATAATAATATGACAAGCATGCACACGGGCGCCTGATAGTAAGCGGTAACCGCAGTCTTTAGTCGCTAGCAACATTTGTAGTATCACTACATAGCGCATAATCTTGAAACCTCAGTTGTTATCTAATACATAATATGTATATATTATACTAATATTATAATAAGATTGTGAGGTTGTAGGGGGTAATCTCTGGATCTACTGAACCGATTTTGAAAATTCTTTTTGTGTTGGATTGTCCATTTATCGAGAAAGGTTGTAGGCTATATAACATCACGCTACGCCTCTTAGGAACGGAGCAGCGCGGGTGAAACCACGAGCCGGTCGCTAGTATCTCATAAATGCGCATTAACTTCACTGGCTACATTGCCCTTGAAACCCGAATACATTATGTAAGCACAGTATTGATAGAATATTTGGTAATGCGGTGGTACCACTCCAAACGACGTCCAGCGGAGTCTCATTTTATTACCATTTACCCACAAATAGTATAAAAATTGTCCTAATTATAAAGACATTGTGAATGTCACTAATATTCATATTTGACGACACGATTGGCGTAGCGGTTGAGCGATCGGCTTCTGCGCCACGTGTTGTGGGTTCGATCCCCACACGGAGCAAATATTTGTATGATCTACAGGTAGTTGTTCCGGGTCTGGGCGTTTGTGTATATGTGTGAATCTGTGTTTGTAAACGCACCCACGACACAGGAGAAAATCCTAGAGTGGGGCAACGTTTTTTTAAAAAAAGAAATATTATATATATATCTATACATTCAAAGTCGATTACGGCCAAAGATAAAATGAGGAAAAGAAGTCACAGCCGCGTCTGAAGATAACAAGGTCATTGCTCTTTACATTTGTTTTGTATATAGTTTACACACGATACATCACATAAACATAATGGTGAATGGTAATGTTTATCCTTCGAGTCGTTGAGCTCCCTACAATAAGGGTTGCCAACCCTACTATATAATATATAAAGTATCCTACTGTATGAGAGGCCCGACTACGCCTACTATATATTTATTTTTTCAGAAATATTCTGAAAAAAATATATAGTATGCAAAACGACTATATTTTAAAGGCATCATAATCAACCCATTACACTGTCCCACTGCTGGGCACGGGTCTCCTCTCAGAATGAGAGGGATTAGGCTATAGTCCATTTTAAAGGCATCAAATTACTAAAATTCTTTTAAGAAATAGAGTACATATTTTGGAACCTTTTTGACCGACAAATAATTAGCAACCCTACCTACAATGGTGAGCTACATGATGGCTGATCCAAGATTGCCGTCTGTCGGGATAGGTCAACTCAAAGCTGTTCTCCGTGGCGGCCCTAAGGTCCTAAAATCGTCCAATTTTATTTGACAAACCTCCTATTACGTAGACACCAGTACCTACTCACTGACTATGACCCCCTCCCCCGTGTTTAACTGGGACCGCACCTGATGGCTCTTTCATTAAAAAGCCATTCCAAACGTCCTACATTGTGACACAGATAGTAATTAATACCTAGGATGAAAAATAAATCTCTCCGAGGTCATCAGTTAGGATTACGAAATACCGGTTACACGGTAATAAAAAATCTGATTTTAATTTACAGAAATATAAATATCATTCGGCATTTGAAAAATGCATAGTTGTTTGTCTGCTGTTTAGAATTTTAATAAGTCATTGTTACAATGACAAAGTGTCCGTCATTGTCAACCTTAAGTTCATATTTTAAAGATTTAATTGTTTATTATAAAGCAAATGTCGTACAACATTGCTATTAATCTTTACGAAACATTGTGTTATCAGCTTTGAAGCTATCACCTTCACATGTAAGAGTAGCGGTAAATGGTTCTACACAAGTATACAGGTGTCTCAGAAGTCGACGTCAAGCCGGAATCGGGTAGGATCACAGTAGTTATCAGAAAAAAAATCTGAGTTATTTTAACATTTAATAGGTCTTTGCAATATAGGTCTTTGGAGTTCAATTTAAGACGATGCCTCAGACTGCATGAGATTGGTCATTAGTTTCCATCTTCTTTGGCAGTCGGTGGTAGGATCTCTTGGGGTCTAACTTTACGCGACCACCCTTACAAAATTAAGATTTATAATTGTTTTTTCTTTAGACTTTTCTGTCTTATTACCGGCCAAAGTCAACATAAAAAATATCAATGAAAACATACAATTATCGTTCCCATCCGTAGTGTCAGTGGGTTCAGCGCCGCGCAGTGCAAAGGACACGGCATCCTGTCGGGTCCTGAACGCCTTGAACCTTGCACACTTGTATCTTCGCACCAGCTCCAGAGCCTCCGACTTATTCTTGTAGACATGAAGTACTTCTACAAACAAAACAATAATGGTTAAAAAAAGTCGAGGCAATAACCAGATAACAAAAAAATACTGTACAAGGGCTATAAAGTTATTTTAGTGACGGAAAAGTGAAGGAATTATGAGAATATAGGTGTGATAGTCATCAGTCTAGTGGTCCCAATGCGCGACTGTTATGTTTGAGATCCTGGATTTGATTAGTAGGTCGAGCAGAGTTATTGAGTTTTTCTATAAAATTCTCAGGTTGTATTTGTGTGTTTGTGTTAATGGCAATAGACTCTCCTCCTATTGCATGTGACCTAAACATACTGGCGAACTGTAGGTGTTCAATGGTACACTTCTGCCTAACCCTTTGGGGAACACGGGCGTGATGATATGTAATTAATAAACATCCCAACGAAACTAAATTACCTATGTTAGAAATTAAAGTTAGTCTTATTAAATAATAAATATTTTCTTCTGTCGACAGTTTTATTTCTTAGCCCCGCACTATGCGAGTGATATTCGTAGGTGTGCTACGTGGAATTAATTTAAATTTTTATTTGAAGCTCAGCTACGGGTGTGCTAAGTGGAATACTTTAGGTGTGCTTAGTTTGCCTGTGCTTCATGGAATACCTTAAAAATAGTCAGGCTCCTTATCCTAAAGTGCCCTTAATAGGTTAACGACGGCCCTGACGACTAAGTAGGTGTATTTTTGGTTGCCTCAACATTACAGTAACACGTAATAGTAATAAGAGCATGTCGATCGTACGACTTCGACTGGCCATGGGAAATACATTATAACTGTGTAACACATGCCAAAAATAGGTGTTAGCTACGAAAAATCCTTACTGATATTATAAACGTGAAAGTTTGTGAGTATGGATGTTTGTACTCTTTCACGCCAGAACGGCTGAACGGATCTGAATAAAATTTGTCACACAGATAGATTATAGCCTGGAATAACAAATAGGCTCCTTTTTATCCAGGTCGGACCCAATCTTGAAGTCCACGCAGACAAAGTCGCGGGCAGAAGCTAGTACATTATAACTGTGTAACACATGCCAAAAATAGGTGTGTTAGCTACGAAAAATATGCAAATATTATCTAGAACTAATTGACCGTCTCCGATCTGACTGATCGTCTCCGACCTCCGGCGTGATGGCATATATTGTATGCCATCACGCCTGTATTACCCGAAGGGTTAGGCATTAGGACGTTAGTACGCCCCGTACTAACGTACACCCAGTTCGCCAGTATGTTTGTGCCATGTAATATAGGTAATAGGGAGCGAGTCTTTTGCCATTAACCAGTCACAAACTCAAAATAACTTTTAACAAAAAGTAAAACCGCCTTCAAAAACATAAGAATATTGTTAGGTACACATCAGTTTCGGAAGTCGGTGGCGAAAACAAAAGTTCAAACCAAATCGAAAGCACCGACTTCCGAAACTGTTATTTTATTTTTAAATTTTTAGTAGCGAGTAAAATTTTACGTATACCTAGACGACGTTATCATTTTATCATTTATGTGTTATTGTTATTTTGTTATTAATTTTGTGATCAGATCTTAACCAAATTCTTATGGGACTATCTCTGTAGTATGAGCTATCGATCAAAAAAAGAATAATCAAAATCGGTTCACCCAGTCGAATGTTCTGAGGTAACAAACAAAAAAAAATACAGCCGAATTGAGAATCTCCTCCTTTTTGAAGTCGGTTGAAAACTACGTGCATTCTAATTTCAACTTAAACTACTAAGAAACAAAATGCATTTTAAAAAACAAGTATGTATTATCATTTTCTCTTTGTATCTGTTACATAAAAACTCTTTATTTTTCAGTGGCATTATTGAAGAGTATTGTTTCGCTTGGCCACAACACAAATCCGTTTGCAAAAGCTGTGGGGTAGGAGCATGAAAAATTATCAAATCTCTGATGAGATCTCTTGAGGACAAGAATTGGAGTAGAGATAGCATTGTCTTAACTAAAACTACAGGTCCCTCCACATTATAAATGAAGATATATCTTTCACAAATAGTTTAGGACACATTTCTGATGCATGCAATTGTCTTTTTCTTAAATTTGTACTAAGATGGCAAACAAGCATACAGGCCAACAAATATCACATCCATACAAAAATACCTAGACCCTGACAACTATCTATAGGTCCTATAAATATTTGTGTCAAGCAGGTATCGAAACCACTACCCCTGACACAAGAACATACCTATTGCTAGATCAATACACAAATATGTGCAAAAACCACACAGTGATAATGTGATTGCGGAAGTTAATAACAGTTCTATTGACCCACATCAACTTATCTTGCTGATATGAAAATGATAACAGTTCTGAAAAGTGTAAACAATAGGAGTTATTTGCACAAAAGAGGATTTACTACCTTTTTTATTATTACATTTCATCTTTTAAAAATACTATGCAAGTCTTTGCCAAGTTTCCAGAAGAAGAAAAAAGACCTGTTTTAAAGACAGTTTCTAAACCTCAAGTTCAACAAGCTTAAATCATTGTTTTATCATATTTTGTATGTGGTGGAATGACAATTTGAATAGAATTTTGAATTACTAATTGGGTGTGATTATTTAAATAACTGCTTCTAATTGGTCAAACTACTACTATTGTTAGCTAAGCAGCAATTTGCGGAAGGAACTATAAAACCACAGAGGCTGTAGGTAAATGTGTTAAGGCAATAATATTTAGGTTGTGAGAAAGAGATAGCGCTAATTAATGAGTAGAGTGACATCCCTCCTTCTCAATTACAAAATAATCACAATAAACTGTTGTGGTAAGACACTTGTTGTGCACAAACTCTTGCAGTGAACTATAACTTTACTAAGTAATGGTTTGGTAAACAAGCTAACACCAACATAGAATTCTGTCATAAAATCTAATGGGATCACAAGAGCTTTATCGGATGGCATGGGCTCATAAATCTACTGTGATGGCTAATATTTATAATCTTTAGAACAATATAAAAATTACCTGTTACCCATTCAGTTATTAACAAATAAAACTAGTGAAGTTTTGTTGGGTATAACAATACCTTTGCCATTGAGCTATTATTGCCATAATTGAATATCCACTTAACATTAAAAGAATCATCTTCACACCTGATATGATCAATGTAATTACTGTAAGTCATTGCAATGAGACATTCTAACTGGTATGTAAATTATTGATGTATTAAGCTCACTGTCACAATAATACAATTATTTTTCATATCAGTCATTCTCCATACACACCATATAAAGATATCTGCTTTATAGATACAGGTGCATATCACAATAAAATAGATTAATGAAACACACTATAACAGGTATTATCAAGTTTTCCTAAGGCTGGTTTACAGATGTTTTTGACGTTTAAGAAATAATATGATACACCTGCAACCCCAAGAGCCCAAGTCTACATTTTTTTTAAGTCTTGATAAGCTTAACTTGATAGGTGAACCACCAGTTCGCCTGATGTTAATTTCTTTATCAGAATGGTCATTTGACACTAAATGACACAAGAACGGACAGATTTGGTAGACAAAACTGTCAAAAATTAACAATTCTGAAGTCATTGATGACAATTTTGATACAATTAAAATAGCATATTTGGGGCCCAGTGCAGTTGCTGATGCATTGTCAGCCCTGTTGTTAAGAGCCCTGTAAACAACCCACCCACATCTTAGAGGAGCACAGAAGAAAACTGTGTAACACTGACATTGTTGAGACAGTAAATGGTGTCAAGAAGTAGAATGACTACTGCCAATAGAAAGAAACAGTAACAAAAGACAAACATGAACTTCACTATGATTCAGTTAAAAAAGGTGCAACATGAAATCTATTGTGGTATTCATCAATACAACATGGTAATCTACAATTTTGTAATATAGGAAGAACGAAAATAAAAGTATAACAATCCATATAAGATATTGTGCAATTCCTTTGTTTTGATTTATAAGTTATTTCCTCTAATTTGTTTGAAGCTAAAGTATTTTGCTTTGTTTGTGCAAATAGTTTTGATTCCTTTTGAAATATATATATATATATATTTCCATTTTCCATAAAATATATATATAATATAAATGATGATTGATACACTATATAGACTAAACACTAAACAAAGATTAGAAAACAACCAAATACCTAAACAAAGGGGATAAATATCAAAAGATAAATACCTTCATCAGGTCCTTTTTTAATTTCACTAGGTATGTATACTCCATAATATGTGGTCGGTGGTTCCACGGCCGTCGGGCTCTCGGGTGCATTGCTCTTCTTGCTCAATGTATCAAGACGTAGCAGCCTACTAAATAAGCCACCTATTGCACCATCTCGTTTCTCAGTTGGCGACAATGAGATCTCCTCTTTCATACCCCCGATATCTTTATTACACTCTGGTATAATCACAGCCTTCGACATATCGTCTCCTGAAAATCGTAAACATTTTATACTGTTTTGTTTGTGAGTTTGTGACGCAAAACGCAGCTAGCAATCTAAGTTTATTTTTACATTGGTCTTATTCATAATAAATACTATAGCTCACCTTATCGACGAGGCTCGTCATAAAAACATACTCGTTACTTTACTATCGGGCAACGGTTCGCTATTTCAGCGCATTTTTTATAAAGTTTTGATCACATCAAAAAATTCGGGCGTTTTTGAAACAGAAAATTGAAATGCGTTGAGAAAACGGTGGATGACGTTTTGACAGATTATTTTTTATTTTCACTCACTAGTGATAGTAGTGTTGCGACTTACTAAGTTTATATTAGTAAGTAGTTTTTAAGGGGAAACATACGCTTGTTTTTAAAAGGCATTTTAATATTTCCACTACAGTATTAAGAGATGGAATGGTTAAAATGAATCGCCGTAAGAGAATAAACTGCATATTTTTTTACCACTTTTTTTTGGCGGTCAAGCGTACGCATAACACTAATAAAAAAAAACCACTCAATAAACGCTGTAGCCATGTTATTTCGCTTTAATTTACGCGTAAGTGTACGCTATTTTTTATTATTATTATTTGAGCCATTATGCTTTGGGCTATAGGAATACCACTGCGACCGCAGTTAAGTCTAAGTGTTATAATTCAATTAGACCATTAGAAAAGGTACTTTTGAAAAGTCAAAACTACTTCCTGCCGGCAAGAAACTTCATATTCTTTAAAAAACATGATTGCATTATTAAGCTTTAAAAACTTTGTTTTAATTAATTTGAGAACTATGCAGTTTGATGTGCAGGATTTATTCAGTATATGTTGTAATAAAGAAAGGGATTGCCACAAGAAGTAAGAGCTGACTAGTCCCGACACATAGCACCCGTTCACGAGCATGTCGTGTGTATCAGAGTGGTTCGACGCAACCAGGGATTAAACTCGACAAACAACGCCACTATCAGCAAGACACCATCGGTCAGTCTATTGTTATTGCCACTCGTTGAGTTAGCGCTCACGCGCATGAAGTTCCATATTTTCTTAGCGTATTTTTTTTATCTCGAATAACTCGAGTTGCAGTGGTGGGTGATTTGAATCATGATTCGAGTTGATTCGGTTCGGTTGGCAGAAAGCGACAGGAGAAGCGTATATTCGAATATAATGTCGAGCCGATTTGAGCCACCGAGTTAGACGCGCGAGTTGACTCGCACGACGAATACATAAAACGAATCAACTCGGTTTTAAAGAAATGCCTTATTCGAATTAAATTATTCGAATCGCCCATTGCTACTAGACAGTCTAAATGTACGTCATCTTTCGTCCGACTGTGGTAAATTGATAATGAAAATATCATGGATCGATTAATTTGTTTTAGTCAGTACGATTCCTGACTCCTTATACCAATACCAAAAACTACAACAGTATACCTACCGTTATATGTTCTAATATTCTTCTCATTTTACCTCATATTTTAGGTCAAGATAAAACCAATTTTATTTAAAATATGTTTTAAACGATTATTGATTTATTTTTTATAGCGTACGATATTCATTTAATTCCAACAAAACCCCAATCCTAAAAATGACACTTTGAAATGGGTAGTATATCAAAAAAGACATGACCTAAACGTCTAAGTTACCAGGTCATAAAATCCCTTAAAAAAAAGGGTAGTTTAGGCGGGAAAATGTAAAGTGCGCTTTGTCGGTTTTTTATTATTTTTCTAAACTTGTGTTTTCCCGAAGTTTATTATTGTAATTCTAATTATAGTGGATAGTTAACCATTAAGTGTTCGTGAACGTGTGTGAGTGTAGGCAAATTATATAAAATTGAAAATCGTGACTTTTGTGTTCACTTCTAAACTCCATTGTGAAAGTTAAAAGATTATTATTTTTATTTTATTATTATTTAAATAGAGATAAAGTGATGTGTTTTATCAAAAAAGATATAAGTAACCAGGTCATAAAATTCATTTTAAAAAAAACACTGAAATCCTCAGGGGATCGGTCTTTCCTCTGAGCTGAAATCTGTCGCATGTATCAAGCTATTTAGAGCAAACTATGTATATTTCCTTATGATTTTATAGCAGTGCTTATCATAGTTGAATAAATATAGTAAGAATGTTCATTGTTTAAAAAAAAAAATTAAACTGTCTATTACCTACTCTTTCCGTAGCGCCTTGCAGAGTAAATTTGGCGCCTTATTTAAAAATGGCAGCATATACGGTCTGAGCCTGTATTATTATTTATTCTGAGGTAGATAGATGTAATTCATTAGATGTAATAGTAATATGTAGATCAGTGGATAATTTATTAAAATCACTCTATTACCATTATACCTAATACTTAATAAGGTGATACACATATCGCCCCCTCCAGTCACACACAACTCTGTACGATACATTATTAATTATTTTGAGAGCAATAAGCATAATAGTATTACGCAAGGTATTACGATTTAATTTAAATGGCAGACAGAAGAAGAGTACCTTCAGAAACATTCATAATTAATGGGGACATTTTCACCTACATTGAGTTACAAGACTCACACGAATAATATTAAATATAATAACTTAATACCATGCCTGTATTGCCCAATGGGTTAGTTTACTGGTGTGTTTAGGTCTCATGTAATGGGGGCAAGTCTATTGCCATATAATGTGTTTAATAATATTAAATATAACTCTATAGAATCCATAGATTGATTTAAAACATAGTCAGCTTTATGTGTAATGCAACAATAGAATTAGCTATTGCTATTAAGCTAGTATGTGCCCTAAAAATATTCCAATAACTGTCTAAAATATAACAATATAATCTGGGCATGGAACTCGGGAATTCCTATCCTGCTTGAGCTTAATTAATAAGGCAGTGTAAAGGTCATTAAAATATGTACACTTATATTCTTTCTGGCTAAAAAGAACATACCATATAAATTGGTGGATGCTCAAAATAAAAACAACAGTAAAGACAAATGCAATGTTTTACTTAGCAGGCTTAGCTTTTTTCTTCTTCTTATTTTTAACAGAGTTATTCATAATTTCAGAAACAGAATCCAACGACTTTTCAATTGCAATTGTATACAGATTAGTGTTGATTGTTTTTATTTTTTCAAGCTCGGCTCGAAGTCCTTGTGTCTTTAAATTAAAGTCATGCTCCAATTCTTTTAATGATACATTCTGTTCTGTATCCATATTTACATTTGTGTATCCATCTGGTTCTGGCCAAAAATTAATTTTCTTTTTGATAAGTACTTCCATCTCAGTCATTTCTTCTGTATCCTTTTCCAAGGTTCTTTCCAAACTGTGTAGAATAATACTGGGAGAGAATTCTTGTTTGTAAATAGCTGGGAAATTCACAATGAAGAATGCATTTGTCACAGGTCCTTTATGTCTTATTATTCTCACTGGCTGTTTACTTGGAATGTGCCATAAGATAACTTGTTCATCATTTGAACCAGATACAAGAGTTTCACCATCAAGTGATACTGACAAACAATTCACAGCTTTTGTGTGGCATAAGAAAGTAGGACAGTTATTCTCTGTGTTCACTAACAAATCTCTACTTCTAGGAGGACTAGTAAGACTAAATCTGTGAATTTTTCCTTCAGTAGTTCCTACAAATATACTTAGCTCTAAGACATCCATTGTAATAGAGGACAGAGGAACATCAAAAACTAAATTTAACAACATTTCACCAGATGACAAATCATATATTTTACATGTCCTATCACTGGACACAGTACACAAACGGCCATGCATGCCTGTCTTACTAATGCACAAATCTGTCACGGGTAAAGAGTGGTCAGAAAATATATATACTGGATCATGCTGGCCTGCAGATGTTTGTGAAACTAGGTCGACTTCAGGATGAGCAGAAACTGTGGCTAGTGACCAGACCATGACCATGCCATCATCAGCTGCTGATACAAAGTAGCGTCCATCTGGTGTAAATTTTAACATTACTACTTTTTGATAGTGTCTATTTAAGATCGTCAGTAGGTTACCAGATGCCATTTGCCACAAATATATTTTTTCTTCGATGCCGGCTATAATAAAAGCTCCGTCGCGTGACATAGCGAAGGCAGTTGCTTTACCTGGCAGAATAAAACGAATACCTTGGACAGTTTGATAGGAATTCAAAGGCCATACGTGTAATACGGGCTTCGTTTTCTCCACAGCTGCTAAATAATCATTCCCTATAAACGTAAGGGTGTTATTTTCCGCTGTTCCACCACCTTTGTAAGTCATCAAACTGGTACCGGTATGCGGATCCCAAACGGCGTTGGTCCATAGTGTGTTATTAGAATCACTTGTCACCAGGATTTCTAGCAAAGTAGCCATTTTTCTTCTGCTAAACCCTTTAGATTACTAGGATTTTTAGGGTTATGGACTGTTTACAAAAAGTCACATGTGAAGACACAGAAAGACAGCATTTACAAGAATTACAAGACTGACAATTTATAGTGACTTTTACTCCAACATACTGACGATTACACACTGACAAGTGACAGTGACAGCTCCTTGCCATAAAAAAGTTATTTATTTTAGAAACCTCTTAGATCCCGACTGCAGAATGTATATACATTCATGAGGTAAATACTTTCAAGAAGTATGCAAGAATCGTAGTAAGTGACAGTCTATAGTTTCTGCCTACCCTTGTGGGAGAAAGGCGTGAGTGTATTTATGTATGTAATTATCTTTTCGGGAAAAATTAATACATTTTAAAAACCACTGTAATAGATTCACTGTAATACTTTCAGGTCTTGAAGCGCTTTTTCTGTTACAGGTTGTATATGAAGGACACTCACTACTCACTACACTCAGCATTGGATGAAATAAAGGCTGAGAAAGAAGAAGAATTCACTCGGCAGTTCATTTCAATCAAATTCAGTACCTATGTATCATTTATTCTATTCAGCGAGTAGCGGTTATTAAAATAAAATTGCATTTGTATCCGAACATATAACCAGGCAAAAAGAAAAAACCGTAAAGGCTCGTAGCCAATAGCACCGTAACACCGAAATCGTGCTTCATTTTTATTGGTTATAATAGGTTGGTAAAAGTTGAACTGACGGAAAAGTGTCATCAGGGAGTGTGTTTAGTGATAATTGGTGTGAGTATCAAGCGGCAACATGTTTAAAAAGTAAGTACAACCATGATTTTATATTAGGTTTTGTATTTAATACTAAGGATAACTTATAAAAAGGATTTCTGTTTGTGTCAGAGGTTAGAATTTCGTTCATTCCGTAATGTCAAATGATTGAATTGTGTTTTAGTCGACCAATCAGATTTCATTTACTATTTTGTTACCATAGGGAAGGGATGTTTTGCTTCTATCGTTCTTATTTTTCGATTAAATGCGG
This sequence comes from Acronicta aceris, assembly GCA_910591435.1. NCBI lineage: Eukaryota > Metazoa > Arthropoda > Insecta > Lepidoptera > Noctuidae > Acronicta > Acronicta aceris. The sequence continues at coordinate 4,002,351 of OU342776.1, read as the reverse complement.
TTATTATTTTTCAATCATACATCGCAAAGATAAGATCATATTTTATTGTTCACTACTAGAGAATATGATTCAGGCCCTCATTTACAATCCTGGGGTCCCAGGATTTTGGATAATAAATAAAAACATTACGAAGCTATTCAAACGTAGGGTGACCAGGCATCATCTGGGTGTGCTCGCGCCACTGTCCACCTCATCTTTGCCGCGGAGGCAAGATTAAGGTCAAGAGCAAGCCCATTTTTAATAAAATGAGAAACACCTTAAAATTAATTCAAGTAAAAATCAACGTTTTTCTTATTTTTTATGTATGTGTATTCGGAGAATGCACACTTCCATGAGCGTACGTTTCAGGTACAAAAGTAGTTCACCTTTCATCAAGTGTTTCATGATCTAAGATGGTTCCTGGAGGAGCTACCCCAGACGTTTTCGGTGCGTTGAGCAACTTCTTTGTATTGTCTAACCTGGTAGGATATATTTGATGCTCTCACTATGTGTGTGCTGAGTAATAGACACGTTTTTTCATTAAACAGTCTACTATGAACGGTTAAAAGATATATTATAAATCCGAAAAATAAACGAAAACCATAAAACTCTTTTTTAAACCTATAATTTTTAGATATATTTGTATTTAATAAAACTGTATAATCTAGAAAATCCCGGATTTGTGAAAATTATGAACCAGAAATGTTCATAACTGGAGCAGATCCCAAGATCCCGAACTCTGAATCCTTTAATACGTCTAAAGCTACGATTAGTCCATTCCAAATGCTAAAAGACGGAGATTGGATGTAATCGCGATAGTAGTCAGCGCAAAGCACTGCGTTTACTACATTTTCCTCTCCCCTTCAGATTAATCTTTGCTATAATATTAACATGAACAGGAAAGCAATACAGCTTCCCTTAATGACACCTACTACTGTTGAGTATAGTTTTTCTGTAGTTCGATCTTTTACTGGTTGTGTTAACACACCTGCGTCCACATAATTATTTCTCTTGTATCGAGCCATTCTTTCTATATACATACAAGAAATGCCACATGAAAACGATTCTATTTATGTGGCGCCCATACGCTCTTGTATATACGATAGCCAAAAATCACTGCTATTGCGGCGCGGCAGAATCAAACTGTACTTGATTATTTATTAGGGGTGGGTGATATAGGTATTTCTAAATATCAAATCGATACTATATACTGATATGCGATATCGGATACCGAAACTATATATTTTATGAATCTATAAATATTGTTTATATCACTCAATATGGTTATGATTTAGATATTACCGACAATACCGAATACTTTATACTTTTAGCATATATTTTTGTGTCTTAGACCTACTCTAGACCTACAAACTGCGAAAAACCACTCGAAATTTGAATTTCGCGGGCAAAGCGAAACGATCCTCCTTAAACAAATCTTTTATAAATATTGCGGAATAGAATATATAATATAGTAGACGCCATTACAATAATCTTAAAATGAACTTTCCTATAAACTTTACCCATACTTAGGACTGGCTACATTATTATTTTTTTATTATTTTACCTTTTGTGACGAATTCGACGATTCGTTTTAAAACATGAATACTTTAATTAAAAGCAAAAGAATATAGCGTATTTAAAAATGATCACAGAGCACGGGAACAGTATAAACTTATTAATATATCGTGGCTCGATATTGTATCGTCGCAAATCGGCAGACGTATTACGGATATAGTGATTTGCTTGATATATGGATATTACAAAGATATACGATATATAGATATACGATATTGATGCAATATATAGTTTCGATATCTATATACATTTTGTATCACCCAATCATATTATGTATGTAGTATCAATTTACGGTTTTCTTTTATTTCCTACCACATCACTATAGGTTATGACGTTTCCTCATCGAAAGCGCGAAACATGCGAAAACACTATAGGTTAGACAGAGATAAGTATATTTTCTCTCGTCAAAAATGGTTGAATCAGTTGAATGACTCGTTTATATTCGTTCACCAGTTCATTTCTGGCAGTCTGCAGCTGTTCATATTTGATTGTCCTGTGCGTTAGTGATTTTTCGACGAGTAGTCTTATAACGCAAAAATTTTTGTGATCTTACCTGAAGTTATATTTTGATTAACAAATCCTGATTGCGAACGATTCGAAAGAAAAGTGTACAAAGACATCTCGATTCTTGTGCATCGCGCACCTTTTGCGTGACGTAACTGGATTTCCAACGAATAACTGTCCGTGTGCAAGCAACAAAGGTCGCGGCGACTAATGGTGGCCGTTTTTATGTGTTCGAGTGAATTTTGACGGTGCGATGTGGGAATCTGATTCTGATACGGGGTCCCGCAGCGCGTCTTCGGACGGGCTGCGGAGACGCCAAGGATGGGATCCCGAAGCGGAAAGCTTAGCTTCGCAGATGGATGAGCTCGATGAAGTACTCGCGGAGGAAGAAGATGGATGCCCTTTACCGTCTACGCCTGAGGACCAGCATCTACTCGACGCTGAGATGGCGGAAGTTTTGAAAGCGGGTGTGCTGTCGGACGAGATTGACCTTGGTGCGCTGGCACACAACGCGGCCGAACAAGCCGAGGAATTCGTCCGCAAAGTTTGGGAGGCATCGTGGAACGTGTGCCACTTCCGACACCTACCGCGGTGGCTGCAAGACAACGATTACCTCCACAAGGGGCACAGGCCACCGCTGCCGTCCTTCAGCGCATGTTTCGCGTCTATTTTCCGTATTCACACTGAGACTGGCAACATTTGGACTCATCTGCTCGGTTGCGTGGCTTTCATTGGCGTCGCAATCTACTTCTTGTCGCGCCCCTCTATTGAGATTCAGATGCAAGAGAAAATGATATTTGGAGTATTCTTTATAGGTGCCATAGTTTGCCTTGGCTTCTCATTTGCATACCATACCCTCTACTGCCATTCGGAGATGGTCGGGAAATTGTTTTCTAAGCTTGATTACTGTGGAATAGCATTGCTAATTATGGGCTCATTTGTTCCATGGTTGTATTATAGTTTCTACTGCCATTACAGACCAAAAATAATATATCTATCTGTAGTGGTTGTTTTAGGAATACTGTCTATTATAGTATCTCTCTGGGATAGGTTCTCAGAGCCTAGACTGCGACCTCTTCGAGCGGGAGTGTTCATGGGTTTTGGTCTGTCGGGAATAGTGCCTGCAATCCATTATGGTATTACAGAAGGCTGGTTCAGTCAAGTGAGTAAAGCATCCCTTGGCTGGTTGGTCCTGATGGGCCTATTGTACATATTAGGAGCCATGTTCTATGCTCTACGTGTTCCAGAGCGCTGGTTTCCAGGGAAGTGTGACATCTGGTTCCAGTCACACCAAATATTCCATGTACTTGTGATTGTAGCTGCGTTTGTGCACTACCATGGCATCAGTGAACTGGCATCTTACCGTGTGACAGTAGGGGAATGTTCTATGCCTCCATCATCAATTGCATTCTAGCCCCCTCACTCTACCAAATGTGATAGTAGACCATAGATAAATTTAAGTAGAAATACAGAACATTTGATAGCTTCACTGTATATTTTTTAAACATGTAAACTTTTTGTAAGTTTTATAACAACATGGCGAAACAAATGCTGATAACATTCATACTTAGTGAGGCTGTAAAAATGGGTTCACATTGGGCATAAAAAGAATGGGGTTACTAAATAATAAACAATATTTCATAGGTAATTGTTTATTTATTTTAAAAATTAGTATTAGTGTATTAGTAGTTATTGGTTTAGTATTTTCTAGTTACACTATTTGCACCAAGGATTGCACATTAAAAAAAAAAACAACACTTTTTAAGCAAGTTTTCTTTGATTAACACTAATTTTCTTGATTATTGCTGTGTTAAGATGTTATAGTGTACTTAATTTATGTTTTGTTTACTTATTGCCTTGTCTTTGCACTAAATTGTAAGACCAGTGGTAGCATAGACATAGTTTGGACCACTTGTATGCCCTTCACTGTTCTTCCATTACATAATTAATATCATCTTAATTATATATTTATCAAAGCTTTCTCTTTGATAAATAAGATAATAATTAAGACTTTATTGATTGAATGTAAACACACAGACTGTGAAAATAGAATAACTTTATTTTTGAATATTTTCTATTTCTTTAGCCACTCATTAATTAACAAAGTTCCTATATATTTCTCCATTCACCTTGGTGACAATTTCAGATTTAATAAACACTTGTATAGAATCTCACTTTCTTTCCATAACATATTTATATATTCATCAGATGCCTTTTAGAAGCATTTTTCTCTTTTTCTAATGGTTTTAGTAATAACTGTATATTCATTAGTTTGGATATAATTAAAACTTAGCTGGTCCTCACCAATTCTGCACAAATGAGTACATCATGGCAATAAAAAGATTTAAATTGTAATTAGATATAATAATTAACAATTGAAAATATTATTTTATATGATGTACTTGTAAGTGTATTGTAAGTTTTAAGTAACTGCAGTCTGACATTCCATCTTTGTTTTAAAATAATGTTAAAATACTTTATTTTCTGATTGTTTTTAATGAGTTACTTATTTTTCTGGGCATTATCATCAACATAACATGTCATATAACTGTGGTCTGCATTAGTGGTATAAATATAAATTAATTCAAAGTATATTCTAAATTGTTATAAGTGTTCAAATAAGTGTAAAGATTTTATGAGACAGAAAATGTAAAAAAAAAGAATAAAAAGATTTTGTGATTTGTATATTGCAAATTGACCTCTATTGTCTTGAAAAGTACATTTATATTGATATGTTGGATGGAAAAGCTTAAAAATTATGTAAGTAGAAATGTTGATATGATAAATTTAGAAAAATCTCATAAAGATATTGTAAAGACAATGTCTTACATATTAATAATAAATAAAAGTTAAGTATTTGATGTAATGCTGCTTTCTCTGAATTAATTAAGATCCTAGTTTTGAGCAATAATTCCGAGATCTAGTACCTACCTACCTACCTTGGCGTATCAAACAGCTAAGTCGGGATTGGACTGAGGAAAATGACAATATGCTATTACAAGAAAAATCCTAATAATTTGCTATTAAAAGTTATGTCAGTTCATGATCTTACGGGACTCATTATTGGCATTGCTTTAAAATCAGTATTTTTTTGCTATGAGATTTAATTTATCTAGTTAGCATTTTCTAATATATTTGAAGAGACCACAAAAAGTTCTATGTCTAATCATAAATGTTTCTGTTATTCTACCTTGCATTATATTTTGTTAAAATATTTTCTTGAAATCCAAAAATATGCTTTTACTGTTCATGTGACATTTGTTAATTACTTGTTTTGGTGGGATTAAAAATTATGCAATAAAAATAAAATAAAATAAAAACGAAAATTTGTTTTGTTTGGTACCTATTGACTGGCATCACAGAACTACCTACCTACCTGTAAAAAATCAATAAGTTTTGTACTTTTGTATGCGTATTTTTTTCTAAAACTTGTCTGTTTTCGAATGACGTCATGATAGGATTACAGCGGCGCGCACATACAATCCCTATCATACAACTATTGATAGGCTACTACAAAACCTTTGCGTCATAGTTACATAACCAACCCATTATATTGTCCCACTGCTGGGCACGAGTCTCCTCTCAAATAAGAGAGATTAGGCTATAGTCCCAATTTTCCTAGCTTTGGAATAACATGATTACGCGGGTTACAGCAGCATGAAGAGAAAGTATCGCATTGCGATCCTTACAGCACGGATGAATTTTTCTTTAGAGATGTAATTGAAATTCTTTGGAATCGTTTATAAGAGAAATGGGGAGCTCCCAGGAACCTGATGATTGATAAAATGATAACCCTTTTTTCGCTGTATTATGTAAAAAATCCACAATATGGATATTTCTTGCCCGGGAATGTTGATGATTCCTTCAATCTAAATCAAGCCTCCATGGTTTTCAAGCCGAAACGCTTTAAGTCCACTTTTATAATGCGTACTGCTGAAATATGGAATGCGCTTCCCGAGTGGGTCTTCCCTGATGGATATAATCTGGGTGTCTTTAAATCACGAGTGAATCGGTTTCTTCTAGGCAAGCGCGCTACATCGTAGATCGCAGTATCGCTTAACATCAGGCAAACTGGCGATCAAGCGTAAGCCTATTACGAATAAAAAAAAAATGGTTACGGGCTGAGGGAATCTGGCCGTGGGGTAAAGGGTCCGAAACGTCGGGATATACATACATACACTCGATCCTTTCTTCCACAGGGGTAGGCAGACCAGAAACTATAGACCACCACTTGCTACAATTCTTACATCTTTTGGTTCTTCCACATTCATACATCTTCTCAAACATACTGCGCTGGTACGCGCTGGTACTATAAAGTGGTGTTATGTACTTATGTCTACGAGTAATCTAATATTCGCGTAAATCTCAGAAATCAGCGTAAAATCCCACTGATTCAATCGTAGCTAAGGGAATCACGACAGGTTTCGGTCCTCCACAATCGGCGGATCACTACCAATGGTGAATCCTAGAATACCTACGCGCGGAACATGACGTGCCACCGTCTCGATGATCGGCAACCCTGGCGCTACAAAGCGTTATGGCTTCATCGCGTGACAGCTTTGTCTATCTATCTCAGTATGACGCTAATAATGTTTAATGACTTACTGTAATGATAAGTAGTTTTATTGGCTCATGACCAGCTTTGGTAGATGGAATTTAATTTCTATAAAAAACAACAAGTTCTGTGTCGCGAGAGACTTTTCAAACATACCAGAGACTCGAAATAAATATCCGTAGAACACTATACCTACTTATTTTTTTTCGGGCGGAAATCGAATCTACCAATTATCTATTTTTTTAAAATTTGGATACGTTCGAACAGTTTCAAAATTAGATAGACACACCGGATCACTGTCCAGCATCCGGGAACTTTCTATTTTAGGATCGTTTTGAACTTATATAGGAAATTCTTAAAAACGCAGCAGTCACAGTGAAGAGAGATATCGAAATGAGACAGTATTTCGATAGCTAAACTTAAGTAGTGCTTAGAGTGAGCTGCATTTTTTTAAATTATAAATACAGAGCTTGAATTTTCCACAAAAACGTAATACCAAAATAAATCGTAGTCCAAACATAATTTTGTGCAATTGTGTCATTATTCGGATTTGGATACCTTTAATCTAGGTTCTGATAATAAAATAGTTTGATTAAATTGTATTTGAATTACGATTAATTTTGGTATTACGTTCGTATGAAAAATTTTAATCCGCCGAACTCTTAGTATTTTTTACGGAAAATCATCTCGTGTTATCCCATCATTTTGCCCTGGTCCTGTGTCGATTACATGCTTAGATACTCGGACCCAAGTACTCCAGAGCAATCTTTGGCAGACTTGCCATTGTATGCCTTTGTTCTTGAAGACCTGTTCGACCGACGAACGACGTGGTGGCCTCATAATTATGACACAATAAGAAGTAGGTACTAAACAACGACGACCAAACAAGTTTTGACTAATTATTATCTGGTACCTACTCAATTTAGCAATACTTTTCAATTCCAGTTCAATATTATGAGGGTTAGTCATGTTTACTTATTACTTAGGCAGAGACACGGGCTATTACAACCAACCTATTAGGTACTACTGTAGGCAAAACTAACAGGAATTAACGGGTAAAAAATATCTTTAGATCTCTTGACGTTTGACCAGGTTGAGTTTGCGTATGACCAGAATCAGTGCAACCTGGTCGAAACGTCAAGCGATTTAAATGTTTTATTGGGCGTTCATGTTAGTTTTACAGCAATATCATTTTAAAAGTTAGATACTTTAAACAAACTATCGCGTCGGTTAAAAGCCTTGAATGACCTCAGTCAGTCTGTCCTTTGTCAACGCAGTTGATAAACAGTCTATTCTTTATCTACGTCAGCTCGATCGATTCGGTAGCCTTATATTAATGCGACGCCATCCATCAATCATAGCTCATATTACAAAGACAGGCAGTAAAATACTATCCTCAGACGCCCTTTCGTAAAACCTATCGAATTTCGTGTATTTTTCGAACATCATTGTAATGATTAACTCTTTTTCCGAGCGGGAAATCTTTTTTCCGTGCAACTAAAAACGACAGGTTCTTGCCTTCCCTTGGCTTATAGTCATGGTTTATATAACACCTGGCTCATCAGTAGCTTCAAATGAATGCCCATTGACGACGAATCATATGCTTCATACGTCAAATATGTATTGAAATTTGTCATAATTGAAGTATAACTTTACACTTAGATTCGTTTCTCAATGTTAGCATTACTGTCCGCAATGCTCCTCGACTATTCTCTTATCATATCGAGAGTACAAGTGACGGGCGACAGACTGCAACCGCAGGCGGAACTGCTACTTGCGACTGCGGTCTACAGTGTCGCTGTGCTTGAAATCCAGATGACCATAACCTCGATCATCTGGGTTTCAAGCGCGGCGTTGTCGCGTTATTATCGCATGAGCCGGGAGCTGACATTACTGGATATGGTGGATTGACGCAGTCTGCGATCATGTCGTGCTGCTGCAACCGCAAGCGACAGTGTCGGTAAATAACTGCAAGTGTCGACAAAAGCGGTGTTTAAAGTTCTTATATCCAATTATAATGGCGGCGACGTGTTATCGATTACGTATGCCCTTGACCTTGACCCTGGTACAGCGTAAGTTGAGTGGGTGCGGCAAGGGCAAGTGATTTCAATATCGGGGACTTTTATTAATGGGGTAGACATAACGGGCGAGGTCGATGATGCCATGTTATTTGCATATAAGTGCTTCAATAGTATGTGAGAGTAATTTATAACACAGTTTACCGAAGACACTATTTGTTCCCACGTTTTCCAAGTTATATGGGTTTACTTTTATACCTACATATACAGTGGATTTCGCATTGAAGTAGGTAATTCGTTAGAACGATTTATCGGCGATTCGTCCCATACGGCGCTGATAAGTGTGCGAGGTTTCATAGGATTTCATACAAGTAATTGTAATGTTCGATTCTTTCAGCTCCTTTCTGCGAATCTTTTGCATATCTGAATATCCTTTCGAAACCATTGTCCAGCTTGCTCAGTTTGTCAGCTTCGTAATTTCTGGCTACACAAGATGCACAGCAAAGGCAAATTACATTTTCTTAATAAGTCAGACCAATTACTTACGTAAGAATAATTCTGTTTCACATAGCAGCTAAATTACCGGGCAAATAAATTTACTAACCAATATATCTATTGTTAATACTACAAAGACTTGCCTAGGCTACATATTCCGTGGGCACTTTCGTTTTAAATTTGATCAGCCGTCGTACGTATAAATGTGCTTCATGGTAACAATTATACTTAAATTTTTCAGTAGGTTATATTATAATACCTAAGTAATTATAATAATATAATATAATACCTAAAATCATAAGTCGATTACTGCTGACTGCAAGTTACTATGCTAATGTGTCTAATACGGCGTGTACCATTGCTTTTGTTTGCTTGGCGTAATAATCGCCGTTTCAATTCCAATTAACTTCCTTAATTTTATTATTATTTTGGGTATTATTTTACAGAGTCCAAATAATTGTTATTTCATAAATCCTGTTTAGAGAAGAAAATCGTCTTACCCAATCTACTTTTTATGTGAAGGTATAATACGAAACATTATGTCGAATTAACAGAGAATTAGTCTTTGAGTCTGTTTCGGCGTTTCTTCCCAGAGGTCGCAAGCTAGGAAATGCCGGCGCCATTGTATCTTGAAATTAGAAAACTGGTTTGTACTTAAATTCTTATTATTATTATTATGAATGATCCTGCCACTGAAGGGCAAAGGCCACCCTTTCCTTCTTCCACTCTTCCCGGTTGAGAGCTTTCAGCATCCAATCCACGCAGTACGAGTCAAGCTCATCTCGCTATCTCGTTCTGGGTCTACCGCGACGTCTTCTGGAATGCTGTGGTATCCATATTCCTCAGACATGCGGCAGATATGTCCAGCCCAGTACCATTTAAGGCTGCCGGCTTTTTGGCCCAACATCAGCGATTTGTGTTCTGGAACGCAGTGTGGAATTCCGTATACATACGGTCCGATAGTCGGACTCCTAGGACTTAAATTCTTACGTCTTTAAAAATGATATATGCCTTTAGCCTCACCGCTTTTAATATCTTAAACGTCCAGCTAACATTCGAAATGAATTGTCACCCTATGTTCATATGAGAGAGTGCAGAGCAAAGCCCTTTATCATATACATAAAGAGAAGACAGTACCTACCTATACATATTATAGTATCCATAGGTCGATGATAAAAGTTTAAGAATGTCACTGACTCCCTGCGCTTCATGACCATATCGAATTATACTTACATATATATACTTATGCTATTTTCTGTGGGACTAAGCAGAGAACATTGCAACATGCACACTTACTCGTACATTCTTACCAACGTCTTGAGCTTCATCAACGTTTACCTTATTTATTTATTTAGGTATACCACTAAGGTAGCATACAAGCCTACGGCCCGCCTGATGGTAAGCGGTTACCGTAGCCTATGGACGGTTGCAATTCCGGGGTCACACAAGATATCCCAGTCCTTTTTTATGTCAAATCCTCATAACTCATTTGTCCTTAGGCAGTTTTTGCGTGATGTCCTCCGATCACTATTATAATATAACTAGCGTACCCGACAGACTCCGTCCTGTCAAAAAGATTGACTCTTTGACGTTAGGAACACACCTACATTGCTTAGATAACAATGAATGCTTGTAATTTAATATGAACTTTATGCAATAGCAACAAAGCTCAAATTGACTCTACGTTTTAGTTAGAAAACGTTTGTATGGGAAAAAGAAAAGGGCTATTTTTAGGGCTTTTCCGGCAATTATTCGAATTTTTCTCGCCGTAAAAACCATCCTTGAACTTAAACGAACATTTAAAAAAAAGAACTGGCCAAATTGGTCCAGGTGTTGTTGAGTTATGCGCTTACCAACACATTTTGCGATTCATTTTTATATTATAGAAGATAGTGATAGTGGTGATATATTATAATATATTATATTATAATAGTGATCCATATATTAACATTGAATAGGCCCTGAAAAATACATTTAAAATCTTAATTATTTCCCTTTTATATTTCTTGTCTGGGACATACTACGCATACATTTTACCTATAGCAAATCGAAACACGGATCACGTGCTGCTGTTCGGGATGTGCCAATCAATTGGGTTGCACAAGCGGGCCATTGCATAAAATACTAACAGTACTACGTAACCGAGGGTCAGCGTACAAAAGTCTTAAATACTCAAATTCTCTAGTTCGTCCCTCTGTAAATAGCGCAGACGTTACTAATGTCTTCGCTTGTTGATGATCATGACGAAATTAATATAAATTCTGAAGGCACGCTAATTCTTAATTAGGAAATAATAAAAAGATCAGACGAATTGCAAGGCAACCCATCAATTTTTTTTCCACAAACTGCTAAAAATAAAATACACTATATTCTTATCGAAAAGTTAATTGCACTACTTACTGTCTTATCGCAATACTGCAAGCATTCCAATTATACAGCTGTATACGGCTGTTTAAATATGCTTTAATGCTACATGCACACGACACGTTATGTTGCGTTCACTATTACTTGCCCAATATGAAACATATGTCCTGTGTACTAGGTAAGTATAGTTTTTTTATGGGATAGTAGGGCAAACGAGCAGACGGATCGCCTGATGGTAAGCGATTAACGCCGCCCATGGACACCTGCAACACCATAGGAGTCACAAGTGCGTTGCCGACCTTTTAAAAGGGGATTGCGCCTCCGGTAACCTCACTCACTCGGCGAAACACAACGTAAGCGTTGTTTAACGCCGGTTTTCTGTGAGGCCGTGGTATCACTCTGGTCGAGCCGGCCCATTCGTGGCGAAGCATGGCTCTCCCACGTAAAAAAGAAAAAAAGAATACATGGTAAAACTCTTATGATAGAAGCAACATCATCTTCATCTTTAATCGTTATTCGACCACTGCTGGACGTAGTGAATGCCACAGAGCTCAATCATAGGCTTTCTTCTTCCAGACACTGCCAGCTACCATCTGCAAATCGTCACTCCATCTGGCAAGCGTCCTACACACTACGCTTGCCTAGACACGGTGTATACTTACTTTTGAACTCGTTTGATCCATGTCAGTTCTCCGAGAGATGTGACCGGTCCATTGTTAATTCAGGTTGCTAATCCTGAGCTATGTCGTTAAGTTTTGCTTCCCTGACGAATAATTTCGTACGATAACTCTGAGCAAAGCTTTAAACTTTAAACTTGTAGACCAGTCTTACCCTGAGTGTCCACGTTTCGGCTCCGTAGGTCAGGCTGCGGTAACCGCTGACCATCAAGCAAGAGGCTAATAAAATGCCACTTCACCTGGAAGAATGTTAGAATGTGGATCGCTAATGCCCAAGCGTAGGGAATATAGGGAAGCCCATGAATTAACGCTGAAACAATTACAATATATTGACGACGGTTCATTAGGACCGACAATCAAGTGATAGGTTACCTACTGTGACTGAAAAGTCGCAGTAAAGTAACTAACAAAATAATAGGTCTCACCAAGCTCAATGAAGGGGAACGGCACACGTCCGTACCTTCTCTCGTTTTGCAAAAAAAGTTTAGCATCAACCAGTCCAACGACCCGTCCATTTTTCATAGTCATTTACAATTTCTTAGCGAGCGACAACAACGGATTCCTAAAGTTATATACTCCTCAAGGACGGGGGAAAATTGTGTTAGAAACTTTTAATGGTCAGGAGGTTGATAAATTCTCCGATGAGGCCTACTTAGATACCTAATGAAAATTCTGGAGGTTGTTATAAAAAAAATGTTAATTATGTAAATAATATAAAGTCAATATTATATGTGCAAATACTGCAAATGACATCCAACATGACTGTGAAACATGTAGTTTATTGGCCTTACATATTATGTGTAATCATGAAAATAGCCCGTAATACGAGTACATGAAACAGATTTATAGGTGCGCGTGACTTTTATCAGAACAATATAAATTAGTACCTACTTACGTTTGATTGGGTATATTAATACATATATTTTGTTTATCTTATCCGAAAGACGAATCAACCTGAATAACCTTTTCAAAATCAACCGGTTACAATCACATTCGATAGCAAAGATTGTATGTATTGGATTTATAATTTATTTAAAACTAGCGATCCGTGCGCAGCTTTGTCTAAATAAATATTTCCGACTAATCCGGTGGCTTTTCCAATAAAATATTTCAACAAACCTTGTCCTGACAATTACGAAGACAATAAAAAAAACATCCAAATAGGTCGATGTAGTGATGATCGTCAAATGTCAAAATCATCATATTCTACATCGCTTGAATAACCCGGAAGATGAAGATTATATTCATAAGTACTTTATCGGTTTACTAATCAGTAAATCCGGACTCCTTTATACTAATTAAAGCAGTTAGGTACGTATTTTGGCCTTCTTTGTATTGGATTAAGACCTCTTATAACGTAAGCTAATTTTAAGCGATCCTAATACCTCCATTTCATTTATTCTGGATAGAATATTATTTTCTAAGTAATTATGTTAGTATTCGGGAATAACTGGTTTTAGGGCTTCAAAATAATTATAGGGTTTGCAATACACAATAATTATCTCAAACAATCACGATGAATTTTGACAGACAAAACATCGACGCTATTTTCGATGGAATAGAACTTTAACGACAAATCGATATCAGATTCGATTCTTTTTATGGTCGCCATTCTAGCAAAGAAGATTAGAAGCGAACATCAAATTAGGTTGTAGGTCGTTGAAGCTTATCGATATTCGTTTCAGATATGAGTTTTATTGAAGTTTCACCAAAGGCTGGGTGAAGTTACATCTTTATCTATGTCAGTTTTCAATCTGACACTTCCGTAGGGGAAGACCCTATAGGATTGCTGCAAACATAATCCGACGAAATAATTAGGTTTCAGAATCAGGTATACCTAGTGGAATTACGACCAATGATATTTTTTCCACAAATTAAACTAGAAGATTTATAAAGAAAGAGATTTATATTTAAAAGATTTATCCTAAACGTTTGAATTGGTGTTGTTTCAGTTGAATAGATTAGAAAATATTTGACATACTTCGTTTGACTGAAGGGAACCATCATAGCTATTTCAGAATTGGATTTCAAAGCTGGAATCTAGACGAACGACCGACGTATTTGTAGAATACAGATCGGTCATTATATATTTATTTATTTAAAGTTAAATTATCATAGTAGACTAGCTGCTTTTGCCCGCAGTTTCACTAACGTTCCAAAAAGATTAACATACTTAAGTCCGATTTTAGACGGCGCAGCGTATCAAGATGAAACCTGCACCAGATTTAAGTTCGACCTCCAGCAATACATCGGTTAAAACTGCATTTAATTGCATGCAGTAGTTTTTGCGTGATGCGCGTACAAACATACAGACAGACAGACAAAAATTCTAAAAATATTAATTTTGGCTTCTGTTGATCTAATAAAGACTCCCCATATTAGTTTTTCTTTAATATCTATAATGTACAGATATCAGCCTGTTACAATTTTATCATAGGTGACATATATTGACCCATGGCATACTGTTTCGTTAACATTAAATATCTTATATTATTTGTCAAACAAACAATTCACTGGCACATACTTCGACGTTCCTAGCTATATTATATTTTTTTACGCGTTTTTTATTTTCATCGTAAATGTGTGAGTTTACTTCTCATGGTTTTGATATTCATAAAAGAGGTGTTTATAGTCAGAAGTTTGATCTTATATTATTTACAAAAGGAAGTAGTTTATTCAATACGTAATACGGTATCAACACAAGCACATACCAAAAATATATTAGACGATTGCGATGTTCATAAGCATTGAAATGATGCTGTCGAAAAGGCCTCCATATCATAGTTCTATCCTACGTAATACGCATGAGAACACAAGTATATCTACAAAATCTATCTATCTATCTACAAAAATCACGTCTTTTGTGACGGAATACGAGCGAGCGGACCAAAGAGCAAACTGTGTAGTTTGATGTGTCGCCGTATGTACATTAATAGAGTAACACGAGCCAATCCCCTATCAATACCATCAAAGACTCCTACGTAAGTCCAAAGACGTCTACCACGGTGTCTAGGTCATCACCCGACAAAAATAAAAAAACATCAACATTAAAAATATAATTCCCTCGGTCACGTTTTCCGCTGAACCGTTTTATCGGTGTTGGGACATCGGCTTATCAACACGTGCGTGATAAGTGTCAGAGTTATGTAAAATACCAGGGTGCGCTACATTCGTACTCGAGTATTGAACGCGTGTCATCGATTTGTCATCGTACTGATTTTGCCCTTACCTACCCAAATTTACTTGAGGCCAGCGTAGCAGCATCTTTTTCTAACTACTCTTTTTCCTAGGCCACGTTTTTATTTGCTGCTCTGACAATACTTATATATATATCCTTTTTCACACACTACCTATCTATAGTTATTTTTTAGGTTCCGTACCACAAAAGGAAAAAACGAACCCTTATAGGATCTCTTTGTTGTCCGTCCGTCCGTTTGTCTGTCAAGACCCTTTATCTCGGGAACGAGTGAAGGTATCGAGTTGAAATTAAAACCTATTAGAAATTTACTCAGATCTACAGTCCCTTGAAGATGTGAAAACTTCTATGTTAACATAAAAAAAAGATACGGCCGTTTATGCCGCAAAAATCGTATATTTCGACACTCTCAGGGGAATCAAAATTTATAGGATATTTTCCGTTGACCTAAAACTATGAAATTTGGCAAGTAATATACTACTTACTACTATATACATATACTACTACCGTCTTCTACTACAAGTATAGGGAAAAATCTGAAAACTATACATTTGTAATCACTACATGGTATAAAACAAAGTCGTTGTCGCTGTCTGTCCGTCCCTTAAATCTTTAAAACTACGCAACGGATTTTGAAGCGTTTTATTTTAATAGATAGAGTGATTCAAGAGGAAGGTTTTAAGCCATTTAACATTACGCTACGACTCTTAGGAATGGGGCAACGCGGGCGAAACCGCGGGCGGGTCGCTAGTTAATTATAAATGTAACCTACATTTTTGTACGTACACCTCGGTGGGCGAGTCCGACTCGCACTTGTCCTGTTTTATTGTATTTAATTTGTTAATAATGCATGCTAAACAAATTCGATCTCAGTAGGACATAACAACACCATTTCTTTGTCTATTTTTCCGAGCATGACTATAATTAATCATTGATCTAATACTAAAATTGAGACAGTAAGCGCAAAAGCGGCCTAACCACATTTTTTAGTTTATAATATCGTTTGTAACAGTTGGTTAGGTTACAAACCAAAAATATTGTGGGTTAGGCTGCTTTTGCGCTGACGATCTTAATTTACAAGTAGCGTTTGTTATCTGTATCTGCCTTCTGTAAATGGTCATGTTTGTTACAAATACACAGATGTACTCTTTTTCCTCCACTCCAGTGGAAGGCAACAGAGAGTGTAATGTGTTATTGATGACGCGTTTACTAATTACTCTTTTTCTGAAAAGACTCCCACAAGGTCTCCCCAAATCACTCTAATCATGGTGTATATAGGTTTAGATACTAATTAGGCGATATTGATCGACTTTACTTACTAGGCCAAAGTGATGTTCAGGGTGGGGCATGGTGTGTATTTTATGAATACATACACCAGCATGTGGTGTTGTCACCACAAGGCACAAACTCACAAACCAAACGAACTTTGGTATGACTTTACTATTTTGGCTGTTTGCTGTAATAATAAGTAAACATAAAAAGTAAATTACTTCGTATACCTACACTCTTTGCGCTGTAGCATGGTGCGGGTGACAGTTGCCTGTATGACGTTCTTATGACATTCTGGTTGGGTTTAATTTAATTTACTACAATTATTATTGATTTAATATTATGACGAATGTGGTACAGCTAAAATACTAAGTCATAATTTGTAAATCGCGGCAACTTTCAAGAGTGAAACGAAATTTTACTGAAACTGTCACCCGAACCATGCAACAGCGCAAAGAGTGTATGACTGTATGTGTGTTTAGTGAGTGGTGCTTTGAGGAGTGGTGTCAGGTATGTGTCTAGGTGTGTACACACGAGAACACATCAAGCTACACAGTTGCACAAAAATCACCGCTATTGCCACTGAATACGAGCGTAGTCCAAAGTGCAAACTGAACATAGCTTTCTTTATTTTTCATTGTGTTACCTATGTTGTATTTTGTCGATTTAGACATTATACTATTATCAGCAGATTTTATTACTTTTTCATGATATCTTTTCGAACGTAACACTTTGTAATGATTAATATGACAGAACTTCCCTTAGGTTAAGTTTATTTCATCATTATTGATAAAGGTGCAGTTTTTTTTTGGAAGTGCTAATTTCTGGAAGTTCCTTCCGGATTAAAAAAAAAATCTTTTGCATTTCATAACCCAATTCATGAGGAAGGTTATATAACATCACGCTACGACCCTTAGGAGCCGAGCAGGAAGGTATAACCGCGGGGAACAGCTAGTACACAATTAAAACTCATCGTTAGAACTACTAAATAGGTTATCATAATAATGAGTGCCTGCTTTTATAGTGAAGACAATGGTCGTTTTCAAATTAGATAGCAATAAATTCTAGCTGCATTTATCATAATGTACTACACGTGTTATTATAACGGATAGTCAAAATAATATCATACTGCAGTTACCTAATGTTATGATAGTTCTTGAGTTATGTAAATGGCTTTTGTAAATAACTAGCTTCTGACTTCAGAATTCCGTGCAACCTAGATTATAGGGTTTGGTGGGGTAGAGCCACTGTTTCATCTTCCCTTAGTAATACAACACAATCAGCACACTGGCTCTCTTGATTCTTCTAGTCAGATTTGGCTGCAAGAACATACTGGATTGGTTGTGTTTGGGTGAGATATCAAACGGTAGCTGTGTAACGTTTTGTTTCGTTCAAGATGG
Source organism: Acronicta aceris (assembly GCA_910591435.1). NCBI lineage: Eukaryota > Metazoa > Arthropoda > Insecta > Lepidoptera > Noctuidae > Acronicta > Acronicta aceris. Next base: position 3,984,319 of record OU342776.1, on the reverse strand, counting down.
TTGGGATTTCCAGGTACTCATGAATTTCCGAATTGCGAGCATACCATGGCGCCGATGAGAGTACCCTAAGAGTACCTATTGTTTTGAGCTCGGCACATAATATTGGATTTGCTGGCTGTCGCCCTCAGTTGGATTCCATATTTATGTACAGATCGGTTTTATTATGGAGCAATTATAAACTTAGCTTGTTGGATAGGATTATTACAACATGACGTAAAAATATGATGTTGGTTCTTGTTCCTTTTATTGTCTCTGGTCCTTACTTTGATCTAAATAAGATACCTAGGTACTAATAAATAAATTAGAAAATGATGATAAGAAGATGACTTTTACGAAAAAGTTATAATTATAATAGGCTCGCCTATTATACACCTTCCCCTGTATTTTCAGCACACCTCTGCCCCTTTTAGGGCAAACAGGCCATAAAAATATAGTAGGTAGGGTGGGTACCTACGACACGACAATAATAAAAAATACGCAAAATGTTGTAATGCGGAAATCCTTATCGCGAACGCATACACTTGATAAGCGTGGTATTGTTTCCTGAATAATCTGTGTCATTTTATTTTTTTGTTGACTATTCAATAGTTATACCGTCTGTAACGTAACCTCTGGTATTCCCTTCGGGGAATACAGGCTTAAAATTTTAAAGTTGATTGTTAATGCATTCTACTCGTCAGCGTTAGACATCCCATGATTATTAAAATTATACTGTATTAGAGGAACTCGTATTTGGCGAGTGAGAATTTGTACCTTGAATATCAACGAGAATAGCGTTCAATTAGGTTGTGACCTTCATGAAGACTGAGTCCTCCCTAACTAGACCAAGGGAACTGGAAGGAATCTCCGAAAACAAAACTTCGATCAATGCTGCTTTATCTGACCTAATTCAATGAAAACCTCGAGCTGAATGTTTTTATGGTATCTTTAAAGATATAATTTCATTCATAATATTTTATGAATGAAAAATTCGATCTCAGGAAGGATTTGAAACTGCGTCTCTCTGGTTGTTTTATAAATAATTTAATATGTATAATAATTTTTACAAATATTTCGGCTATCATTATTCTGTTCCATATTTTGTTCAAAGAAATCCTTGAAGTTTGTACAGGGTAGAATCATTCAACGATACTTATTATTACTAATGGTACTTATCTACTTATAGATTTATATCTTGCTATTTATACCGAAGAGTTGGAAAGAAATGACTTTACCATTATTTAAAAATAGTCTCCGAAAGTTTTTAACAGAGTTTTTAAGCCATACTAAAGCATAACCGAGTTTTTTAATGAACAGCCATTAAAGTAATAACAATAATAAATGCTACCTAATTGTGCCCATACCTTTAGATTAGTTTATTCTGTTATCATTGTATTTTGTAAATTTTGCATGCCTACTGGTAAAAAAATATGGCTGAACTTGTATCTTCCTCTTTTATATCATCATGTACTGCACTCATATTTGCAAAATAAATTATCTTATCTTTATATTATCTTATCTTTATCTTTATGCTGAATTACGAAAAACCAGTACACGTCTCTGTGCAGTGATTTCTCCATTCAAATCGTATACCCCGTGACAGTCCAGACAAGACCCATATTCTTAAGTGTCCTCATCCATACATTGAAGTTGCTGTGCCATAGAAAGTTCAAAAGGTTAGCTAACATGAATCCCATTCACTGATGCGTTGCAAATTTTAGAAAGTGACAAGCGAGACTGTCGCCTGTACCTGTCTAGTGTCTACTTGTTCCATTTAAGTACATCAGTTGTTGACAATCTAAAGTACAAAGACTTTTATCATTTACCACCATTGTTATATTGAACTGTAAATTCTCAGTACCTATCAAACATAGCAATCATAAACGCTTAATATGTACCGTACCATTTGTTGTTTTGTGACAAGCTGACGTTACCATTGTAGCGCCATCTATCACGCTACATGAGAACTACGATGAAACAGATCCTGAGTCAGATTAAGCAGGTAATAATTACCGTGCAAGTTGGAAACCACCCGCCTGGTCTGAGCATCCACCCTATGGTTGGTGGGACAAAATATGTACCTCGTCCCTCCACAACATCATCCTCCTTTTGCCCTTATCCCAATTTACTGGAGGTCACCGCAGCCTTTTTTCTGCATACTTTTCTATCAGCCTTTATGTTAATTAGTTACTTCTCTTGCTACCATAGCGATCTTTCACACAATCCATCTTCATTACTTCATAAAATTTGCCAAAGGAGGTTTTAGCAGGTTCAAGTAACATCTGTATTGACGTGTTTTGAATCCGAACTTAGTAAACTTGGGCTAAGATTCGTTGTCTTGTCTATCGTTATAGGGAGAGGGAACTTTTTGTTGGTGTACGAGTACGGCAATATTTCTTGTAAAACTTATAATTACATATTATAGTTTTCGTAGTCATAAAATATGCAATAAGGCTTAATGCATAATATTTTATTGTGCAATCATAAAGTTACGCTTTTTATAAATCGCATCTTACATAATTTATGTAAGTACTTTCACTTTAGGCCTCGGTCCCGTGTTTGGCACAGTTTGGATGTTTACAAAGAACGGAGGTGTGCCAAGACTTGTTTTAAATAATACAAATACTAGTTTTTATGTGATGTGTTTTGGAGGCGATCACTCAATGATTAATCACGAAATCTTAAAAACTATAAAGCCTATAATCGCAAAGCTGTATATGAAATTTATTGAATTCAAAGGAATTCTGAAAGCATTATGCGTTACGTTACGGCAATTCTACGTATTGCTGATTGCGACCATGGACTGAATGAATGCCTAATTGCCTACGCCCTGGGCAGTTAAGCAGTTTATACTCGTATATCCTAGAAATACTTTTACTAGGTACTTACCTTTAATTTGCTATAGGTATTTTAGGAGAAATTTATGTTTGTGGCTGTTTATTGTATGTAATACTTCTTTCGCAAAATAGTCGAACAATAACATCGTAAATAATGATAAAACTGTCTAGAGGCACTTATTTTCTTATCACTTAGATAAATTATTCTTTTGTAAAAATTTTGCGACATGTAGAATGTATTTAATTCACTTGAATAGCATACTTTTATACCATGGACAGGATATTTTTGGGTATTAATATGTCATTAGAAAGCAAGATTAAATTGAATTCATTCAGATAACTGTAACATTTTCAAGGTTCTTATATCCACAAATCAATACTTACAATTGGAACTCCTACTATTGTATGCGTAACGGAAAAGTAGGTGCAAATGGTAAAGGTAGCAAATGATTAACTAACGACAGACTAATTTCTTCTTAATTGTCGATGGCTTTACCGAAATATTAATTAGTTTTAGGTACATTTCCCCCCTTTTATTCGGAGTGCAAAAAATCCTCATGGGTCGTCTGCAACAGATGTCAGAATATGTTAATGCTGATAGTTAATATCAAGTTGCCGATAACAATCCAGCCTTCAATCACCTATATTGTCTTAATGTTGGGTACTATCCATTTTTACGAATCAGGGGCATCAGGTTTATAGTCTATCACATTAGCCTAGTGCCCTAGTGGGCTATAAGAGATATCTTCTTTGGTTCCTACTTTATTTACCGATACTTGTAGTGGTAACGTTTTTGCGAATCCTTTCCACAATTACTTTCCTAGTGGGTTTCTATTATCCGCTTTATAAGCAACCTAACGGTGTTCAATGACTCTGACTACTTATGACTCATTTTCATAAAATTTTATAATAGGTACTTGTCCCCTCTTGTCTGAAATTTAAATAATTTGAATTTGAACATTGTTCAAACAAGTCAATGTCTTTCAGACAAAGTCATATAGTATTTCTTAGTCTAGATTTAAGAGTCCTTGAGGATTATAGCATTACTTACGGGATTGTAAATTTTCCGTCAGTTTCTTCAATTTTATACTGTACTGGGTGAGCGTTTAAGCACATTATGACTTGTTTAGGTTTGCCTGACTTTCATGACGTAATGTTTAAGTCAAGTGTTTAATTATTGTAATGGCGTTACTCAACCGCTATTATGTCGACTTGTTATTTACCGTCTTTTTTGTTCAACTACGCCTCTTTAATTATCCCGTAAACTGCACTAATATAAACTGTCTACTTTTATGAATAATGTTATCCCATTAAAACATAAAAGGTAACTACAAAAATGCCAAATCTCGCAACGTAAAAATGTGTGAGATCTCATTTAGTGTCAAGCTCCTAACTTTACAAGCCCTAACTCTATGACTCGGTCAAGAAGTATGACGTATTAGTTTCTAACTCTAACTTGACCGGTGTTATTACAGGAACGTAGACTTGTTAACTATTGTCCAAGCGAAATGTTATAGGGCACACACCTAGTAGACTTGATCGAGACCTACGACATATTCCATTTGCGTCGAGGTTACTTATCGGGACTAAACCTAAAAGAAACTAGTCTCAAGTATTTTCATAGATATTTTAACGGTTAACAACCCTAATATAGCGAGCAAAGTTCTATTACTTCTACGAAAAATAAGCTTGACTATAGTATTAACTGCGTCACCATGTTATCAAGATCAGGCGAGCATGCAATAAAATAATAAAGTTTTTCTATTACGTCTGTTTTATTATAAGTACTAAGAATTGTTTTATACTTATTTTATAACATAGCCTTGTGAATTTATCAACGTTTATCTTTTTTTAATTTCGATTTTCTTCCATTCCATTAATTATATCAACTTTTATTTTGACAATCATTTAAAAGAAGTTAAAATTACTAAGTGAAACAAATTAAGTAAGCTGGGAAGACTAAAACTCATTATAGCTTATGAATATAGCAAATGGGCAGTTAAGTGTGTTCTGTAATAAAAACCAGCTTCCATTTATAATTCTCATTTCTTCCACGACCCTTTATCAACTTCGGCGCTGTTTGTTCAGGCAAATTACGGGGTCCTCAGATGTTGTTTGTTATACATAAGTATAGATCTACATAATAAAGGAAGGAAGAAAGGTTGAAAAGGTACGGTTAATTATACGAGTAAATGGTGTAGGTACACTACATTCATAAAACCTGCTTTTCTACCATAAAAGCATTCCTGTTTTATTTTATTCCCGAAGGTGGCAAACAAGCTTACGGCCCGCCTGATGGTAAGCGGTTACCGTAGCCTATGGACGCTTGCAACACCAGAGGTATCACTCGCGCGTTGCCAACCCTGTAAATCAAGGATAAATAGTTGGGCTGGCAGCATAGGAGACAATGCGTGATACTTATCCTATCTGCCAACACAACGCTTCGCGGAGCTCTGGCGACCTTGCTCACCGTTAGGAACACAACATAGGCCGGAGCTATGTTATTTGGCTACGATTTTCTGCAATTTTCTCCTGTTTCCTACCACTAAAATCTATCGTAGTGTATTTTATTTCTTCACCACCGCCTTTCTTAGTCGCCCGGGGTAAAAGTAGATAATTTGATTTGTCTCTAGCTAGTAGAACTACATATACCAACGTTTACCGATGTTTTCATTTGTTACAATTTACATATACCTACAAATCTGTGTGAACCAAGATCAATAACTTTGTATAGATACATGATACATGCCAGGTCGTATCATGCAATCATTTTTAGGTTGATAGACAGATATTTATAGGGTTACTTATACCTTTCTTTAATATTCATAACTAGCTGCACCCGCAGTTTTACTCACGTCCCAAAAAGATTAACATACTATAGGTCCGATTCTAGGCGGCGTATCGTGAAACATTCACCAGATTTTAAGTTAGATATCTAGTTCTACATTGGTGAAAACTGCATTCAATTCCATGCAGTAGTTTTTGCGTGATGCGCGTACAAACATACACACAGACAAAAATTCTAAAAATTGTTACTTCGCCTTCTGTTGCTCTAATAAAGACACCCCATTTTAGTTTTTCTTTAATATCTTTAATGTACGTATATCTGCCTGTTACAATTTTATTATAGGTATAGATTACAAAGAAGGAAAATAATATGTAGCAGATAGTCGATTCCAACGCAATTTCCTGTAAAATTTACCTTGTGGTTGAGCTTGTGTAATATAGTAACCTAATTTAAGTGGAAATGATAGAACGGTACTGTTGCAAACTTTGCAAAGGAAATTGTGAACAAAGAGTGTCGGCTCCTTAAAATAGATAGCAACACTACATCGAAGCAGTTTATAAGTGGATGTGTTTTTCCGCGTCACGCGTCGCCTCCCACCGAGACAGATGATTACGTAGTAGCAACAAATGAGTTTATAGATCTCACTGTGTAACTCTCATGAACCATGTGACATAGTAACATACATATCATCACGCTTGTATTCCTGTATTCTGTGATGGGCAAAGATACACTTATGTACAATTGTACCCATGGATTAGGTCCAATGTAATAGGCGAGCCTATGGCTATTATCCGGGCACAAATTCAAACTCCGAACTGCTACTGAAAATTTTATAACAAAACCCAACAACATTGCTGGACCTGTGTATCCAACCCAGGATCTTAACAGTAGAATAATAGGACAGTGGACTACTACGTAAGTTTTCAATAATACGGCCTTGTCTGTTCAAGGTTTCCTTTGTTTTTGACAAGAAACCTACGTCGTCTAGACTTGGAAATTTGAATCTGCACCTACCACGATACCGCGCTATACAGTAGCAGTGTCCTTAATCGATTTTTTGTTACAATATGTCGACGTACCTATTGTACTTAATTAAGTTATATCAACTCTACGTTACTGGTACAGACTGAGTGCTAAAGCGAATGTATCTAAGGGACATCCTATAGCGTGGACCTTGGCTTCAGGATTTGTTCATAATGTATTATTTATTACCTTTTGCCGGCAAGTTTACATGTTGTTTTGTATATTTGTTGTTATCACAATAAAATATAGCCTGTCATTCTGTCTACGGACTATTATATAGTGATTTATCGTATGATCGACTAGCTTCTGCCTACAATGGTGTGGATCGGTGAGTGTTATTGATAGCTTGTGTCATTCGGGGAATAGGGAATAGCGTAGTTATCTATCTATAAAGTAATTCTTAGATCATCTTTCATTCTTCCATTCTTGGGTCATTCGTTCCGGAGATTATCCTCCATAAGAAAATACCCACAAATTACTTATAACTTAGGTACTTCTATTATTATATCTGTATAGCTATTGCATGCAGTTTCACTTTTTTGAGACACAAATGGCCTATGTACTTCTCTAAGTTCCAATCTATGTTTATACCAAAGTTCATCAATATTGGATAAGCGTGACAATGTTACAAACAAACAGACAGAGTTACTATCGCATGTTTTGACTACTTATTTGAGAAATAAGAATAAGATAAAGTTCTACGCCACAGTGTGAGCGATTTCGCTCTTTGATTGGTTGATTTTCTGTCTAATGTCGTAATCCACAAATAAACACGTGTGATACCCACAGCTCTACTGCGTAGGATATGTAGTTCAAGGCCGGTCGCGTTTATTACTAGTCTTAATTTTTCTTCTCTTTGGGACCATCCTTATTTACGAGAGATTATAATAAATGAGACCCTGCGGCCTCGGAGAGGCACATAAGTAAAAGCCCTCGGTCCCGGTTGTCTTACGTATGTGCGTACATAGATATTCAGACAACCTTAGATTAAATACGTATTTAATCTAAACAGACCACACCCAAAGTTTACCATGATTGGTGATAGAAATTGAATTATATTGTGAGTATTGTGTTTAGCGCGTATGTCCTGTTATGATCTAGCACCCGAAATTTAGACCCGAGAGAATGAGTGCACTCGTCCAACAAACAATTACGAAAGTGTCGGATAGCTAGGTTTGGAAAGATACCAGATAAATCGAGATAATCAAAACAACACGTGACCAGATAATAGTATTAGCTATAAATAGGTCAAAGGTTTATATAAATATTTACATCGGCCACAGTATAAATATGTGCATCGGGGTTCCTACGTCATACATGCAGCACATGACATTATGGGAACGAGTACTAGATAATTTCAACGTGTGATATACCTCAGGGATACGCTCACGGAAGGTGGAGGGTTATGTTATGTTAGATTCATAGACTGTAATCTAATAGTCAAGTGGGGCTGGAAGACACATAAGATGGATCCCGAACAAGTTAGATATTCGATTCAAATTTTTAATTTCAAATAATCTCTTACAACACATTCTCAACTTTAACTTACTTTACAAGGATCAAATTTTTGCAACCGAAAAGTTCGTCCTATGGAGAAGAATCCGACAAGAAACTCTATGGCTACTCATTTAAAATAAAGATTCTTCACGCTTGTATCAACGATTGACGGATCCTTACAAATGTTTTTTTTTTTTCAATTTAATCATAGTTTTGAGATGGTAGAGCTCTGCTGTATGGGATAATATGGGAAGGTCTCAAGATGAGAACGGAGTAGTGATACTACTGGTGTTGCTGACGTCTATAGGCTGCGGTTTCCGCTTACTATCAGGTGGCCTGTATACTTGTTTGTCATATAAGTTATTAATAGTCCCAGATGCCAAGTGGAGTGACTTCTTCAAGTCATCAGCTCTCGAAGTTTTTGTAATGTTGCCTCGTGTAAGTAATCCTAATTCCACTTACTTTGATGCAGTAAACACTTCATCAAAGAGTTGTTTGTTTTTATAGCTGAAAGTCGCAGACGTATAGCTGTAAAGTTTTTTTTATTATCACAATATTATTAGCACGCTCGTGTGACGCTGACACTGTCTATCAGACCGGAATGGGATCGCGTATAATCCCCCGCCCCTTCATACAACGTGGAAGTCCGTACCAACTGTAATAAATAAGCTAAAAACTTTTACCTAAGACATTTGATCTTTTTTAACCGTCACAATAATAGAAACAGCCTTAGGAAATAGCAGTTTCACTCGCATCAGTCGCAACCCAAAAGCCTTTTTGAGACAAAAGGTAAAGGTAGCCTTTGGTTTTCTCTTCAGGTTCAATCTCTAAGGTCTAATTTATCTCTATAAGGTCCCTCTATACCAAAATTAATCAAAATTTATTCAAATCGTAACAAACATACAAAGTTACTTTCGGGTATCTTAAACTGGAAGTTTGGGTTCAGTTAGGTAATGATGTAAGGATCCTGGCGTCCAAGACAAATGGTTTTCTATTGTGCCTGTGTTTTTGCCAAGTACTTGACAGGTTGAAAGTAAACTCGTTACATAACTTTAAATCTTATGATCATCCCGAATTTAAAACTAAGTAAATGTTTACACTTTCACGCCTTTTTTGTGTCTGTCTCATGTATAAAGAATGAAGCCAATGTATAATATCTTATATATTTTTAAATTTAAGAACTTAGCTTTTGTCGGCAACTCCCAATCATCACTGTTCTCTATCTTCTGCTTTCGGTTTTACCTCTTGATACGACTCGATCCCCACCCTTTCCTTTACTTGTTCCACAAAACTTCTTCTAGGTCTTCCCTTTCCTCGTTTTCCTTCAATTTTACCTTCTAGTATAGTTCTAAAGAAGTCGTGGTGCCGTATCAAGTGGCCAAACATCTGTCCTCTGCTATTCTCTATGGTTCTTAACAACTATTTTCTCTCGTTCAAATTCTCTGTCCCTTTGGGTCATGTCATTGTCTAAGTTTGACAGCCATACAATGCTATTCTCCAGACATAGGTTTTTAATAATTGTTTTCTAATATGTACTGGCTTTTATTTAAGCTGTATACAATGGCATTATATATATATTAAATAGAGGATTATATCTGGCTGTATAATGTTTTTTCCTGTTAAGTGCTTGTTTGGTTTGAGTCACGTTTCCATGTACCTACCTTCGTTTCTTATTGCTACAGTTATTACATTATCTTTTATCAATATCTAGCTTCTGCCCATTCCTTCGTCTGCGTGGACTTCAGAATTGGATCTGACCTGGATAAAAAATTGCCTATTTATTCAATTCATTTATTACCCAAATTAAGTACCTATCAATGTTTGTTGCGCAGTTTTTAAGATACCTACCGAATTACTTAGCTACTTACCTATTTTTAGTTTCATTTACTTAGATTTTTTCTACACTTAACCTACACAATGTTAAGTGTAGGTCACTTTATACAATAACTTTATTAAATTAATCATTTTTATTTAAGTATTATGCATTGTACCTATTGGTTTTCTTCTTTTTGTTATCGAGTTCTAAGTTCCTTGTGCTACGTATTTAATTAATAAAATTAATTACCTACTTCTTCTAAAACAATTTCATGAAATTCTACTGAAATTAAAGCAAAGTGCCTCCATAAAAAAATTGGCCCAACAATGGTCAAATAGCGAACTACCTACTTATAGTAATAAGTAGGATGATTTTTGTTTCTTCTTTTCAGGCACCTGAGGCACCGTAAAACATTTTATGATCAACCGCCAAGTGCACATTTACTATACCTACCTACTTGACATTCTCATGAAATATTTTTTTTACTATTTAAAAAACGTATTTAATAATATATATTCTCCCACGTGTGTTGAGTAACGGTAACAATATTTTCATTCGTAGTTCGAACATCTATTAGCATTGTCCATTGCTGCAGCTGTTTATAAAAGAAGACAAGTTTCAAGAACAAAATGGTCGATGTACACAATATATTGCGTTGGTTTAGTTATTTGTTGTTATTGTTAAGCAGGTTTGTTTGTAAAAACGTCAGCTGCGTTACACGTGACAGATGACATTGTCCACTTTAAGCAAGGAAACTCCAGAATTACCACTCCTTACAACTTCAGACGCCCCAGTGTTATAAGACTCATCAAAATTCAAATTATTTTATTTGCATACATCTACGTAAACAGAACGTATAGTATGTAGAAATATATTTTATTTATTATTGTATTTGTGTCAACAGTATAGGTAGATATAAATAGGAATTAGGAACTTAATTAGGTAGTTACCTACTTACTTACAATGCGCTGACCATTTCGACATGGTGATATTTTGACCTGAACCTTAATAAAAAATTGATAGGTTCCAAAATATTCGTATATTTTTATATTTGTATTGTTTCCAGTAGTTTTATAGCTGTTGCCCGTGATTTTACATACATTCTAAATAACTGCAGCATTTACATGAAGCAACATTTCAATCTGACTTCCACAAGCAAGCCAGGGACGAAATGAGTAACTTCCACTTTAATTTAAATTAGCAGACAAAGATGAGCCTACTTCAGTCACTAACCATAAATTTTCTTATTGGTTTCTGACACCCACCTACGCGACATTGAAATAAAACCACTTTTTATGAATTTTATCAAGTTGTATTTAATATTATTGTATTCAATATTATTATCTAAGGGATTAATTCCCGACATTTCAGATCCTTTACACTTACAGCATCATTGCCGCGTGTAGACAGAGGTGTTGGACGTCTTAATGTTAAAAGTACTAACAGGTTCTATCTTACATTTTTGTTAATTATTTGAGATCCGATCCGACACGCAGAATGAGCTCACGTGTCCTTTGGTCTTGCAATTTTCGCTTGGATGTAGATTTAATAGACTCTATAATGGGGGGGCTAAGTAGGTTGTAAGACCCAGCCATCTTCTTTTTAATATTTGGGTGTTTTTAATCTCATTAACCTCGCAAATCATCCTGGGCAGGAATCGGGATTCTTTTGCGAGGACTTGTGGTTTATCAAATCTGATGTAATACTGGGCCTTGTCAAGAGTGTGTTCACAAACTGCTGATTTTCTGGAATGGCGGTGTTTGACATCGTCAACGTGTTCTTATACGTGGGCCCCTATGCTTCTTTTAGTTAGCCTATGTATGAGAGACCGCAATCACAATATTAAACATGCATCTAACTGCATTTTGTAGAGGTAAGTTGGCACTTGAAAGGTGCTAAGAACTGACCCATCTTCAGCGGCTTGAAGCATGTTTTGATTGAAGCCCACTTCAAGATATAGCTGTCTTGGATGTGACTCCATATATGGCAATAGAGCAGGTAGGCGCTCGATTGCGACACCTTTCACGCGGTTTCTGTGTGCGGAAGCTTGTTGTCGTATAGTACTAGCATGACATGTTGAAGCTCTGAAGCCAGGTGTAACTCATCAGTCATCACAGATCCCACTCGCTCTCCAAAACAATGATTAAATTTATCGACGGTAAATTAACTGTGTTGGGTATATTTTCTTTCTTATTCTCGAATATTATGTTAAAAAAAATTGGTGTTATAATCCCGGGAAAATTGAAGACATGATGTTCTTCTGAGAATTCCTTACACGACAGATCTCGTTCACGTAGAAATCTGAAATTGCATACGATTCTTGCATATCCAGTAATTCTGCTTGGTGAAAGTACGCGCGAAAGTAAAGTTGGTAAAGTCACGCGCAGTGATACTGATAACTTATTTCAACAACAAGAACAAAAAAAAAATCATCAATCCTTCGTTTGGTGACTAGGATCTGGAAACATTATGATACCTACCTTATAATTTATATTTTATTGTTTACCGAAATATTTCTAGGATTTCCTATCTTGAACTTAAGTAGGTACTTACGTGATTCATATTCATATATTTATTGCAATCCATAATGTATGTATAAACAGGTGGTAAGAATAATAGACAGAAACAATTATGGACCCTGTCGGGCACAGCAAAATTAATAAGTTGTTAATGATGATTTAGAACAGGGTTATAATAAATGTCCCAAAAACCTACAATGCAACCAATAATGCCTTCTAGTGGAGCGAGGACAGTTGCAGTCAGAGAGTAAATTTTCTATCTTTGCCTAGCCTAGTTCACTAAGCACCTAGCAATTTATTAACTTAAATATTCATCCTATAGCAAGAAGTGTCTGGTTTTATTCGTCTTCTTCCCGAAAAATCAATTGAACCAGTTCTGATGGGCGTGCTATGTTTCATCAGAACTGCTTGCCACTTGGACTCCTGTATTGATTCCAACTTGCAAATACTTATTATATTATGTGTTAGTTAAAAACTGTATGCTTTTCGAAATCCAAATCCGTTCAGCCGTATTTGCGTGATTGAGTGAAAATTATACAAACTGTCACATTACTTAATTATAATATTTATTAGGATTAAACGGTGAAGTAAAACTTCGTGAGGAAATCTGCATGCTTGAAAAATTTTCTCGACAGCGTGTGTAGATAGACTGGAGTCTGCGGACCTGCACTAGGCCAGCGCAGCGTGGTTGGAATATTATTATAGCCTCACCCTTCTCATTCTGAGAGGAGGCCTGCTCCCTGCAGTTGAACATAGGATTAGTAGGAAGCATGCTATTGTGATAACACTGAATTACTGTTGTTACTTGTTACTACATAAATTTCAACCAACATTAATTTTATTTATAAGTATAGAAACAGGGATGTAGGTTTAAATTAAGATTAGGTTTGTTTAATGTACCATAATATCAATACCTAATAAAATATTTCATTGTTCCATGCGCTGTTAAAGAATGAAGTGATGATAATATGAACCTTGTACTCGTGTTATCTGAATGTAACAGACTGTACGGAGTGTGGTTATGTTATTCCAACTTATTGGATTGGTATTATGTCTGTAAGACTTGGTGTAATTCTGTACTGAAAGAATAAACGGAATATATTTATACACATATATATTTCTGGGTTTTTCTAAAAGGTAAAGTTGGAAGGTAGTTAAATTCCAAAATTGAGAGACATGGTTTTGACAAAATTCTTAGTATTTTGGACTAGGAACCCACAATACAGAAGTATACCTACCGTATACCTATATTTAAAAAAATATATAATCCTTAATATTGCTAGTTTCTATTCTGTCACGTTAGGAAATAAGAGTTGCTTACTTACATGAAAAAGTATCCAAAGTAACCTACTTTGGATAGGGCTCAAAGTAGGTCGTTTATCTACACCACTTTAGCCTATAAGTAAGTCTATAATGACTTCCTAGGGGGGATTTAATAACCTTGGGCGGGGTTGTCACATCAACTAGGTTATTTTAGGGACGTATACTCGTATTGCTACTATGGATAGCAAGTTTACACCTAACTCTTTCTTTCTCTATAAATCTTAGACCATTCAACCAATAAATGGTCTAAGATTTCTAAAGATGATTCTCATATCACTATCATGTTTGTAGGCACAATAGATGGCCTAATTTACATATCATAAATAAAACTAGATGCTATTGGCTTTTTCGTAATATTTAATGATAAGATACACATTTATATTCATATAATGTTGTCTGATAAAGCACGTACGACCTTGCTATATTTGGCAATATTACGTTATGTTTTATACACATGGCATGGCCCACGCTTGAGACGAGAACTCATTAGAAAACAGCTTCATAAATGTCTAGTAAAGGCGTTCAATTATATATAATCCAAGGATATCCCAGTCGACTTGAAAAGGAGATTTACATATCTATAGTAGATACCTATACCTTGTGTACTACTAATATGGATAACAAAATTCTATATCGATTGAAGAAATTTGTCAGTTTTGGATGGATACCATAATGTTCTGTTAACTGTACTAGCTGTTTTACTCTTACCCAAAGAAGATTTTTGCATAAATAAATTTAAAATGCAACAGTAACTGTCCGTTTGTTATGTATAACAAACGGACCGTTACTGTTGCATTTTAATCTAAACGCCATGGTGTGAAAACTTCTCACACCATGGCATAGAGATATAGCCCTTGGAGAAGGTTCCCTTTTGTCTCAAAAAGTCTTTCGGGATGGCATGTGCAACCGCAGACGATAAAAATAATTTTATAAAACCATGAAACGTGGCGTATTGAGGACTTTGCCCTCACGTGTTCTGTCGGCCTAAGAAAGCATTTAGCTGTGTCCAAACTGGGGCAGTGCACAGTGCAATGACCCAGTATTGCCTATAACGAAACTAGCGAGTAGGTGAAACACTCACGATTGCAAACCTAACGGTTGACTGACAAATTCAAGGTAGTTTTTTGCAGACTGAGCCTGTTCTGCGGATCAGACTAGTGTAGGAGGTCTGTTTAATTTACATAATTGTCATGATAAGTACCTACTTAACTTCCAGTAGTTAGACGTAGTCACATTTGGCCACTCCACAGAATACTTAATGATTAAACGAACTTACCTCAAGTGAAGTTCTATCATAATTATACGAAGTGTCTCGTCCGAAGAGATTAGGATACCTAAGAAAGAGTATATTCAACATGTAGTATCGCTTCCGGTGGTACTACTCATCCACTAGGTTGAGATCTTTTATTTTTGTTTTTTAAACTGTTCCCGCGCCGCGCCGAGTTGTCATTTAGTTCAGAGTAAAGTTATATTACCAGAACTCTTTTGGGCTATGGTCATTAGGGTTGGGAGGGTGTTCCTAATCTCTTCGGACGAGACACTTCGTATAATTATGATAGAACTTCACTTGAGGTAAGTTCGTTTAATCATTAATTATACTTTGTGTCTCGTCCTCGAGATTAGGATACCTAAGAAAGAGTATATTCAACATGTAGACTTTGAGAGTAAGTTCTGGTAATATCATCTAAATATCATAATTAACATGATATAAGTATATGTACGATTATATGATAATTATGTTATCATGGTTTTCTATAATTGTAAAAAAAAGATTTTCATGGCTTAGAAATCACAGATTTATTATTTTTGAAATTGATCTGTTATAGTATACTGTATATCCATAGTTTTGAAATTCCTTGTCTCAACAGATACAAGTAAGCATCTAGTAAGCTCTTGTTATTTAGGCTAAGTATTTATGACTAATGTGCTTAAATAAATTTTAAAGCTAAAGCGTTTGTACTGAATGATGAAGGATTTGAATTCTGCGAATTCTTTCTCGGAAAATTGTTAAATCTTTCCACAAGACATTATTAAGTACACATCTTTTTAAAGCGGCGGAGCTCGAGAATTACCTCGTTTAGCGATATCTATGAAATCATAGGTATAGAGGTTAAAACATTAGTAATGGTTTCTACGACATCAGAGTAAGGCAATTAATTTGTGCTGAAGCAAATAGCGCTGCACTTCTATCATATTGCTATACGCATAGCGTGAGAGGATATATTATGATATACTCCATAATAGGTATAACCGGTTCGGATATCTTGAAATTTAAAGCCAAAAGGATTGAAGAAAGAACATTTTTCAGACGAAATTGACAATATTTGTCTCGGATTTGTGCAAGTACCTATTTATTACATAAAAATTATGGATATATGATATATATATATATATATATATTTCCAGTCTTAAGCCATAAACAATTTAGATGTCACAATATTTTGTTGTAATCATTTAGATTTATAAACGACGTAAGGAAGCGTTTGTCAACGCATGCAACATAACATAGTACTCTGTGTTTTTGGGGCAAATATCTAGGTGTAGATAAGTAGGTGCTTTTGCCTATACAATAGGCATCGTTTAACTTGTAGGGTCTTGGTTCATAAGTTCTGAAAATAAGATTTATGACCCATACCCTTGTATGGGTGAATATAGAAACGTACATAAAGTACTAAATATAGAAACAGACTGTAAGAGTCGGTATTAGTCATTTATACATATTTTATAGGAGTAAAATGAATTATGAACGTTTGTCTTTATGAAATATCTCGAAAACTGCTAGTTTTTACTTGTACAAATTGTTCGTTATTTGTTATTGGTTGATTACATAAATAATCATCAGACTGTTGAAGTTAGGTACCACTCCTATCCATGCAGCTTAATGCTTGTTTAGGAATTTATAATAATTTCTAGTTTTTCATTAGCATCTGGTTGATGCCAATAATACACTTGCCTAATATCATGTTAAAAATTTTAGGGAAGTAAAAATAACTGAGAAAAAAATAAAAAAGGAAAGGCCAAGGGGCTATGTTCTCAGTAACTAGATAAGATGGAATACTGGTGTTTTCAACATATTGTTAACATTCCTTGAGACAATGTTGAATGCCTGGGCATTCAACATAATGGAACAAGTTGTAATTTTAATTATATTTTTAATTTCCTACAAATGAACTTGTATGGGAATAGTGGAACTCTGCTATGCTGTAGACCATTACCTTTTATGTATACCAATGGGCATGCATAATTCCTGAAAATAGTGATAAATTGTTAATTTAGTTGACAGTTCAATCACAGTTCTAGGATTTAATAGATACCTACAGAGTTACTTAACATGTACCCAAAGTGACATTAAACTTTGTGGTGGGTAGTAGAATGCACCCTTGAATAATCATAAATATAGATAAGTATAGATATTTATAACTATAATTATGTTAGGCCTCCATATTGACCATTGTCAATAGCTTCAGTCACATGACTGCCACTTTAAAAGTAGTGTATTTGTCCAACTCAGAATAATGAATAATAATTACTTAGTAATAATTCATAGCACAACTCAATAGTTTTATGAAAAATTGCATAAAATTTTCTAACATTATTTTATTATTAGGGAATTATCAATTTATATAATTATGTTGATTAGATGTCATCTAATGACTGGCTGATCAACCTAATGCTAACCTTGCTATAAGACCACCTTACCATAGGGTAAGGCTTGCATATTAGCAAAGAGCAAAAATTTATTGTGACATCCTGTTACATAGGTATGTCAAGAGGTAGGAAATACTTCAAATCCTCAATTATAATAACGGAGTTGTTGGTAAAATAATATTTAATTAATATACAGTACCTAGGTACATATTTGCCGCATTTCTATTTGGCACACCAAGTCTGGTTAAAAAAGTTTAACTGTCAGATGCAAAAAAGTTAAAATTAAGATGTTAACGGCCCGGGATCACATACTTCTTACTTGATTCCACATTGGTTACGGTGTATGTAACTATTAGACTATGTCGCTGTTTGCACCAATAATACAGGTTACTTTGCGAGACAAAAGGTAATTCTTTGCAAGTTTTTAAACGTAGAAGTTAAACATTGTGGGGCAAGGAATGTCGCCAAAAAATATCAGAGGTTAGTAAGTGGATATACCTGGCACTCTGACCGTTCACTTATCCTGTCTCTCTTAGCAACACTCCCCCCCCCCCCTTGTTGAGGCGTTAGCATCATTTAAGTAGGTAAGATATTTTGCTACATTAATGTATTTTCCATTTTAGGTACAGTACCTAATAATTTTACAGAAAATAATATAAGTACTTATACATTTTTTTTTTTTTCAATTAAGTAGATATTAGTATTAGGTTTTGTTGAAAGTGAAAAGTTTGTATGCTATTGTTAGCATTAGATACTATCAATTATGTTGCATTTGTAATTATATGTGTACATTTAATTCTTGTGTATGTTGACAACCATCTGACCATAATATTGTTTAAATGTTCATAACAAGATTTTCATGAGAAAACTAAGTTATTGACTTTTTTAACATTCAAGTTTTGTTTCACAGCTAGCCACCTATATTTGGTGGCATCTGAGACTATCTGTATCACAATATCAAGTTTAATTTGATGTTATTAATTTTTAATTCTATCCTTATGTACAGATTTCTATACATACTTTTGTATAGATGGTAAATATTGTAGGTATCCAATAAGATAACTATGATTAATTGTATGTATTGTTATTTTTTCAGAAAATAACTAGTAAAATAGATGATTTTCCTAGAGTATGTAAAGTCCTGAAATGTTTTGTTGTGTAACAACCCCATCAACCACAAATCCGTACGGATTTGTTACATCATTAGTTAAGTTTTTATCACATTGAATATAAAGTAGTGTTTATAGTATTTAATATAGTATCAGGTATTTATTAGGCTAGTGTGGTGGTACCATAGCCTAATCCCTCTCATTCTGAGAGGTGACCCTTGCCCAGTAGTGGGACAATGTAATGGGTTGCTTATGTATTATATATCATAGGTATTAATACCTAAAAAAAAGAGCATATTATATTTTCACATGATTTTAAAATGTACCTATGCTTAAAAATGAAAAGTATTTAGGGTAATACTTGAACTCATAATATTTTCCAAAAGGTACAGCATCTTCCATATTCTAAGAAATAATTATTTTAAATTAAAATTAAAATAAATTATTCCAGCACCTCCGTCATTCACAAAACTGAGTTTTCTCTTTTGGTATATATAAGACAGGTATTAGCAACCTGTTATAACACTACTAATGTGTGAAAAGGTAACCGCATACATTACCCAGATTGGTGATGTCAGGATTGTTTATCTGCAAAAAGATAAATTGGCTCACTCAAGCGGTCTGCTGCTGCTTCCAGCGGCGCTATTGCAAGTAGCTATGTTGCTTGGGGGGCTTCCCTTAAATTTCCATACTTGTATGATGGTTATGCTTCATTAGATTGCAACTTTTCTGAGCATTGGCCGCTGATTTTCAAAATTTTTTACTTGGAGATGTTCTTGATTGTTCTGGTCCGGCTGAGGTAGCTCCTTTTGTTTTCAGCATGTTGTCACTGACTGCATCTGAAGTGTTAACTTGCTCGAGATATTGCCTCCCAGCAGAGGCAGGCAGGCATATGAAATATTGCCATTTATTTTAGACCTCCGTCTGGTCAGGTTAATGGCTTTATAATATGTTTTATACGGCATGTATAGTACTGTTTTCACAGTATTGGTCCTGTTAATCAAGGTTTCCTGAAGACAGCATTGGTGACAGTGTTTGGTAGTAACACCTTCAAAGGGGCCATTCTGATAATATGTACATAGGTACCTATGTATATTGATGAAATGAACTTGAGTTCTTCGAGTTCTTTACAGGGTTGTAGGTTGGCTTGCCATCCTGGTCTTACCCTTATTTGTTGGCAATACTTGAAATAGATCACCAAAGCATAGTTCATTATGCCTACCTGCATTATGATATTGTCTTCATAATGTGAGTTATCTGCTGGAATATTGTGATATAAGTGCACTCGCCTGATTACCATATTATGATAATTAAGTAGGTATTATACTTCCTTGTAATATGTGTTCATTGCTGTCAAGCATAATTTACATGATTCTGTTGTTATATTTCTGATGAGTTGAACAAACTCTTGAACAACTGGTAGGTTATTGATGGGTGATACTTACATTCCAGTGGTATGTCCTAGAACACTTAATGGCCATGCAGTGGGACAGTCCTTCTGGCAGCCCGAAATTGCATTGTTTTATGTGGTTGGAAGTAATTTGTTTACATATGGGTATGTAACATAGGTCATCATAGAATTGGAGTTTATTTAGCGTGGGCAGTCCTACATGATCTGTCCGAGTTGCTAAATAATTTTAATGCGTTGAGACAGCCCAGATTTGACTGCTCGAGGTGCATTGTTATTCCCAAAACCTTTTGATAAAGGGCTTTAGATTATTCAACGTGGAAAATCCGATGATCTCTGAGTGCCAAATAAATAATAATGCGTTGAGACAGCCCAAATTTGACTACTCGAATTGCATTGTTTATTTTCAATTCATTGTAATAAAAATTATGTACCGGCAAGTTCCGACTTGACCGGGTTTTCCTTAGATCACATTTCTAAAAGTTAACGCTAAGATCACTACACAAACACTTAATATTATTTATTTTATATACTTCTTGAGTGTTTTGGCTGCAATATTGGACAATTTACTCGAAAAAACAACTACGAGTAAATTTCCTAGTGGAGAGCGTTGCGCACTAGAAACGCGAATGACAACTCGGCGCGGCGCGGGAACAGTTTAAAAAACAAAAATAAAAGATCTCAACCTAGTGGATGAGTAGTACCACCGGAAGCGATACTACATGTTGAATATACTCTTTCTTAGGTATCCTAATCTCGAGGACGAGACACAAAGTATAATTTATATTATAGACCACTCACAGATCTCAGTGAACCTACATACCTACATCTCAGTTTTAAAACCTTGAATATAATTAAAAATAATATTGATTGGTGGTACCTAACCTACCTTCTCAACTGTAAACGTATCGGTTAACGTTATGTACGCTATATTAGACTACGTTGTATACCAGCGAGAGATATACCTAGTAGATTAAGTTGCTCATGTGACATCTAACTCAATTATTTTCATGTCGTCGCTAAATGGACGAAGCGAGACGATATTCTATTTCATACGGTTCCTACATAGCTACATAATTGGTGTACCACCTACCGTTTTATATCACGTTGATAAGATGAGCATCTTATTTTATTAATGTAGATTTTTAATAGGTAGGTATCTGTTTATAATATATTTTGAAAGAAGAATTCTCAGAAAATTTAATAAGTCAATCATCATTAAATAATTGAATTGACAAACTCTGTGTTCTACTGCCTACTGGAGAATTAATGACACAGTCGGATCAGGAGCACCTTTCTCACACATTGTAGGTACCTATTAATAATTCAGTAAAGGAAAATCACCGATATATTCGATATAGTCTCTTTAGCTCGATAAAAAGAGGGTATTTCGTAACTAATTCAAGTATTTCTAGAAAACCTCTGCATTTTTATTTTTTTAAAAAAGCTCACTAGCAATGTGGGTCGCACAGTACCAGTATTCTTGTTAACCCCTCGTACTAAGCTATGCTTGTGTTACGAGTGGGTTCACGTCGGTAGTGCAATGGGTGGGTTTCGAAACGGCAACCGCATGATCGCAATTCCGACGCCCTTATCTAGTCCATAATTTGTTTTACTTGAATCTTCTATCTTTCTCTTGTTTCAGATTTGACGAGAAGGAAAGCATATCGGGCGTACAGCAACTCAAGTCTTCGGTGCAGAAAGGCATCCGGGCTCGGCTTTTGGAGCTGTACCCACACTTAGAGAATTACATCGACCAAGTTCTTCCCAAGAAGGACACCTTCAGAATCGTAAAATGGTAAGTTTACATATAGGTACTTCTGATTTAAAGCTTAAAATACGTAACAACTAATCAGTTTATGTCCTGAAAGTCTGGTATTTTTTTTGTAACTTACCATTGCTGTCCCAAGAAAGAATTTCGGGATTTATTAACATTTCAGGTCTGTCATCATTTTGCAAGCTGACACTGAAACCAAGCGTTTTTTTTGGGAATTATTCTTAAGTCATGCGTTTAATATTTTAGTCACGATCACATCGAGATTATGGTGAACAGCGCTGGGGAGCTGTTATTCTTCCGTCAGCGCGAGGGACCCTGGATGCCGACCCTGAAGCTCCTCCATAAGTGTAAGTACAACCAACCTTTTTTCTTCCAGAAATATACGTTTATCAACTTTGGTTTTAAGACGTACCGTACAGTACAAATTACATTACAAATTTGTAATACCTGCAGGCTTACTCTTGAAAACAATACAATACCAATCCAAACGTGATCCGATTCCAATGTTTTGTGAATTTGGTTGTCGGGCGATTTCGTACTCTTGAGCACCGGCATCCCTGATTGGCCAATGGTTGGGTCGTTTCCCAATCTTATTTAGTTCACTCAATCACCGCGCAATTATATTATAACAATTAATATTGTAACAATTTGGCGCTAGTCTCGGATTCAAGAGTACGAAACTTGACGAAACGACACAATTCCAATGTCGATGTATCCAGTACTTATTCTTATCTATGGATGTATGGGAATTGAGTTCAAGGTGTCTACAGCAGGGGTAAATTTAAATATTAAAAAAAAAACTGTAACACCAACAACTCGTAAGTAAAGACGAGTGGGTCGTAAATATTTCGCATTTGTGAACACAAAAACAAGTAGGTGATTTTACCTGCGACATTCCAAACAGCTTAAGTTCAGACACGCACAGTTATTTTGACTATATGTAGGTATTGTAAGCTTTAGTCTAAAAACATTAAGTATGACATTTCTAGAATATTCGTTACAACCACTTTAATTTATTTCCAAATAGGTACCAACTGAGGATCGTGCTCATTAGAATGTAATTGAAAAGACCTGAATCATTATTTATCCGTCAACGGCTGTAACTTTCTGATAATAATTTGACTTAATTTTTTCTTACTTTATTTGTTAATCATATTTTCAGATCCATTCTTCTTACCGATGCAGCAAGTGGACAAGGGCGCCATACGCTTCGTGCTCAGTGGCGCCAACATCATGTGTCCGGGTCTGACGTCACCCGGCGCCCGGATGAGTAGCGTCGACAAGGGCCAGGTGGTCGCCGTCATGGCTGAGGGGAAAGAACATGCACTGGCAGTCGGATATACTTCCCTATCGACTGACGACATGTAAATATTGGAAGAAATTGTTGTATTTAACAATAAATAGTCTGCTAATAATTCTATCAAATGCTAATCCAAAGTTAAATAAAATTATTGTGTAGGTACATTACACCCAAACAGTTATCTTTTGCAAAGCTAATACCACATCTACACTTTTCAGTTTTATCAAAGATTGCTCGTAAAACTACATCTTCTATCTTCTATACTTATAATAAAACTGTAGAGAGGTCAATTCTGTACATGAAATATATTTCCATAATAACTATCAGCGGGTGATTAGTGATCGATACTGACGCCAAAAATGCAATCAGTAAAATTTTTGTCTGTCTGTCTGTCTGTATGTTCGTTATAGAAACAAAAACCACTCGACGGATTTCAACGAAACTTGGTACAATTGTTTTTCATACTCCTGGGCAGGTTATAGTATACTTTTCATCACGCTACGATCAATAGGAGCAGAGCAGTGAAGGGAAATGTTGCTAAAATTAGTGATGATGAAAACATCACGCTACAACCCTTAGGAACGGGGCAACGCAGGTGAAACCGCGGGCGAAGAACTAAGGAACAAAGTAACTATTCCACGCGGACGAAGTCGCTGGCAAAAGCTAGTTTATAATAAGGGAAACGAATTTTCAAAAATCGTTTGTGTAGCTTATGGCCAAATACTCAAACGCAACAATCTCATGCTGACTGTCTTAACGGCGGCGTCTTAAAATTGAGTAGCATTAGAGAATTTGGCTATTAGATAGACATTTTGAACTATTGTTCTTTTTTGAATTTTGTAAAAGTTAGTTCAACTGCGATAACATTTACAATTTCAACTTGGTAGTCTACAATTCTGCCCTCGTAATAGTAAATGCAGTAATCGACATTTTTACGATTTTCGGTTTTTGTGAAAAACAACATTATGACATAGGTAGGTCTAAGTATGTTTTTTTTTGTACGGCTAGAACATATTGAAATAATAAGGAAATGAAATTATCTGATATTGTTTGTTCCTTTTTGTTTTTCTCAAAACCGCCATCTTGCAAGTAGGTACTGCATTTGCTATTACGAGAGCAGAATTACTTAAAGTAGTTTTTAGTGTAGGAGTAAAGCACTACGTCGGTGCATAACACTTTGCTATAATTATTTATTATCTAAGGTATAACGTTGATTAGAAAATTAGGTCTTAAATATTTTCATTTCTCTTTCTTACAGAGCCAAAGTAAATAAAGGCGTCGGCATAGAAAACTGTCACTATCTCAATGATGGTTTGTGGCAGATGAAACCAGTCAAGTAATTCACATCGTTTAAGATTTACGCTTCTATGTAACTTATTATAAGCTTTCTAAATAAATAAAACTTATTTCCAAACATCTCTGTTTTTTCAATCGTAAGTAAACTAAATGATACACGATGAATAGGGAACTCTTCAATGTTTTAGTTCTTTTTTTTTTGAAATTACGGTAATAATATTTTTTTTATATGATAGCAAGGGACCGATCAGGCAACAGATAATAATGTATTGGAATGAAGAGACTGTTCATAATTATCTACAATAAATTATAAATGTTAGTTAATTTCTTTAAATAGATCCTTTATGAATACTTTTACAAGTCAATTTATTAAATTTGTATAACTAGATGGCAACAGCATTTCCTAACTGACGACCTCTGAGAAGAAATGCCGAAACAAACTCAGAGAATCATGGTCTCTTTTAAAGTCCAGACAGTAGTCGTAGTATTATCAGATCTGATGCGAGTGTTACGATGTAGGGCAATATCTGAACAGGCCTTTTGAAGCTTTGAGTTGACCTGTCCTAACTGACGGTACGCATACATCAGTCATCGTGTAGCGCAGCCATGAACGACCCGTGTCGCACGACGAAGACATTTGCGTAGGTCATAAAATACTCAAAACTGTCAGAACACGTTAATATAAATTTAATCGTTTTTAAATTAGCCTACATAGTACTCACATTTACATTTTTGACAATTAATTATGTAAATAAACGGATAATATTTTAGGAAAAGTAAACATGTCACAATTGTTGTATACAATAATAACGAAATTAAACTTAGGGCCACTTGCACCAACTTCTTAATTAATTATGTTTAAATTTTTTTTATGCGGTAGGAGGGCAATCGAGCAGACGGATCACCTGATGATAAGCGATTATCGCCGCCCATGGACACCCGGAACACCAGAGGAGTCACAAGTGCGTTGCCGACCTTTAAAAGAGGATTGGGCCTCCGGTAACCTCACTCACTCGGCGAAACACAACGTAAGCGTTGTTTAACGCCGGTTTTCTGTGAGGCCGTGGTATCACTCCGGTCGAGCCGGCCCATTCGTGCCGAACATTTAAACAGATATTTAAGAAGTTGGCTGCCGCGTGGGCCGTAGGCATGGTATTTATTCTAAAACATTCCATATATTTGAATTGAATAGTTTGTATGTCCCGTCAGTTTGTTGTAGATATATCTGATGTTGACTGTATGTACTTAGTTTACCTACAACAAATTGTTGTAGAATGTAGGTAAAGTACCTACCTGATAGACTTGAAGCAACATAGCTACGTTAAATTACCTAGTACGTATTACACAATAATTTATCGCAAAACAATAAGTCATTGTCACTCAAGAATTATAAAAAAATCCTCTATAAAATTTATGTAATGTGTGATATGTACTTGTAGAGTTGTAGGTAGTCTTGTGTAGATCCTGAACGAACGAACTAAAAGACACGTTTCTTAACCGAGATCGTTAATCGGTCTTTCGGTAGTTTCGGTCCTAATAGTACTTCGTACTATTCGTACATTTCGTACGTAATGTTCCTGAACTACCGAGATCGTTAATCGGTCCTTATGTCCTAATAGTACTTCGTAATAGTACATTTCGACCGAGATCGAATAAAAGAGCTAATAGTACAGTATGTACCGAGTAAAGTTATATTACGAAGGAAAATTAAATAATATTGACAGAGAGATTAATTTAATGCATAAAATGTGTACCTATTTAATATTTAATAAATATTTTTTTTATCATCAAACTCAACGAATCAGTTGGATATTAAACCCTAGTAACTATTCTTATGACTGTCGAATTATATTACAATAATTGACCGAACGATGAACTAATAAGCAATTTGGTCAGATGTCCTCTATGAACTAAAAGAACTAATAGTACTAATAGAACTAATAAGGTGAACTAGTTCATTGACCGAATTGTACTAGTTCAGAGCGATCTCTTTACTGACCGAATAGGCACAAGACTACATAAAGGTAACGACGCTTGTAATTTGTAACGCCATCTAGCGGGAACGGGAAAACAGCTTTTTGTAGGATAAAATATAAATGAATCGAGCTATAGGTACTTTATTTGAGCGATGCTCATTCATTAGGGCCCCGAGTAGGTACTTTCCTTGTTAAATCCCCAACAAAACTATAAAATAGAGGTGATTTCTTTTCCAATATTATTATTCATCCATTAGTCTACAACACAAATTCGTTTGTTTATCCGCAACATACCTACATTAGTTACCTGACTTTAGGGCCTCTTACTTTTTTACTCACAAAAATACAGGACACAATTATTATGAATTATTGATCCATATTGAGAGTTAAAAAAAGTTTTATTTCCCTATATATTATATATTATTATAGTTACTCTTTGAAATAGATATATTCATACGTATATCACTACATAGTATAAAACAAAGTCGCTGTCGCTGTCTGGTCCGTCCCTATTGTATGCTTAAATCTTTAAAACTACGCAACGGATTTTGAAGCGGTTTTTTTAATAGAGTGATTCAAGAGGAAGGTTTTAAGCTATTTAACATTACGCTACGACTCTTATCTTAGGAATGGGACAACGCGAGTGAAACCGCGGGCGGGTCGCTAGTAAGTTCATACAAGGCTAAGAGCGAAAAATAAACAAGTATAAATTTAAAAAAGTACCTATAGAAACTGAAATTATTTTTCTTTTGCTATTGTTAACACATTATCAAATTTTGTGCACACTTAAAATATTGTTAATTGGTTAATTTAAATTTTATTGAAAACAAAAATTGCAAATCCTTACCTCGTATAATTTTCCCGCCAAATCTTTTGCGTTCCTTTCACAAAAAGTACCTATTTGTATTTAGTAGCTATGCTGATACATTTTTCACATTTTTGTGTATTACCGTAATTATTATAAAATTATGATAAAGAAACATTATACATTTAATTTGTTTATTTATAATAAATATGTATGTTAAGTTCAAAATACAAAGAATGTTATGAAAATCGGACTTTGTTCTGTGAATCGGAACGCTTATTGTTTTCTATTTCTAAACATGGCGGCGGCACTTGTTAGTTCGTCTCGTCAGGGTAAATAAAATACTTTTTTTATTAAAATATACACATTTTTGACTAAAGTTATGTACCAATTGGAATGAATTATTAGTGTTCAAATTTATTCGTTCTGAATTGTTTAAAAGTTGAAGGTTCAAAAGTTTTATTGTGTGACGTTGCTATCAGCTGTTCGTGAGTTGAATTTGTGGTATTTTTGAATAATTAGTGGC
The DNA here is from genome assembly GCA_910591435.1 of Acronicta aceris. NCBI lineage: Eukaryota > Metazoa > Arthropoda > Insecta > Lepidoptera > Noctuidae > Acronicta > Acronicta aceris. The sequence continues at coordinate 3,956,692 of OU342776.1, read as the reverse complement.
TAATAAGACATCAAACTAATTATTTCTGTAAGAATGTGTGGTAAAAATTGCCATCAACGAATCTTGATACGCAATGTTATGCAATAAAGCAGCTAAATATAAAAGTTCAAAGTTCACTTAAATTGTTTTGGAAGTGTTTTTGACAATTTAATTTAATCATTTCAGTGGGGAGGCTAACTAAGGCTGCAAGGAGGCTATATTCCGATGCTTATCCCAAGATAACAACTCATTATACGATACACCCCAGAGATAAGGATCCAAGATGGAAAGGTAGGTGATAACCTCGAGGTCATATCAACAAAATTGTAACTCTTAAGACCTTGAGAGCAATACTGCCGATAGTAAAAAGGACGTAACTAATATTTTTCCAAAATTGAGTTATTTATATTGCCGGAATGAGTAACTAAAGACGAATCAGCTGATATTTTTTTAATTTTATTAACTAATTTAATTTCGGATTTACCACAGTGAATAGGAATTCATTTCCAATATCAGTCTAACTAAGATCAAAAGTATTTTTTCTCCGTATTTAGTTTTTGTTAGATAGGTCTTTCTTATTATCGGGGGCAGAATAATTCATTATCATTATGAATTGAAAAACACTACGTAACTACCACAATCATTACAGTTGACGATTACATATGTAGATACCCTATCTTCTAGCTTTGATATCGAATTTGTATACATAAATTTTATCTTACTGGGCCCCAGCAGTGTTGCTGTTGCTAAGTGATGTTATAATGTTCCTGATACCCAATACAAATATTATTAAGATTTTTTCTGGTACTTTGCAAGCCTGCCCAATTCCCTTACCAATGAAATCAAACATGGATAAACTATTGACATAAGCCTATTGCTCCTTATTTTTTATACCAATGAGATGACATACAAGCATAATAATAATTATTAACAATATGGATGGAAAGTGGTAGCCATAGATTATGAATACTATACTAGCAACAACATGTATGTTGCCAACTGTGAGAATTAAGGTGTAAAAAATTCTGTAATAAAGTCCATTAACTCGAAAGTCTAGCATTATGGACACAATGCAAATCTTTTGTTTTGGTCTGCAGAGGTTAATACCGGTGTTGCTATATTAGAATTCATGTTATTAAATGTCCAGTTGATTTAGCTCTACCTATAAAAACATGAATAGAAAATTATACAAATGAATTAAAGAATGGAAAGCAATTAATATAATTATAGCATTACCTACTTTATGAATAGTTCTTAGGATGATATTCTTACCTCCTGCCTCGTATTCCATAAGGGCCATACTTTGCAGTGGAATTTGTAATCACTTGGAATGATTACCAATAAAATATTTAGACACAAGCAATTTGCATTATTGTCCCATTGTCTTTGTTATTCATCTTATAAAAAATACTGTATAATTTAATTCCTATTGTGGTCTTCAGATATCAGTATGGAGAGAGTGGCAGAGGAGACGGACATCCTCATTATTGGAGGGGGCCCGGCTGGTATGGCAGCTGCTATCAGAGCCCGCCAGATTGCAGAGGAAAAGGGAGTTGTAAGTTTTAGTCAAAGTAATAACAATCTATTATGTGGTCTAAGCATTGATTGCATTTAGAGAACTTCCACAAAGGATGATACTTAGATTTATACCAGGAAATAATAGCCTTACCTTCATTGCCTTCACTTCCTACACATTCACAAATTATTCATTAGTAAGCTGCATGTAGAATCATGCAGCCTACGTTTCACAGTCCAATAATTAAATATTGTAATATGCAAAAAGTAGAACTATGTTGTATAATTCTGCTTGATATCAATATTAATTTAACATTATCATTGTAAATTTCATGATCTTAGAGTGATAAAAGACTAGTGTTTGTTGAAGAAAATGAACCATTGTATTTTTTTATTTCATGTATTTTGGCATTATGTATTGCATGCTAAAAATTAAAAGATAAATTTCAGTTAAAGAAATAAGATCCAATTAAGTGGATGATTAATTCTATTGTCAAATTTACAAATCTTAGATTTTTCTAATACGTGTTTGTAACTATATTTTCTGAGCCACAGAAACGCGTGCCTAGGTACAACTATAAGTAAACAGTAAAATGATTGCTTTCTTTTAAAATTACAGGAAGCAAGAGTGACTCTTTTGGAGAAAGCTGCAGAAATCGGCGGACACATATTGTCGGGAGCGTGTGTTGATCCTATCGCTCTAAATGAGTTGATCCCCGATTGGCAGGAGAAGGGCGCGCCTATGAACACACCGGTCACTTCCGACAAGTTCGGCTTATTGACAAAAAGCGGAAGGATACCTCTTCCCGTGTTTCCTGGCAAGTACTTATATCTAGACCATACATTTCCGGTGAAAAAAAAATTAAAACATGTCGCATAAGCGGGTGCTGAACATGAGTTCCTGGATACGATTCCCAAGTCGAGCATAATGTTAGTGGATTTTTCTATGAAATCCTCAGTAGCAGAGCAGATTGGTTTCTGCTCACTGCCTAGCTAAAAACTGAACATCTATTTTCTCGTTGATAGATATCTAAAATATTGTTATGTGTTATTTTGTAAATCCTAAGATACCTTAAATAAGTGATTGTTATCTACAGGATTACCCAACTACAACCATGGAAACTATGTAGTGCGACTGGGACACCTTGTGAGATGGCTGTCAGAGCAAGCGGAGGCGGCTGGCGCTGAGGTAAAACTATTAAGAATTGTTGAAGAATATAAGATTTTGACATTACTTGTATAGATCTTATGTCAAAATCCTATCTCTATTAAGCAAATCCACTGACTGATTTAAAACTCTTTTTACCCAACTACGAAAAAAGGAAGGGTAATGAGTTTAACAGTCTATGTATGTATGTATGTATGTGTCGTATGGATGTTCGATCCTAGCTCAAAAACTACTATTGGCGATTGATTCGTCTTTGCAGGAAGATCATTATTTCTCATATGTATTAATTAAGGGTTTCAGAGGGAAAGTTGGTCAGTATGTTAGGATGTATCATACCATTTTATTCCAAGATAGTTGCAAATAAATCACGCGGTTAAAATATAGTTTGGGGTGTAGGTATGGCCAGGATGCGCGGGCGCAGAGTTACTGTTCCGTGACGACGGCTCACTGAAGGGGGTGGCTACTGGCGACGTCGGTATCGCCAAGGACGGAAGCCCCAAGGACATGTTCGAACGAGGCATGGAGTTCCATTCCAAAATCACCATCTTTACTGAAGGTAAGATTAGGAAACTAGTAAAATTGACACATTTGTTTACTATATTCTGTAGCAGTCGCTATGGTAAAATTACGTGTATTTACATATAAATACCTAATTTCCTATAAAAGAAGTTTATTTTATGTATTGAATTAATCCTTCACATATTTTTCTATTATACTTACATTTTTTTAAAGAAATGTCTATTAATATTCGTGTTGATTCCTCTCCATATGATTTTTTTATAGCAACTTATAACTACGTTTAGGATGAGAGGGTGTTTGTTACTTTTGACTTTTAGGCCATTTTTTTCTTTGTGTAACATACTGAAAATATAAATACCTAGGTTTTTATTTTGAATTTCGCTGCGGTATTTTTTTTTTGTTTTAATTCACTGCATTATTACAGGTTGCCATGGTCATCTTACAAAAATGATCTCAAATAAATACAATTTGAGAGAGAAGAGTGAACCTCAGTCATACGGTATTGGACTCAAAGAGCTGTGGGAAGTGAAACCTGAGGTAAGACTGAGATATATCTTACTAGCTTCTGCCCGCGACTTTGTCTGCGTGGCTCCGACCTGGATAAAAAGTAGCCTATGTGTTATTCCAGGCTATAAATTATCTGTGTGCCAAATTTTATCCAGATCCGTTCTGCCTATCTGGCGTGACAAAATAACAAACATCTATACATACAAACTTTCGCGTTTATAATATTAGTATCCCAGCAGCGGATCATAGGTTCGCCCCCTAATATATGGGACCTAAATATACCGGTCAACTGTGGGTTTGGTTTGGGGATTAGTACGCCTCTGCCTAACCCTTCGGGGAATACAGGCGTGATGGTATGTTTATGTATTTTGTACTTCTAATTATCATGCTCTATTTTCTACAATATCAGAACCACAAACCCGGTCTGGTGGAGCATACAATCGGCTGGCCTTTAGACAAGAACACGTATGGAGGCTCTTTCATCTACCACCTCAAAGTAGAGGAGGGCGAAGCACCCCTCGTTGCCGCGGGTTTCGTGGTGGGCCTGGACTACTCCAACCCTTACATCAGTCCCTTCAGGGAGTTCCAGAGATTCAAACTGCATCCCTACGTCAAGCCTTTGTTTGAAGGTAAGCTAAAATGAAAATACAAGTAGAATGGTTCTTCTTGCATTCTAAGGGATTCTTTAGACAAAAATTACTAGATCTTCCAGACTCTCCAAGATCCCAATCTATCTCTTATACCAAAATTAATCAAAATTGGTTCAGCAGTTTAATCGTCAAATATAAATAAATAGACAACCCATTTCTAGTGTAGTACTAGTATCGATTGATAGTTGAAACCACTGCTTACTCTACTGTTTGCGAGTAAAGTAAAGTGAGATTTTACTATGAAATTCTCAGTAGCAGCTCGGAGTTTGGATTTGTGCCCGGTTAATGGCAATAGGCACCTATTTTTTTTTTTGAGTTTGGCAGGAGAGGGAAATCCATCATGGACGAACAAGTTGGCTCGCAAAGCTAACTAACCTGAACAATGCCGGACTCCTACCGGCTAAAACCCCCTCCTGCCCAGACACGCGCCACTACCTACCATGAGCAAGGTCGTTGTACATCTTTGGCATTTTATTATTTGTTTGATTTCTACCCAATCAATAATAGGCACCTATTACATGGGACCTAAATATACCGGCGAACTGTGGGAATACAATAACATTTTGCTTGACCTCTAGCGTAGCAGTCGCGTTTGGGATAACAAGACTAATGACGCAGTTACAATTTACATTTGTCATTTTCCTTTCCCCTGGAGAGTGGAGGCCCGACCGTCTCTCTTATGCCTAGGCCGATTTCAAATCCTCCGGGCCTGATTAGTGGGGATTGATAGTTGAAAATGATGGATTTGTTTTTTTTTATTCGTGATAGGCTTACGGTTGACTGCCAGTTCGCCTGATGATAAGCGACACTGTGATTTACAATGGACCGAGCTAGCCTAGAAGAAACCGATGTACTCGTGATTTAAAGACACCCAGATTATAATTATCGGGGAAGATCCACTCGGGAAGCGCATTCCACATTTCAGCAGTACGCATGATAAAAGAGGACTTAAGCGTTTCGTTCGGGTTTTTGGAATGTCCAGTATGAATCGATGTCGCTTTTTCGTGCTTCTGGTCGTCCGATAGTAAAAAGGGTTAGGGGGAATAAGATCGTGGAGATCTGATGAACACTATCCGAAATGTTTTTTTTATGGCAAACTAGCTGACGAGCCACCTGGTGGTAAGTAGTCATCGTCGCCCCTGGACGCCTGCAACACCAGAGGAGATGCTGATGCGTTGCCGACCCTATGGACTGAGACTGCCAGAGCTAGAGCAAGCGAGGGGAACTGCCAGGGGAAAAGTCGAGACACACACCAAGGTGCTTTACGACAGATTCCGACGTACGGGTGGCTGGCGATCACCCTGTCAGACCCCTAGATGTCCTACCACCGAGCAAATCAGATATTCTTCTTAATCCTACGGGATGCCTATCTGAAAGGCAGTGAGGAACAGTATTCTAACCCGTCCCCACACGGGTCTAATAAGCTAGCAGCTTTACAGCGATGTTCCAGACTTTGATGATTATTTTATATTTATGATTGTTTGTCAGGTGGTACTCGCGTAGCATACGGCGCCCGAGCGCTAGTGGAGGGCGGCTGGCAGTGCCTGCCGGTGCCGGTGTTCCCGGGCGGCGCGCTGGCCGGGGACTCGGCCGGGTTCCTCAACGTGCCGCGCATCAAGGGCACCCACAACGCCATGAAGAGTGGTATGCATTCACATTACAAATAAAGAAAACAGATTTATTTGTCATAAAAATCAAGAGATACTTACTTACTTACATGAATGAAATCGGATCAAATCAAAAATGTTTATTAGTTAGCATATGGTACCTACAATAGATGTTATAATATCGGTCCAGTTTATCCTGCCATAATATCGCGTACAAATATAATAAAAATAAAAAAGTGAATATGGTAGTAGGGCATGCAATATTCGCTCGATTTTACTATTCGAGTTTTTCGAATAGTGGTGTCCAACAATTTACAGGGTATTTCAGTTATTTTTTTACTGATTACATGAAATTTTAGATAGGATAGGTATGTATCAAAAGCAATATTTAATAATTACCACTTTTAAAAAATGTGAAAATTTAGCATTGCTTTGATAAAACTTCTTTTCGTCTCCAAGGGTCTTCAATCTTAGATGAGTGATATGGATTTATACTTACTGCATGTTCAGTGTATGTTGAATTTCTAAAAATCCTTTCTTATCGGATGCCTACGTCATACAAAGAACACACCCTCCAAGTTTCATGTCTCTACGATCAGCGGTTTAGGCTGGGCGTTAATCCGTCAGTCAGTCATTCAGGAAAAAGCATTTTATATGTAAAGATAGGTGAGTAGGCACTAGTTAAAGTGTCAACTACTGATTGGAAAGCAGTTCAGTGTTGTGACTAGTGTATTTAATATTTACTCTGACTAAATCATCGCGTCAGACATCGCCTTAATTGATGATGTGATTGAACGTCCACGGATACCACAATACCCAACACTGCTCTGCTCTGCAAGAACTGCACTGGAATTGCCTCTTTCAAACCAATAAAAAAAGAAAGAAAATACACTTATTTAAACATACAAATCAATCAATTAACAGTCTTAAAGTCAAACACATATGAAATATAATTAAATAAATGTTTCCGTAGGTATGTTAGCGGCGGAAGCGGCCATGGACCTCATCATATCTGGGGAGGCGACGCACGAGAACGGAGTCGTGCCCACACAGTACGAGGAGAAACTCAAGGAATCCTACGTTTATAAAGAACTCAAGGTAATTTTGTGATTTATATTGGTATCCTAAGAGTCCTCACTCTAAAATCCTCCTGTTTTTATTAAAAATTTATTAAACTACACTAATTTCATCTATCTAAAAATATAAACAATAATGAGTAAAATATTTTTATTCATCCTCTTTATTGCTAGCAAGATATTAATTATTTAAAAGTAGGAAAATGTGTAGGAAGTACATACCTATAACACATCGAAACGGAACTTATGTTAAATGCCACTTTGTGACGTCACCATACACATTTAGGTTTGTCCTAAGATGACGGAATCTATGATCTATCATAATCTGATCGCAGTTTTGAATATTTATTTTTATTATGTATTAAATACTAATATTCCTGTAGAATAATTTTTTTATTGTGTTCAACCTAAACAATTGATTAAATATATAAAAAACACATCCATATTTCCTATTGTTTTTCTATTGTCTGTTAATTGATGTTTACAAACATTTCAGCAAGTACGCAACTGTAGACCGTCGTTCCACTCATCGCTGGGCATGTACGGCGGCTTGGCTTACAGCGCCTTCAGCACTTTACTGCGCGGCAAGGAGCCCTGGACTCTGAGCCATGGAGGTCAGTACTTATCGTTTGTTACTTAGCTTTGCATTTCGCGTTACGAAATAATTTAGCTATAGCTACGTCAGGCACGAGAAAACGGCGCCAAAATTATATCGCGGGAGCTACTCACATCTCGGCCCCTATTACATGGGACCTAAACATACGGGCGAACTGTGGGTGTACATCAGTACACCTCTGCCTAACCCTTCTTGAAATACAGGCGTGGTATGAGAAAAAATGAACTTGCTATCTCGGGACTGAATGAATACTCCAGAAATAATCCTGACGTAAATAAATTGAATTCGAGGCTAATAGGAACTAGGCTAAAAGGATTTCTCCTTTCTTCTAGGTGCCGATCATGCGAAGCTGAAGCCAGCCAAGGAATGCCAGCCGATAGAGTACCCGAAGCCCGACGGCGTCATTACTTTCGATTTGCTGTCTTCAGTCGCTCTCACGGGTAATCTAACCTATTTAACGATAACTAAGCTTTCGTTTGAAACTGCCTCATTAGCCTAGTGGTCTTGAGCGCGACTGCATCGGGTTCCAGTTCCAGGTCGAGCAGTGTTATTGAGTTTTCTATGAAATTCTCACCTATTACATGGGGTCTAAACATACCGGTGAACTGGAGATTTACGTGTACAGTAAACACTCCAAAGTCCATAAGCACGCTAGGGATTACTTTGCTATAAACAGTACGAGCGAGCTCGATACAGCCAGTGCGTGTGACATGTTAACGACAATAAATAGAAGGTCGTAAGTCAAACTAAACATCAAGCTATTGCGTTGTGAGATTGCCTATGGACTTTTGTTCGCTACTGTACATTAGTACGGTTCTGACTAATTCTTCGGAGAATACACGTATGATGGTATGTTATGTTAAGCTTTCATAAAATTAAATAATACACCTCTGCATAACCCTTCAGGGAATACAGGACTATGATATAGCAAGTTTTTTATGAAGTCCATTACACAAAAAATAATTATTTACAGGAACGAACCACGAGGCGGATCAACCGGCGCATTTGACGCTCAAAGACGACTCGGTACCGGTTAAACAGAATTTAGGAATCTACGATGGACCTGAAGCTAGGTTCTGTCCGGCAGGTCAGTCATTGTTTAAAATTTTTGAATAATAACCCCTATGGGGACGGGTTAGTATACAGTTCTCATTGCCATTCAGATAGGCATCTCGTAAGAGGCGAGAAAATATCTGAGTTGTTTGGTGGTAGGACCTCTCGGGGTCTGACTGGCTGACGACCATCCTTACGTCCAAGTCTGTCGTAAAGCACCTTGGCGTGTGTTTCGATAACTGTATGTAAATGGGGTTAAAAGGGTATTACACCCATTTTTGAAAAGTGCCTCAATTAGATTCTATAGTACTAGAAAACCACTAAAACACAACACTTTTATTCCATCGATAAGTGCCACAAAAATGCATTTAAAATTTAAATTTTCAAATTTCGCGCTTATTTTGACGAAAACGCTGGACGCAGTGGACGCCATATTGCTCTGTAGTTATGACGTCAGTTGGCTGTGTAAACAATTCTATTGTTTATAATTTAAAAATGAGTTATTATTCTACTGATCGTTGGTGTACTGTTCCTAAATGCATAATATATAAAAATAAAAAGCCTAATACGCTGATCAGTAGACAGTTGAAATTTCTTAGTTTAGTTTAGTTTACAGTAGCCGTATGACGTAATAACATGGCGGCTAAACTGAGTTGAATTTTATTTTGTTATATAATGAACTAAAACTAACATTTTCCGACTGCTTTTTGCCTATACTATCTCAATAATATATTATTAGATTTTTTCTTTTAAAGAGTAAAATACCCTATTACAGGTGTATATGAATTCGTGCCGATGGAGACTGGTGATGGTCAACGTCTGCAAATCAACGCACAAAACTGCATACATTGTAAGTGCTACCTTTCACTTCTTTGTTTTAGAAGCTTGGAATTTCTATGTCGGAGTCGGTACGAGTGGGACATACCCGATGGACCATTCATTTAATTAAGCATAGACAAAAAAAGGTTGCAAGCAGATCAGATGTCTCTGAGACCGTAGGAAGACTATATAATATATTATCATAATTCTCCCAGCATTTTTTTATGGGATAGGGGGACAAACGAGAAGATGGATTGCCTGATGGTAAGCGATTACCGCCGCCCATGGACACCCGCAACACCAGAGGAGTCACGAGTGCGTTGCCGACCTTTTAAAAGGGGATTGGGCCTCAGGTAACCTCACTCACTCGGCGAAACACATCGTAAGCGTTGTTTAAGAGCCGGTTTTCTGTGAGGCCGTGGTATCACTCCTGTCGAGCCGGCCTATTCGTGCCGAAGCATGGCTCTCCGACATAAGCCTCTTCCAAACTATGTTGGGATCTGACTCCTCTGGTGTGGCGAGTGTCCATGGGCGGCGGTAATCGCTTACCATCAGGCGATCCGTCTGCTCGTTTGCCTTCCTATCCCATAAAAAAATCCTTTTCTTCCAGGGATGAATGGAAGAAAAAATTCCTTTTCTTCCATTCATCCCTGTCAGCCGTCACGTCATCATTCCTTTTCCCATCATATCGGCCTTAATACAATCCATCCATCTTTTGCTCTCCCTCTACCCCTCCGTTCTCTACATATTATTATGTTATGTCCGTTCTAATTTTCAGGTAAGACATGTGATATCAAAGACCCGTCACAGAACATCAACTGGGTCGTGCCGGAGGGTGGCGGCGGGCCGGCCTACAACGGCATGTAAACTAGTAAACGACTGCCTTATCATAGACAAGATGATGAATACTCTCTTGTCTATGCTGCCCAAATAATAAAACCTGTTTTATTAAACCTAGCAATATAAACACAGAGGGGTTAACTAAGTCCAGAGTTATTAGTATAGCAATGAGATTCTAATATTTTACACACATCAGAAATAGTGTTTTTTCACTATTACTAAGTAATAACACAAAGAAAATATTCCCCTATCATGGTCTGGACCAATGACATTATTATAGCTAATCATTGGTCTGGACTCAAAAGAGACCATGATTGTTTGTTTAGGCATTTCTTTTCGGAAACCTTTGGCTTGTAAATGTATCCTAAAAATATATCTCTTTGCAGAAATATCATTTTATCTATACTACTCTTGGTTAATATTGTCGTTGGTTAAAAAAAACAGGTGTAGCTATATTTTGTGTGATTGTACAGAAGGGAAAGCATATGTGTTTAGACTATGTATCAGAATCATGATATTGTGAACAATTATTCGTTAATCAGACTATTTTAAATCAAATAAATTAAGTCATTAAAACGCTTAAGTTATATATAAGCATCGACCAAAAATTGGGTCTGACTTTTATAGACAATTTTATTGTATAACAGGACATGACAGGAACAGGTCAGGACATGTTCAAGAAATAAGCTGAAACCAAGAATTTTGATAATATTATAAGAAATTACTTTACAATTAGATACTTTCTAATTGTACTTTGTACACGTGTACCTATGTAAATATTTTTTGATTGTCTATTGTTATAGTTCTTCTAACGAAATCTGTAATCTTCTTGATAAATTTGAAAAAATATCTACTTGATAAATTTGATCTTTCTTTATATAAGGCAGCGCATGACTTGCAATCTATTCGAATGCAGTACACAGTACTACTACGATCCCAGTATCGGTATCAGATTATTGATACGTAAATCTCGTAGCGTGTGTTTCTGTTATCCGGGGCAAACCCGAAAACCTTCCCCCAGTGCCGTAACTTGCTATTTGTGCGCCCGGTACGAGCTCCTATGCTTAGTTTATATCTATCTGGTCATTTCTGCGCCCCTCCAGGGTTTGGCCACCGCTGGCACCGCCCTAGTTTCGGCATTGCCTCCCAATCCCCCTCATTTTCGCTACTAAGCAAAAAATTTGTGACAATTCTGTTACTCTGTTGATTGCATAACTACATTAGCAGTTAATATCAAAGTTCACCTAGTTCCCCCCCTCCACGCTACGTCACAGGTACCTACATCTTGTCATACATACGCGTCGGTTGCGAGTATTACGCATCTGAACTTTTTTAAAGACCTCACCAATAAGTTGAGGTATTTTTTTTTATTCAAGATAGGCTTACACTTGACCGCTAGTTCGCCTGATGTTAAGCGCTACTGCAATCTACGATGAATCACTCAATCATCAATCACTCGTGATTTAAAGACACCCAGATTATATCTATCGGGGAAGATCCACTCGGGTAGCGCATACTTAATAATGGGAATTCTATTACTAAAGTGCATCCTAAAATCTAGTGTATAAAATTAATGTTATTAAGATTGTTCATGATAACGCCCCTGTACAAATATGGTGCTGTATGCCTCTTAATTATTTATAACTTGAGTATCTGTATGTATGATGAACCCAATTAGTATGTAAGCGTTAATTTTACATTGAAAATCAAATAAATTATATTTTAGATACAAACTGTTTTTGATTAAACATAACATCATCCCCGAAGAGTTAGGCAGAGGCGTACTAATGTACACCCACAATTCGCCGGTATGTTTAGGTCCCATGTAATAGGGGGCGAGCCTATTGCCATTAACCGGGCACAAATCCAGACTCTGAGCTGCTACTGAGAATTTCATAGAAAAACCCAAAAACACTGCTCGACCTGGGGAGCGAACCCAGGAGCTCTACCGTATCAGTCGCGCTTGGGACCACTAGACTAATGAAGCAGTTTTTGATTTATCAAATAATTGCATCAAAAATAATTATCATGTATAAAATTATAACAATTTGTCAGAAATTTATTAATGTATAGTGTAATTATGAATGATCGTCAGCGCACCCAAATAAAAGGTGTCTTCTCGCTATGTCATTCCGTGATAAATAATTTTATCAATGACTGAAAAATCTCTGGCTAGCCTAAAACTTTCCGAAGTCATAAACGTATTGCGTGCGTATGTAGTTCCTATGAACTGGTGATCTTGACTAGCTTATATATAATAAGCATATTACTTATATTAAGTCTATGTATCTAGGTACTAATTGAGTAATTTTATTCCATTATTAATTATTGGAATATTTATCGTTATAATTTAATTAAATAAAACCACAAGGTACAGTCGACAAAAGGGTAAGCTATACAGGCACCGAACGACATCTGAGTCTTGATATTCCTTGCGTTTTAAATAATCCAAAGGGTTAAGACATCCATACTAATATTTTAAATTCGAATGTATCTGTCTGTCTCTAGATCTGTCCGTTACTTTCTGACGCCTAAACCGTTGAACGAATTTTAATGATGGTATAGAGATAGTTTGGTCGTTGGAGAGTTGGTACATAGTGTAGTTTTCGAGTCGAAAGTCCTTTTGAATGTAAGTGAAACTGCGGGCAACAGCAAGTTTTAAATAAAGACATAAATATTTAGTGAATTAAATACCTACGTACATATTTATTATACAATTTTTGTTTAAACGCAGATGTCGTTCGCCGCCTGTGTATCTAATGCTTTTGTCAACTGTACATTAATTAATCAATAAACCATAACAAACCTAGTAGGTATTTATTAATATCCTTATACTAGTAGTTAGTAGTAGTTTATCAGAATTCAGACCCGCTGACCGCAAAACAACATAAACAAAGCTGTTTTCGATTCTTAAAAGGAGACAAAAAGTCCTTTGGAATACGTTTCATGTGTCCTGTAGTTTAACCTGAGGCACAAGTTCGTTATTTCAGTTATATCGAAATGGACACGCAATTAAAAAAATATAAGCAATTCCCAAGTAATTAAATGATGATTTTGACAGAACTTAATTATAAAACAGCAGGACCCCAAGTTTTCCATCAGAATAGTCTTGAACAGCTTGTAATTTAAGTCTCTTTTCTTGAAATACGAGACTTTTTTTTTATATGTGATAGGAGGCCAACCGAGCAGACGGATCACCTGATGGTAAGCGATTACCGCCGCCCATGGGCACCCGCAACACCAGAGGCGTCACAAATGCGTTGCCGACCTTTTAAAAGAGAATTGGGCCTCCGGTAACCTCACTCACTCGGCGAAACACAACGTAAGCGTTGTTTAACGCCGGTTTTCTGTGAGGCTGTGGTATCACTCCGGTCGAGCCGGCCCATTCGTGCCGAAGCATGGCTCTCCCACGTGAAAAAACATTGTTCCCTACATTGTGATACCTCTTATTATAAATGGTGATGTAAATTAAAATTACATAAGTAGGTACCAGTACGCCTATATTCCCTGAAGGGTAAGGCAGAGGTATACTTAAATAATCTAAACAACCACAGTTCGTCGGTACGTTTTAGGTCCCATCTAATAGAACCGAGGGCGAGCCTATTGCCATTAACCGGGCACAAATCCCAAACTCCAAGCTGATGCTCATCATAATCTTCATAGAAATTTCCAATAAAACTGCTCTACATAATGTTGCTCTTTTATATAATGTTGCCATACCCTTACAGGGTTTCATGTTAAACCTTACTTTATTTAAATTTAACACCTAAACTGTATTACATGAATGCAATAAAGAACTTGAACTACTTGGGAATTGAACCTAGGACTTTTAGCGTAGCAGTCTCTATATCTTAATACTAATGAGGCAGTCAAAATGGTCGTGATACGTAAGTTTTTTCGGCGATTCTTTTCAGAGATAGAAAAGCCAGCACCGTGAATATTAGGTTGTCTTGTTAATATTTTTTATTTAATGAAAATAATATTGTTAATTTCATCATCACGAGATGTTTATTACATACAAAACGACTACATTAGCTGTGAGAAAGGAGTGTGGTATGCGCCAGCGCAAACTCCGCGAGTTCGCCTGACGGGCACCAGAGTCTGAGCCGATGAGGCTCGGGAGAGGCTCTGCTTCGAGCAGCGGTGTTGTCCCAGATTGAGCCAACGCCACATGCACTGCACGTATCTGAAAGAAAAAACTTGTTATTCCCGCCAAGGAATAGGTTTATCACTATTTTTAACGGGGAATTCCTAAGGATACGCGCCGCTGAGTAGGGCAGTGAGGTGGCCTTCTACTGATTAAAACCACACGGTGTTTCGCGCCGTTACTTTTCGCTGGGGGTACCGGGAACCGGTTCGAAAAAGGTTCTAATTCGGTCATGCCGCTTGTAATAATAAATAAATAAATAAATAACTTTATTTCGGATAACTATGAGATCCATATTTTGTTAGTAATACAAATTAAAACTTAAAATACTAATGTTAGTAAATAAACTAATTACAACAGGCTAGGTGATCGGCCTCCGCATAAACTGCTTTATAATAGCAGAGGATGTGTCTGCCGCAATAGCCCTCATAATGTTGTTGGGACTCTCTCTTGTTCTCTTTAGGAGAGAAGCGGTTTTTTCCATCGCATATAGTAGCTACCTATATGCGATGGTTCATACAGACAATCCATACTCATATGATTGTGCACATATTATGAACTAGCAGTAATCCCTCGGTTTCACACGCCAAAAATGACGGATTTGATTTCATACGAACTTTCACATTATTGGATGCTTATGTTATACAAAGAACACACCCTCCAAGTTTCAGGTTTCTACGATAAGCGGCTAAGGCTGTGCGTTGATCCGTCAGTCAGTCCTTCAGGACAAACCATTTTATATGTACCTATAATAATAATAATAATAAATAATAAATTGTTTATTTGGTTTCACTGTTACAGTAATGGTTAGTAGCTGTTTGGGGTCTCCCTTTAGGCAAATAATGCCTGTGTTAGGCGACTCCGCTCTTCCATAACAAAGCAAGTACCTACATATAAGAACAGTTTAAGAAAAATACAAAAATGTTTAATTTAAACCAAAAAAGAAACTAAAAAGAACTAACAAAGCAATTGAAACTATGTATCTAAAACTATGTATCTAAAATGTATTTGTGCGTGCATGATTGTGTGTGTGTGTGTGCGCGCGCGCGCGCGCGCGTGTGTGTGTGTGTGTGTGTGTGTGTGTGTGTGTGTGTGTGTGTCTGTTATTTTATGTGTTCCAAAAGTGCCTCAGTATCCTCATAGGTAAGTAGTTGTATCCAGTTTATAATGGTTTTCCTACACTCATAATAATTTTTTGTATATATGTATATAATTTTATTTACTTTATTATATAACTGAGCCGATCGTTTATTAAATTGTCGACAGGCAAATAAAGAGTTACTTTGTGGAACAGCCGCAATAATATCTTTCCTCCTTTTTGACAGTAAGTGTATGTCATATGGTAGTGTTCTATGTTTTTTTAAGACAATTTGGACAATGTATAATTTCCTAACCGTAAGTAAGCCACTAATTTGATAAAGACTTGTTGTTGGGTATCTTCTATTTTTAAAATGCATGATTTTAATCAACGCACGTTGGGCTCGCTCAATATTTATAAAATTTGTTTTAGCTGCTCCTCCCCAAATGGGAATACAGTAGACCAAGACAGATTGCACCAGGGCCACATATATCTCATTTAATATGTTCCTATCGGATTTTTGATCATTAGATATGTGTCCTGGTACAATATGTCTGAGTGTTTTAAAAATCCAGCTTAATCTTCTGACTCTATTTGCAACTTGCTCAATATGGGGGTACCAGGTTAATCGTTGATCAACAACTACACCTAAGTATTTTGTCTGTTTTACCCTATTAATGCATAAACAGTTACAGTTTGTTTTATTTGGTTCACAACATAAGTGGATTTTTATATTAAAATCCTCACTTGGTTGCGTGCGATTACTGATGCTGAAGCACATATAATTAGTTTTGGCTGTATTTAACGTAAGTAGGTTGTTATTTAGCCAGCTTGCGACTAGGGCCATGCCCTTCTCAGCCCTAGTTTTCACCTCGTCCCAAGAGTTCCCATAGAAAACGACAGTAGTATCATCGGCGTAAGACAGTATTTTTGCATTATCGATGTTCATATTGCAAAGGTCGTTTATATACAACAGGAAAAGTGTAGGGCCTAACACACTTCCCTGGGGCACACCAAACAATACGTCTGCATCAGTGCTAATATAATCTCCCACCTTAACCCTCTGCTTCCTAGAAGAGAGGTAGTCCTTGAGTAATCGTAATGGGATTTCTCTTATTCCAGCTTTTTCCAGTTTGCTCACAAGGACAGGGACAGAGACGGTGTCAAATGCCTTTTTTAAGTCTAGAAATACAGCTATGCACTTATTTCCAGTATCAAGTTGTTTAGTTATTAATGTGCTAAGGGAAGTAACTGCATCCTCTGTAGATAATTGCCGCCTGAAGCCAAATTGGGAATCAGATAATAAATTAAATTTATTTAAATATACAGTTAACCTAGTATTTAAAAGTTTTTCAAGTATTTTTGAGATGGATGGTAAAACAGATATAGGCCTATAGTTATTAACATCACCTCTGTCCCCCCCCTTGTACACTGGAGTGATAACAGACTGTTTCATAAGGTCCGGGAAGGTCCCCGATTGAAAACACAGGTTAGCAAGGTGAGTTATTATGGGAACGACTTCCTTCCTTGCGTATTTGAGGAATTTGGTAGTGATATTGTCCCAGCCAGGGGCGCTGTCAGACTTCAGGCACATCAGTACACGCTCAACTTCAAAAGGATCTGTATCTAGCAGCACAAAAGAATTTATAGGTGCAGGCAATGTTGCTTGTTGACTATTATTTATACTGGGCGTAATTAGCTGAGCCAGTTGTTTACCAACGTTGGCGAAATGATCATTTATAAAGTTTACTGATTGAATAGGAGATGCTTTAATATTTAATAATTCGGAATTATAGTTTTTTGGTTTATTAGAATATGTTACGTATTTTATATTTTTCCATAGCAGTTTATTGTTTGATACCGATTTTGATAGTAAGTCCCTCTCATATTTTCGTTTTAGTTTTTTTAACAATTTATTACAATAATTCCTGTATCTAGTGTACCTACGTATACCTAGATTATCTTCTGTCCTCGACTTTGTCTTTTTTTATACCACTAAGGTGGCAAACAAGCATACGGCCCGCCTGATGGTAAGCGCTTACCGTAGCCTATAGAAGCTTGCTACACCAGGGAGGGTGTTTGCGTGGACTTTAGAATTATGTCCGGCAGCGGCATGGATAAAAAGTAGCCTATGTGTTATTCCACGCTATGATCTATCTCTGTGCCAAATTTTATCCAGATCCGTTCAGGTGGTTCAGGCGTTCCGGTGTGAAAATGTAACAAACATTCTCACAAACTTTCACGTTTTTAATATTAGTAGGAATTAGACAGTATTTAATGTACCTCAGTCTGTCTGTTACTCTTTCACACCTAAACCGTTGAATCCTAGGCTACCTTTTGTCGTGAAAAGTCCTTTGTGATGCGACTGAAACTGCGGGCAATAGTCAGTATAAAAATATGTAGGTATAGAATTTTTGGAATGTACCAAATGTGTTGCGTACTTTGTGTGTTAATCGATTTTAATAGTACGTTAGGTACTTACTGTCGCGGGAGTTCGTGTGGGCCGTTTCGGAGGTATAAACCTCTCATGATACGTTAGTAGCGGCGGTGGTAGATATGATGATGGTCTCTATAAAAAAATTGAATATCTGTTCAAAAAGTAATACCTACCTACTTATTAAATACTTAACGTAGTTTTATTTCAATATTTTCGGGAAGTTTATTGGTGGTCAAGTTAGGTTACGTCCCTACGGACAGTGGCGTAACGTGTATTTCTGCCACCCGGGGCAAACCCTAAATTTGCCACCCCCCCTCTATTCTGAATTCAATGTGCACATGTAAAACGAGATTGTATGAAATAAGTAGGTACCTATGTGGTCCGGATGACAATACGTTATCTGATCTGAAGACTATGACGCTGCAGCCAGGGTTCGCCACCGCCCCCTACATATGTGGCGCCCCCTCCATATGCGCCGCCTGGGGCCATGCCCCCCTTGCCCCCTCACGCTACGCCACTGTCTACCGAGAAGAAATTACATGCTGCCTAAATGTTGGTCAACCTTTTAGAATTAAAGTGGGTACCTACTGTGAGGTGTGGTGGAGTGACCTGGCTCTCGGGACGCTCGCCCATGGCTGCAACTTCTGAGTCGGCCCTATTAGGCCTCACCTATGCCAATGAACATCACTATTTGGTAAGTAACCATATATTTGTTATAAAACTTACTAACGGCCAATATCAAATCAGTAGATTTGCTTACTAGAGATAGGATTTTGATATGGTCCATACAAGTAATGTCAAAATCCTATCTCCAGAAAGCAAATCTATCGACAGTTTTGTTTTTGGGACTGGCCGTAAGATACTAGGTCAGGGGTTCCCAATCTTTTTCAGTCCGCGGCGCAAATACATGTTTACTATTTTGTTTCGGCGCTCTAAACTATCTAACTAAATGGTCAAAATAGATAGGTAAGTACCTACAATGATACTGGTTAGGTAGATAGGCACAAAAATTAATTAG
Organism: Acronicta aceris; assembly: GCA_910591435.1. Taxonomy (NCBI): domain Eukaryota; kingdom Metazoa; phylum Arthropoda; class Insecta; order Lepidoptera; family Noctuidae; genus Acronicta; species Acronicta aceris. Next base: position 3,937,663 of record OU342776.1, on the reverse strand, counting down.
GAGAATGGTAAAGAGGATCGCTTCACGGCGCCATTTTTAATTTTCTACGGCGCAACAGGGCGCCGCGGCGCACACTTTAGGAACCCCTGTACCCCTGTACTGCGTTAATGAAGTTGCCTATATTTATTAGTGCTTACGTATAATTAAGAGTCCGGCGGACCGAATTTCTCTTACAAACGTAATACCGAAATAAATCGTAATTAAAACACAATTTAATCAAATTCTGTTATTATTCTGATGCCGATACCGGTAGTCTAGGTTCCTACGCTGCCATTTCGTCCAAAATAATAACATAATTTGATAGAACATTGTCTGGATTACGATTTATTTCGGTATTACGTTTTTGTGGGCAATTCACGCTCCGCCGGACCCTTAAGATGCATTCCCCGATGGGTTAGGCAGAGACGTACCTACTAATGAACACCCACAGTTCGCCGATGTATTTAGGTCCCATATAATAGGGGGCAAGCCTATTGCCATTAACCGGGCACAAATCAGAAACAAACTCCGAGCTGCTACTGAGAATTTCATAGAAAACCCTAAAAACATTTTGCGTGTAACAGTCGCTATTGGGACCACTAGTCGCTCGTCTAAATAAAGATATCATAATCTAGTATCTATGCTTTGTTAATAAATACAATATTCGATTGCTGATCCCACCTCTGTGGCGACTTCAGGAGTCTTTTTCTGATACATGTTGAGAGGCGTGACGTGTTGTATAAACTCCTCCATTATAAATCGTGCTCTGGCGATGACTGGCTCCAATGCTTTCATCTGCTTCGCTATCATCATAGGCTTGCTAATTGCCAAGTACTTGTTCACCTGGAGAGAACATAGGTGAGCATATACCCTCGTTGATTATGAGTATTTTAGCGGGAATTAAAGGGATCTGCTGTTTTTTTCGTGATAGGCTTACGTTTGACCGCCAGTTCGCCTGATGTTAAGCGATACTATGATCTACGATGGACCGCACTTGCCCAGAAGAAACCGATTCACTCGTGATTTCAAGACACCCAGATTATATCTATCGGGTAAGACTCACTCGGGAAGCGCATTTCACATTTCAGCGTACGCATGATAAAAGTGGACTTAAAGCGTTTCGTTTGGGTTTTTGGAATGTCCTCCATAAATCGCTGTTGACTTTTTTGCTGCGTACCATTGCATTACCATAATATTCTGTCGTTAATAAAGGAAGAAAGAAAAAAGAATAAGAAAGAATCTGTAGGAAAAATATGCGTCATATCTACGCAATGAGAGAGACTTATTAAGGACAACACAAGAATACAATACGCGAGTTATGACGTCAGGTGTTGCTTTCGAATTCGAATTAGGATACCGCTTACCTATAGGCAGACATTCTTGTTTGTCACTTGATAGTAAAAAGTATACCAATAATCATTCTAAATTACCCTATTTATCGGACACCATCCAAACTTCTTGGTCGTTACAGGGTCCGTGACTATCATCCATGTCATAGCGAGGATCCGTGGGAAAGTGGTGTGTGGTTCTCCCATCATGACGCCGGGAGTCTTCACCAGAGATTCTAGATCGGGTTCCGCATCCAGCATTGACGTTTCGACCAGCAACTTGGTGCGAACCAGCGCTTGAATGAGATCCGTCACTGTAGTACCTTCATCACCTTCTAGATTCCTGGAGGATTAGAAAAAGTTGGGGTAGAGTTTCACATATCGTGCTATATTTACCCTACGCATTGTATAGGCTTTTTGTCCAATGAGAGGACAGCTTATACTGGCAAATCAAGCTGTTTCAGCACGAAGTATACAGTACCACCAAAATAACTTGCATCTGAAGTTATCCACAAGTGGATTTGCCGTGGTCAATTTCAATATAAAAAGTCAGTGCAAAGATAGTTGGGATCGTAATTGTTTCCCATTCGAGAATATTGCCCTTACTGATCTCGATATTTTTGCAAAAGAACACTTAATTTAATTATTTGACCTTTAGACGCGCGTTGTTAATTCGGGGGTACTGTACCCGAGTGTCCGTGAATTATAGATACTGTGATTCATCAAAAGTGTCAATTTTAGTGTCCTGTCTATTCTTTTCATTAGGCAAGAGTTCTCAACATTCAAGTCTACAGTCAAAAATAGTGCTCCTGCCTAACCTTTTAGTAGAGCGCTTACTTGGCGCCTTCTCAGGTGGCAGAAAAACCATGGATCTCTCGCCCCAAAAAGATTACGGCTTACTTCAGAAGTTCCAACATGAGTCTGGCAACTTTCCCTGAGGCTGGTCGAGCATACGCTATGCAGTCGGTCGACAAACTCCTGGATGGAGGAGCAGGCTCCGTTTCGAAGGCCGCCGCTAGCTCTCGTTGCCGCAAGTCCTCGGCTGCGAGCCAATCCAGCGTCAGCGCTGACCTGTAAGCTGCTATTCCGGACAGCGTGGCTCTCGTCCCATTTTGAGGACGGTAATAGTAATCTTCGGCGTTACACTATAAATATTAATGTGTGGTGTCAAAAAGTGACAGTCAGAGGCTGACCAGAGTGGTGCACGTTGGTTGATGAAAGAAAACATCACGATAAAAAAGTATACTTAGGTTTGTTTAATCTGTTAAACCTATTTAATCTACAGCTTGATCCCTTTTATTTTAAGGAGAGGTACATCTCCTGCCCAACTAGTTAATCGCAATAGTTTACTCTTAGCAAAAAACTTACTTTGTCAGTCAAGACATTGACAAGTTTGTGTATCAAGTAGTTGCTTTAAATAGCTAAGTAAAATCTGAATCCATTAGTTATATTGAGTAGGTATGAGCGATGGGAAATATAATGATGTACTTTTGAAACTTAACAACAGCTAGTTCTGTATAAGTATCAGTCTATACTTATACAGAACCAGTTTTTGTTTTTATGTTTCAAAAACTTTATAAAATCTTTCAGAGTATTGAGCATCTATAGGTACCGATTCCGCCCTGTAGATGTTGTAAAGTTAACGTTGTGTTTTTAATGAATTGGTACTCAAAATGAGGAACTTACAACCTAAAACTCAATGCTAAAATTTGAATAAATAATAAAACGAAGTAAACACAAAACAAAGGCACAAGTCAGAACATGAAAGGGCGTTGTTAAGAAAAAGCTTGAATACTTTTAGACGAAACTTTTTCAATTCAACCTTTATGAAAGTCGAATGATGGCATAATTGAGTTTAGGAATATTCCGTGTTATGTAAAAAGTGAAACATTTCAACTTTTTCTGAGGATCTAGCTACTACGATTTTGTTGGATCAGTCGGGGGCGGCGTGGCTTGTGGGTTAGATTCAACATGCTACTGGAAAAAATGCTGAAATGGCTAAGATATTTTGTTTTGGGAATGGATGTTTGTGCAGTGAGATTTGTGTGTATTTATAAACTCACTTATGATTAGATAATTTACATCAGAGCTAGCAATTCAGCGGTGATAGCCTAGTGATATGACCATTGGACTGCCAAGTCAAAGGTCTCGATTTCGAATCCAAGGCACGCACCTCTGACGTTTCGAAGTCATGTGCGTATTAATAGTTAATTATCACGCGCAATTAAACTGTGAAGGAAAACATCGTGAGGAAACCTGCATGCCTGAGAGATTTTCTCGACGGCGTATGAAGTCTGCCAACCCGCATTAGGCTAGCGTGGTGGACTATAGCCTAATCCCTCTCATTCAGAGAGGAGACCCGTGCCCAGCAGTGGGACAATGTAATGGGTTGATTATGTAGCAATTCAAGCCTCCCTGTGTTTTCTGCGTATACCGGTAAAAAGAAACGAATGAATATAAGTAGGTATTTCAAATAACGATTTATTAAATGCGTATAACATTCAGTTTCAATATGTTTTTATCACTGCCACGCATTCAAAATAAATTATGACGCAGTGAGATAGCGAGGTGTGCTCGTGATAGTGAGGGGGGTTTCCTTAAATTTGTACTGAATTCGATAATAATTTAATAGCACAATGTTTTAAAACAGTGTTGTATTATAGAAGACAGAGTGGATGAAGTTTTTTCATCTCCTTGGTTTGGGGTTAGATATAGTAAAACACAACTCAACAAGAAATCACGTCTGTATCACCGAAGGTAATAGTTTAACTCTTAGGTTTAATTCACAGTTCAAACAGTATTATTGGAATTTTCTCGGAAATTCTCAGTCGAGACTAGGAATTTGGATTCGTGGTTGGTTAACGGCAATATCAAAGAATAGTAACTATAAAAATATAGAAAGAAGGGAGATAGAAAGAAACCGTTTATTTGGCCGACATCGAGACACAAAGTAGGATATAAAGGCAAACAACTCAACATTCAAAACCTACAGGTTATGTAATGTAGTTACAAAACATGTGTCTCATGATTGGACCAAATGTGTCTCCAGATCAGAAAAATGTCAAGCAATAGGCTCTCTCCTATTTACATGGGACCTCATAATACTAGTAAGGGTAATATGTACCTTGTCTGACCTTTCGGAGAAACAGGCGTGATAGTACGGTCGACCTAATAAAATTAAGCGTGTTGACAGATATACTGAGGCCGTATCCACGTGACGCAATCATTTTGCTATATTGAGAGAAAAGGATATACATATATATACCTACATTATACAGCTCCATCCTTTCCTCACAACTTAAAAATGATCGCATGCATATGTTGTGTTACAAATGCATTTTATCTTGTTTTTATTATTTTAAAAAAGCTTGTGGGTCGCACATTACTAGTATTCTTGTTAACCCCTTGTGCTAAGCTTAACGCTTGAGTTACGAGTGGGTTCACGTCGGTGGTGCAATGGGTGGGTCTCGAACTGGCAAACACATGATCATAAGACTGACGCCATGGCCGCTTCATTTAATCAATCTCTCGATAACATGTTCAATTCATAGCAAACAACGGGTTCTGTATAAAACGATTATCCATTAGCAAACACAGGTGTCGCTCGTCGAATAAACTTACTACAGAGCGTATTGGTTGAAGCTTTATTTATGTGTAAATTATTTTAAAAGACTACATTCCCATTGCGACATCACGTGCGACGTCAATAATTATGACCCGATTTTGATGATTCTTTTTTTGATCGGTAGGTCATAACTTCATAGGTGGTCCCATAATTTGGTCAAGATCTGATCACAAAATTAAGAACAAAATGATAATAAAACGTAGGTAAATGATAAAATGATAACGTCGTCTAGGTATAAGTACGTAAAATGTTACTCGCTACTAATAATGTTGAAATAAAATAACTTTTAACAAAAAGTAAAACCGCCTTCAAAAACGTGCAAATAATATTAGGTGCACAACAGTTTCGGAAGTGGTGCGAAAACAAAAGTTCAAACCGAATCGAAGGCACCGACATCCGAAACCGTTGTGCACTTAACATTATTTTTATGTTTTTGAAGTCGATTATATTTAGTCATATCTGCCGCTTAAACATTGTTTTAATGAAACCCTGTCTCACTTGGTATAGTTAGGTATTGTTATATATTGAAAACCGGTTCTATATATACATTGGTTTCACTTTACTAGTAAAAAAATACTCCGTAAAAAATTTAAAAAACGAGGAAACTGAAATTGCAATTTAAGCTTCATTAATATACCTACCTATTTACTTTCATGAATATTTAACGCGAGCGCTTCGAACTGAACCATGTAGCAGAGAAAATAGACATTTTTGCTTGTACGCAGAGTGATTCACAAGGATAACACATTATATGTAATAAGTTTTATAAAATATATTATTAGGGTGGCTTCATTATTGCACTGGGTTGTACCTGTTATAATAGTTATAGATATGTAATAACGGCCTCACAGAAAACCGGCGTTAAACAACGCTTGCGTTGTGTTTCGTCGAGTGAGTGAGGTTACCGGAGGCCCAATCCCCTTTTAAAAGGTCGGCAACGCACTCGTGACTTCTTTGGTGTTGCGTGTGTCTATGGGCGGCGGTAACCGCTTACCATCAGGCGATCCGTCTGCTCGTTTGCCCTCCTATCCCATAAAAAAACACATGGCAGTCCTATGGTCATATCACTAAGCTATCACTGCGGAATAGAAAACTGTTTTTAAAATGGCCAGATATCCAAATTTTTTCAAAAGTCTGTTTACATGGCATGGCTCTGCCCACAGTGCCTATGTCCTGCCCACTGGCACCAGGTTTATACTGACGAATAAGGTATCTAAATAAGTACTTACCATAGCTAATAAAAGCACAACGGGTATCAATGTATAAATCATCTCATCTACATTTCACTGTAATTTATCACTGTATAAAATATATTTGGATATCACTAGACATTTTGTCTTGACGTAGCACTGTCAAAGTGAATACTACGTTCCTCTATGTTCTGAAATCATCTACTGTTATATTCTGTTCTGAAATGATTTGTTATGAAGAGTTTTGTTGCGTAGGACAATAGCGGGATTCTTACATCTAGGCATCAATTTAAGGGTCCGGTGGCAAAAACGTAATACCGAAATAAGTCGTAATCCAGACAATGTTCTATCAAATTGTATCATTATTCGGATTTGAATATCTATAATCAAGGTTCCTACGGTACTATTTCATCTACTACTACTTCACTGGAAATAATAAATTGGAAAATCGTTCCATTCTTGGTAATTTTATCAAAAAATGCATTTCCTTATAATTATTTCCAGTGAAGTATTTTTTAACGTAGGAACCTAGAATAACGGTATCGGAATCCGCGTAATAACACAATTTGATTAAATTGTGTTTGAATTACGAATTATTTCGGTATTCCGTTTATAAGAGTAATTCGGTCCGCGGGACTTAACGCCCGTTATTTTACCCAACACTTTATACCCAACTACGGGGATGCAAAAAGGATGTTCCATTATTAACTTTGGATACATAAAAAAGTCAATAGGTCTAAACCAACATAATAAATCCCTGATCGATAAGGTAGAGCGTAAACATGTGTTTCTGTAAGCATGAAATATTACTGCCGCATTCAGAGACGTCAATTAATTTTAATTAATCTTTAGCTCACAGTGACACTATATCTTGAACTATTTTTCCGTATCTGAGTTTGTTGTCACTGTTGCCTGCTAAGATATACTTAATAGTCACCACTTGCTTATGATTCATTACGTTAATTGGCGTCTCTGAGAGCGGTAGTAAGACAGGATATTGGACAATTTCCATGGGATTCTGAATACCTAATAGGATTAGATACACATACTTTTAATATTTAGAATGTTTTTAATCAAAGATACAACAAATTATTGAAAAAAGAATTTATTCTTATGTAAAGCCGAGTTAAAAATTAAGCAATACAAAAATTATTAGAAAAACACAAGTGATAATAGAAAAGTCAGAACCATTATAAAGAGATCAATGACATTACTTAAATAATTTATAAATCATTGAAAGAAAGAAATAATTAAGTAAAGATTGTTTAAAATTTATAATTATTTATTATATTGTTCATTTAAGTAAATATTTTTGTTATAAAACCACCTTTGAAAATAACTATTTCTTTCACAAACCAATGACAATGTGTATTTTCTTTTAATAAATGAATTAATGACTGTATTTTTAAATGCAAACATTTATTAAAAAAACTCAGTCTTGAACTTATAAATGCATTGTTTTGTTGTTTAGTTTTACTACTCTATTATAACAGTTTGTGTAAGTACCAATAGATTTAAATAATATATTTTCAATAGTCGATTAGATATTTTGTTTTTAGCACTAATTCATATAGGAGTAAGATAGCAATTAAAAATATATTTGTATTAGAATTATAAATAAGTACATAGGTAATATTACAACACAGCTTGGGCAAAAAACGTTTTAAAACAGTAATTAACACCATCATCGCAAGTTTTTAGTCAAAATACTGCGAAAGGACTTACTTACGTATATTATAAGTACCCTAAAATATTTATATCACATTTATGCAATAAATCTTTGAATCTTACCCATTACAAAGAAACACTTGTTTTGCAATATGAAACACTGACGAAAAAATATATATAATATATCTCGCCATACACACGAGATCAGATAACCTTAATTTTCAGATTTCAGATAACCTTTATTATTATTTTACAATATACAATAGGTCACTATTATTAACCTACGCCATCATTTTCATCATTAGCCATATATCAGTCCACTGTTGGACGTGGACCTCCCTAATGTGCGCCATTTCACCCTACATATAGTACGTATTGAATTTAAACTGACGAATATACAATTATAAGTATTAATAGGTACCTACATCATAAAAAAGAACCTTTCAACTTGACTAATAAAATACAAAATATGACTTATGTATTATTATTGTCTATTTAACTTAATTATACATATTAGCCATTGTCACAAAAATTATGGCAAAATTATTTCGTGGGCTGTATGTTAACCTACACTCGCGCACCCGCACAAAACACACACACACACACACACACACACACACACGTATTTCCAGTAATTAACTCATAATAATTTGTTCACTGCGTACTGTCGTTTAATGGTCTTAACTTAGGGAGAGGAACTGCTGCAGGCTTACTCTTGAAAACAATACAATACCAATCCAAACGTGATCCAATTCCAATGTCAATTTGGCTGTCGGGCGATTTCGTACTCTTGAGAACAAATCCGTTAACCTTGTATCGGCATCCTGATTGGCTAATGGTTGGATCGTTTGTCAATCCTATTCAGTTCACTCAATCACCGCGTAATATTGAAACGCTAGTCTCGGATTCAAGAGTACGTAACTTGAAGAAACGGCACAATTCCAATGTCGATGTATCGGAATTGAGTTCAAGAGTAAGCCCCCTGGTACCCATAACTCAAGTTCAATCTTACCATGGGTACTAGAGCCTAACTAACTATGCTAGTGTAATTATGCGTATAACTAAATGAACAACTAAATGATGTAAGCACATCTCTATGTGATAATAAAGATTTATTTATTATTTGTTTACTCTATTTACTACATTGCATTAAATAAATAACGGCAAAATATCGACAGTTAATGTGTTATTGTCCAAATTATTGCATTTTATTTTCTTTGCATTTATCGTAAAATACCGCTTTTATGCTTATTAGACGCTAACACGTCGACGGACGGTGCCTGTGGGCATCAAGCTAGTCAAAAATAGTACGACAGTACGCCCGGCGACGGCGAACTTTTTACTTGCATAAAAACAGTACGCTTCACGTACGCTACACGTATGATTTTACATCGGCATAGTTTACGTCTATATCCGTTCTGTCATATCACGCAATAAAATAATAGTCGTGTTGGAACACTACGCCCGTGGGCAATGTGTGAAAAATAGTAGGTACTGCCCTGCAACCTCGGAGAAAGTATCTACCTACTGTCCGTCAACGTACTAACATGGAAATAACAATGGAGTTAACGATAGTTGTTTAGCGTATTAAATGAAGTATAGCTAGCTATGCTTATGACAAAACAATAAAAAAATAACCTATACATATAGTACCTAATTATGTTTTTTAAATTTATTTTTAATTAATTGTATTTTTTATTTTCCGCGTTGATATTACACAGTTTGCGTATTATGCGAACTTTATAAATAGTTTTGAAGAGGATAAGGAAATAGGCTGGATTGAGAACATTACCCTTTTTGAAGCCGGTAAAAAATCAGGCTTAACTTCTATAGGTATTAAGTTAAAAAAAGGTGTAGGTATGCTTACATCGTAATGGCTAGAAAATATGGCCCTAATTCATGTTCAGTAATAGGACTCCTTAAGGGTCCGGCGGAGCTTGAATTGTTTACAAAAACCTAATACCGAAATAAATCGGAATCCAAACAATATTGTTTCAAATTGTGTTATTATTCGGATTCGGATACCATTAATCTACCATTAATCTCGTTCCAAATTTGGTAAAGTTATCAAGAAATGCATTCGCCATTCGCTTACATTTATTTCCAGTGAAGTATTTTGGATGAAATGTCAGAGTAGGAACCGGTAACGGTATCGAAATCCGAATAATAACACAATTTGATTAAATTGTGTTTGAATTACGATTTATTTTGGTATTACGTTTGTGTGGGAAATTCGGTCCGCCAGACTCTTAAAGTTCTGAAAGGTGCCTAAAGCCAGTAAAACTCTCACTAAGCTAGTGAGGAACTTATAGGCATAGCCTACCATACCTCTCAAGTTCAAGCTCAAATGTTTTTATTTTAAATAGCTTATACAAGCGTTTATGAAAAGTTATTGAGTTCAGTTGATACTTCAAGAAATTCCATGGGCACTTTTAAAATAATTGGTATTGCATTCGTCAGGTACAATAATGCGATAACAGGATGTGTGGACATTGAAGTGTAATGTCCAAGTCCAATTTGGACATTATCCGAAATTGATATTATTAAAAGAAGGTTCCCAACATTCGAGATCTCTTTATCTGAGTGAAGCTTTTTACCTACGGAGGTTTGATTGAAGATAAAAAAAAGTAAAAAATATTATTCTATAGTTTCCTGTAGTAGGTCTACCAGGAATTTATTGACCGCTAATTAAAAAATATTTGTTCAGCGATTTTAGATTATCGGGTGTAATAAAATTATTATTGATATTTATTACTCACTACGCGTAGATCAATTAAATTTCCCCATACCTAGCCTATTTATTTGATTATAGTTAATTAAATTGTCTGTCTCTTATTTACTACTTTTTACCAAACAGTGAGTTGATAATATTGGGAAGTTGGTACGGCAGTGTTTCCACCAAGGTCGACAAATTTTGGTTGTTAGAACTAACTGCCACTATTTCTTCTACTTCTTTCTTTATTGGTTCACAAAAATTGGTCTTTATCTTTTGATGTAAGTCTTTTCCGAACTGTGAGTTCGCGACCATGTTGACAAGTTTACGCGAAACGTTTTCTATAGGGTCAGAATGATCATTTTCCATTGAAGTTTCACCATCCATATCATTATTTGCAGAACAAGAAGCTAGTGTTTGTGTAAGGGACTGTATTGGTTGGCAAATATCACTGTGTATAGTTTCATGTAATTCTTTGCCAAACTCTGTATTCGCAACTAGGTTTGCAAATTTAAGCGATATATCTTTTATAGAATTTGGATTTTCATTTCCAGTTGCCTTCCCATCATTACTACCTTTATCATTAGAACTACAAGCTTCTAAATCGTCTGAAAACTTTTTTATTGGTTCACAAACATCACTTTTTATCTTTTGCTGCAAGCCTTTTCCAAATTCTGAGTTTACAACTAAATTAACAAAGTTATGTGACACATCGTCTATGACTGAATTCGTACTTTTTGGAAAATTTTCAATATCTGTAGCATTGTTGCTAGAACTACAAGTTGCTAGAGTTTCTGTAAACTTTTTTATTGGTTTGCAAATATCACTCTTTATTATTTGCTGCAAGTCTTGGCCCAGTTCTGAGTTCGCGACTAAGTTAACCAAGTCCCGTGACACATTTGTTTTATTAGAATATGAATTTCCCATTGAGCTTTCACTATCAATATCATTGTCCTTTGAACAATGAGCTTTTAAGTTGTCTACGAACTTATTTAACTTTCCTGTCCTTGCAACCAGGTTTGCAACGTCAAGTGATGCCTCTTCTATTGAGTTTGCATTTTTCATAGAGTTTTCATCATCTATACTTTTGCCATGAGAATTAATAGCTGTTGAGATTTCTGTTATTTTAGTTTTGTAACCATCACCTTTAGTTTTCTGTTGTACATCATCGCCAAACTCTGTGATAGCGGCTAAACCTTTATAATTTCGCAATGCATCTTCCGGGATCGACTTTGCCAAGTTTTTATTTTCAGAACTGCAAGCTAAATAATTCACATTTTGCTGTTTCTCACCATGTTGGATACTGTGTAATATACTGACAATCAACTCTTTCCAACATGAATTCGCTGCTTCCAACCAAAATGTGCTACTTTTAAGAAGATTTATAAATTCACATAAATTATCTGTACGAGTATCTATATCCGAACGAACATGTTGTAGAAAAGTACTAATAACGTTTACTAAACTCTCGTTTATTACTTGATCTACAGAACTTTGAGTATTACGACATTCTCGACTACATGAAGCGCTTTGGTCTTGTTTCAAAATTAATTCAAATTTAATTTTGTCACAGTCATTGTTACTTGCAGCCAACATGGGGTCATTTCTTAATTTATAGTTAAAAGCGTTCCTTACTACTGAAGGGCTCATCATGATAATTACATTCACTATAAAATTCCATAATGATTCTGATTCAAACCATTCACATCCATCTTGGTTATTATGATGTACTTGTTTAAGAATAATTAAGGGTAATTCAAGAACATAATATTCAGCAAATAACCAGTTATATAATCTTGGTATGTTATCGAACACGCAGTCTATATGTCCAGCGTTAGTGTTTCCCGATTCCAACCTTTCTATAATGCTTTTCACTTCAAGTATTTCGGCTTCTGTGAGTAGTTTTGATAAATCTTTCTCTTTAGATATTGCATATAAAGCTAATGTTTTGTAAGTCTCAAACAAATTTTGACGTTCTTCTCTCTGCATCATAATATTTAAGTTTAGTTGTTGACGAATATGCTTTATATTGAGAAATCGCCCGTATGATGCTATTGCCTTCAGAAATATAATTAAGCGGTTGAGAATTTCAGCTTTATCAGGAAGTACATCAAACTTATCTTCCATTTGTATTTTAAAATAATTTGAAGCTATATACATATGTAGAGGTGTTTCTGCTAATTTCAAATGATTTTCTCTATCTGGTTTGCGAAGGAAACGATCCAGGGCTGTATAAGAATTAAGTCTCCATTTCTTTTTGATTAATTCACGAAGAAATCTTGGTGAAAGGTTATTAGCCTCATTTTTAAAGTATTCAGCTGCCGCGACATAACCAAGATTCAATAGCGAACTAAGTAGAGGCAGGAATGGTCGTCCATCATCGTTTTCACGATCGACACGAAAACGATCCAATAAATAATTAATAAATATGCTTAAGTTGTGGTACTGTTGATGGTTCAACTTCTCGATTTTTCGATTCGTGTTTAAAAATTTATTAAGTGTGCTTTCATGTGGTGTCGTCAACAGTTTATCTATGGTGTATGGGGTCCCTAATTCCTGCTCTAGTATACGAACATAGCGGCTGCTCGTTATCCAGATACGTTTATTGCTATTTTTTAGGGCCATTAAGAATTGAATCCCCTGTTTTGTATAACGGGGGAAAATTTTATCAAATCCATCAAATAAAAATATGATTTTACCACTATTATAACAGTGAATAAACCATTTTAATTCAAAAGAAAGATTTTGCGACTTGTCACTTTTAACACTTATAGTTTCAGTGGTGAGTTTAGTAAAGTTAAGCTTATTAATTTGATCTGTTTTCTTGAGAGCTGCTTTACAAAGGAATCTCATAATATGCGTTATCTGTACATTATTTGGCCACTTTGCAAGATCATTACTAAGAGCTGACGACATGTTTATCCGTACGATCCAGGGTTTTGGATCAACTTTCTTGGTTTCTAAGGACAAATGTGTAAGAAGGGTACCTTTACCCATGGAGGGCGATGAGGTTATTAATACTATTTTGTCGTTGATATCATTAAACGTCTTCACTTTATATTCTTCGTCATCCCGAAATAAACTTCTATGATAATATTTTTTTATCTGATTATATTTTTCTGAATCTAGTGGTTGTCCTATCTGTATTAAGTTTTTGTACAATATTGAGTGTAAAATTTGTGCATTAACTAAATCTTTTGAGTCTTCATCGATAATTGTATTTAACGTTACGTCTTTCCCTTGATAGTTTACTTTGAATTCTTTCAGAATTTTGGATGCCGATTCAGATTTCAAATCATTTAAACGGACGTTTACGTCTTTAAAGACCACATATTCGTGATTTTGATAGTTATTATGTTGTATTAGTTTATCAGTTATAATGATTATTTTTCCATCATAAATCATAAATATTTTGTTTAAAGTATTTTGCAACTGTTCGTCTAAAGATGTCTCACAAACTATAATTAAGGTGACCGAGTTCAATTCGCTGAGTTCATCCATCATTTTACTGTAATCGTTCTCTGGTAGTATATGAACATAATCTAAATTTATAAAAGTGAATTTGGTTTGAAATTTAATTACTTGCATTATTTTAGCCGCGCTTAAAATAACAGCATCGGTTAGTATATTCAGTATTTTTTTATTTTCAATAATTTTATCTAAATTTATTGAGGTGATAACATCATCCTTAAATTCAATATAAAATTTTTTGAGTGTCCTAATAAACATAACGTTCAGTACCGTTAATACTGGACTATCTATTATATCTTTTTTAGCTTCCTCAAAAATAGTATCATTTTTAGTTAGGTAACGGGCCTGAGATTGAGATTTCCACCACTTTTGCATTTCATCATGGAATCTTAGAAAAATAGCATCGGAGTGGACACGGAACAGGAATTGGTTCTGATTTTTATTTGCGTTATAGTAATAATCAATTTCATTTTTTAATATACTTTCGACCGTTTCTTCCTTAGCTTGATTAGTGTAAAACCATAATTTACTTAAAAACTCTTCTGCTTGCGTTTTGTCATTTTGATTAGGATTAAAAGAGGTTCTTGGGAAATTGTTCATTTTGACTTTAAACTTATATTTTCTCAAATCGTCCTCCGTCAACTTTTTTATTTCTCCAAGCATGTATTTTGCATTTGCCCCAAGTGATTCTTCTTTATTATTAAATGTAAACGTTTGATTTTCGTCATCAAACTGCAGTAGATTTCCTACTGTCCCGCCAATCCCTTTAGTATTTAGATGGCTCAGTTCTAGTATTTTTTGTGGACCAACATTATGATTGCTTATAACAACTTCTATAGGATATGAAATATCTATTTCATTATTTTTTATTCGTTCTTTTTCCAAAAGTTGTTTCTTTTCATTTATCAATTGATAAAACTTATTCGCAAGAAATTTCAATCTATCTTCAGGGACTTGTTCGTCTTTTAAGTTTGATGGGAAGTCCAAGTTGCCAAAAGTATATGGCAGATGAAATGTAAGTGACCTAAGTTTGTTTCTACCGGTCACGGTAATAGCATCGTTAACCATAGCCAGTGTGACTTGAACTTTTTGCAAATTATGATTTATTTCGCGAATGTCCTCCTGTTTATATTTTTTATCTGTTTCGAAATATAATTTATTAGTTTTCTCATCAAAGTATATTGTTTGTCCTATCAACGGGCTAATGGTATCAGCAGAAGGATTATTTATTAGTTTTTCAATTCTCTCTTTGGTTTCATCTTTCGACAGGGCTGATTTTTTGTTTTTTGTAAACACTATTTCTTTATAAAGTGTCTCTTTTAAGGTTTTTAAAAGATCGTTATCAGTGTCAAAAAATGCGTCACGAAATTTTCCTTCGAAATAATTTGGATCTTTAATTTTAGAAAGTGTAATTACGTTTTCAGCCAAGGCTGGGTGATAGATTTGAATTAAATCGTTAGTCATTATATCTTTAGTTTTATTAGACAGTATGAAGTTTAAAAATACCTTTCCTAGAACTTTTATGCGTTCTTGCTGCATAAAATTCGTCAAAAAATTGATTTCATTGATACCATAGTTGAATTGAAATACTTCTTCTTTCTCTCCAGTATAAATAAAAGTATGTAGTTTTTGATTTACTTTTTTACTTCCGGTAAGCTTTCTATGAAAACTTTCCTTAAGGGGTGTATACAAAATAAAGTAACAGTCAATGTCATTGTACTCACCTTCGAACATGGGATCATGGGATTTGGTATTTGTTAAAAATTTCTGCTTAATTCTTAAAAAACTATCAAAATATTTGGTCAAACAAAATTGACCCGAGGTACTTATTACACTAGAAACAGTAAGCTTTGCCTTATCGGTATCTTCTCGATGTTTAGCCTGGATAAAACACACTACATGATTTGCGTTGCTATTTTCTTGCATTTTGAATCGAAAACAAACATCATCAAAGTCGCCAATGTCTCGAATATTGGCAGCTAAATAGTATTCTTCAATTTCTGTATCATGCAATGCTCTGTGACAGACTAAGCTTAACAATTTAGTTTCGTAGAATTGACCACTCACACCTGAAGTACCTGCACGTTTTGGATAAAGAAATTCTTTTGTGACGTCGGTGCTACTTTGAGGAGTTGGGCAATTCTGGCTTGATTCCCTGCGGAGAACTCTTGAGGTTTCGATCCGAGGTAAGTGTTTTCCGTAGTCAGTTAAAAGTTTGAGTATTTCTTTGCTGGCAACTGTATTATTTTCTTTTGCTATATGCACTGGTGTTTTATTGTCTAGGTTGTACAATAAAAGGGCATTTCTTTGTAATAAGAATTGGACAATGTCTTTTTCGTCATTTTGAGTTGCAATGTGCAAGATGGTGTTGTTTTTGTTGTTAGCATCAGTAGAGTTGATATCCGCGCCCTCGTTCAATGTCTTTTCGATGTTCAATATTTTCTCTGCTGACGGGTTGTTTTGGCGCGCGTATATAAACATGAAAGCATTATTTATGAGTTTCATTTCACTGATTTCCATTTTGTATGTTCACATAATCACTCTTCACATTTACAATGATTATCGCGGTTATTGTTACATTTATTTAAGTTATCACGTTATCAGTATTACCGTCACAAACACATACACAATTAATGGGCGGGTGATGACTTATCGAGACGTCCGGTGTCAAGCGCCTGCGCTTGTTTATATGGCCTTCGCATGGCTCTCGGTGTTGCCAAATTTGTATTTAGATTTGCATTAATTTTATGATTATATAATCTTTTAAAATTAAAAAAGTAATGACTTAATCAATAGTCGTAGTATGAATTATTTCATTTAAGTTTTTTGGGCTTCTAACTTCTGGTTTTGACGTTCTTTGGCCTTCGACCGTCGAGCATATTGTTACTGTTTTTTTATGAAATCATCAGTAAAAAGCCGGAAATTAGATGTGTGACCGATTGGTGGCAATAGGCTGCCACCTATTACAATGGTACCTAAACATAAGTGAAATCCGGGCGTAGTATACCTCGGGAAATAAAGGCGTAATGGTATGTTTATGTTCTATTTATTTTTAACCATTTTACCTACTGTAGGACGCAATATTTTGATGTTGGCAACTCAGCACCGGCCAGTCTGCAAATATATCTAAAAATAACTTTTGGCAGTGAGCGAGCACATTGAAGACATAATAGTCTGTAGAGGGCGCTAGTCGATGCGCTGCTTAATTTATGGGAACAAGCTGTGTGTTGCTCATAGCGTTTCTAACTTATTTTTTTAAGGTTTGTGAGAGTTAACCTTCTCAAGCCTGGACTTCTAGCTACGGTTATAAATCATAATATATCATCGCGCCTGTATTGCCCAATGGGATAGGCCGAGGTGTGCTAATCTACATACACAGTTTACCGGTACGTTCAGGTCCCATGTAATAGGTTGCCAGCCAATTGCCATTAACCGGGCACAAATCCAAAATCCGAGCCGCTGAGGATTTCATAGAAAAACCCAATAACACTTGCTGGATCTGGGAAACGACAAATTACAATATTGAAGTGCCAAAAAAGAACAAATAAGTTCGAATAGTAACGCAAACCTCTGTAGACTATAAATTCAGCTTGTCAATTTGACAAATGACGTCAGTGTCACCAAAATATCATGTAGGAACATCGACATGTTTTCTTTGAAACACAAACTAACATGAAACAAAGACGAAGACGGAGATGGCACAGAATATATGTCACGTTTTGCTGTGGTTAGGTCTCGTGGTGAGTAGAAATCGGGAAAGTTCTTTGAAGATCAGAGGCCCTAGTGTATGTTTTATTTCACCAAACCGATGTTAGGCATCGACCGCATTCTGCGTGTTGATTGGCGTGATCCTTCACCAATCTCCACCAATCAGAGAGCCGAAAACGATTGATACGTAAAATCGAGCTAGTGAAAAGAGACTTACCTCTGGAGTCTTCGGTAAAGGAAGAGAGGATCTAGTGTAAGAGAGTGAGGGACATAGATGTCACCCTAGTAGTGGCCGCTGGGACAAGCAAGTTTTGAAGGATGTACAGAAAATAATTGGTTACATAAAAGAGATTTAAATATTACAAGCGATAAACTGCCTCATTAATGATCGCACGACTGATTAGCCAGAGGTCTTGTCTTCGATTGTTAGGTAGAGCATAGTGTTATTGGGTTTTTCTATAAAATACTAAGTTGCAGAGTGCAGTGATTGCCTAGTGGTATGACCGTTGGACTGCCAAGTCAAAGGTCTCGAGTTCGAACCCAAGGCACGCACCTCTGACTTTTTGAAGTCATGTGTGTATCAATAGTTAATTATCACGCGCTTAAACGGTGAAGGAAAACATCGTGAGGAAACCTGCATGGCTGAGAGGTTTTCTCGATGGCGTGTGAAGCTTGCCAACCCGCACTAGGCCAGGCCCTCTCATTCTGAGAGGAGACCCGTGCCCAGCAGTGGGACAGTATAATGAACCCATTATACTGTCCCACTGCTGGGCACGGGAATCAACCGATTATGATGAATACTATAATAATGACCAAAAAGAGATTACCGGTATAAGATCTGAAAAAATTATAACAAATTCATCTATTCCCCAAGGTAGTGTCATCGGATGCTTACTATTCTTAATTTATATTAATGACCTCCCAAAGATATTGAAAGAATCATGCCACTGTGTCCTATTTGCAGACGATATATCCCTGCTCACCTCATGCAATAATGATATTAACCTTAACACACATCTCCACTCCTTACTTGACAAAACAACTAAATGGATGAATGACCATAACCTAGAAATTAACTACAATAAAACGAAATTAATGACATACTATCCCTATCAAAGACCTCCAATAAATATTAACTTCAGCTCATAACATAACATTACTAGGACTTACTATAGACACGCACATTAGCTGGAAGACACATGTAAAAAACATACGCACAAAAATTTCTAGATTTTCTTATGCCCTCCGAGAAATCAAAAAAACGACCAATATACAAACAGCATTGACTACCTATTATGCCTACGCTCATGCATGGTTAAGCTACGGCATAATTATGTGGGGTAACAGTACCGAAACTCCTACACTATTCATCTTACAAAAGAAACTAATACGTATACTCACAAACATAGATCAAACTGATAGCTGTAAACCTTTCTTCATTAAGCTTAATTTACTCACCCTCCCATGCATCTACATCTTTGAGATATGTAAATTTGTAAGAAAATACAAAATCTTTTTCACAACGCGCGAAGACAAACATGCTGGTCGATCTCTAAGACACAAAAACATGCTAATGCTACCGTCATCTCGTATAACGTTACACTCAAGCAGTCCGTATGTAATGTGTATAAAAATATATAATAAAGTACCAGAATTATTAAAAAGGGAAACTAGTGAAGCATTTATAAATAAACTAAAACAAATACTTATTAAAAAAGCATACTACACAATTGATGAATATATGAATGACAAACAAATAGTTTAAATAGAATAAAATTAAGAACACTATTGATAATAATAATTTATTAATGCACATATTTAAAATTCTAATTCATTAATATTAATGTTTTTTTTTTATATAATTATTTAATAATCCCTACATTAACATAATAAATAACTACCCGTCTAAATTCACAATACAACTGAATAGAAAAAATAGTACCCAAATTATACATACATGCAATACTATAATAATAATAATTAAACTTCTAAAATATATACTTAAATTATTAGAATAAAGAATAAATAAATAAATAATATAATATAATTCTAAAACTAAAATAATAAAGTTATTTAATTACTAAATTACATTACATAAATACAATAAATAAAATAAGTTGTATTTTAAAATTAAATATTTAAAATACCAAGTACCATAATTTAAAACAAACAAAACAAAACAAACTTAGTAATAATATTTTTTTAAATGGCATATATAAATTAGTACTTCCTCTCTCCTATATTGCTGTGCCCGACAGGGTCCACAATGTACTATTAATAATGTATACTAACCATCCAAAAAAACTTTGTGGAACGCAATAAATGAATGAATACTGAATACTGAATACTAAGTTGCAGCTCGCAGACTGGATTTGTGACCACTGGCAATAGGCTCGCCCTCTATTACATGGCATCTAAATATACAGACGAACTACGAGTATATTGGTGTACATTAGTTCCTATTCTGCCAAAATATGTATATTATGTAAATTAAATTAATTATTTTGCCTACTTTTACGGGTAGATATCGCTATTAACGATAGACCGCCATTGTACCCTTGCTATAAAAATACCTGTGATATTATATTGTTTCTTTTATGGTGTACAATAAAGATTATTCAAACTCAAACTCCATTTTTTTATTTCAATTAGACCATATACAGGTACTTTTGAAATGTCAAAACTGTGCATGTAGTTTAAAGCCAGGTTCCAAATAGTAGGTCTTATGGAGAAGAGCCGGCAAGAAACTCCCTAGATACTCTTTTAAATAGATAATTGATTTATTTTTTAGTAAAGGTAAAAATTCAATCGCGGGCAGGATTCGAACCTGCGTCTTCTGGTTTGATATACCAGACGCTCTGACCTCTAAGCCACCGCGATTATATAAGGCTAAGATTACTAAGATATTTTTTCCTTTACTAAAAAATAACTTAATAATCTTAGCATGGAAAATGCCAAAAAATCACAAAAAGATAGATAATTGATGTTTACATTTTTATTCTTTTCTATTCTTCTTTTAGTGGCCGTCTTTGTGTATAGACTTGGATTTGGAGGTGGATTCACCAGAAGATCGTTGGATTTTTAGACATTCGCAACAGGACCGAAAACAGGACAATGACCAAGCCTGCTCAAATATTCGTCCCTCGGCGAGAGACATCGTGAGGAGGTTCTACGCGATTCTACCTTAGTAAGTTGTAATGGCTTTATCTAATGACACTGAAATATTTATTTTTAGGATTCTGTACCTCAACAGCAAAAATAAACCTATAGAGTAAAGGAACTTACTGTAATACAGCGAAATTAATGGTCGTGTAAATCGAAATTTATGATTACATAGGAATAGCGAGGTTTTCCCATCACACGTATCATTTGATTACTTTCTGGGAAGTCCCGGCAACTTACTTGTAAAGATTTACTGAAATAAATAATTTTTTTATTTTATTTTCTATAATAAATTCCTTGTCTGTCTGTCAAGACACTAATTTTTTTTTTGTGATGGAACGTTCGGCGTAACCACTGAGCGGTCGGCTAGTGCGCCACGGATTATGGCTTCGATCCCTGCACGGAACAAATATTTAGTATGTAGGTATAGATTTAATGTCGTCCTATTAATAAAAATATACACATACCTATAGCTACCATGTGTTTTGTCTTGTTTTGACACGTGATATTTTGTGACAGGCAATACAAGACAAAACACATTATAGCTATAATAATAATAAATAACATGGGACCTAAACATACCGGCGAACTGTGGGTGAATATTAATTACGCCGCTGCTTAACCCTTCGGGGAATACAGGCGTGATAGTATGTTTTTATGTTATGTAATAATAATGTTTATTTGTCACTAAAAAGTAGTACAAAAGGAATTAAATAAGTACTAATAATGCACTTAAGGCGGATCGTTTCGCTGTGCCCGCGAAATTCAAATTTCGAGTGGTTTTTCGCAGTTTGTAGGTCTATAATAAGTTCTGCATTCATGGATTACCATGAATGCAGAACTTATTATAGATAGCCTTAAATAAAAGTATACAATATCAAACTATTTATTGTTCAAGCCGTTCATTAATAAAGTCAAGGTCTTTGCAAAAAACCGGGTCGCAATTACATTTATATTTTGGGATTCCCCCGGAATTCGGTAAGTGGCGATTTGACTCATACACATATTCCCGAAACAACAGACTTACCAATGTCACGGAGGCATGCAGACTCAAATTATTCGCGGTTTCATTCCCTCGACGACTAATATGTACTTACAACTTCTTTTTTCTAGATACATTTTTTAAACCTAAATCCTCATGTCATCTATCTTCTTGCTAAATTGTTTCGTAATGTGTTCAGGTGTGAATTAACACATTCAATGCCACTATGACAGGAATAAAATTTACGTGAACTCGCAGGGCGAGTCGGTGGCACTGAATGTGTTAAAAAAAAAACATTTCCCCATACTAGGATTTTCTCCTATATCGTGGGTGCGCTTACAAACACAAATTCTCACATACACACGCCCAGACCCGGAACAACTACCTGTAGATCATACAAATATTTGCACCGTGTGGGGGTCGAACCCACAACACGTTGCGTAGAAGCCGATCGCTCAGCCGCTACGCCAAACGTGTCGTCATGGTAACAGACAAACAGAATTACTTTGGCAGTCATATTTTTTTTATTTGTATTAGTATGGATGTTATCTTATCAATGACTATGTACGCAATCTAGATGTACAATAAATACAGTTCGCCGGTATAGGGAGCGAGCCCATTGCCTTAAACCGTCATTACTTTGTTACGTGAATTGCTGCTGAGGCTTTGACAGAAGAACCCACAAAATCTACTCGCCCTAGCAATCGCACCCAAAACTCATGACATTGAGCCAATGATAAAATGTCTTACTTCATTGTTATTAACACGAATTTGAACTTTAAGGAAGTCTAAACTGAGTCGATTATAAATGCCATTGACAACTTGATGGATCAAGGTCCTGATTCAACAGTCGTTCGAAAATTAACTCAGGGCGATTCGTAATAAAATTATATATTGAATAGCCTTGTGGTTTATGTCTATTTTTAATTGCATTCTTATTCGTCTGGAAATATGACTAAGTATAGGTACTTCCTATAAATTAAGGACAAGTATATTATAGCTACTATTTTCTATACATATAAAATGCTTTGTTCTGAATGACTGACTGACGGATCAACGCACAGCCTAAACCGCTGATCGTAGACGACGTATGACGTAGGCATCCGATAAGAAAGAATCAGAAAATTCAACTCCTAAGTTGGTGAAAAAGGGGGTGAAAGTTTGTATGAAAGTCCGTCATTTTTAGTGGGTGAAACCGCGGGGTACAGCTAGCTAGTATTATTATACATAATTATCCGCGGGACATATGAATGACGAACAGTACGTGTGTGTCAATATATTTTCCTAGACGGCTGGACCGATTTTAATTAGATGTCAAAAATATGATTTAGATTCACAATTGGACCCGGTAGATGGCGCTGCAATATTCTAGGACTTTTTATTTTCAGGGCAGGACAACGTCTGCTTGGTCCGCTAGTTTTATCTAAATACTTACCTATAGATATACAACGGGTAACTGAATAAGCGCAAGACCGCGAACAGGGGGCTTACTTTTGAACTCAATTCCGATACATCGACTGTGGAATTGTGCCGTTTCGTCAAGTGTCGTACTCTTGAATCCGAGACTAGCGCCAAATTGTTTCAATATTGCGCGGTGATTGAGTGAACTAAATAGGATTGGGAAACGACCCAACCATTGGCCAATCAGAATGCCGATACAAGGTTAACGGATTTGTAGACTACGAAATCGCCCGACAGCCAAATTGACATTGGAATCGGATCACGTTTGGATTGGTATTGTATTGTTTTCAAGAGTAAGCCTGCTGATCGATTAGAATATCAAGTCATAATTATAATAACGAAACCCGAAAGCCATTTTGAGACATGTAAGCATAGTTTTTTCAATAAATTAGTTATAACAGCTAAACATAAAACTTGTGGCTGTACCACAATCTTACTCGTAACGACTGCGATATCGATGCGCACACGCACACAATAACAATTTGTGCAAATAGGATTCAGTTGTCCATACCTCGACTCACTGATGGATCAGGGGGCCATATTTCATGAATATTTTTTTTTTTGAAAATTTAATACATATTAAAAACCACGGTAATCGTTTCAGTAGTCGATTCTGAACAAACTACTTTTAGGTCTTGCGCTTATTCTGTTAGAGGTTGTATATATATTATGTACTTTTTTTTTTTTTAAAAACACTAGGATTTTCTCCTGTATCGTGGGTGCGTTTACAAACACAAATTCTCACATACACAAACGCCCAGACCCGGAACAACTAACCGTAGATCATTCAAATATTAGCTCCGTGTGGGGATCGAACCCACAACACGTGGCGCAGAAGCCGATCGCTCAGCCGCTACGCCAATCGTGTCGTCAAAAATTAAATATATTAAATAGATGTGCAACATTTTTAATGTTATTTTCAGCTAATTACATACTACGAGTATATATCAGCTGGCTGCCTCATTAGTCTAGTGGTCCCAAGCGTGACTGCTACGCAAGAGGTCCTGGGTTCAATCCCTAGGTCGAGCAGTGTTATTGGTTTTTTTATGAAATTCTGAGTAGCAGCTCGGAGTCTGGATTTGTGCCCGGTTAATGGTAAAAATACTGACGAACTATGGGTGTACATTAGTACACGTCTGCCCAACCCTTCAGGGAATACAGGCGTGATGGTATGTTATGTTTCAGCTTTGACAAAGACCACACAAACACAGCGTTTCTCCATAAATTCCGGGGGACCATCTACAGCATGTCGGACAGTGAAGACATGTTGGATCGCGAGGCGGGCTTCTACGCAGCTGTTCTCACCCCCCTGGTCTTCCTCCAGCAGTACCGGGATACTTGGTGTCTTCTAGAACGTGTAAGTTACAGTACCGTTGAAATAAGTTACCTACGTTATCCGTTATGCATTTGCAAGGTAATTTATTCTCATTGCTTACATCAAACTCCGCAGTAGAGTAGTTGCCTGGTCTTGGATTTAATAAAAATAATGGTCCTATTGAAAAAGGTTATAAATAAAAATCGCAGACTGAAAATAATTTAATTTAAAGAAAAAAAGTGGGGGTAGAGTGGGGATGCTCTGTCCCTTTTCCGGGTAAAGACAATCGCACTCGTAAAGGTTCATTTTATAAATTAATTATTGCCCTTTCTGATTTCGATATTTTTAGATAATTATGGGAATTAACACTTTCAGCTGACCACATGGGTATTCAAATGTTTGTTGCGCGGAGCGTTATTTTCTCATACCAAATAAATGACGTTTAGTGACGTTCTGCTTTTCATATAAGCAAAGATAATATGAAATGTGACACAAACGTTACGACACGTCGACGTTCATCCATGTTGTGTCATATGCAATCCACGTATAGTACATAATTAAAGAACAACGTCTAACCACGTTGACGTCCTTAACCGATGTGTCATATACTGTCCATATATATAAATAAATTATGGAACAACGTCTAAACAAGTCGACGTCCTAAGACGTTGTGTCGTATAACTATAAGGCGTTTATATAAATTGAGGGGCAACGTTTAACCACGTCAACGTTTATAAATGTTGTGTCGTATACAATGGGATATATTTCTAAAAATTAAGAAACAACGTCATACCACGTTGGCGGTAATAAACGTTGTTTCGTATACTTTTATCTATTTTATTATAAAATAAGGGAGAACATCTAATCACGTCAACGTTCATAAAAGTTGTGCTAGAGACTATTGGTTCTGGAGTATGTAACATAGGAAGCAAAGTCTGATAACGTTGACTGATTTTTTAATTTAGTTTGAGAAAAGGCAATAAAACAGTTTTGTTAATCACTAGGTATTTATTCAAATAATAATTAGTATTTTGAAACAAAAACTTCTGACTTCTGACTATAATTATACACTAAATATTGTACTTATAATCTCACTAACAATTGTTGGTCTCACAAAAATAAACTCTTCTAACAATATTTGCGACAGTTTGACTTCGCTAAAGGAACATAATCATAATATCATTTAGTATTTATTCATTAATCAGCCTTATTTGTCATCTCTTTGACTACTAATGTATCTTCCTGAAACTTATAAAACTAACAATCAGTCTTTATTATCACGTTTGATAATCATAATCAACCTTATCATCTCTTATAATTAATTATTAATATATTGTTTTAAAGAATCAAACATTTATGATTGGCTATGCCATTCTTCAAAACAAATAGCACATAGTGCTGGCTTCTCTTCACATCCTTTGCATCGTATACTGGTTTCTTTTCTGATTTTCTTTTTGGAGCACATTTTGCACTTCATGTAATATGAAGTCTTATTCGAGTTAGTTCGTACAGGAATCTTTTCTGGCCAGTGACCCAAAGTATCACGGTTTTCAACGTCTCTTGATGGCACAAAGTTAGCCCTTTCTTTCAGTCGGTTATCGAATTTATTTCTGTTTATTAGTTTGTCGGGTTTTAGATTCAGAGGCAGTTGTATGAGTGTTTTAATTAAATCTTCTCTAAAGGTCAAAAAATTATATCTGTTGCTATTATTCTTGCAATACTTTTTGTATACAAAGAAGCTATTCCACACAGAGAGATCCAATAAATGAAAAAATACCTTCTTGTACCACCGCAAAGTCTTACGGGGTGTGGAATAATATGAAATCATTTGATCTGCCCGATCGATTCCTGACATAAATTGGTTGTATATTGTCACTTCCTGCGGTTTCACACGTTTTTGTCCACGTCTATTAGTAATTTCAACGAGTTTAGGATGATTCAACGTAGTTACCATAAGAACAGACCTTTTGTCTTGCCATTTGGATACATATACTTTATTTTTACGAACCCAAAAATGTTCATTTTTCTTTAATTTCTTGGTTATTAAGTCTTTTGGGTTGTCTGTTCGGTTAGTCCGTAGAGTACCTGTAGTATGAGTTTTTAGATCTAATAATTTTTGAGATAACGTAACAGAGTTGTAATAATTGTCCATGAACAAGTAATGCCCTTTTAATAAATATGGTCTCATTAGTCTCATTACTATTTTTTCTGTTTTTTTTCCTATTTCGTTTTCGTCATAATCATCTTTTCCTGCATACATAATCAAATTGAGAACGTACCCGTCAGATGTTGTCAATTCGTAAAATTTTATTCCATAGCGAGCCTTTTTAGATTTTATGTATTGCCGAAAAGAGAGGCGTCCCCTAAAGAGTAACATTGATTCATCCAATGAAAGTTCTTTTGTGGGCTTGTAACATTCACGAAAATTCTTCGAAACCACATCTATAAATTTATCAATTTTTTCTTTTCCTGTAGCACCTAACTGAGATACATATAAACACCTCAAAATTTGTTCAAACCTACGTGCAGACAACGTATATTGAAAAATCGGATGAAAGTATAAGGGATCATTGTATGTAAAAAGTTTACTTTTTTTAGGGATGTTTACTTGTCCTATCAGAAGACATAATCCTAAAAACTTTAGGATTTCGTCACGGTCTACATCTTTATAACGGTAGCGTCGTGAATGTCTAGTGGTCGGTCTATTTGTGGAGCACAGTGCTCTTCCATAATTATTTGTGCTTGTAACTATGTAATCTACAATATGAGGAGGAAACATTTTGTTGAACACGTCAACAACTGATGTATTTGAATCGATTTCAAACTGGACACCGACAGAACTGACGTCAAAGTCAAATTCTGGTATATCTGCTATAGAGTCTGTCCAATCTGCTACTGGAGACGGCGTTCGGTATCTTGGATGCCGTCGCTTAGCGGTTGAAGCATCTCGAGCACGACCGTGAGATGGGCCTGGTGTTGGATTGTCCTCTATCGTAGCAGCTGGAGGTAAGACAGGACATACTGAATTGCCCCCTAATTCTATAAGTGGGGCTGGCTCAGGAGTTACAGGGTGGCCCACTACATCTAAAGGCAATGGTGGCTCAGGAATTGTTGGGTTGCCGGGGTTGCTCTCTGCGTCTAGGAGCGGTAGTAGCTGAAGATTTCCTGGGTTGTCTTCTATGTCTAGGAGCGGTGGCGGCTCAGGACTTCCTGGGTTGCCTTCTACGTCTAGAAGCGGTAGGGGCTCAGGATTTCTGTGGTTGCCTTCTATGTCCAGATCGGGCAATAGCTCGAGATTTTCGGGGTTTCTCCCTATATTTAGAAGCGGCAATGGGTTGGGCATTCCCAGGTTGCCCTCTATGTCTAAAAGTGCCGGCGGGTCGGGTATTCCGAGATTACCCTCTATATCTAGCAGTGGCGGCGGCGACGGTTCGTGAATTTCAAGTTCGTCCTCTTGATGCGATTGTGGCTCAGGTGAACCCATTGTGTCCGTATCGCGATCAGCAGTATTGGAATGCTCTGACATAGTTTTAGGTCGTTTTGTTTGTCTAGTGTCAAAAATACTTCCAGAACTTGCACTGTTATCTGAAGTCTCGGAACTGGACTGATCGGAATCTAAACACTTATTCTTAGTGCTTGTTCGCGGTCTCTTGTGAAAAGTTAATCCATTACCTACTGAACTATCGCTCCCATCTGACCCTCCTGGTTCCGGGTCATAATCTTGATCAGATCCATGTTCACCATCATCACTGAAGGGATCTGGAGTAGTTTCCCGTGACGCCGATGCCTCGTCGAAAATCCGCATTGATCTCTGTTTACCTCGTTTTCTATTCATCTAAAACAATACGCACATACTATCAATAAATAACTTACGTTGTAAATACCTACATAAAATTACCTATATCATAATGATATAATTATTTTACTTATTATTATTTATAACTATAAAGGTAAATAATAAGCATAAACTACTTTACGATTAAAATCTACACAAAATAATCAAATACTTACGATAATTCGTTGTCGTAATTTCGAAAAACCACAGCCGCGGCACTGCAATTAAAACACTCTTCCCGCTTGCGGCGCACAGGACGACTAAAGTATGGGAGCGGGGGCACCGAGCGACGTATTACAACGTTGCGTATGTGTGCGTAATTAGAATGTATGTGTGTGAGTAGCCATGCAAATTGTACAAAAAAACTAACGTGGAATGGCGCTAGCAGTCCGAAAATTTAAAGTGATACGGCGCGATGTCGTAGCTTGAAGGAATTGGCATAAGCCGCAGTCGTTTATGCACGTCGTTCAAAAAAAGACATATTTTTTGCTGACGTGATTAAACGTTGTGTCAATTAGCGTTTATCAAATATTACTTATTATGACGTTGCTCCGCTCAAAGTGTTA
Organism: Acronicta aceris; assembly: GCA_910591435.1. Classification (NCBI taxonomy): domain Eukaryota; kingdom Metazoa; phylum Arthropoda; class Insecta; order Lepidoptera; family Noctuidae; genus Acronicta; species Acronicta aceris. The sequence goes on along the minus strand of OU342776.1, from coordinate 3,908,660 downwards.
ATATGCGCGGTAATTTGGAATGGCTGAATTCAAAGGCGCACAGGGGCCGTATTATAACGTGTTAACGCCATCATTTTTACGTCGTGAGAAAGAGATGCCGCTCTACATATTAAATAGCCTCATCTCTTTTTTACAACCTAAAAATGATGGCGTTACCTCATAATACGGCCCCCGGTATTTCGGGTACTACGTAATTCCATAATCAAAAGTTCCATCAAAGATAGACGCCAGAGTGTGTAGTTAGTTGCTCAGTTAAATGTTAAACGTCAGTCAAACGTTCAGGAGTGACCTTAATAGCTCATAGTTGTACTTGCAAAAATAAATATCATTTCATTTCATGACATTTGATGAGGTCTTGTTTTTTAGAGCTCCAGAGCCTGTCCTACAAAGTATTATCGCGATTAAGAGTGAGGAATGTCGCTCTACACAGTACCTAAATAGCACCACCCCTTTCTCATAACTTAAAAATGCTCAGTTAGGACTTTGGTGTCGTTTATACATAGGCACGTCAGTTTGTACGATACCAAAGCATTAATAGAGCCTCCGAGATGGACAATATGTTACGTAAAAATTATTGTCCGTCATGCCAAGCAGCGTCATTCGAAGCAGTTACTCTGTAGATGGTAGTAAACTTATTTAATTTTTAAACTAATTATGTATATACAAGACAGTGAATATTAATCAATACATTTTGTACAGTTTCACAGGGCGATTCGACTGTATCAAATTTCTCATCCAACTGAAAAAAGGTCCGCACTAAAATTGCTACAGAACTTAAGATCCGTTAATCAAAAGGTAATACGATGGAAATTATATCTTTTTAAGAATCTGAAGAAATGATAAAAAAATACTAAAATTCCCTATTCTAAAAGCCTTAATAAGTTACGAAAGGGTGAAGCAGATATTATATTTAGTGCCTGGCTTTATTCACATATAAATTTGTTATTTTGAAGTGTCATTACTTAATAGAGGCTTTATATGTCTTAGCGTTTTGGAATATAATTATAAATAAAACTAAAGCTGAATATTCAAGTGGAGTTGGACAAGATTTACAGCCAGAAGAGGAGACTTCAGATGGAGCCGCTTTTTAGATTGGAGACCAATCACAGACGGAAGAAATTTGGGGGAAGATAGATTAATTACGTTTTTTTTTTATACCAATAAGGTGGCAAACAAGCATACGGTCCGCCTGATGGTAAGCGGTTACCGCAGCCTATGAACTCTTGCAACACCAGGGGTGTCACTCGCGCGTTGCCGACCTTGTAAATAAAGGAGGAATAGTTGGGCTGGTAGCATAGAAGACAATAGCGCGATGCTTATCCTATCTGTCAACACAATGCTTCCTCGCGGAGCTCTGGCGACCTTGCTCACCGCAATTTTATTTGACTACGATTTTCTGCAAGGTGGAGGTACTTCCCCAGTCGGGAAGCTCCAATTGTGAGTGAAATGTTTCGATTCACTCTCTTGATTAACTACGTCGAGAGTTGCATTTGCTGAGTAAATGGAGCTCTATATTTAGCACCACTTTTTAAATGCTTTTATATACTCAGTACTTAGTAGTAGGGTAGATTGAGGCTATCGATGATGATAAAAATTTCAATATCTGTCAAGAACTGTATAGGTATGCCAGAATTATGTATATTGAAATTTATGCCGAAATTGAAGTGCCTAATTCGATTATACAGGGCTAAAACAAGCTTTGTAAAACACTAACAACCACTTACTAATATCATAATCAACAGCTTTTGTTCTATGACTTTTTAAAAAACATTATTAATTAATGAAATTCTTAGCTACCGCGAAACTTAGGGCGAACAATTTAAATATTTTTTATTTTGTATGGAATTATAATCTTAAATTAGAATTATTAAGTCATAGAATAAGAATAATAATAATAATAATTTTTAATGACATTAGAAATATATACCTGAGAGGTTGTTAGTGAAACCGCAAAGAGCAATTGCTCCCTACATTATGGTCGATCTACACAATAACTGGTGAATGCGTGCCGTCAAAGACGATCTCAGACATTGCCCTGCATTGTAACACTCACATATTGCTACTACTTTGTCTGGACTTTAAAAGAGAATGATTTTCTGAGTTTGTTTCGGTGTTTTGTATAACAGGAGAAATTTGGTTGATATTTGATTTTTTTACACCGTTGAGGATACCTCTATCGGTTTAGTACTTTGACATTTTAATATTTATATCAATTTAAACTTTGTACAGCCTTTTTTTTACAACTGGCCAGATTCGAGGTTTCATATTTGAGCTGCCTGGACCTGAGCAAACCAGTCGAACTACGTTACCGCCTGACAGCGAGGAAGACGAGACATTGCATGATAAGAAAGACATTAGGTATCTCAAGGAACTGATTAAAAACCTCGGGTAAATTACTTGGACTTTTATTTAATATATTGACAAAAAACGTGACAAAAGAGAAATCGAGATTATGTTTATGATTGTTAACGATTCTGCTTACGTTTTCGGTGTAGCCCTAGTTTAGTTTTACATTGCTTGTCTTGATACGACTCTAGTACATGGCTGTGTGTTAAAACCGCAAGCGATCACAAGCATTGATGCATCTCACAATTTGTAATATGAAATCAAGCATTCGGCTAAATTACTGCCCTTCCTTTTAGCTCCGCCTTGGTCGGGTAAAAAAGAACAGTGATTTTGGAGGCGATAGAAATCCTAAACCTCCTACAAATCGATTTATAATTCCATACATCCACGGCGATTTTGAAGAGTTGTTTGATTTAATCTTTATGTCACCAATAAGAGATCATAGGGAGACTATAAGCGATGCATAATGTTATAATGTTGGAAAATGTAAAGATAAATAAACCGCGAAGTTATGCCGTGAGTTTCATTTCAAATGGAATCTAAACGTTTTCAACTCATACGAGAAATTCAAACTTATGTAACTAAAGAATCATATCTGTATCTAAAAATGTTGGTATCTTATATCGTGAAACGGTGAGCTTTTGTGGAAATAGCAGGTGATCAAAAGGAGAGTTGTGCTGAAGAGAATGATGACGAACATGAAAAATAGGATCAGCGTGTTTTCACAGTATTTGGTGTAATCGGAGCTTCTTGCTAAGCAATAAGGTGGGCCGTCGAGAGGTTTCTTGCCATGCTTAAAAGGATCTTCAAAGCTGATCACTTCTGCGCCATGATTCTTGACGCGCATCGTTGACATACGCTCTGATCCCCAATTATGTCGTATATCCACATATGCTAAAGATTCAGCGGGTCTGTTTCTCTTCATTACTTTCGAAAATTGTCTGGAATAAATTTGTGATCTGCTACAGTATTGGCAGTCACCAATTTTTCTTCTGAATTAGACTATACATAGGTACGTACATAAGTGCGTACCTTCACGCCTGTATCCTAAGAAGGGTTAGGCAGAGGTAATTTACACTCACAGTTCACACATCGGCGAACTGTGCCTAACCCTTCGAGGAATACAGGCGTAGTGGTATTACTTTCCTACTTAAATTTTTTTTTCAAGGGGCACTATCTACTCGTTTGACGAGATTTTAAATTTTAAATCATTAGAAATCGTACAGCAGCGGCTTAAGAAAAACTAATGTTGGGCAGTATTTATTTATGGATTAAGTCGGCAAACGAGCTGACGAGCTACCTGGTGGTAAGTAGTCATCGTCGCCCATGGACACCTGCGACACCAGAGGAGTTGCTGATGCGTTACCGACTCTTAAGAGCCCCTACGGACTGCAGACTACTAGAGCCGTAGCAACCGAGGGGAACTGGCTCTTACGCTCAAAAGTCGAAACACACCAAGGTACTTAGGACTCCGTTGTGTCAACTCACAAAATGGCAAGAAATGAGATTTGATACCAACCGCTTATATATCACATATGGAAGCTGTTAATATCAAAATCTCATTTCTTGCCATTTTATGAGTGAAAAATGGGTTATCACAGTAAGTATTGCATAACAGCGTTCAGTTAAAAATCTACAACAAAATAAAAGTTACCTGTAAAACTGTTGCTTGGTCATTGCGTAGTTCTTATTTTTCATAAATTGGTACGCAAGAGAGATACTGCTGAGGCCGTCCAAAATGTTTTCATTCAAACCACAGTTGCTAGATTGTTCTACTGATGCGCCTAAACTAAAGGTGAATACTCGTTGGTTTTTAGATACTTCCTGAAGATATAAATGATTCATTTAAAATAGATCATAAAAAGGACGCATTTTATCAACTCCGGAGCAGTCAATTTATACAAATTCCGTTCCATTTTTGAATTTATTCGATGAGTAAAGCGGATTTCACACTAGGACGCGCCACGCTCAGGTCACGCGGCGTTGAGGCACAGATCGCATGCGGTTTTATCCATGCGGGGCCGCAGATTTCGATATCCCCGCACGAAATAAAGTTCAATTCACGGTCGACCATCTATTGTTCACAAAAATTTTCAAATGTGCTGCAGATCCCTGTGCACTACCTTGCGACACGCCACACACCTCGCGCGTCAGTATGCTCCACTATGCGTGTTTGATATACAAACTGAAGTACTTAGTCAAGTAGTTAGTCTCATTTTGTTTCGCAAGGAATAAATTGTTTTTCTTTCTTTCTTCTCTCTTACGGTCAACGTTAAAAAACGCATTCACACACCGGAGCGTGCCGCATGGTAGTGTACGAGTACAATAAGCTTAAAGGCTACTCCGACATGGTGCAATGCATCCTAAGTGACACACAAGAAGTTTTTAAAATGATTACTAGTAATTATGTGGGTTGCACATTACTAGTATTCTTGTTAACCCTTGTGCTAAGCTAAATGCTTGTGTTACGAGTGGGTTCACGTCGGTAGTCTAATTGGTGGGTTTCGAACCGGCAACCATATGATCGCCCGCCGCCCTAGCTATTAGACTAGGGCCGCTTTAATTAGTCTTAGCTTACTTGCTACTTAATTAGTCGTTGAAAGGTCGACCGGTTATATGGTAATAAGCTATCGACTTCTCATTAGAGGCATTGAGCCTGGTAAGAGGTGTGTAGCCAGCTTTATTATAGGCTAAAAAACGGTATGTTCATCATCACGCCTGTAATCCCCAAAGGGGCAGAGGTGTACTTAACTATGCCAACAGTTTGCCAGAGATTCCATGTAAAAGGGGGCGAGCGTATTGCCATTAACCGGGTACTAATCCAAACGCCGAGCTGCTATTGAGGATTTCGTAGAAGAACCTAAAAACACTGCTCGACCTGGGAATCGAACCAGGACCTCTAGCGTAGCAATCACGCTTAGTATCTAGACTAATAAGGCAAAAACCATTAATCTCAAGTGACGTGAATAGGTACTTTCGATCCCGAAAAATGTGCAGTTCTTGTAGGGAAATCGAAGTCTTTACGGATCGATTAGATAAAGAAAAAAAGGAAAAAAAAAGGTACCTGGACGGCTTCGCTCGAGTGTCTTAGCAGCCATACGATTTCATTATTAGAATTAATTTTTATCAGAGAATTGGCATTGTTTTCTTCGACGTTTGCAATAACTATTCTTGCTTTAACGTCGCCGAGGGATGTTTTCACCTGCACATATAATTGTAAGAATACCTAACTAAATACACGATCATTGTATAATTATTATATCGTTGTATCCAACCATAAAATGTCACACCTTTAAAAACAAACGTTACTAAATGAAATTTTTCAAGATATGAATTAGGTACTAATGTCATCTTTTTAAAAAATAAAAGCTTACTAGCAATGTAGGTCGCACATTACTAGAATTCTTGTTAACCCCTCGTACTAAGCTAAATGCTTGTGTTACGAATGGGTTCACGTCGGTACTGCAATGGGTGGGTTTCGAACCGGCAACCACATGATCGCAGTCCGACGCCCTAGCCATTAGGCTACCACCGCTTGATTCTCATTCAGTCTTTCATTTAAAATGATATTGGATTTTGTGTTAGTGTAAATAAAATATCTATCTATTTCTATTTTATGGCAAAAAGCCGTGCATTTTTCTGCTTCTGTGCAAAATTTTAGGTCACCCCGCGAGCTATGGAGAGAGCTATACTTAGGATTTTTCTACGCGAACAAATCAGACATGAGGAGATCCGTAGATAAAGCAAAGTTGCTGACATAGCTCATAGGATCAGCACGCGGCAGTGGCAAGTGACACACAGAGCTCGTAGAACTGTTGGCCTCTGGGGCAGAAAGGTTCTCGAGTGGAGACTACGCACCGGAAAACGGAGTGTGGGACGACCTCCAACGATATAGACGGATGACCTGGTGAAGGTCGCTGGGAGTTGTTGGATGCAGGCGGCATATAACCAATCCTTGTGGAAGTCTATGGGGGAGGCCTTTGTTCAGTAGTGGCCTTCTTTTGGCTGATACGGTGACAATGATGTGAAATTTTGTTTTCGTTTAGTAACGGTTTGTAAACTCGAAAAAAAACGTCAACTAACGACATCTGTCTCTTGATATATATTGCTTTGTAAATAATTATCTGCCAAAGGGTTTGTTGTATACAAGTAGGCAGCCAACAACACCTAGATTTTAACACATTGCGAGATAAATGTAACCCAGTCTTTGTCAAAACAGAGATATCCTTAGCTGGCTATAGTAAAAACATTACTATCTAAAATTAAAATGTTCATTGGTTTTCTATCTCTGATAGTTTTTCTCCGATTAGGTATTTGAAAAGGAGATGGTTCAAAATGGGCTGTGGGTATGGCTTATTTAAAAAAATCGACAAAAACGTTAAACTACAGACAGCCCCTTCAAATGACTACTTTTGTTATAACTTATAACTACGAGTATTATAAACGCGAAAGTTTGGATGTTTGTTACTCAATCACGTCAGAACGGCTGAACGATAGATTATAATCTGATCCCAATTCTGAAGTCCACTCAGACAAAGTCGCGGGCAGAAGCTAGTTATTGGATTAACTTAATTTCACTTTCTGTTCCACAGAAATAAACATTTCAAACGTCATTTATAAATCAAAATTATATCTTACCGCCATCGCCATGATGAATCGAATTTTGTTGTGTTGCAATTTCAAGTATTTATAAATAATTATTTTCTATCACAACTAAACAAAGCCATCTTAAAGTAATTGGATAGTTGAAAACAGTTTCATATGTGTTTCCCTATTGTTGATTATAGTGTTCAAGGATCTGGCCCAGGCTCTACACATTTTGAAACATCTTTTGACGTCGTCAAATATGAATTACCCTATTATTATAGTGATACCCTTTGTGTTGCAAGCGTCCATAGGCTACGGTAACCGCTTACCATCAGGTGGACTGTATGCTTGTGTGCCACCTTAGTGGTAGGTATATAAAAAAAATTACCTTTTCCACATCACATTTAGTCTCTTCACACCGAATCACTGTGTACGATATCTTCTCCTTATAAAACAACGCCGCCAACTCATTTTCAAACTCAATACTATAAAATGAATCGTCTGATACTACCACCAATCTTTGCCATCCCACTAAATTTAAAAACTTTAAAATAACATGTTTTAGGAGTTGCCATTTTGCCAAAGTTATGGAATTTGAAAAATTTTGCTCTAATTTCGGACTCGTGTATAGAGTTTTATAGAATACAACTGGAACTGAATATTCAGAGTCCATTTCAAATGGTTTAGGAGCTAATACAGCAAGAAAATTATGAAAATATTCAATTTTTTCTTTACAGTTATCCATTGTTGTAATAAGCAGATTTAGAGGATCAATATGGACATTAACAGTGTTTTCATATATTTCATTTTCCGTACACAAAAGTACTGTTTTAAGGCTTCCTGTATTTTCTAAAACGGATGAGCAACTTTCTCTAGCATCTACTTCTTTACCAATAATTTTAATTGAATCAACGAAGTCGTAAAGTTCTTCAGTTATTTCTGATTTACTAATAACTTTAACAATTTCACCAGATTCAAACTTCGGTTTGGTTTTATTGGTAGGGACACATTCTATTTCTGTATTTGTTGTGTTGATTAAATCACCGGCATACATGAGGTTTTCCTGTACCTCACTGGTATCATTGTATTCATAATAATCAGGAACGTATAGGTTGACAACTGTTCTGAAAAATAAAGAATAATATATAGCATGTTGTTGCCTGCGGGTTTATTCGTATCCAAAAGGACTTTTAGAGACAAAGTCCTATATGCCCGTCCTTAGGATGCAGTCGTATCTCCTAGCCAAATGTAATCGAAATTACTAGAAACTAGCTCGAATTCATATCAACCATTATTCATTCCAAATGGCATGGCCTGTTCTGATTAATAAGAGTTTTATATTATCTAAGGTCTTATTATGTACCTATGACAATGGTTGGCTGTGGTTATTGCTCACCATGGTGGCCTGTATGGTTGTTTGCCTTATAACTATGGATACTTACAATGGTCTGTATATTTCATTGATTTTTAAAGTTTCCTGTGTACCGGTAAAATTTACAGTTATTTCATATATAGCATAGAAGTTAGAACATTTTTCAGTAAACTCTCTGTTCAATAGCTTGTGGGTAGAATTATCTGTTTCAAGTAAAATGATCTGGCGTGGTTGTGTCATCCAATCTGAAATGGAAATAAACATCTATAGACGGCCTAAATCTTAGCATCATAGTTACATCAACTTCTAGAGGAGTACTCATTTACGGAAACATATTTTAAGCCAAGATGAAATAGAGGTGCTCATTCTTAAGTAAATCTTTTAGTTTATAGGTAGTGCCCAGGGGTTTTAGCGCTGTTTTAACTCTAACTTAACGAATGGCGATCACAAAAGACCGACTGGTTACGGACTGGTCACTGGACTGGTCGTTGGACTGGTCACTGGACTGGTCACTGGACATGGCCGCAGTATTTACTAATCATATACTATCAGTAGTAATCATCCCTTCCTAATCATCTTTTCTCATCGTAGCCACATCATATAATCTTGATAAGTAGGTACTACAAAGACAATCGTAGTTCGATGATGGACAGAGTGTTCTCTAATAATATAATGTCTAATAGTGTATGTAATTATAAAAGTAAATCTAAGAATTTTAAATGATAATAGAGGGTTTCAAGCATAAATCGTTACACAAAATTTGACGACATTACAGTTTAACTTTTTGACACAAACATTATTTTGATACTTATACATGCCTCGTGCCCTTTTTCGGGTTCCGTACCCAAAGGGTAAAACGGGACCGTCTGTCTGTCTCTCCGTCTGTCACCAGGCTGTATCTTATGAACCGTGATAGTTAGACAGTTGAAATTTTCACAGATGATGTATTTCTGTTGCCGCTATAACAACAAATACTAAGAAGACATAATTTTTTTGCCTTTCTGATAGATACTGGTACGGAACTCTTCGGGCACGAGTCCGACTCGCACTTGGCCGGTTTTTTAGTATAATTTAGGTTACTGTAAGATAATTTATGTTTTAGTTAATGCTTTATGTAATTAAGTTCATTATTTATTTTTAGTACAGGTGATGTAAATATGAATACATACATACATTACATACATACATACATTAGAATTTAGAAGCTCTTCATCATCACTATGTATTTATACATGATAGTCTACGCAGCGCTGAGTTTGTGTATTTTCGTGTTAATTTCAGATGCTTCTTCACGAATTTTTATACGTTCTTCTATATATAATATATAATATAATAGAATGAGATATTAATTGATGTGTGCACAGATTTAAGCAATTAATGCGGATTCTTTTACATCTATACTTACCATGAAAAAGGCTTTGAATACATATATGAGAATTACTATTATTGGGGGCCTTTATCAACGCAATAGAACCCAAAACAATAATTGTTATAATTTTTGTCTTTTTATTTGTGCGCGCTAATCTCAGCAACAGCTTAACCGATTTGGGTGCGGTTTTTACTTATGTATTGTGGTAATTACGAATAAACTTTTGGCAATACTTACCTTTAGTACATTGATATCCAAGATCAGCCGCACATAAATGTAAAATGAACAGTTTCACACAAAAGAACAATATAAAAAACATTTTAGTTTACAAATTGTACATTATTATATTAATAGCATGCATCTGTATCCTGTCGTGACTCGAAACTTTTTGAGGACAAAACTAGAATACCTATACATTTTCCTTAAATAACATATCGCTCATTTGGAGCGACAGTGTCACAACTGCAAATTTGTAAATTTTACGCTACGCCATTTTTAAGATTTTTTCGTAACACAAGTAAAGATTGTTCATATTTCTTAGAGCTAGTAAATATGACGAAAACTAATAAATATGACGTTTTCACTCCTAACGTAGATTATTATCGGGATCATTGTGATGTAATTAGGTCAATTCCGCATTTTTTTGCAGTTGTGACACTGTCGCTCCAAATGAGCGATATATATTATAAATAGGTTAACATTTTAATAATTGGTCGTTGTTTGATTTCAATGTGACCTACTAACGAGGAGTGCATCCGTAACGCGCTCCATACAAAATTTAGATTAGTCCTGTAGTGAATAATAACCAAAAAAAGTCAATAAAAATTCAAGTTTATTGTTATGTTACATTGCCATTTTCACAATCATCAGTAGTTTGATAGCATTATTTGCATATCTTATTTAAATCACGAGTGAATCGGTTTTTCTAGGCGAGCGCGCAGCATCGTAGATCGCCGTAGGCCTGGCTTGTTCCGGACTAACAACGAAAAATTTATACCATTTTTTAAATTCCGCACTCATACCGTTTCATATGCCTGACTCTGATCACTTTCATTAAAAAATGAGAAGAGATTGTTCAAGAATTTAATAAAATATGCAAGAATGGTACATGTCAGCTACAAGATACAAATATTGTATGTAATAAAAGTTAGAGCGCACATTGTTAAACTATAAATGTCAGTCTAAAAGCAGTCACTAACAAAATACTTCAGAGTGGAAGGCAGTAGCATAGGATGGGAATTTCCGTAGGTACAATAATTAGTTTAGCTTATACGGTTATTATTTTAATAGGGTTAGACATTTTTATGAAAGCAGTAATAGTAGGTATATATAGTTAATGGAGCTTTGCAGCGCACCAAAACTATCGCAGAGCGTAGTCTAGAAGGGCAGCTAGGATCGACTCCCTGAGTTCTTGCGCTTGAGCTACCCTTTGTATACAGAGCAGAGAAATTCAAATGTCGACAACGCATCGGTTTTTTTACAGATCCTCATGGTTATGAGTGATCACTTGCTATCAGGTGAACCGAATGCCCGATTGTCCTCATTATATATTACAGATGTCGGCCACTCACTCTTCTTTTGTATATTATTGTGTAATGACAGCTGCATGAACGTTACTGTTGATTGCGTCGACTGCCTAAAAAATAATCACTTTATTAGGGTAATACCTATGCAATTAGTAGTAGGTATTTGACTCTGAATGTTGATCTATTATATTATTTTATTTGACATTGTTTATTACTTAGCTGACATTATATTAAATAGCTGACAATTATAACATTCAGTTGACATTTATAACTTTTGACATGCGTTAATTTTCAAATGTTATCAGCATTTTATTTTGATTTTCTTATTAAATAGTTGTAATAAATGTAAATGTGAATACTCTGTAGGCTAGTTTAAACACAAGATTTATATTTTATTTTTCTAAAGGTCTTGAGTATTTTACATGGCCTACGCAAATGTCTTGCTAATCTGGTATCGTCGTGCGACGAGTCGATGAGCTCCCTTAATGATTGTTGAACTACATGATAACTGTTGTATGCGTACCGTCAGTCAGGACAGGTCAACTTAAGGCTGCTAAGGCTCTTTCTTTAAAAGGCCTGTTCAGATATTACCCTACATCGTAACACACATATAATATTATTCATAGTTGTAATACTACTACTACTGTCTGGACTATAAAAGAGACTATGATTCTCTGAGTTTGCTTCGGTGTTTCTTCTCAGAGGTCGTCAGTTAGGAAATGCCGGCGCCATCTAGTTTAAAAAAAATGTAAAGAATTGACTTGTAAAAGTATCCTTAAATGATCTATTTACAGAAATAAATATCATTTTATCATTTTACCGACATCACGTGTTACGTGGGAGAGTCATGGTTCGGCACGAATGGGTCTGCTCGATCGGAGTGACATCATGGCCTGACAGAAAACAACACTTACGTTGTGTTTCGTCGAGTGAGTGAGGTTACCGGAGGCCCAATCCCCTTTTAAAAAGCCGGCGACGCATGTGTCTCCTCTGGTGTTGTGGGTATCCATGGGCGGGGGTATTCGCTTACCATCAGGCGAGCCGTCTGCTTGTTTGCCTATCCCATAAAATACACTGTCCTTTCCATAATATATTTGGATCTGTGGATGAGTTTTAAAAGCATTTATGAAGCGTGAGTCTACTAGCACGATTCGAAAAAGTTGATCCTATGGAGAAGAATGCGCCAAGAAACTCCATGGACACTCTTTATATAAAAGTAGAACAGAGATAGGTAAACAACGTCTGTCACGAGAGAGACGCCGACTGAAAATAAGCGCTAAATATACCCAGCAAATGCCGAGTTAGTGCCCGTTTGGCGTGGACATTGAGGGAACTTTATACGAGTATATAGCATTATTATTTGTATACGAAATAATATAATACTAGTTTATTTACTTTTGAATTTCTAACCATTAATCTACACTAGGGTTGATTGTTACTTAATGTATTCCTTACTCATACCATGTGTGCTTATCCTAGCTACTGCAGATGCGTCTCCTGGAACTCAGGTGGCTATGGCAATGGCCTGTTGCAGGGCTAAATTTTGGCTAAACTTGTCAACTCGGTTGACGATCTCATTGATAATTGTTTCACTGTGTAAGATGTACAGTGTAGTATCGCCACCATCTATGATTTCGAAAGTTCTGCCGCTTAGAGTGCTGAAATAAAAAGCGTCAGTAGGTAAAGACTGCTTGCTTTTTTTTTATTTATTTTACAAAATATTTATTACAAATGATAACAATTATGAAATCTGCCAAACTGCCACGCAGTTTGTCGGCAGCAGTTCTCGTTCTTTTTCACTTATTTTTTTATTTTTTTTAAAAACGTTGCCCCACACTATGATTTTCTCCTGTATCGTGGGTGCGTTTACAAACACAAATTCTCACATACACAAACGCCCAGACCCGGAACAACTACCTGAAGATCATACAAATATTAGCTCTGTGTGGGGATCGAACCCACAACACGTGGCGCAGAAGCCGATCGCTCAACCGCTACGCCAATCGTGTCGTCATTTTTACTTACATACATGCAGTTAAACTTTATACCGTTCACAAATTTTGACATCCGTCCTGCCAAACCGCAACCTCAAAATATACGTTGGTAGTTTATCAAACAAAACAACTATGGGCACAATGAAAGATAATGTTTCTTCAGAATTATTTTAAGTTGATTTTTGGATTTTAAGTATGTTATTAACTGCGGTGGTAGTTCATTTACTAATGTCCTAGATATTTTCTTATGCGTCCAAAATAATTTGTCTCTCTTGGAACTGCTAGTTTCTTCTTAGTAGATAAACGGGTTGGGTAGGTATGTTCACGTTCTATTTTGTGATCTGGTTTATTGAGTTGTTCAGGTAGAATATTTATTTTAGATTTCGCATAAACTGGTAAAATTTTAATAATTTTTAATAATTTTTCATAATATTTATTTAACCATTTGTTGTTGACGCAGTTCAGATACTGGCGAGTATGTAATCATTTGCTGTGTATAAGAGCCTTGACTCAGGGTGTTCCAAGACCGATTGAAATAGACAGCGAAACTTGCATCCTGATAGTGAATGAAGTTATTTAAACTTAAATCCAGTTACGAAACAAAACGTCAGCGTTCAGCCCCCGCCGGGCACAAGTCCAGACCCAAAGCTGCTACTAAGATTTCATAGAAAAAGCCAATAACATTTTGCTACACCTGGGGATCGAACCCAGGACCTCTAGCGTAGCAGTCGCGCATGCGACCACTAGCCTAATGATATAGAAATTTATGGTGAAATATTTTCAATTTCCATATGAGAGATTCTGAAGAACCATAACTTTGATTCAGTTTTACTTTGGGCTTGAAAACTAAGCATACGAATAATTTAAGGCAATGTGAAAGTTATATTTAACTTGTGTCTTCTGTGAGTTGCAAAAAAAGCAGTGATAGCCTAGTGGTATGACCGTTGGACTGCGAAGTCAAACGTCTACCGTTCGAACCCAAGGTACGCATCTCTGAATTTTCGAAGTCATGTGCGTATTAAATAGTTAATTATCACGCGGTTAAGCGGTGAAGGAAAACATCGCGAGGAAACCTGCATGCCTGAGAGATTTTCTCGAAGGAGTGTGAAGTCTGCCAACCCGCACTAGGCCAGCGTGATGGACTATAGCCTAATCCCTCTCATTCTGAGAGGAGAGCCGTGCGTAGCAGTGGGACAGTACTATGGGTTGATTATGTTATATGTATGTTCTGTGAGTTGACGTAAAAATCATTCATCACCTTTCTACATAGCATGATACGCGCGACAGCTGTCGTCGAGATCAAGCGCATGAAGTTCCATATTTTTTGGCAGTCTACATGTACGCAAGACAATCTCATACTGTATTGACAAAAAAGGATGTTCGTTACATCATCTATCGTCTGACTGTGGTAAATCGATCATGAAAATATCATGGATCGAGTAATTTGTTTTAGACAGTACGATTCCTGACGCCTTATAAAACAAAAGCTACAATAGTACCATACCATTGTATGTTTTAATATTTTTGTCGTTTTATTTCATGTTTTAAATCAATAGCTGTCTCCGCGAACTTCGTTTCATATTAATATGATTTTTTATGGTACTGGTTTTTAGATTTTCCGTGCAATTTTTCTCTTCATAAAAACCTTCCTCAGAGTTCAAGGAATAAATCAAAAAAGAAATTACCCGAATTAGTCCAGCCGTCTTGGAGTTTTGCGCTTAGCAACAAATTTTGCATTTCATTTTTATTTTGATATAATATATGATTTAAACATTGAACGATTTATTTTCATAATCGTACGATAAAATCGTTTTTTTCCAACATAACCCCAATCCAATAAATGTTCACTCTGACATCTGTCACGCGTATCAATATCTATGTTTATCAAACTATACTACATAAATATTCATGAATCGACTATGTCCAATGGAATCTGTAGGAATCTCTAATGCTTTTATGCGAAGATTTTTTATTTCCATCTAAGCAAAGACGTTCCACTCCGTAATAAGATAAGAGAGTGTGATGAGGTCTTACTCACCTAAATACTGCTTGTGGAGCACTTCGAACATCCAAAGCGTTCTGTGAGCAAAAATAATAGGTAACTTTTTGTGATTTTTTGCATTTTCCATTCTCCTGGTTGGATACACCAGATGCTCTGACCTATAAGCCATCGCGAACCCCACCCGCCTGATTGATATTTTGCCTTCACATACGTCATAGGGTGACGTTGGCAACATTTATGATAAGCAAGTTACCTTGCTTCTCAACCGACAGGACCTACTTTATAATTAGTCCAATATCGTACGATGCCACCTTACCTTTCAACTATCTTTTTGTTATTTTTTGCATTTTCCATGCTAAGATTATAAAATTATTTTTAGTAAAGGAAAAATTCAATCGATCGCAGGATTCGACCCTGCGTCTCCTGGTAGGTAACTTGCTTTTAGGTAAGTATATGGATATTGATGTCAGTGTAAGCTAATAACATTATATACTTCAAGCTAAGAAATATTTTTCGGAAATTTCAACTTTAAAGGGGCGAAATGGTTGCAAACTTTCTATAAAAATCTCTGTTTTTTAAACTTAAAATAGCATTAATAAAAAACGACGTATTTCAGGGTTTTTGTAATTTTACAATTTAAGGGGGGAAACGAGGGTCGAATCTTTGAATGGATAAAAGTAAAGGTTGTCTCATTTTTTTTAAATAGGTACTTTAACAATGGTATTACTCAATTACAACAGCTAGTCTATTAATAATAACACTTACTGAAACGACGAGTAATACCAGTACGATAGGCAGCATCTTCGACCAGACTCTTATTACAATGATATAAGCTCTACACAGACATGTAAAGACCTCACCACTTTATATAGGTAAGTTTTACTGTTGTTTTTATGTTATAGTGTTTAAATATTGACATTTTCTTGTATGGTTAGGTAAGTACCTAACGTGCAATAAAGGCTTGTTCATATCAAAAGCTGGCAGCTCAGGTTGATGGCGGCCCCGCGCAAGTACCAGGTACCTGGTGCAAGTACCAGGAAACTGTGTGAACTACGGCATAGCAATATGGGTGCAGGTCTCACGATGCCTCAGCCGTCACGGTGCTTCGCTTTAGGCCCGGACTCCACCTAAGCGGAGATGTGCGTAGATGTGCAGAGACGTCCGAAGCGGAGACGAGAATAGATGTTTTCCAGCTAGGGTGTTTACATCGAAACTGTAGCGGAGAGGTGTGCTAGCTAGGATGGAGATGTGCGCTGACTAGAGCGGAAGTGGTCGGGTGTGCGCCTGGGCACTGCTTACTGCGCACAGCAAACATCTCGTCTCCGCTGCGCGCCGGCGTAGTCTACTTGTGACATCTCCGTCTTGTACCATGGCCCAGCGTCCGCTTCCATCGCGCCATACAAATATGATACATCTCCGTTCAGTAGAGTCCACTTAAGCTCAGTGGAGTCGAGATGTGTGAATAACGAAATTTTATTTATTTATTTTATTTTTATTTTTAATTATTACACATCATCATTTTACGTGGGAGAGCCATGCTCTTTACGTGGGAGAGCCATGCTTCGGCACGAATGGGCCGGCTCGACTGGAGTGATACCACGGCCTCACAGAAAACCGGCGTGAAACAACGCTTACGTTGTGTTTCGCCGAGTGAGTGAGGTTACCGGAGGCCCAAGCCCCTTTTAAAAGGCCGGCAACGCACTTGTGACTCCTCTGGTGTTGCGGGTGTACATGGGCGGCGATAATCGCTTACCATCAGGCGATCCGTCTGCTCGTTTGCCCTCCAATCCCATAAAAAAAAACTCCGCTCCGTCCGACTAGCCGTGCTGAACACTGGCGAGTGGCGACGCGTGCGCAGGGCATATGCACAGTTCAATCAAAATTCGCAGCATCAAAATTAGTTTTTTTTTCTTCTTGCCAAAAATAGCCAAAAATATCGTCGATACCCAACAGGTCACACTGAACTCTGGCGTGCCATTCGACACGCCTGGTTTTAAATGTGTCTCGAACCGCACAGCTCCTGCGCTGCTTTCGACCTGCTTTTGGTTTGACGAAGCCTTTACCATATAGATAAATTCCACCTGAACAAACACTGCTGCAGCTGCTGATTGAACCACTCCACGATATTATGCAAAGCAGAAAGAATGTTGACAATTAAGGGTGTAATTTATTCCTTTGCTTGTTGGTTCGACGTTCATCAACGTTTGTTTTCACAATGCTAAGTCTTGTTTTCGTGTTATTTGTTAGTTGCTCAAACCTTAAGGAGACTACAGGTAACCTTTTATATGAGTTAAACCTTTAAAATTGTTGACAGACTACTTTGTTGGAATTTATGGCCGCTTCCTCTCCATAAAACCCACTTTTTAAAACCGTGCATTTACCGTCGCCTCGTCGCCACGTCGTCAACGCCTGTATTTCACGAAGGATTAGGCAAAGGCATACTAATGTACACTAACAGTTCGCCGGTATGTTTAGGTCCCATCAGGTGCCACTAACTGGTCACAAATCCATACTCCAAGCTCATTAGTCCAGTGGTCTAAAGCGCGACTGCTACGCTAGAGGTCCTGGGTTCGATCCCCAGGTCGAGCAGTGTTATTGGGTTTTTCTATGAAATTCTCAATAGCAGCTCGGTATGTAAGTAATATGACATCTTAAAACATGTATGTATTAATGAAAAAATAAATAATTAGTGGGTTCTACATTCTTATTTAATAAGTTTTACTGCTTGTATTAATAGATGGCGTTGTTTACAATCCCTGAATATTTGGATTTTTCTACTTTGTAGTTTAATTCCAGTATCTTTTTAAATAGGTAATGAAAATTTTGTAATATTCACACTATTTTCATTATTATAAAATATGATGTCAACATGTCCTATTATTCACCGTTACAAGCGGCATCTAGCGTCATTGCAAGCTAAACAAAATAGCCCGTAGCTAACCCGAGTTTATAATTAAACTAGCTGGTCCACGCCGTCACGGCAAGCGTTGCTTTTTCTTTTTGTTTTTTTTTTGACATAACCCTCCCCAGGCATGCACATGACAACTCGGAAAAGTTTCATCGCGATATGCTGAATGGATTAGCAATATGCTTAGAGGACAAACAAACAAACGATCAAGACGATCGACGATTGATGACGGTCTCGTATTTTGACTAAGAGGTATATTAAAAATAAAACAATATAAATTCAATAAATTGGATACATCTTTATTAAAAAAAATCACGTTTCCAAGAAAATAAAAAGCCAAGTCGTTTGTGTTGTTATATTAACGTATATTTATATAAAAATTGTATCATTCTATTATTTGTCATATGTTCTGAAGCGAACATTTGGACATGAATGTAATTTAATTATGTTAAGTATATACATAAGTAAATAGATAGTAGATAGGTTATTTGTGTGTGTATAGTATACCAATACATATGAATGCGATATTAGGATAACTTTAGTATAATGGTTTATAAGTTTGCGAGGCGTGCGAGACGTTGTTCCAGACGGTTGGCGGCTGGGATCGCGTTGGCAGTGTTGATAGCTGCAACAAACTGGAAACAAAACATAGATATTTATCATTTGTAATATACTGAAGGAATTTGAAAAACATTACAACGTCATTATCTTCATCCTAAACTTAAGAATGCAGATGTTTAAAACTACAATTATGATAAACTGCCGTCAAGACAAGAATAAAACAATCTGAACTATGAAAGAGAGAACTACCATGATGACAAGAATGATTTGTTAAATAATGTTCGAATATTCATCCAAAGTGACTTTATCTGTAAATTTTCACGCTTAAACTGACATAGATCGTATTTTGAGGCCCTCCTCAAAGAGAGCCTTATGTCCCGACATAAGGCTCTCTTTTGCGTAAAAATTAAGCCGTTCCTTTGGGACGCGAGTGAAACCGCGGGCAACACTTCGCTCATGCCTCATGCTGTCTTTATTACGTCAACTAAAACTTACAGTGACACATATGGCCAGTCACAATGACAAATCTGTCGATATTTTGCTAAGGATTTTGATATTTATGGACCTTATGTTAAAATCCTATCTCTACTAAGCAAATCTACTAATTCGATATTGGGACTGGCCGTTAGCTGCAGATTTATTGAACATTGCATCAATCGGAATGTCAAATCAAACTCACAAAATAGTCGAAATATCAGGGTCAAAAAAAAAATTGTTGTTGATGTTGGAGGGACCGCTTCGTGCACAGCCAGGGGGTTCAAGTGTGCTATTCCAGTTGTATTAGAATGGTTATTCAATAATACCAATGGACATAAGCACTGAGAAATTTGGTATGACACAACTGTCAAACATCAACAATTCCGAAGTCATTGCGACGATTTTGATACAATAAAATAGCAGGCTCGGAGCCCAGTTATACGTGGCCGACTCGACTCACTTGGCCTAGAAGTTTCGGCCGGCTATTGTGTATGTTCTGGGTATGATTTCTGAGTCGACAAGTGTTCAATTTTTCTAGTAGAAAATTTAGTGGATCTATCTACTTACGCCTCGGAGTTCATTAACAGCTTGTACAAGGACATCACTGACTGATGGCAGGGCGGCGGCGGTGGCGGCTGCAGCCACGTTGTTGCTGATTGAGGACTGTCCAGTGTACAGGCGTTTGCTTGCGCAGTACTGATCATTGAGGACACTGGAATACATAATATGAAAATGAGGTAGGAGTTCGATTTTAGGTCATAGGACCTCGCTGTTAGAGTTTATCTGGGGTATTACCACCTCACAGTTAAATATTGTGCTTACAATAAACGTGTGTATATTATATGTGTACTAGTTGACAATGTATCCAGTAAAAACACTGGCCAAATAAGACGCAATAACGGTGTCAAGATAACAACGCGCTAGTGATACTCAGGGCCATCTTTACCGTAGGTATCGATGGCCTTGGGCACTTAAGGATAATGGGGCCCTTATAACAATGATATGTCAGAGGACTATTTTATAAAAACAGGGGGCCCCTTGGATCGCGGGGTCCTGGACACTTGTCCATATTGCCCAATGGAAAAGATACCTGGTGATACTAGTGTTACTAACTTTTATAGAGTGACCGACTTACTATAGAGTGACCCGTATGTCTGTAGCAAACAAGCTTATGGCCCGCCTGATGGTAAGCGGTTAGCGTAGCTTATGGACGTTTGCAACACCAGAGTCATTTTTTGACAAGACTTCCTTTATTAGGAATGAAAAGTATAATTTAATTTAATTATTTTTTTTTAAACAATTTATTGCAATTTTGACTGTCCATTGTTTTTTCTCTGTTAGTGTCTTGTATGCTTCGTTAATCTACGATTTACAAACAAATTTAAACTCTAAAATGCAATAATTTTGGAAGATATTCCAACAACTGTCAATATTTTGTCGTTATTTGTCTAATGTAAATGGAGTACAGTTTTCTAACGGCTTTGGGGGCCCATCAAATGATAATACGCAGTTACATATGACTGCTGCCGACCTAAAATATTTAATGACCACTTACTTCCTTTGGATTGGGCTTGAGGAAGAAAGAATTAAGTCCCAAGCTTGTTCGAATGCGAAGGTTCTGCCTGCTCCGTTGCAGTTACCACGAGATCCAACCTAAGGAACAAAAAAACAGCTCTTATTATATATATGTTACGGTAAGAGTGAATAATTGAAGATTATTAATAATTTTCTATTATTATTAATAATTGGTTAGGTTAGGTTAGGTTATCTATATCTATATCTATACTTATAATAAATCTGTAGAGAGGTCAATTCTGTACATGAAATATATTTCCAAAATAACTATCAGCGGGTGATTAGTGATCGATACTGACGCCAAAAATGCAATCAGTAAAATTTTTGTCTGTCTGTCTGTCTGTCTGTCTGTCTGTCTGTATGTTCGTTATAGAAACAAAAACCACTCGACGGATTTCAACGAAACTTGGTACAATTGTTCTTCATACTCCTGGGCAGGTTATAGTATACTTTTCATCACGCTACGGTCAATAGGAGCAGAGCAGTAAAGGGAAATGTTGGGAAAATGAGTGATTCATGAGAAAGGTTTCAAGCTATAAAACATCACGCTACAACCCTTAGGAACGGGGCAACGCAGGTGAAACCGCGGGCGAAGAACTAGGGAACAAAGTAACTATTCCACGCGGACGAAGTCGCTGGCAAAAGCTAGTTATTAATAATTTTGTAAAAATATGTGTGGTTATTATTAATAATTTTGTAAAAATATTAATAATTTTCAATTAATCAGATTTACCGTAACATATACATATATATTACGTTTTATCCCATCTGACCCCTTATTGGAGTAATAAATAAGTTTGACAAAGAACGTAACGAAATAAGTATGTTCCTTTGTGGTTTGTTTAAAAAAACATTGCTCAAATATTTTCGTCGATACATTTGTCGATCAATCATAGCGCGGGACGTTTGCGATCATTTTTACTAATAACAATCCAAGAGTGGTCGAAATTGTTAAGACAATGGGCCATATTGGAACTATTGGTGATGGATGGCCCGCACTATGATTTATGATAGTCGTTTGATTACGTATGCATTGCGTTTGCAAGTCATCAACATACATTTATAACTATATCTGTCTATAGATACCAGACCTATTGGAATTCATTGTTTTTAACAATGCACGATTTTTACTGCAAGTGGTGTGTAGCAGTTTAGGTGAGCAACTTAACCTTGGATAAAACTGACAGAAATCCATGATTCCGCAGTCTAATAGATGATGTTGTTACAATAAAATTTAGGCTTGGAACCTTAGTGAATCGCAAGCTCGTTTGACCCTATGTTATAACAATATGTAATTTTATATTCCCTGTATTAAGGGTATAAAAATAAAAAATATAGCCGACCAGTTTTGCTCAGTGTCTAAGCTACCGGTGGTCAGGGCTCTAGCGAGAGGAAACTTCTGACGATACCTGTCGTGTCCACGAGTAATAATATATTTATTACAAGCTACCGGTGGTCAGGGCTCTAGCGAGAGGAAACTTCTGACGATACCTGTCGTGTCCACGAGTAATAATATATTTATTACAAGTTACCGGTGGTCAGGGCTCTAGCGAGAGGAACCTTCTGACGATACGTGCTGTACCCACGAGTAATAATATATTTATTATTATGACGGCACGTTTGGTGTTGTGGCTGAGCGATCGACCACTATGCCACGTGTTGTGGGTTCAACCTCCGTACGGAACAAATATTTAAATTAACAACAAGGTACAAATCCAAACGCGGAGCTGACTGAGAATTTCATAGAAAAACCCAATAACAATTTTCTCCGCCTGGGAATTGAAACCAGTTCTTCTGGCGTAGTCACGATTACACTAGACTATAGGGCAAGATTTACCTAATATAAAAAAGGACCACTAGACTAATGAGGCACATTAAAAAAGAATGTTCGAGAATGTTACTGACCGCGAATTTAAGGGCGTCGTTGTTTCTAGAGATTTTGGCGATGTTGTAGATGTCTCCGATCAGGTTTCGGATGTAGTTGGCTCGAGCTCCAGCAACACCATTTCCGAGGACCGATGCGTCGATCACCTACAAAAAACAAATACAATCACTCATCATTCAAATCCTTTCCATAAAAGTCTAAGTAGTTGACTGATAACGTAAGATAAAGTTGAACTCAAAGATTCGTTATTTTCCTTTAAAAATGACACAACTTGATACTAAGTTTAAAAAATATATATTTCAGTTTAGAACCGTTTGGAACCACTGTTGTCACTGTTATGAAAAAATACGATTGTATCAAAAAATATTATCTGCATAGGTATTCACTATTTAATCGGAGTAATTATGAACTTACGAAACATCAAAAATTACGCGCGGAAATAGTCTAAAATACTCATAAAATAATGCAGTCAACTGTCAACACTCCGTTCACTTTTAGGCCTACTTGCACCAAGTTCTTAAAATAAATATATTATGTTTAAATTGTATTTAAACACAATTTCTCATTAAAAAATTGTTTGAATACAATATAAACAAGTTTAAGTAGTTGGTGCAAGTGGGCCTTAAAGTTGTATATGTCGTGGGCCGATCGAAATACGAGATGAACGAAATATAAATATCAGTTTGGTTAGAACTATGACCACACAATGCACGAGCTGAGCGAGCGGGGCCGCGGGAGCGTTCGGCTAGTGCCAGAACCGAATTATGGCCACTGTACTTACACAGAAGAAGATTAGGTTAGGCACATCATGAAATAATCGATCATATCATATAATCGGCACATCGTGATCGGCACTCCTAAACACGATAGGCCCACGACATAAACATCGTCCAGAATATTAAGTATAGTCATCAACACATCAAGTTAGGTACCACAAACTGTCAAATTTCCTCAAAAGATAATATACTCTGTTTTTTGGTTGAAGAGATTTGACAGTATTGGGTACCATGATTTGTGTACAATTGTGTTTTTTGTACAATCGTACATTACTTTCGTTGCTACTACCATCAATGTACTTACACTAGCTTCCGCACATGCGTCTCCTGGGACGCCGGTGGCGAGACGGCCTAGCGTTCCAATAACCTGTGTTAAGGCTATGCTTTCACTTTTCGCGTCAGATAGGTTCGCGAGATCTTTGTAAAGTTCTTGAAGAAGTTGGACATAGACGGACTTTTCGCCATTGTCTTGGACTTCTAAAGCTCTATCGACTAGAGCGCTGAAATCAGAAACGTCAGAGATGTACTATGTAATGTTGTACACGCACAGTTCGGTATATTTAGGTCCCATGAATTAACCCTTGTTATTAACCGAGCACAAATTCAAATTCCCAGCTGCTACTGAGAATTTCATAGAAAAACCTAA
Source organism: Acronicta aceris (assembly GCA_910591435.1). Taxonomy (NCBI): domain Eukaryota; kingdom Metazoa; phylum Arthropoda; class Insecta; order Lepidoptera; family Noctuidae; genus Acronicta; species Acronicta aceris. Next base: position 3,884,636 of record OU342776.1, on the reverse strand, counting down.
AGATACTGCTCGAAAAATAGTATTTTTAAAGAGTTCGACTATGTGCAGAAATCATCAGCATCATACGAGGCTTTATACATAACTAGTTTCTGTCCGCAACTTTGTCTGCGTGGACTTCAGGATTGGGTCCGACCTGGATAAAAAGTAGCCTGTGTGTTATTCCAGGCTATAATTTATATGTGTGCCAAATTTTATCCAGATCCGTTCAGCCGTTCTGGCGTGAAAGATTTACAAACATCCATACATTTATACTCACAAACTTTCACGTTTATAATATTAGTAAGGATGAGCTTCTCTATCCATATGACATGCAGCGATGATACTTTTTCAACGAAGTAAGAACGTCCATACTAATATGATGGGGTTATACTGACCTACCACCACCCTGACGGGGAGCCACCTCGTTTATTGCCACGAGACTCACACCGACGCTTGGGGCAGCCAATGCGTTCTGTGAACAAAAGTACCATAATATATTTTGGCCTTAATCGTCGTTCCTGCGATTTCTGTGAAAGTAAAGTAAGTAGAACATATTTAGTATTTGGCCATTTCCTCACTACAAGAACTATTGTATAACAGAAAAGTTGAACAGGGAATAAATTTTTCACCTTACGCCCATGTCACGGTAGCGAAACGGCCAAGCCACATATTTTGACTAGTAGAGTAGAGTTCGTGAAGTTAGGGCTTGTAGAGTTAGAAGCTTGGCTCTACATGAGATCTGTTAACTGTTTGATAGTGCGAGCCATATGCTATCGTCTTGGCAACATTTTACATCAATATGTTTTGGGTGGGATTTCACTTCTTTTTATAAGTTGCTTATGACAATTTTTTTTATTTTTTTCACTGTCCTTGTATAGTAATATTCTTCGTTTAATATAAGTCAGTAAGATAATGTAGTAATATTCTGAAACCTGAGGAAAGGCCCATATACATTTTTATACCCTAATTTAAGGAGTAGAGGGATGATTTTTGGTAATAAGAAATCTATGTACTTGTATAATTTTAATCTTTCTAGGCGTTCAGGATCATCAGTGAGTGAGTCAGTGACGAAATCGGGGTTTTTTAGATATCAATAAAATCTAAAGTATAAGAGCTATTTAATCCATCGAAACTTTATGTTTAATAAGTCTACTATTGAAATCATATCGCTGATTATCGAATCTACAATACGTTATCATAATATGGAGTGACCCATCACTTACAATGCTTGATTTCAATATAATATGCTCTGTGAAACCCGATTGGAATGCTGTCTGCGTCACGCGCCCCATACATTTATTCATAGAAAACTGGGGTGACCAAATATTCGTGGCTGCATAGGGGACATTCTTCTTTTTCTTACATTGTGTATGACAATTGTCCCATATTATTCTCCATCTTTAGAAGCGTAGTATAAGTTATGCTCCCTTTACTTTCATCCTTAATGAAGTTATAGACGAAGAAAGTATCGTCTTAAGTGAAAACACAAAATGCTGAATATAAACTAAAATAAAAAAGCGTTAACTACAAAAATAGAATATGTATATTAGATACTTATTTCAAGTAGACTAAGGCTTTTTTTACAAAAATAGATTTATGAAGAATCTTTTAAAACTAGTTCTTTAATGTTTTTTTTTAATAAAGGCAGTGAATTTATTCCATTAATATCCTTTAGTAATTATAATTTTTATTGTGCTCCTCCATAAACTATTCTTTTTTCATGGTTTTAATCTAAATGCTCATAACAATGTGTTACTTGTTTGCCTCGTCAAACGAAAATTATAATTTGAAATTATTTTTTTGAAAAATGTAGGTACAGTACGCGCGGCATAAGTTGGCCGGAGTGAAGTTAGCTGTTTGTCAGTTTTTGGTTGCGCAGTACACAATTTTTAAAGTAAACAATCCACTGCGCATTAAAACGGCGAACTTCACTCCGGCCAACTTATGCCGCGCGTACTGTATTTACGTTGTATGTGTGTTTTAAATTCAGTTTTTTTATATAAAAACAATTATTTGAGAATATTTAAACTGAGTCCTTAAAAAATACAAAACTCATATTGTTCCTATCTGGATTTGACTATTCCCCGGTGAATGCGTATTGAGTCCTTTGACTGAAGGTGCTTCTGAACACTATTTTGCATAGAATTTTCTTTGTTGAAATTCTCCGTAGCAAATTGGATTTATGCCCGGTCAATATCAGGGGGCAAGCCTATTACCATTATTATTATAACGTTACGAACTGTGGGTTTATATAAGTACCGCGTAAGTAAGTACTGTGTTAAAAATGTACACCAAAATATAGGAATTCTGCCCTAAAACATATTCCTTATTTAAACAGTCACTTTGTAAAGTATGGGTGTTTGTGTGATAGTTTGTATTTGTACGCACCCACGATATACGAGAAAATCCTAGTGAGGGGAAAGGTATATTGAAAAATAAAATAAAAAAGGATTCAAGATCCACACACAAAATTAAACAACTTAGAAGTGTATACCTCGATCTACAGTTAGCATTTGAGAAAAATCACTCACGCGGCTAAAAATGTCATATAGCAATAGATTACAATACGATATATAAAAAAAAAAATTTCGACTCTATATTCAAAATGAAAAGAAAAGTTACAACTATATTAGTCGATTTCAATTATTTATTCAGGTTAAGAATAAATAATATTGTTTAATAGGATTTTGAGTAAATCAAACACAGTAATAAAGTACATGTTAAAAAAAGTTTCCAGATAATCACATAACATACCATCACGCCTGTATTCCCCGAAGGGTTAGGCAGAGGCGTACTAATGTACACCCACAGTTTGCCGGTATGTTTAGGTCCCATGTAATAGGGCCTATTGCCATTAAATAAAGCAAAAAAAAACAAATCCAGACTCCGAGCTGCTACTGAGAATTTCATAGAAAAACCCAATAACACTTTGCTCAACCTGGGGATCGAACCCAGGACCCCTAGCGTAGCAGTCGCGCTTGGGACCAGTAGCCTAACGAGGCAGTCACAAAATAACACATAACATTAATATAATTTAGAAAATATAAAAAAAAAACATGCAAGAGAACATAATTATGTCATCTAGCAAGCATCAGATGCCAGAACATCTTGCACAGACTATACTTGTCTATATACTATGTTAAAAAAGAACCCTGTCCGATCCGAAAGGGGCATATAGGTATCCCAATCACTTCATCAAATAAAATAAGAAATATTAAATATTCATAAAAGTAAACATATTAATGTAGTTTAAAAATACACGGTTCTCGTGCCCGAATTGCCACAAAATTTTTGCAAATTTTAAATTGTGATAAAGTTTCCTCGTTTTATTTTTTTATTACGGGGAATATTTTTGCTTGTAAATTGAAAATGATTAAATATAAATAGAACCGGATCTCGATACCCAACAATACCATCACGGATCGGACAGGGTTTTCTTAACACATTGTATAATAAAAATCACTGGTTATTAAAAAATATATGGGGGGCTAAAATGGCTAAAATTATTAAAATTGCTAAAAATAAAATTGCTAAAATTGCTAAAAATAAAATGGCCAAAATTGTTAAAATTGCTAAAAATATAATGATTAAAATAAGAATTGCTAGTAATTCGTTGGAAAATTTCTACGGCCTTTTAAGCCCCTAGATCTTATAATAAAAGTGTATATATAATATTTATAATAATATATAATTAATGACACTTACTGAAACGACGAGTAATACCAGTACGATAGGCAGCATCTTGCTGGTCTGTGTTCGACCAATCGGTATATACTATACACGAAAATGTCAATACTTGACCACTATATATACATAACGCCACAATAATACCAAATAAACTCCATCTGAACAAATACTACCGATGTGAACAACTCTAAGATATTCCAATCAAAACTCCTCGCACCTAATGCGGAAAACTTAAGGTTCAATTTCGATCAGAATTTTGTTGTGTAGACGTATATTAGTTTGTATAAAGGCGTCAATGAAGCTTTTAATTGAATCGTTTGTCTATTTGTTGGTTTTGTGCGAGCATTAATGTACATTTTCTTTATATTTAACACAATGTGAAATTAAGATATGTTTTTTTGTTCTCGCGTCATTTGTTATGTAAATAAGGCGGGACTCGGAAGGTTATATATATAGAGGTTTAACAAAAGAAAAATACCTATGGACAGTCGTCGACATGTCATCATCATCATCCTAATCAGCCTATTGCCGTCCACTGCTGAACGTAGGCCTCCCCCAAGGAGCGGTAACCATCCCGGTCTTGGGCATGTGCCATAAATTTAAAAAAATAGTAATAAAGGATGACATATCTATCATTTTTTTATATATAATTATTATACATAAAATATATTATACCTACTTATTAAATTTATTATAAATATGATATATAATTCAATTTTTTAAATCAATTATTAAAATTCCAGGTTCAATAAATTTATGTAAACGAACCGGTAAGAAAAACCGCATCTAGAATAAAATAATAATAATACAGGACGAAATCTTCAATATTCTGTACCTACATATCTCGCTGAAATAGTTTCAAAACGCTAAACCGTCCCAAGGCAACATAGTAACATTATTTCGGAACAACGTCAAGTGACTGGAAAGTATTATGAGTTGACATACGGGCTAGTAAGGCGGCGGGATCGTAATATAGTAGGCTCTTACTTTGAGCGCTCGAAAGAGTGCGTGCTCGTAAGACTGCGTGCTCGTAAGACTGCGTGCTCGTAAGACTGGGTGCTCGTAAGATGGCGTGCTCGTAAGACTGTGTGCTCATAAGACCGCGTTCTCGTAAGACTACGTGTTCGTAAGACTGCGTTCTCGTTAGACTGCGTGCTCGTAAGACTTCAGGTAGAATTCGGCTCTGACCGCCGTGGTTGCAGTTCTAACCTAACCTAAGATTTGGTGACCATTTATCCATTTTGGTGATCAATTTACTAAATTTGCTGGTCATTATAATTTTATCCCCCATAAAATCTCTATTTCGCTGTTTTAGCGACCACACCGCGCAGCTATCGTTCAACGCCGTCTCATCATTTGCAGTAAAGCAACAGACACGAATAAAACCTGCGATGGACACTAAAACACTATGTATCGCTTTATGAACACTTTAAACATGTGACCATAAAGCGATGGAGTTTGCTAGCAAATGGCTTCACTGTCCGTCATACATTGTAAGAGGAGTTTTAAACCCTGTAAACATAGGGTTTGATTTCTTTTATTCTATGTTGTAATGTGAAATAGTATTAGCACCCCTGACAGAAACGCTCACCTCCGTTACCAATGTCTACTACAACTACATAAAGCAAGGTGACGTTTGTATACGCGCAAATGTGTGCGTAAACTGGTAGGGTTGTCACCAAGCTTACATACAAGCTGTTCATAGTAACATAGCATATCATCATGCCTATCACGCTATATCACGCCTGTATTCCCCGAAGGGTAATGCATAGGCGTAGGTATCAATGTACATCCATGTAATAGGGGGCGAGCTTATTGCCATTAACCGAGCACAAATCCAGACTCCGAGTTGTTGCTGAGAATTTCATAGAAAAACCTAATAACACTGAAGGAACTGGGAATTGCACTCAGTGCCTCTGGCGTAGCGGTAACGCTTGGGATTATTAGACTAATAACGCAGCCTTTTACGATAAAAAAAATGGCACAACTAACACTATCACTATATTTCATCTAGATAGTTCTTGTAATCAAGTATCAATCACACATTTCAGGCCACCCTGTATGCCAATATGACCTATATGAACAAGGCATAAGGGTCGTTAGAATACAATTTTACATAAGATCCGAATCCATCTAAGATTTATGAAACAACAGTACAGACAGGAAAGTATTACTTGAAGTCTTACAAAGTCAAATTCTGAAGGTACGTGTGGGGTCTCAATGATAGCGAGTCGCTAATATAGAAATTAGAAAGGAATCTAACCTTTTTTCAACTATTTAGGATTGGTGTTGCCAGGTGTGGCTGTATCGGTATGTAATCGACTACTATCATCATGATCATCATCATCAGCCTATAGCAGTCCACTGTTGGACGAGGACAGGGTGAAATGGCGCACATTGGGGGAGGCCTATGTCCAACAGTGGACTACTATCATACCTACCCTTTAATCCCAAATTCTGGTATTCTTAGGTATTTCTGTGTTCAAACTACCCCTAAAGTTGGTCGAAAGTCTTTAGGATCCAACAAGCCATCTAATGGTAGTATCATCGCTGCCCATAGACACCTGCAAAAAGAATTGCTGAGCCTTAAGAGTCCCTACGGATTGCAGACTGCCAGAGCCGTAGCAACCGAAGGGGTACTGGCTCTCACGCGCATGACAATCTTTATAACACCCCTAGCAGCTACATCGGGAACTAAATCATTGCTATATGTATGGAAGCTAACTAACATCGAATATCGAACTCATAGTAAAGTAACAAGTACCCATCACTCCAAAAGTAATAACAATAGTATAGTAGCTGATGTTAAGTATTGAATTTCATTGTACAATCTTCATTGATCGCCTTGAATACAGTCTGGTATGTCAAATACTTGCCAATTAAAAACCGCACTTATTATTTCCGTTACCTTCGCGTGGCTATAGTTGTTCTATGCAATAACTTAACATACTATCACGCCTGTATACCCTGAAGGGCTTGGCAGAATATTAATATACACCCTTAGTTCGCCAGTTTGTTTAGGTCTCAAGTAATAAGAGGCGAGTCTATTGCCATTGGATACAAATACAGACTTCGAGCTGCTACCTACTGCGAATTTTGTAGAAAATCCCAATAACACTGCGTACTTAACAGTCGCAGTTATAACTAGACTAGTAAGCAGTGGGATGTGTTATAACAACATATTCACCATCACCTCAATTGAAGTACACTTAGATCCATTCTTGATTTTTGTAAGTGGGACCCCAACTTTCCTCGGTTCCTCTCTCAGCTTAAGCTGAAGATAATCCTGTCTCCCCGTGGGATCTACTTTGTGATTGCAAACGGAGACTCCACAAACAAAGAAACTAAAGGTAGCACTAAAATTGTTACTTTGATGATTACAGTTTGAGCACACGTCATCTTATACAATCTTTTTGGTTAGTTACTTGCTTACTAAGTAAGGAAGCGCTAAGAAGCGCTTGGTTACTAAGTAAGGAAGAATTACACATTAGTAATTAATATTCTCAGATGGTAGGACTACGCTGCAGGAGTCCATCTGGAGTGGTAGGTATTCTTACAGGCATATTTGAAAGCGCTTGGTTACTAAGTAAGGAAGAGTTACTCACATTAGTAATTAATATTCTCAGATGGTAGGACTACGCTGCAGGAGTCCATCTGGAGTGGTAGGTATTCTTACAGGCGTATTTGAAAGCGCTTGGTTACTAAGTAAGGAAGAATTACACACATTAATAATTAATATTCTCAGATGGTAGGACTACGCTGCAGGAGTCCATCTGGGATGGTAGGTATTCTTATGGGCGTATTTGAAAGCGCCTGGTTACTAAGCAAGGAAGAATTACTCACAGTAGTAATATTCTCAGATAGTAGGACTACGCTACAGGAGTCCATCTGGGATGGTAGGTATAATACGGTGGTCAATAGCAAATATTCTGCCGATAAGGAATAAGTGCTAAGACTATTGTTTTTTTTTTTATGGGATAGGAGGGCAAACGAGCAGACGGATCGCCTGATGGTAAGCGATTACCGCCGCCCATGAACACCCGCAATACCAGAGGTTGCCGATTGGGCCTCCGGTAACCTCACTCACTTGTCGAAACACAACGTAGGCATTGTTTGACGCCGGTTTTCTGTGAGGCCGTGGTATCACTTAGGTCGAGCCGGCCCATTCGTGCCGAAGCATGGCTCTCCCACGTTTCAGTTTGAAGTGCAATATAAGTGCGGTATAGTTGTTTGTCATTTTATTATTATAAAAGACCGGGTCACCGTTCTTGAATTAACTAAATGAGACTTAATTAATGTAATTAATTAATTAATGTAATGTAATATAATTATTATTTAGTATTACAATTTATAAAAGTTAGCTGTCTCGTTAGCCTAGTGGTCCTGAGCGCGACTGCTACGCTAGAGCTCCGGGGTACGATTCCCGAAGGTCGACCATAGTGATAATGGGTTGTTCTATGAAATTCTCAGTAGCAGCCCGGAGTTTGGAATTTGTGCTCGGTTAATGACAATAGGCTCGCTCCTCATTACATGAGATCTAAACATATCGGCGAACTGTTAGTGTACATTTGTACGCCTCTGCCTAACCATTCGGGGAATGCAGGCGTAATGGTACAATAAGAGTTAAGGTTTTTTTTGGGATCAAAATCATACATATTCGTTATTCGACATTCGTTAGCGTTCATCGACGAGTAACTGTTAGATAATATACGAGGTTTTATACATAACTAGCTTCTGCCTGCGACTTTCTCTACATGGAGTTCAGAATTTGGTCTAATCTGGATAAAAAGCCTAGCCTATGTGTTATTCCAGACTATAATCTATCTCTGTGTCAAATTTTATCCAGATCCTGGAACGGCAACGGAACGCCTCTTTGTCACCAAACATCCATACATCCACACATCCATACTCACAAAATTTCCCGTTTATAATAGTAAGAATGATACTTCTTATGCGATACTAGCGACTATCAAGCGGAGACTCTTGGTAGGGCTACCAGATCTACTTTAACGCTGAATTAGCCGTGAATCAAATTATCTCCGCAGCGCCACGAGTTCTTAGGAATGGATTTGCTATGACTGAAAAAATAATACTTTGGAGTGAACAGTAAGAAATCGCACGAAGCCAGATAAGCCGGCGACACCGTCTATAAATAATTTATCAACTGTCGCTTTGGGGATGGGGCATCGAAAGCAGCGGGATTGATCTGCTTTGGATTTTTTCTATCTGTAAATAGTTCACAAAGCATAGAGGCACATAGCTCGCTTATGGCCGCTACATGGAGCGGAATGGTTGCCAAGTGGAAACCACCACCGCAAAACGCAGTGTGGAACGACCTACAAAGAGATGTACGGATGACCTGGTGATGGTCGCTGTGCCATCTAGTATTACAAATTAAAAACTGCTTCATTAGTCTAGTGGGCTTAAGCGCGACTACTACGCTATAGGTCCTGGGTTCCATTCCGGGTTCGAGCAAACTGTTATTGAGTATTTCTATGGATTTCTCGATTCCCTAGAAAATTCTGGGAGTTCTGGAGTTATGGAATTCATTCTCAGAGAAAAACGAGGGTGTTTAGTTTAGTTCCTCTGCGTTGTAGGTACTGATTTCTGAAACTTACGTGAACATTAGACATATAAAAATGAAATACCATGATTACGAGCAGACCGAGGTGTTATTTCATTATACATATTCGATTTGACAAACTATAACTCCTTGCAAAAGAAAACCGATTTTTACCCAGGCCGATTTGGAGGCGATTGAAATTAAAAAAGATCCAACAATAGAAACAATGCCATCATCAGCCAATCTGTAATATTATTACAGATTCTTTTAAACTTAAATCCAAGCCTAAAACTGCAAGACCAAAGGATACGGTGAGGTCATTATGCGTAAAATGGATGTTTAATGATTAAAATGAAAGGGTTAGTGGAAGGGAGCTGTCTGCCCGTGACCATGGACGCTGTAAAGAGTCCGAAACGTCGGGATTCTGTTACTTTAAATAACGCGATAAAATCCATAAACTAGTTTTATTTTATTTATTTTAATACTCAAGCATATTTCTCATAGGGGGAGGGACAAACAACAGGATCAGGATTTTGCAGGATCTCACCGATCAGCAGGCTTACTCTTGAAAACAATACAATACCAACCTAAACGTGATCCGATTCCAATGTCAATTTGGCGGTCGGGCAATTTCGTACTCTTGAGCACAAATCCGTTAACCTTGTATCAGCATCCCTGATTGGCCAATGGTTGGGTCGTTTCCCAATCCTATTTAGTTCACTCAATCACCGCGCAATATTACGGAACAATTTGGCGCTAGTCTCGGATTCAAGAGTACGAAACTTGACGAAACGGCACAATTCCAATGTCGATGTATCGGAGTTGAGTTCAAGAGTAAGCCCCAAGATTGGTGTCTTTCTAGGATGTCCTCTACCGGCGGCGGCCGTTTTATTTTAATACCTCTTCGTTACGCTTTAGGGAATACAGGCATGTTATGATGGTATGTTAAATTTTTTAATATTCTACCATGAGGGTAACGTTTCTTTCCACCCGCAGTTCTAATGGCCACCCATGACCAGTTGTGACTACGCCTCTTTGTTCAAGAATTTTATTTTAGCAAACTACAAACGGATTCATTATAATAATTTTAAATAAAAATGTATTTCCTTAAATAATGAATGGGTTTGACATTGCTGGGAAAATGAGATATTCAGGAACACCACTAGCATGTTGTCATCTTGAGACCTCAGTTGTTAGGTCAAAATCAAAATCAAAATATAACATAACATAACATACCATCATTCCTGTATTCCCCGAAGGGTTAGGCAGAGGCGTACTTAATGTACACCCACAATTCGCCGGTATGTTAAGGTCCCATGTTATAGGGGGCGAGCCTATAGCCATTAACTGGGCACAAATCCTGACTCCGAGCTGCTACTGAGAATTTCATAGAAAAACAAATAACATTTTGCTGGACCTGGAAATCGAACCAGGGACCTCTAGTGTAGCAGTCGCGCTCAGGACGACTAGGCTAATGAGGCAGTTAACCTACTTTAAAAGAGTTTTTTGTAACAGAGTATTGAAATTTTTTATTATTGATTAGGTCGGCAAACTAGCAGACAAGTCACCTGATGGTAAGTAGTCATCGCCGCCCATGGACACCTGCAACACCAGTCGAGGAGTTGCTGATGCGTTGCCAAGCTTTAAGAGCCCCTACGGACTGCAGACTGCCAGAGCCGCAGCAACCAATGGAAAACTAGCTCTTACGCTCAAAAGTCGAAACACACACCAAGGTGCTTTAAAACAGACTCCGACGTAAGGGTGGTCGACAGCCAGTCAGACCCCAAGAGGTCCTACCACTGAGCAAATCAGATATTTTCTCGGCTCTTACGAGATGGCTATTTGAATGGCAGCGGGAACTGTATTCTAACCCGTCCCCAAACAGGGGAAATATATCATAATAATATTATATTATTGATTTGTTTTCTCTCTTTGTCAAGCTGACCTAATATATAACACGAAAAAAGTAAGAGATCGCGATCTTGTTTGTGGCGCCCCGTCTACCACGAGTAATATTTAGATGTTATTTTAATAAATATACAACGATTACGATAATTTCGACGGCCGGGAGGATTCGAACTTGCGCCTTCTAGTTCAATACACCAGACTATGATCGAGTAAGCTACCGCAAGTCCCACCCGTCAGGTCGAAATTTGCTTTCGACCTGACGGTTTGTGACGTCAGTGACATCTATAATATTGGTTACTAGCTTCTGTCCGCGACTTTCTCTGCGTGGACTTCAGAATTGGGTCCGACCTGGATAAAAAGCCTATGTGTTATTCCAGACTATAATCTATCTCTGTGCTAAATTGCATCCAGATACGTTCAGCTGTTCTGGCGTGAAAGAGCCATACAAACATCCATACATCCACCCATCCATACATGCATACTCACAAACTTTCACGTTTATAATATTAGTAAGGATAGCGTCTGGTGTATTGAACCAGAAGGCGCAGGTTCGAATCCTCCCCGCAGTCGATATTTTCCTTCACTAAAATAACTTTATAATCTTAGCATGGAAAATGCGAAAAAAAATACAATACGATAATATTTAGATGTGCTTGCTTTCACTAGATTTTATTTCTACTCTTACTCTATGAATTTAATTTAAAAAACAATGGCCCTTTTTTCTTTTTGAATTATACTCAGTAATAATAATTATAGATATACATAGTATTCGTAGTATGTATAACGATTATATTATTTATTCAGTCTGAGCTACAACAATAGCCGGTGATTACTGAAACGATTGTACATGTACATGACGTTAGTATTAAGTAAACAATCACGCTATCTCCTGACGGGGTACGCAGAGATAAAGGACAAGGAGAAACTGTACAATTCTTACCCAGTTACCATAAAAATTGAGTCTCATTCCAGACTCCATACTTATAACATACCATTACGCCTGTATTCCACGATGGATTAGGTAGAAGTGTACAAATGTACATGCACAGTTGCACAGTATCTTAAGGTCTAATGTAATTAGGGGGATACTTCCTAGTAATATTATAAACGTGAAAACTTGTAAGGATGTATGGATGTTTGTTACTCAATCACGTCAGAACGGATGAAACGGATCTAGATAAAATTTGGTACAAAGATAGTTTATAGTCTGGAATACCACATACTTTTTATCCAGGTCGGATCCATCCGGATGAAGTTCACGCAGACGACGTCACGAGCTAGTATAATCAAAAAGTAATCCCGAGTTATAATAAAAAAAAATAGGAAGAACAATAATTCACGTCGTATTTTCTTTTTTTAAAACAACGTTGCCCCATACAAGGAGAGGTAGGGCATAGTGAAATTGAATAATTCTACTCACAATTGACTGGGGAAGTACTTCCACCTTGTAGAAAATCTTAGTCAAATAATATAGCTCCGTGCTATGTTGTGTTCCTAATGGTGAGTAAGGTCGCCAGAGCTCCGCTCCGTGGGGGACCGGTGGTGTTTTGTTATCGCCGCTGTCATGCATGGCAGAATGTCTCCTATGCTGCCAGCTCAACTATTCCTCCTTAATTTACATGGTCGGCAATCTGCGAGTGATACCCCTGGTGTTGCAAGCGTCCATAGGCTACGGTAACCGCTTACCTCAGGCGGGCCGTATGCTTGTTTGCCACCTTAGTGGTAAAAAAAAACAAAGACTTTCTCCTGGTTGTGTTTACGATCGAACCCATAACACTTGGCGTAGAACCCGTCTGCTCTGTCACTACACCATACGTGCCGTCAAAACTCCTCTGCCTAAACTCTTCGGGGATATAGGCGTGATTATAATAGAAAACCCAATACGTCTACCCGATTTCAGGTTAACCCAAACAGCGTCTTCCAACTTTATGATAGCAGTGCCAAATAGTGTTAAAGCAGCATAATCTAGACTTCCAAGATGTCTACTTAGATGCACTGTCACTTAGTTAGCTCAGAGGACTGGCCACTTGCCTAACTCTTGAAAACATTTAATTGCTACTAAAACTTGAAGACAGCGCTACTGTCCTGAGAATACGGTTGTACGAATTGGAAATTAAATACTTGGTAGTTTAGGTTGGTTTTGGAATGATAGTTTTTTTTAAGGGATAGGGGGGCAAACGAGCTGACGGATCGCCTGATGGTAAGCGGTTACCACTGCCCATGGACACCCGCAACACCAGAGGAGTCACAAGTGCGTTGCTGACCTTTTAAAAGGGGATTGGGCCTCCGGTAACCTCACTTACTCCACAAAACATAACGTAAGCGTTGTTTCACGCTGGTTTCTGTCAGGCCGTGGTATCACTCAGGTCGAGCCCATTCGTGCCGAAGCATGGCTCTTCCACGTAAGGATTTTTTTATGTTTTAGTTTTTAAATCCTGACTCCTGCTGTGTTGGTCTAGTGGTGCCAAGCGTAACAGCCAAGCGTATGTTAAGGGTTTAAATTATAATTCCGATGTTATCTCAGCTTTATAAATATCAAATGGTATTCTACCAAACTGCCCAACTAAAAACAGCGTCAAACGTCATAAATGGTGGTGATATTTGTGACATCTTTCTAAAAAAAAGAAACTTTGCCCCTTACTAGGGTTGTCTCATATATCGTGGATGCGTTTACAAATCACATATTCTTACAGACACCAACGCCCAGACTCGGTACAACTATCTGTAGATCATACAAATATTTGCTCCGTGTGGGGAACACATAGCGCAGAAGCGGATAGCTCAGCCGCTACGCTAAACGTGTCCACATTTAAAGTTGACCGAAGTTATATTTTGAAAACTTTTTAATCACCAGAGTTCCTCTTCAGATCTAAATAAATACCTACATTTAGTCCCATCTGGTTAGATTGGTAGCCCACCCCAAGACAGCTGGGAAAAGCCTGGGCATCATCGTTTTGCGATTGAAAGAGAGAGAGAGAGAGAGAGAGAGATGCCGCTGTACATATTAAAAAACGATGTCGTCCGCCAGCTGGGAAAGCGGCAGGGTCTGTCGGATTCGTACCAACTAAAAACCGTAAAACTTGCCTTCCATTCCTCTATAGTCATAACCATGGGATTCGCGACATTCACCACGTCATGACAGACTGCGGTCTAATATTATCTGGGCGGTGAATTCCCCAAGTCAGCTGCCCGCAAGAGCAGCTCATGGAGGCCGGAGGTCTGTCTGCGTCCTCAAGCGCCCGGTGGGTCTACTGCGAATCGGGAGAGAGATGGACTATTCTCTCTCCCTCTCCGCCGCCTTCATAACTTGCTTGCAATAGGAGGCGGTGGCGGCTTCACACGCGCTTTGTCTTCTGATCATGGATCGAATTACGGCCGGAAGAGAGAGGTCACCACCTACTGCTACGACAAGATCACGTCCTTTCTAACAACCTAAAAAATCACATTAACACGTCCTTCTAGTATTTGGTTACGTGTATCGCTACTTTTATGAGCATTCAGATAATATTACCAATCGTCGTCACCAAGCCACGATTGATGACGTCACGGTTCGCAATACGCAATATATATTTCCAAGTTACGTACACATGACTACATAATATCTATTTATATAATTCCAGTATAAGCTGAATTCACATAGTATGGGCTTTCTGTACTATGGGAGACCAACTTATTTGGTTATGTATAGCTAGATATAGCCTCACGTATGTATGTGTGCGTGACCTCCCTTAATTGGACATAGCCACCACTAGTTTATCTACTTACAAACATTTTTAAGAAAATTAATTTGTGTTCTACACTCGCATTCGAAGCCAATAATGATTAGTTTTATCGGACCGAATTGTGACCTTATTACTGAAAAATAAAGTTTATAATGCAATGTGTGAATAGCAACTATCATAAAATGTTAGCGATGTAGTTGTAATTGTTTATAATGAGTGTTGAATAGTCATTACTGATTCAGGTACCGACGTATAAAAAGAAAACTATATTTTAGTTAATAGTTTATTTGAATCTTTATAATGGATTGGCTTGGGTTTGAATTTTGTGTTATAATTTGGGTAAGGAAATTATGTCTTTTATGCAACCTACTAACATGACATACCTATTTAGTTAACCCTGAACTACATCTAATATTTGATTTAGATTTTAAATAACATAATTGTTTTCTTAAAAGAAAGGAATAAATTAACCTTGCATGCGATAGCTTATATACATATATATAATGTATAACATTATGATCTTGAAGGTAGGTGTCTGTCCGTTAATTGAATGTTTGTGAAATCCTCCACGACTTAGGACAGCTCTAGTGCCGGAGGTCTCTTATTTAAACAAAGAAAAAATTATAATTACGTGAAACCTGTCAACCTGCAGGGGACAATTACGATTAGGTACGTTGTAGAGTACTGCTTTTGTTCAATACATCTCTAAACTTAGTTTCTCTCAATATGGAGATTTAAAAAAGTCGCGTTTGAGGAATCGTAATATGATTCATATATAAAAAAATTGCTGACCGAAAGTCTGCTATTTTCTGGTGTCACAATGACTTCAGTGTTGTTAATTTAGACAGTTGTGTCTACGAAAACTGTCAGTCCTTATATTATTTAGTGCCATTGGACAACTATTCTGATACAATTAAAATAGCATACTTGGAACCTGAGGCTAAAAAGGCCGCTTTTGATGAATCATCATATGATTCACAATAGAATATTACTGCGGGTTCTAAATATGAATTGATTCCAGAGAAATTGATAAAATGGCCTTTTTTAGCCCGTCCTGGATTTAGTAGGGTCAGGATAATATGAAGAAAAAGCTCCACAATCAGATTGATTTTCGCCCTGTGACTGTACGTGCTATTATTATTCTATAGTTTATACCAGGGCTTAGCTGAATGGAATAAAATGGTGTGCAATAAAGATATTTCTATTCTATACAATACTAATATTACAATTGGGCGCGAATTGGGATTTAGAACAAGATTTTCTAGGAAGTCCGCCTCTGCACTATTTTGTGCATAAAATACCTGTTAAATAAATAAAAAAATATTCCTAGAAAACAGATTGCGCAAACCCAAATCAAATCATCAATTGTCCGTGTGTATGTAAGTATGTACTGTACAATAATGTAGAAACATAGTCGGTTAATAGGCAGTTAGGTACCTATGTTAGGTTAGTTACGTAAGCTATATGGAAACGTGCTTCGTAAATGTTTTTGACGATACTGATTATCAGGCTCTGTAACCTATCTAGAAGCGCTTACATGCGAGCTACGACAAAATTTTATCGTTTCATTATCACGTCTTTAGTTATAGTTTCGGCACGAGATAAGCGACGACAAAATTATTTCGTGGGAGCGTCTCTGGTATTTTTCTATGGTGATTTTAGTTCGCGAAAGCACTAGAGGGTTCTCCATAGATTAGGAGTCTATGCCTATGATGTATTAAACTGCTGATTAGGTCATGCTAGGACTGTCTTTCATTGGGATGGGCAGGCTTATATTTCCACTTGCTGCAATCATTGCAAACCTGCTTGAAACAGAAATAAATGGCGAAAAGAGAGAAGGCTTTATTCTCTGTAGTCGGTCGATAAAAACTGTGAATAACAAATAGCTAATTGCTTAATTCATTCATTCAATGACTGATCACGAAATGTCAGAAACTATAATGCCTACAAAATGCCTAAACAATAAACATAATCTTTATGCCTAAACATAAAGATTGGCAGAAATTGTCCTTAAAGGCTGCAGGCATTGGCTATGAAAGAACTTTAAATAATTTCTATGATGCCAATCAGTTCATCTATTATGGAGATATACGCTTACAAACAAGCATATTATTTCACATTGTTTTGACGAGTCGTGTTTTATAAATCAAGTTTATGTTTAAGTATGATATTTTTTATAATTATGTTATTTTCATTTTCAGGTACTTTCTATATCACAATTGCAGGCAGAACCTCCTGATAATGAAGGTAAACCTTTTCGTTTAAAAATAGTACTTATTTTTACTTTTACAAAGTAATTATGTTTAGAGGCTCCAATGCCCTTAATATTGAGAATATTTAACCTGTAGTTAGCTGCATTGTAGAAAGCTACGAAGGCTATTATAGCCCTGGGGTAAAAAGGTCAATTTAAATTATTCACATTAAATGCTAAGGATTTGCAGTGTTCTTAAGGATTGCTAATAATTAATCTATTTTAAAATGGATTCCAGAAGAATTGCTTATTGAGGCCTTTTTAATCCTCTTTAGAGAAAAAAGGCTAGTTGCAATTCCTCTAAATAATTTCAAATTTAGAGGCAAGAGTAATTCCGTAACAATTTTCTGCGGTGAATTATATTATATTCTGCAAATGCGGCCTTTTATCTTCCCTGGTCGTGGCCGGTGTAGCGCGAGCTTCTTAAAATTTTTCTTTCAGATTTAAAATGTGTCCAAGGCCAGATCATCCCCCCTCCAGATGAATGTAATACTTGCATTTGTTTTGAAGAAGAAATACATTGTACGCGTCTCGTGTGCTCCCCTAAAAATGATACTGGTGCAGGTAATTTTCTGACAGAAAATCTCAAAAAGTTTTGTTTTTACTATCATACGTATTCTTAATTGAACTAGCTACAAGCTTCTTCTTTTTATCGTATTGACAGCAAACGGAAAGGGAAGCGAAAAAGAAATTAATGGAATTTGGCCCAAATTAGCTGCAAGGTTAAATGAGTGAACGATAGTCGTTTTTAGTTCTGCAGGTAACCGCTAGAGGCGTTTATCGTTCATTCATTTGCTGCTAGAACTTACAGTTCTTTCATCCTTAATACTTCTTTTACTTCGTCTTTGATGTGCTCTTACAATAAATACTCCTTCGTTGTACTTTTTGAACATGCATTTCGAAAATGGTTTCTAATTTTCCTTATCTCTTATCTCTCTATGAAGGTAGGTGGACGCCAATTTTTTTTTTTAAGATTTAGGAAAAACCAAAGATATTTCAATGTTTTTTTTCAATATTCCTATATCTTTCACTTATACACACTTATACACTTCCTTTATCACTTTAGTTGAATCAATTATGAAAGGAGATCTGTGCTCAACGGGACTGTAAATGGGTTGTTGTTAAAACAAAAGAATGAATTTACTTCTCACTCCAGAGGTCTTGCGTTCGATGTCCAGGTCGAGCAAAGTGTTATTGGATTTTTTTATGGAATTCTCAGTAGTACCAAGAAGTTTGGATTTGGGCAATAGGCTCGCCTACATGGGACCTAAACAAGCCGGCGAACTATGGGTGTACATTAGTACAACTCGGCGTTTTGGGGAATACAGGCGTGATGGTATGTTTTTTGTGTTTACAAAAGAATGTTTCTTTCAGAACCAGAATGCATCAGTGGTGATCACATCCCGAAACCAGATGACTGCAATGATTGTATCTGTTTCGGAGGAGAAATACATTGCTCGAACAAACCATGTAACAGGTCATCAAGAATAGGTAATTAAGTAATTAAACCCTTCAATGCATACACATAACATCTTATGCCCCCTAGACCTTTCTACTATCGGACGACCAGAAGCACGAAAAAGCGACATCGATTCATGGTGGACATTCCGAAAACCCGAACGAAACGCTTCAAGTCCACTTTTATCATGCGTTCTGCTGAAATCTGGAATGCGATTCCCGAGTGGGTCTTCCCCGATACACGAGTGAATCTGTTTCTTCTAGGCAAGCGCGATGCATTGTAGATTGCAGTATCGCTTAACATTACATTTCAAGCGTTAGCCTACCAAAAATAAAAAATAACGCCAACTGTGTTTTGACAAAGATTGTGTAATAATGTTTATCGCAATATGTATAAATTTAATGAAATTAAACCAGTTTACGGATTTTATCGCGTTGTATTTACAGTAACAAAAGACTTTTGAAGCGGCGGTAGCCTGTGTATGGTGGCTAGGGCATCGGACCCCATCCATTGCACTACCGACGTGAACCCACTCGTAACACAAGCATTTAGCTTAGCACGAGGGGTTAACAAGAATACTACCTAGTAATGTGCGACCCACATTGCTAGTACTTTAAAAAAAAAACATTTTAAATGTAAATTTAACATGATAAAATCCGTAAACTAACAAAGGTTTTGTTAATGTAAATCATCATCATCATCATGGTGGCCTTTTGGTTATCCAATCTTGGCTGTAGGCCTCTTCCCTCTTCTTCCACTCCTGACGATCTTGTGCCCGACTCATCCAGTCTCGATCTCCGTGTCGTCGGGTGTCGTCCACCCAGCGCTGTGGTGGACTTCCGCGCCCTCGGGTGTCCGCTCGGGGTCTCCATTCTAGGACTCATCTTGTCCAGCGGCTCTTGTTCATTCTCGCAATGTTCCCCGCCCATGTCCACTTTCTTTGTTAATATAAATATAACCTGATAAAATCCGTAAACCGGGCACAAATCCAGACTTCGAGCTACTACTGAGAATTTCATAGAAAAACCCAATAAAACTTTGCTCGACCTGGGGATCGAACCCAGGACCTCTAGTGTAGCAGTCGCGCTTGGAACCGCTAGACTAATAATGCAGTCAAATGTTAAGGCTGTAGGCTCGCCCCCTATAACATGGGACCTAAACATATCGACGAAATGTGGGTGTACCTACATTAAGTACGCCTCTGGCTAACCCTTCGGGGAATACAGGCGTGATGGTATGTTATGTTATGTAAAATCCGTAAAATGGTTTCATTTCAATATGTTTAATATTCGCGTAGGTCTCAGAATTCTCAGAAATCAGTCTAAGTACTATCTATAGGCATGACAAAATGCAGGTGTTGTTGGCTGCCTACATATCAAACACTTTGACGGATAACTAATTAGGGGTGACGTCACGGATGTCAATCGGTCGAAAGCTCAGTGTATACTTCTCGAGTATAAATAAAAAAAAACAACGGTTAATTTAGCATAACTTTATTGCGATAATATAACTATAAGTGCGAGTAATAAGTAACATTATTATCCTGTGTTTCTGTGCAGTGTAAAATAAAGAAAACATCAAAAAATTGTGAACAGTTTCTGAATTGGTAACTTACTACCCACTACCATATAAAAAGAACAAATTACTCTAATAAACTAAATAATAACAGTGAAGTTAATTCAGTGTGTCTGCACCTACGAGTATTCGCTAACATTGTGCATCAACTTATGGTGTTTGCCCGTGTTGTACAGCACCTTAGAACTGCCATAAACGTTATCAAAGAACAGCGCCATCTATTGACCATTAAACGTACCATTTAGTTAGATCGATAACTAAAGCATTCGGTTGAGCATTCATGATGGTAAAGTGCGGTGGATGTGGCAAGTACCTTTCGACGACCGAGGCCACTAAATGCGACAAATGCAGGTCTAGCTATCATAGACTGTGTGTAGGCATGAAGCCTTCCGGCCCGATGCCAACCCCTTGGCACTGCCCTGAGTGCAACAAATGCTTAGTGAGGGATAATCAGGCTGACACACCAGTACGGGGTCACTCACAGGCTGTGCTCGCGAATCCTATGAACACCAGTCCCACAAGCAACACAGCGTCAGACACCACACAGGAGCTCAGCCTTGACATTTTTAGGGCAGAGCTGAGGATGTTCAAGGAAGAAGTTGTAAATACTTTTCGGAGTGAGTTCAGTCTGCTTCGGGATGATTTAGCCGAGCTGAGGACCTCCTTGAAAGCAACAAATGACCGGATAAGCAATTTGGAGGAAAGAGTAGCGGTTCTGGAAAGCCTAAAGCCCCAAGCATCCTCAGACACGGATGACGTCATAGCGAAATTGCGGAGCGACATCAATGACCGAGATCAGGAGTTGCTCGCCAATGATGTGCAAATATCGAATTTACCGGAGACCAGCGGCGAGAACCCGACTCACACAATAATGCTCGTTGCGTCAAAGATGGGCGTAAAAATCGAGGCGCGCGATATTGTAAGCGCCGAACGAGTTGGAGGTAGGCGCATAAATGCGACGCAGGCAACAGCGCCGACGGAGACCCGGCCTCGCTTCTTAGTTGTGCGCCTCGCGCGTCGCGATCTACGCGATGAGCTGCTAGCGAGTGCGCGAGCACGCCGGGGCATGACTTCTGCTGACCTCGGCATCGCGGGTACCGCGAGGCGATTCTATGTAAACGAACGACTTACTAAGCTGAATCGAGAGTTGTTTCGGAGGGCGCGTGAAGCCGCTGGACGCCTCGGTTGGCAGTTCGTATGGTCTAAACGTGGACGTATCTTTAGCCGGAATAAGCCAGGGGACTCCGCCTGCCTTATTTGTTGTGAGGCGGATATACAACGCATCTTTGGAACAGCATCTGACAAAGACGGCAACAGAACATCATAAAATTGTTATTTGTATACCTTTTCCCTCTAAGATTTTAATTAATAGAAAGATCATAAGTGTGTTTGTTTACAGGAACTACGATAAAACCGTTCAAAGCATGATTATATATATTTTTACTATTTTTTTTAGACTTTGTCGTATGTCTCTCGGCAGTAGTGAAGTCCACAGTGAATTCTATGCAAATCAGTTTTTTATCTTAATATTATTTACACGCTATATTTTCTATTTACAAATATTTATGTTTTTGAAACCTTATTATAAATATTTTTACTGCTATACTATCTATATACACTATTTACACTACACTATTTACATATTTACAGTTGCATCAATCACTATACCTGCAAATATTATTTTAATTTACAATAAATGGACTATAATTTTAAATATAATGTTATATGAATTGTTATTAACTATGCACCATTGTCATGATGCCTAAAGGTGAAAAGTATCTCAAGGTTGGCTTCTTAAATGCAGGCTCATTGGGCACAGGTCATGATGACTTAATTGGTGCACTTGACAAATATTGTTTTGATATACTGGCTATCAATGAAACGTGGTTACGGCCGGGGGAGGAGGGCCGCGCCCCTGTAGTGCCCGGCTATCGTCTGCGCCACACGCCGCGGCCGGAGTGTGTGCGCTCGGGTCGTGGTGGGGGCGTTGGGTTTTATATACGTCAAGGACTGAGCGCACGTACCCTGAGTCGCGCTGTTGATCCCAGGTTCGAATCGGTCGAACAAATGTGGCTAACGGTCTCATTAAATACCAAAAAAATTGCAATAGGCACGGCATACCGGCCGCCATGGTTTGACCCTGACCTTTTCTTGGATGCCATTACAGACTCTTTTAGTATATTAGGTGGTTGTGATCACTACGTGTTGCTGGGAGATTTTAACATCAATTTATTAAAAACGAATGAGACTAAAACTAAAAAATTTTACGACTTTTTGAACTGCGTCAGCATTACGCAGTTAGTCACATCTCCCACTCACTTTACAGAATCCAGTGAAACTCTCATAGACTTGATATGCACTGATCTAAGAGCAAGATATACAGTAGTTGAGCCTTACGGTTCAATTAACGGTCATTCTATTGTGTTTAGT
Source organism: Acronicta aceris (assembly GCA_910591435.1). Lineage (NCBI taxonomy): Eukaryota > Metazoa > Arthropoda > Insecta > Lepidoptera > Noctuidae > Acronicta > Acronicta aceris. The sequence continues at coordinate 3,862,062 of OU342776.1, read as the reverse complement.
GAATTTTATATAAAACGCGATAATTTTAAACCTTATGTAACCAAATATAGACCTCTTAAAGATGTATGTATTGACAGTTTTAATATGGATTTAGCGCTTCTAAACTTTGAAAATATTTCTTCGCTTGACAATGTAAATGACATAGTTGATACATTTAACCACAACATGATTTCTGTGTTTGATGTTCACGCGCCGCTTAAAACAGTCACTATTAAGAAACAGTCGCATCCTTGGATTACGGACACAATAAAAATTATGATGGATTTACGCGACAAGGCACTAATTAATTATAGGAAAACTAAGTCCGAGTCTAAAAAGAAATATTATAAGGAGTTAAAGTCCTTGGTAATTGGATCTCTGTATAATGAAAAAGTGGCCTACTTTAAGCATAACATTAATAATAAAATTAAAAACCCAAAACTATTATGGAAAAACATTAAATCTACTGTATCCCCTATTAAACAAAGACAAGACCTTCCGTCGCACTTTACTGACCCAGACTTAATAAATGACAGCTTTTTAAAAATCCCTGGTAACACTGAAGCGAGTATTTCCCTAATGACCTTCTATGAATATCATAGACATGGTGGGGCAACTTTTACAATTTCCCCAGTAGGACATGAGGATATTTCACGCATTATTTGTAACATAAAAACTAACGCTGCAGGCTTTGACCACATCAACTTAGATATGATAAACATGACCCTACCTCACACATTAGCTTCTTTAACAGCTATAATAAATTGCTCCATTACGACATCAACGTTTCCTGACCTATGGAAGATTGCTTCCGTTAGGCCATTGCCCAAACATTCAAACCCTGTGGAAGTTAAAGACTTAAGGCCTATCAGCATCTTGCCATGCCTCTCAAAAGTAATAGAGAAGGTCGTATGTAACCAACTTACAAAATATTTGGAACAAAACAAATTGTTACCCGATCTACAATCGGGTTTCAGAAAACAGCGCAGTACCTCTACGGCTTTACTAGACGTTACGGACAATATATTATCTGCCCAAGATAGAAGCATGTGTACACTATTGGTATTGCTTGATTTTTCGCGGGCATTTGACGCAATAAATATTCCATTGTTGCTTTCGAAGCTAAATTATTATGGTTTTCACCACAAGGCTACGCAATGGTTTCAAAGCTACCTAAGTAACAGGAAGCAGTTTGTAGAAATACGCTTGGGGAATGGTCTTAATCTGACATCAGCACTTACTCCCATAGAGAGAGGGGTTCCGCAGGGTTCAATATTGGGCCCAATCCTTTTTATTTTGTACTGTGCGGACATAGTTAAATGCCTCCAAAGATGCCAGTATCATATATACGCCGATGACGTTCAAATATATATATCCTTTAGACCGGATGAATACGAAAAGGCAGTTAAGGATCTAAACGATGATCTCAATAGAATTGCTGTCTGGTCGGAAAATCACTGCCTTACACTAAACCCGGCAAAAACAAAATACATGGTATTTGGGTCAAGGCAGCAGCTGGACAGAGTACCTGTGATACTTGACTTGAGGCTAATGGGGGAACCAATTGACAGGGTGGATGAAGCGCGTAACCTTGGTCTCGTTATTGATAGCAACCTTCGTTTTGAAAAACATGTAGCCGACTCTGTACGAAACTGTTTTTATCGCCTGAAGGTGTTATACAAGATGAGGCCATTCTTATCTGAAACACTACGTGAGCAGTTAGTCGAAACTCTGGTTTTGTCTAAATTAAACTATGCAGACACAGTGTATGGCCCCCGCCTGCTAGCACGTACAGAACGGCTCATACAAAGAATCCAGAATGCTTGTGCTCGTTTTTGCTATAAAATACCTCCCCGTAGTCATATCACCCCATATCTCAACAAAAATAGTACGCTCAAAATGAAAACAAGACGCAAGCTTCATTTGGCTTGCCTTCTTTTCGGTGTCATTAAATACCAAAAACCAGATTACCTATATAATAAACTCAGTTGGGTCACTAGTAGACGAGAATGTGTAAGTAGGCAGTGCTCCCAACAACTCTCAATTCAGCCTCATAATACAGCAGCCTTTAGAGGTAGCTTCCGTTATGCTGCGTCCAAAATATGGAACAATCTACCACCACCCATTAGAACGCATAATACGATCTATACCTTTAGACGACACTTACGGCAGTATCTGGTAGATGCACAACGAAAGCTAGGTATGACACAATTAAATGCCTCGCCTATATAATAATACCTTACATTAAATAATAAAAGATAGAAACAGTTTATGCGGATCGTCAGTGCTCACGTTCGGTAAGTTCCACGTATCACATCCATCCAATATTCTGGTGACTCTTGTGGGCTGCAGCGCTGTCCGAGACCCGAACGTCACGAGGCCTAAAACAATAAGATACAACATTAGTACATCAGCGTTGCGGGCATTGCTGAATTTAAGTAGGTATTTATGACATCTTATTCTTACCCTTTTGTGTCTGGCCTACTTGCACTGAGACGTACAGTATCGAGTCCGATATAACATTTTTGAGTCGGACTATTTGTTGAACATCCAACAAAAACCACAATTTTAAATGTCGAATTTCTGACGACGGTCGTATTGGTAGTGCTCGACGTAGGTACATTTATTCTAAAAAAAAAAGAGACTTTAAAACATTGTTTTTCTTGTAACATACAATAATTTAGTGTTCATCATATTTATTATAGCACTTACCTTCAATTTATCTTCAGGTAACAGTAGATATCAATTCACTAAAGTGTTATTAGATATTATAATAATGGCATGACAATGACGACGTGTGTGTCGTGATCGACTGCATACGGCGATATGAAAATGTGTCACACTCACAATTTATAATGCATCGATTATATCGGCCTAGCTCGTCACAAACAGGTTTTTTTTTTTTTTTTGAGAAGCAAACCGAGCCGTCGACTTAATCGCCTAGTTTATAACTACACATACCATATACCTACTACCCTATGTATCAATATTTATTCAATTTATTAATATTTATCAGCCTGTGGTACTACCTATATATTATTTTTGTATTGTTTTTCTTTATTTATACCTTCTTTTTTTTATTTTTTTTATTTATACTTATATTTAACTTTAATCTCTGTGTTGAAAGACTGATTTGCATCCGTGGTTCTCACCTTTTGAGGTCCACTTGAAAACCAGCGCCAGGCAGCTCACAGGCAGTCTGGCATTTAGCTGAAATGGACCTATTTGGCACAGCCGTGGGACACACAATATTTATTTATAAGATAATTAGTTTAGTTTTTTTTATGCTATGTGTGCAGTGTCCGTGACTGTGTCAATAAATTCTTTTTCTTTCTTTTCTTTCTTTCTTTCTAATTATTATTAGTTATTGTGTTATTACGCTATCTATATCAAGCGAAAATGTGTATACGCATACGTTAGCTTTAAAGTTTACAAAGTAAAATGTTAACCGGCGACAAATAACGCTTACGTTGTGTTTCGCCGAGTGAGTGAGGTTACCGGAGGCCCAATCCCCTTTTAAAAGGCGAGCAACGCACTTGTGACTCCTCTGGTGTTGCGGGTGTCCATTGGCGGCGGTAATCGCTTACCATCAGGCGATCCTTCCACTCGCTTGTCCCTCTATACCATAAAAAAAAATGTTATTATGCCTTATGTTACTAACTTAACAGGCAGAAAAAAAAGAAATGTGTTGCTTACGAGTTTGTTGCTTCTTTTTCCCAGCGAAAAGACTAGTAAGCGGTGAAGGGCGGGCGTTATGGGAGCTGTCTATAATGTAAAAATGACGTTCAAAAAGTACTACGTAGTATCTAGTCTATCTTGAGTAAATAATTTACATGATTTACTTTCTTTGCGCAGACGCATCCAGTGTATTCAAACTTTATTTTACACTTCAATATTGTTTTCAGGTCCTGTTTGCGACGATAGCCAGCCTGTCTATCGGCCGGATGAATGCAATGAATGCTATTGCTTTGAGGGCCGACTAGAATGTTCGGATTTAGTGTGCATACGAGGTATAAATCAGAATTACTATGGGGTTACCCTGAGAAGGTGGACAGTTTATGTCAAAATTTAACCCTCCAAAGCCCAAGGTACGGGCACCATGTTAGGGTTCATAACCAGTTACCCTGATGAAGAGGCAGGTCACCAGAAGCGAAAGGTTCACTGATGTATACACCTTTCGCTTTTGGTGACAGTTCACCGACATGTTAAGTGCCATGTGACAGCGATGAAATTCAAATCCGTTTCATTAGTCTAGTGGTCCCAAGTGGGACTGCTACGCCAGAGGTCTTGGGTTTGAGATTATTTTGTGCCCAATTAATGGCAATAGGCTTGTCCCGGCGAACTGTGAGTGTACATTAGTACACGTCTGCCTAAGATTTCGGGGCCTAATTATATGTAAATTCAAATCCAAATACCGAGAATTTCATAGGATAATTCAATAACACTGCTCGAACTGCGAAACGAATTAGGACCTTCTCTTGCTCAGCATCTATTTTTTGGCAAAAGGACCGATGAGGCCGCCCTTTCTCAAATTTTTTTTTCGCATTTCTATACTAATTTTACAAGATAATCGTTAATTTTGTATGGGATTTTTTTAGTTGCAAGAAGATTTACGAACATCTTTTACATAGATTTTTCCGAATGATAATAAACTACTAGTGTGTTTTTTGTTTTCCTCAGGTTCTAAGTGCGTCGAAGGTCAAGAAATTCCAAAACCGGATAGCTGTAATATGTGCAAATGTCATGAAGGACATATTTTGTGTACGAATCATCAGTGCCCCAATACAATCTCAAAAAATTCTATTGAACCAGGTAAGTATTATCAAATAATAGTTTATTTCTAACAACTGCTTCATTAACCTAGTGGTCCTGAGCGGGACTGCTACTAGAGGTCCTAGGTTTGAACCTCAGATCGGGAAATGTGATAATGAAAATTTATAATTTCTATGAAATTCTCAGTAGCTGCTCGAATTTTGGGATTTGTGCCCAGTTAATGTTGGTTGTGTTAATGCCCAGTTAGGCTCGCCTATTACATGAGACCTAGACATACCGGCAAACTGTGGGTGTATATTACTACGCCTCTGCCTAACTCTTCGGGGAATACAGGCGTGATGGTATTTATATTTTCGCGAGTGAGAAGACAGGAGAAGTCGTTATTTCCCTGACTTTACAGTTTCCGGTAATTATTGTTCTAAAGCTATGTTTGTCTGGTAAACTCCGTATTGCGAAATATTCTTCCGCTAAGAAACAATGTGCCAGCATAATTATGTTCCAGTTTAAAAAGTAATGATCAGTGAAACTACTGGGCCAATGAGCTTTAACGATTGAGGATAATAACGCTGACTCAAGATAATAACGCGTGAGTGCGCGCTATGGATTGCGATTGCACTTCACCATTAGCCGGCCATGCTTGTTTGTCATCTTAGTAATATAAAAAGAATCAGACAGGCATGCATATGACGTGCTAATAATTAGTGACATTGTTACATAACAAGGTTTTCATTTAAATTCCTAATAGAAATGACCCTAAAAAATTCTATCCAGTCCTTGCAATCGAGTCCAGTAGCTCAAACCATAAGTTTGGTGAGCGAAAATCGCTAACCCGCTGGAATAGAGACGACACGATTGGCGTAGCGGTTGAGCGATCGGCTTCTGCGCCAGGTGTTGTGGGTTCGATCCCCACACGGAGCAAATATTTGTATGATTTACAGGTAGTTTTTCCAGGTCTGGGCGTTTGTGTATGTGAGAATTTGTGTTTGTAAACGCACCCACGATACAGGAGAAAATCCTAGTGTGGGGCAATGTTTAAAAAAAAAATATAGGTGTCATATATTTTCTATGGAAAACCTGTATAATGTTGTTTATCGTCAACGTATAGCGATCATCTGAGGAACTACGTCTTCCATACTCAATATTTGACCAATATACGACTTTGGCGCAACTACTGAAATACTACTGGACATGTACAGGCTACAGAACCTACAGTAGTACATGCTACTGCTATCGGAGATACAGCTTTGTAAAACAGTGCTTTACCCGCAGATAACTTATCAGCAGAGATGCAGTCATTGCCCCAATGTGAGGAAGGTGACTACATACCACCACCGCCGCCACCAGATGACTGCAACACATGCTTGTGTATAAATAACCGAGTTCTATGTACGATGGAGACTTGTGCTTTAGACGTTCCAGGTAAATTTAATTTGCATCTAAAGTAGAGAATACCGGCTTTATACATTGACGCTCACCACGGCTTAAATTACGCATAAAGTTACAGAAATTGTTAACCAACGGTCGGATAGGTTTGAGTCATGAAGTTTCCTTCAGTATATCCAGTATATATTAATATGTTAGCTAGTTTATGGAATCGCATTTTTACTGAGGAAAAACCTAATTTTATCCGAAGCATTCAAGTGAAAGAGCGCTATGACATGGCTCTATGAATAATAATATACTTTTCTGTTTATCTTTTCCAGATATCAGTGGAAGATTTAAAGAGCAGCAAACCAATAATTATCTCCAAAGTTTCGATAAGCCTATATCCGTGGAACCATTTATTAATATGCTGTCGAAAAACAGTGACAAAACACCAACCAAACTCATACACACACATGAGTATAATGGTTTCCATCAAGAGATTAAAGTGCACACCAAACATCTACCCAAAGACAAAACAAAATTACTTGCCGCTTTGGCTAATACATTAAATAATCCAGCCCTCGCTGATATTGGTAATAATATTAAAGAAACATCTTCAAATTCTCCTTATAATCATCCTGTGCCAACGGATGAAAATAGTTTACTATTTAAACAGCCTTTACACGAAGAAAACATAGCGGGAGTAAATTCTTTGGATTCATCTGAAATACATCTCACCCATTTAAGTAAACTAATAACATCAGGATCTCAGAGTAACGAAACAATATTGTTAATTCCTGAACCTAGCGATATTCAAAATACGAAAAGTGTGATACCATTAACAAAACAATATGAAAAATATTGGGATACTATTTCATCGCCCGCCCCTCAGTATAAAAATATGCATCAAATCATCCCGTACAGTACTGGAGAGGAAAAAATATTAGAATATTACTCTGAGTATCCTCCTTCCTATATTTCTTCCGTTGATGAATATAAAATCATTCGTAATCCAGCTAAATTTGGTCGTCCAGGTCAGCACAGTATTATTAAACCAACCAACCCTACGCGGAATACAGTAGATATACCTGATCAATACACTGAATCCGTAATACCATTAAATCGTCAATCAACATATTCCAATGACGAAAATTTGTCATATATGCCATTTCACCAAGACGATAAACAATATAAAGAAATGCCTTCTGCAATAATTACCAATCCGTATGAACTCCAACCACTGCCTGATCAAATTGCTAGGCCTACGTATCATCCTGTGTATAGACCTGACCAGGATCAAAGTATTGTTGATTCTGATAAAGAAGGTAGTCCACCTCGATATCTGCTTGAACCAAATCCCGACCGATTTAATCTGTCACAGAATGATGTACAGTCTTATCAAAAGCCTCATTTACCCACTTTAAATAACAAAAGTGTATTGGATAATCCGATTGAAAAACAAAATCAACCTACTGTATCTACGCCACCACAATTTGGAATAAAACCGTACCAAGCTGAACCCAAGGTCAAGTCACATCCAATGAACAGTAATTATTTTACCCCACCTAATAGTGGACTGATACCTGACCAAGAGAAACGTATATCTATCACAGATAACGGAGATACTGCACAAATGCCGTCTTATGGCAAGAGTAAACCAATTTCGACAGTATATCATAGAGATGAACTTTTTTCACCAATGACTGAGTTTTTACCTGACAAGCAAGGTACACCGGATACTGTTTTGCATATTTCTCAACCGAAACCTATTCCATCCAAGTATAACCAAGATTTATATAAACCGCATTCTAAAGTTTCTCACATATTTGATGATACTCAAGATAAACGACAATATTCTCTGTTGGAACCACATTCTATGGATTCTATCAAACAATATAACGCACCTGAAATTGAGTTAAAACCCAATTATTTTAAGCCTGATCCAGAGAAACATACAACTATACCACATAAAGATGGTATCCAGTATAATACTCCTCACTCTCACTATGAAACGTATTCGAAAATTACTAATGTAACTCAATATGATCCATCCCAATTTGGACAAAATAACACCCCTCTAGTTAAAAATAAACTTGATAAAACAGAACTAACACATATAGCTCAAAAAAATTCTCCCTATCAGTTTCACTTTCACCCTGACCATGAACAAAATGTTTCGGATTTAACAATTGCTAAAGTATATCATTATTTGAATCAACCATATCATAATGACTCTAATCGATGGGAAAACAAAACAAATCAAGTCCAACCTAAATTATCTCAACTTAATAAATATTATCCGCCTGGTCCTGTGGATAAATCACAGTATGATCAGTATAAAACACCTCTTCATAAATATCCACATATTCAAAGTAAAAGTCCAATTAAAAGTAATCAAAACGCGTTTAGAGACCCATACACTCCAATAGAAAACCAATTTAAACCTAGATACCCAAAATATGACCTTCCTCAAAGTCATCGTAAACCAGAAGGTTTTAACAATCAAGGATACCAACCGCAACCTGCAATCACAAAAAATAGTCAATATCAGCCTTCATTATCGCAATTGAAACCTTATGATAGACCCAAACCATTGATTTTTGGTCATCAAGGTTCAAATGATGTATCCTATGTTATCCCTGGGTCTGTGGAAGATCTCTCTACGCCAAAAATAAATTCACATAAGTCTCGTCCATCACAATTCCGGCCTATCCAAACACGACCAAAATCAATTTATTTTTATGATCGCGGTTCCGTTGATAAATTCCAACATAAACCTCATTTAGCGGTAAATTTTGCACCCTCTGAAGTTAACAAATATAAGTCTCCTGAATCCCAATTCAGATTTCCTCCAGACCAATCAAAACCAGGAATGTTTGATAACCACGCACCTAAAAATGAATTCCAACACACTGTCAATTCTGGCGAAGATCTTGTAAATACAAAGGTTAATCAATTTAAACCGCGTCATCCTCATTACATTTTACCCCAAAATAAACAAAATCCAAAGATTAAATCAAAAGACCGTGGATCTGCTGGTGGATTTCAATACACGGTCCATTCTGGCGAAGATCCTATGAATATAAAAGTTAATCAATTTAAACCAGTTCAAACTCAACACATATTACCCCAAAATCACCAAAATCCAGGGATTTTCGATGACCGCGGCTCCACCGATGGATTCCAATACACATCCCATTCTGGTGAAGATCCTACAAACACAAAAGTAAATAAAATTAAACCGGCAGAATTTGAACACACATTTCCCCAAAATCACCAAAATCCAGAGACTATTGATGATCGCGGATCTGCTGGAGGATTCCAATCGGATGACTACACTACAAATATAAAAGTTAATAAATATAAATCGTCTCATACTCAGTACATTTTTCCCCAGAACCATCAAAATCCACAGACTTTTAGTGATCGCGGATCTGCAGGTCTATTTCAATACACTCCTCATTCTGGTGAATATTCTACAAATACAAAAGTAAACGAATTTAAACCGCCTCAATCGCAACACATATTTCCCCAAAATCCAGGGATTTTTGATGATCGCGGATCCGCTGATGGATTCCAATACATATCCAATTCTGGTGAAGAGCCTACAAATTCAATAGTAAATGAATTTAAACCGCCTCAATCGCAACACATATTTCCCCAAAATCAACAAAATCCAGGGACTTTTGATGACCGCGGATCCGCCGATGGATTCCAATACACATCCAATTCTGGTGAAGAGCCTACAAATACAAAAATAAGTCAATTTAATGCGCCTGAACTGCAACATATATTTCCCCAAAATCAACAAAATCCAGGGACTTTTGATGACCGCGGATCCGCCGATGGATTCCAATACACATCCAATTCTGGTGAAGAGCCTACAAATACAAAAGTAAGTCAATTTAAAGCGCCTGAACTGCAACATATATTTCCCCAAAATCAACAAAATCCTCAGACTTTTGATGACCGTGGTTCCAACGATGGATTCCAATACACATCCCATTCTGGTGAAAAGCCTACCAATACAAAAGTAAGTCAATTTAAAGCGCCTCAACTGCAACATATATTTCCCCAAAATCACCAAAATCCACAGACTTTTGATGACCGTGGATCTGCCGATGGATTCCAATATACATCCCATTCTGGTGAAGAGCCTACAAATACAAAAGTCAACGAATTTAAATCACGTGATCCTCAACACTTATTACCTCAAAATCCAGGGACTTTTGATGACCGCGGAGCCGCCGATGGATTCCAATACATATCCCATTCTGGCGAAGAGCCTACAAACACAAAAGTAAATTTAATTAATCCGGCTCAATCTCAACATATATTTCCCCAACATCAACAAAATCCAAAGCCTGTTGAGGACCGCGGATTCCCCGATAGATATCAATTTATATCGGATTCGGCTGAAAATCCTACAAATTCTAAATTTAAGCAAGCACAGGAGATCTTTAAATCATGGCCTTTTGCCGATCGAAAGGTTCCTGACGGCGTTTCTAATAAACCTTCTGTAGAAAAATCAACTCTTTTTAAAACCAAGCAATATGACTATACCCCATGGAATTTTAATTTTAATCCAAAAATCAAAGAAAAGGGTCAATCTCAATATTTAGATCGAGAAACTCCCGATGGCGGCTTTCTTATTAATCCTTCTGTAGAAAAATATAATCCTTTTAAAACCAAGAAATATGACTATAACCCTTGGAGCTTTAATACTTATAAAAAACAACCAGAAATGGATCATTATCAAAATTTTGATAAAAAAAATCCTGACGATGTTCCGATTAGTCCTTCTGTAATAAAATCTAATCCTTTTAAAACCAAACAATATGACTATGACCCTTGGAACTCTAATAAACCTGATCATGATCAATATAAACCTTCATCCATTGATAGTCTTCTAAATGGAGCTCATCATATTCCTTGGTTACAACCTAAACGAGAAGACACAACAAAACGCCCGCGACTCAAGCCTGAACAAGACCAATATAAACCTTCATCTGTTGACAGTCTCCTGAATGGAATTCATGAAATTCCTTGGTCTGAAAACACTAATTTTGATTTACACTCTATGAGCTCAAAACCCGATGAAAGTAAAAATAAGCCATCCGTTTTTGATGATTTTTCTTGGTTTGTACCTAAACAAAATCATACGCTCGCGAAAGATAAAGATGCACTTCAATCGAAGCAAGATAATAATATGTCTACTTCATTTATGGACGTTATAGATTCCGATAGTAACAAGTATAACCAAGTTCACCCCCGCCTCAAACCAAATAATAATCAAGATAATTCGTTTTTCTCAAATGATGTCAAAGTACCAAATACCAGTAATAGATTTTCTCCTTTACTTTCGGCTGTTAAAAATTTTATTGAACTAACTTCGACTGACGATCCTGAAGATGACGACAAATTTGCTATAGGTGCTATGGATCATCTGCAACTTCTTCCCTACTTATTTCCCACTATTTTCAAAAACATCACCTTTAAACCGTCATCTGATCCAGATGAAATCCGTGAAATAGATAAACGATTAGATTCTTGGAGTGTACCTGGACACAGTAACCCAAAATTGCCTACTAAAGTTAAAGAAACTATCAATATGTTATTGGGTAATCAAAACAAACTGGACTTATCAAAATATAATGGAACTATTAATGAAAACAACCCTGGTAAACTATCTAAGCAAGACATTGAAGCTGAAATCTCTAAAATATTTTCTAAACCACCGCAAACGAAATTTGAAAGTACAAAGAATATTGTTGAAAATTCTGAAAGCAAATATATACAAACAACTACGCCATATTCTGCCACGGAATCTATAAATAATTATCAAAATCCACCACGGAATAAGAAAGTTCCAGACAAAAATCTATATATACCTCCAGTCCAATATCCAGATGTTCATATAATACTTCACCAACCCAATGTAGTAGATGATACTGGTAGTCGAGAATTTCTTGAAAAAGGATTAGTCAACCAAGTAACTGATATAAATGCAGAAGACCTAGCTTCTTTTCTTCCAAAAATTTTGCATCCTCGCTTCAGATACAGGCCAAAAGATCAGAAAGAAGAATGTGGCGAAGGAACTGAATGGATTAGTAATTGTCATGGATGTTCTTGTCATGACGGTATGGCTATATGTTTCGAGATACCTGGTTGTAACCTGAAACCTTTTGGTAAGTGCATGTTTTCCCATTCAAAATAAACTAAAAGATGCTAAAACAGAAAAACTTTTAAACTCTTACATTTTCTGTCAATCAGGATGCTATTTCGGGTATATTTTTTTATTCAGCTTTCCGTGTGAAAGTTATTAAAATGAGAGTAAATTTATTTTAGGTGAACCGATGATATGCAAGCCGTATTCTCGCTTTAAGATGGGCAATTGTTACTCCTGTGAATGCAATGGCGATGGTGTGGCGGAGTGCGATGCCTCAGATTGTAAGGAAGATGAGGAAGGAAAAGACGGTAGTATAATTTACCAATTTGGTGTTTTTACTAAAGTTTATTTTAGGAGAGCGTTATTTTAGAGGTCAGAACGTCTGGTGTATCCAACCAGGAGAGGCAGGTTCGAATCCTGCCCGCGATTGAATTTTTCCTTTACTAAAATAACTTTATAAAGTTTATTTTGTTCAGTGAATAAGATTTTCACTTGTCCAATAGGTATATTACCTGATGTACATAAATTGACGAAGTGATCCAATATAGAACCCTCTTATCATTGGTCTAAACTTAATAAATCAGAAATTAATAAGTGTATATATTATATTTAAATATATTTTACACGGTAACAGCCATAAGATATTTTCAATCGAATATCGATCCTAAGGTTAAATGAATAAATCCGAAATAATTCTTTTAACTTCAATTTCAGCTTCAAATGATTTAGCATTACCCGTATACCACAATTTCTTTGACGAGAAAAAGACGCGTGATCTTTTACAATACTACAGTTTCTACAAAAAGCTACCCAAAGACTGTTCGTCTCAGACGGTGTATCCTACTTGTGAAGCGGGTACCAGATGGGTCAGTAGATGTAATAAATGCGAGTGTGATGAAAGCGGAAAACATAAATGCACTCCAATTGACGATTGTGTACTGGATTATGAGTCTTACGGTAAGATAATTATTAGCTAAAGACAAATAATATTCTGTACTGGTAATATTCGGTACTGGTTTCTGACTCCGATAAGGCCGTAACTGCACAATCGATTGACGACATGATGCGATTTTTAGTGAATGAGAGATCGGCAGACTTCACGCCTCTGAGAAAATATCTCAGGCTTAGCTTCCCTCGAGATCGTTTTCTTCACCGTTCAAATGATAATAATATGGTTTATATTAATACTATCGTGAAAAAGTTCAGAAATCAGACACCACAGACTTGGCAGTCAGTGTTTATAATGTTTGTAATTTACCTACTGATTTCAGGCAAACCTACCCGGTGCAAGCCGAATTCGAAGTTCTATCCAAAGTCCACAGGAATGCCTTGTGTTGAATGCCATTGTGATGATGAAGGGAACCCGTACTGTCCGTCAATAGATTATAAACAACATTGAATATTTAGAAGACGGAAAGGAAATTGTTCAAATATTACACTCATACATTTTTGTACAGTTTTAGATAAATTCCTGATTTACGGATATTTATTTACTTAGATTAAGATCACAATTCGCTTACGCCGCCAAATTAAAATTTCAATTGTTTTTCGAAATTTGTACGTCTAGCACATTTTAGATTTACGGTAGTATCGTAAATTGCGACATTAGCTATACAATATTCACACCTGAGTACTAAAACTTTTAAGCTTGGTTCCGGCGGAGCGTGAATTGCCCACAAAACGTAATACCGAAATAAATCGTAATCCAGACAATATTCTGTCAAATTATGTTATTATTCCGATTTAGATACTGTTAATTTAGTTTCCCACAGTCCCATTTCGTCTGACACTACTTCACTGAAAATAAAAGACCAGAAAATCGTTCCAAATTTTTAACTAAAGTTATCAAAAAATGATTGATAAAAAAAGGTTCTAAAGTTATTAAAAATTGCATTCGCTTATAATTATTTCCAGTGAAGTGTTTTGGACGAAATGGTAGAGTAGGAACCTAGATTAACGGCATCGGAATCAAAATAAAAACAGAATTTGATTAAATTGTGTTTGAATTACGATTTATTTCGGTATTACATTTGTGAGAGAAATTCGGTCCGCCGGACTCTTAAAAATCGTTATTTATTCAGGTAGGTATTGCGAAATGTACACACGTACTGCCGACAAATTGCCCTGCAGCTTGGCAGATATAAATGTTGGAAATATTATTATGTTTTTCATTAAATTAAAAAAGGACTAAAGTTATGATTACATGACGGTTGTCGCATTAGGGTGTCGCAAAAAAGTACAAGGTTATTGTAGCTAGATGTCGTCTAAATTATCAATGGCTTCATAAAGATTTTTAAGCAAAAGTTTTAGTTCTCAGTTGTATCTAAATATTGTATAGTTCATGTTGATTACTACTACCCTGTGCGTAGAATGTGTTATAGAAGTACCTACAGTTTGCGAAAAACAATTACAAATAATATAATTCAAGAAACGGATTGTTTCGGGGTAAGGTGAATGATCTTGATCAGACTTCAATGGCCAGTATATTTTGGTCACATTGGAAAATTGCTAATAGCCTGGTCAAGATAAATATACAAGTGTGCGAACGTTCGAAAACCCATTATAAATTAATTGTGAAAAGTACCATGGATCCGACATTTGCAAAAAAAAATTCAAGGTCAATGTTCGAAAACATGTTTTTTTTTGCATTTTTCAGCTAAATGGTAAGTTTTATCATAAAAATAGATCCGATTAAAATTGTAGATCATTATTCAAAAAGTTGAAAAAGTTGTGTTTTTCATAATATGCATAAATAGGTACACCAAGTATACAGGGTTACTAGTAACTCAACGTATTCCTAGCAAGACGTGATAGAGGAGCCAAAACGCTACAATTTTGGGCAAACTAGACCATATATATATGGGTATAAGGGTCTTATTATGGGTTCTAAATACGAATTGATTTCACATGAAATGTAGCTTTTTAGCCCCCTCTCTGCTGAGGCCCCTTTCAATGATAAACTTGTTAAGTGTCTTATATAATAAACTGATTCCGGAAGAATTCGCCAATGTGGCCTTTTTTGGCCTGCTTCAAGAGGAATGGAGGAAATTCAAGAGGAATATCTGAATGCGGCCTTTTTAGTTTCCCTGGTGTCTTTGTCATAGATGACAATT
The DNA here is from genome assembly GCA_910591435.1 of Acronicta aceris. NCBI lineage: Eukaryota > Metazoa > Arthropoda > Insecta > Lepidoptera > Noctuidae > Acronicta > Acronicta aceris. Next base: position 3,846,663 of record OU342776.1, on the reverse strand, counting down.
TTCGATCTCATTAAGGGTACAATAGGTACCTTATTCATTTTTCTTGTTTAAATATATTTGTAACAGATTTAAATTTTAAAAGTAGGTTGAAACAACTGCATTAAGCACATCTATACATACATATATTCAAATTGTAATTCGCTGATGTCCGTATATAGGCAGTAATTAAGAAAAAGTAATATGAGGCGACTTTTCTTTAGAATTGTTGTTTGTCTGTCTGTATATTTATATGCGCATCACACAAAAACTACTGCACGAAATTGGATACGGTTTTCACAGTTGTATTGCTGGAGGTCTAACTTGAAATGTATTGCATGTTTCAAATTGACACGCCACCTAGAAAATCCTTTTGAGTCACGAATCGAACCGCAGGCTTGTTGTTAATATAGAGAATTTGCCTATAATATAATTGTAAAATTATCTATGTTCAGTACCGAGAACTGATGAATTCAGGACTGTGAGCGTAATTCTAAAATACATATAAGAACATCCGATTTTTTTTCATTTAGAATCGACCAATATCAAATTAAAAAACGGTGTTAGACATTTCCTTTTGTTAAAATGAAAACACATCGGTGGTTCTAATAACATAAATTAATATATAAACCTTACCTAGATATAATTACAACATAGTGATAATAAGTTTTAGGAGAAAATAAAGTAAATAATAATACTTACTACCTTTTTCGTACACTATATAATATTATGTAATACAATTTATGTAGGTACTATCTTATCATATCTTATTTTTTCATATCACTTCAAGTCTTGATGGATCGTCTGCTACCTGGGGAGGCGGACTTGTACCAATGCCTTCCCTTGTCCTATAATCGGCCATAGGATTCGTGACATTCGCCACGACTATGACAGGCTGTGGACTCTTTCAAAAGAATACCCGTGGGCCTTTAAGAGTCCGGCGGACCGAATTTCTCTTACAAACGTAATACCGAAATAAATCGTAATTCAAACACAATTTAATCAAATTATGTTATTAAAATAAATGTAAGCGAATACAATTTCTGATAACTTTACCAGATTTGGAACGATATTCCGGTCTTTTATTTCCAGTGAAGTAGTAATAGACGAAATAGTACCGTAGGAAGGAACCGAAGGAAGATTCGGTATCCAAATCCAAATAATAACATAATTTGACAGAACATTGTCTGGATTACGATTTATTTCGGTATTACGTTTTTGTGGGCAATTCAACTCGTGCCAATATTGATGGTGACTTCTCGTAGGGCTATGAGCGTCCGTCACTAACTTCGGTAATGGTTCTTTGATGGATAAATTTGTTACAGATTTTATTCCTAAGATAGACTCCAAACATACGTCTCTCCAAAGCTCATTGTGTGACTTTAATCGACCTCAAATAGGTACAAGTGGCCCCAAAAATGGAAGCCGTTGACAGCAACAAAGAGAATCGAGTTCTTCAGTCTATAGCGAAGATTAAATTATAACATATCTGGTCGACTTTGAGTCAAGTTTTTTTTATATCTGTAATAATTCTTTGGAGGTGTTTTTTATGAATAAAAAAAGAAAAAATGCCACACAAAAATGGTACAACAATAAAATACGTTTTCAGTGTAGCCACAAAGAAAAAAAGGCTAAGTAAACCAACTAAGTATAATTTACTAACGACGATGCCAATGGTGCTACCAACTTTTATAAATAAAAATAACCCAGAGCCCGCAAAATAAAAGACGTTGCTTTGGCCGCGTTCCCTTGAAACGTAATAAAAATGAATGTTTAATTCTTGCTCGAATGCAGCGCAATACTACTCGTATAGTTAGTCAGGATTTGTCTGTCTTGTTGTTCAGATATAAATAATTATAGTTACGGTAACTAATAGATTCGAATAATCACTAGGTGGTGAAATGCGGGCGTTTTGGGGGCAGTCTTTAATGTAAAAAAGACGTTCAAAAACTGCCTTTCTTTGACTAAAAGAAAGAATTAAGTTATTGTTAATCATTACCGAAAGGCTGACCAGGTACAGTCGCATAAAAAAGTGTCACTTTTCAATCAAAATTTGTTAAAAAATTAATCACGAATGCGAAAAATTTACGCATCTGACTGTCCTCTGCACCGAGTGAGCGGGACAAATGTATTTAAGAGGATGAAGGAGAGTAAGTGAGATAGCATGCAAAACCTGCAATGCCCTGACTGCGCATGCGTACCACAGTGTTTATCGTAATATTAGCCCCTGGGCAGCCATATGTGCACAAATTCAGAAAGCTATAATTGAGTCTAACCATCTATTTTGATAATAATTATTATACCACAATATCCTTCAAGTTGGTTTTTATTTTCTAATTGAAAACATACTTCAAGGATTAATTCAGTTAAATTATTTGCACGCCTATATTATGGTAGAATAAAATCCCTTGCCAATAGGTAGGTACAAAAACGAGTAAAATAAATAGTGACTCCATGTGACAAAAGCTAGCTATGCTCACGGTAGCAGATGTAACAAATAAATATAAATTTTTGCCCAGTCGACGACACGACAGCAGCAGTGGGAAACGCATTGCGGCATTCACTACCAAATATATTTCGTAGTGTACAGTGATAAATATAATGGCAAAACGTACACATATTGGGCAGTTTGCAACAGCTATGAATTTGTGGAAAAAATAGTGAGTAATTTATTGGAATCATAGGATAAATGCAACATACTTTGCATACTTTTATGTATCATGTATAACGCTGAAATGTGGAATGCGCTTCCCGAGTGGGTCTTTCCCGGTAGATATAATCTGGGTGTCTTTAAATCACGCGTGAATCGGTTTTTTCAAGCGCGCTCCATCGTAGATCGCAGGGTCGCCTAACATCAGATGAATTGCGATCAAGCGTAAGAAAAAACAATGAATAACTAGTTTTTGTTTAAGAAGCCGTTAAAGAGAAAAATACAAATTAGGTTAAAAAGGCCTATTTACTTCAATTATTATCCAAAATTGGGGCAAATTTATAAAAATTTTAAACAATACAATTTGTTTGTGATAACCTTAAGTATAACAATATATTTTTTATATGGCAAACGCACATAAGGATTCCACTAGAAACTTCTTTAAAGCTAGGGTGTTTTTTGGATTTGAGCAATTTATAATGCCTTTAATGAGTTTCTTGCGCCTCTTCTCCCCAAGACCCACTTTTTGGAACTGTGCAACTAGTTTCAGTCAGGAGGCAAAGGAGTAGCAAAAAAATTTATTTTTTAAGAAATAGAGTAAGTACATATTTTGGATCCTACAATTTTTTTTCATCTTTTCATTATCTACTCTATTTTTATATGGGTAATAATTTTAGAACTGCTATTTTTGATCGTCAAACAGTTGACAACCCTATTAATCGCTTCCCAATATGACTATTTTCAAGTTTTTTGAGACGTTAGTCTGTCATAAAGATGACATCTATATGTTTGTCAAATATCGAAATCTGTTTAGCGGCTTTAGGCGTGAAAACAAACAAATAGTTCCTTTTGCATTTATTTACAAGGAAGTATGGATGTCACAGAAACGTTTTTAAGGGTCCGGCGGAGCTTGAATTGCCCACAAAAACGTAATACCAAAATAAATCTTAATCCAGACAATATTCTATCAAATTATGTTATTATTCGGATTTCGATACCGTCAATCTAGGTTCCTACCGTACTATTTCGTCTACTACTACTTCATTGGAAATAAAATACCGGAAAATAGTTCCAAACTTGATATTTATCAATTCTTTATCAAAAATTGCATTCGCTTACATTTATTTCCAGTGAAGTATTTTGGACAAAATGGTAACGTAGGAACCTAGATTAACGGTATCGGAATCCGAATAATAGCACAATTTGATTAAATTGTGTTTGAAGAACGATTTATTTCGGTATTACGTTTGTAAGATAAACTCGGTTTGCCGGACTCTTAAGACAATCATGATAGTTTTTAATTAAAAAAAGGTACCTAATTTCTCTTATGTAGGTAAACGTTATTTTTTATACGAAAAATAAATATTAACGAGCTTAATTAACAAGTCGGATTCAGCCAGGTGTTTCTGAACGAGGCGGTGCAATTTCAGTGGTTTAATAAAATGGCACAGGTGGTGTGAGTGATGCCATTGAACAGCCACATTGCCAGTGAACATTGCCAGCGGACGAGCATAGAAATACTATTTAGTATATTAAACATATACGTATATTGTTCAAGAAATATAATATTACAAATTTTACTTTTTTTTCAAAGCTTTTATTTTATTTTATTAAGAGAACAAAGAATACATCTTTCATATTATGTAACAATGACTGCTTCATCAAATATAGGAAATCACATCATGCAAAATGAGATCAACGACTATTGACATAAGAGGTCTAAAAAAACAAAAAAAAAAGTTTCATTTGAATAAAGCTTCATAAATGCGATTTAAATCAATAAATAATGAGGCCGTCAAAGTTATATAAATATAATAATAAATAACGTTTATTATATCAAAGATCAGTTGAACATAAATACAAAGTAATTTAAATTAGTAAGATATTGACAAGGTACCTACCAATTTTGTGAACATTATTAGGACAGGATAGGAAGCTTACAGTCCATATTTTACTGTCTCCCAAACTAGGCAAAACCTTGTATCTTGGGAGACAGTACATACTAGCATTTTCGATGCACGGGCTTTGTTTGTGTTTAATATAGGTACTTATGTTTTTTTACATGTGGAATTATAAGATAAAGATAAATTAATACCCTTATAATTTGATTTATTTACATATTTAACTGTATAAACAAAAATCAACCCGACAGATTTCGCCAATCAATTTTTTTTAATCCCACCCTAAATTCGGAAATTTTGATGGGAAAATGTACGCAGCAGAAGCTGGCACGGATCGCTAGTTTATTATAAATATTATATAACAAGAAGGGTATAATGAAATCATCTTGGTGTACAAACTCGACAAGCTAGTCGTTTTTTATTCTTCTATACTTATAACAAATCTGTAGAGAGGTCAATTCTGTACATGAAATATATTTCCAAAATAACTATCAGCGGGTGATTAGTGATCGATACTGACGCCAAAAATGCAATCAGTAAAATTTTTGTCTGTCTGTCTGTCTGTCTGTATGTTCGTTATAGAAACAAAAACCACTCGACGGATTTCAACGAAACTTGGTACAATTGTTCTTCATACTCCTGGGCAGGTTATAGTATACTTTTCATCACGCTACGATCAATAGGAGCAGAGCAGTGAAGGGAAATGCTGGGAAAATGAGTGATTCATGAGAAAGGTTTCAAGCTATAAAACATCACGTTACAACCCTTAGGAACGGGGCAACGCAGGTGAAACCGCGGGCGAAGAACTAGGGAACAAAGTAACTATTCCACGCGGACGAAGTCGCTGGCAAAAGCTAGTTTTAAATAAAACAAGAAAAACGTTGCCCCATACTAGGTTTTTCTCCTGTATCGTCGGTACGTTTACAACCACAAATTCTCACTTACACACGCCCAGACCCGGAACAACTACTTACCTGTACCTAGATCATACAAATATTTGCTCAGTGTGGGGATCGAACCCACAACACGTGGCGCAGAAGCCGATTGTTCAGCCGCTACGCTAAACATGTCGTTTTGACTTGAATTTACTATAACTTCAAATCAAAGTAAATTCAAGTCAGTATTAAAAAGTTAAAGTTATGTATAACTTTAAGGTGTTTTTTTTCTAATTTAATTATCATGCTAAAAGACATGACTCATATTTTTTTTTTTATATGCGTTTTAATATTCATTGTACACATTACCGTATACAAGAGTAATAAACGCCGATTGAAGTGTGACAAGTTCTACAAAAATGTAGTTTTTATGGTAATATGAATTTTATTTCGACCTATTAACGTGCTAAATTGTATTTTAATTAATAACTTTCGACTGTTGTAAAATTTAATAATAAATATAGTTCTATGAATATGACACAGCTGTCGTACTGGATGGGCAACTAAGTTTACCTGTTTGCTTGATAGATGGCGTTGTGCATTTGACGCTCTTTTCTGAATCGCGGTGTTAAGATTCTCCGCGACTGAATGACCCTCGCTCGAACATTTAGTTCGGTATCGCTTCTCGGCCTTTTGGCTAAGATCAAAGTGTAGTATCTGTTCTTTTCAGCTTAATATCTGAAAGTTCCCTCACTGAGGGACCAGTATATTAAACTGATTTTTATAAACTGACGGGATGTTCGGGGCTCGCTCCACTCCCGTCACGGGTCGGCCTGGCATTGCAGTGCCGCCGGGATCGGCCCACATAATTACACTTACAGTGACTTACATAGTATTAAGGTCGATAGGGTTATGCAGTGCACATTATGTGCCTGATAGGTCTCAGTTCAGTATACCAAGTAACCAAGTGGCCGTACAAAGAAGTCTACATTATAGCTTTTCGCGCAATTCGTTATTCGGTACACTGAAACTATTTATTATCAACTTCACAAAGAAAGACGTTGAATATTAAATTGGACTCGGATAAACATAACCAAACCCATTATTTATTGCAAATAAAGTTATCTTATCTTATCTTATCTATCCCTTTGCTGGGCAAGGGTCTTCTTTCAGCATGAGAGGATAAAAACCAAAGAAATTTAAAAAAAGAGGTATAAATCCAACAGTGACGACTACTCTGGCCACACAAATATTTTTTCAGTGCGAATATTCAACCCACGTCTAGTACTACCCTTGCTCTCAACCACATCGCCACACGTATCATCAATCACTTTGTAAAGTGGCGGAATCATACCTATTGGTTTAATTTTTAGCTAGAGTACAGAATAAAATCCTTTAAAGTTCAATTCGTTTTATTTAAAAAGCCAATTGAATACGTACATGTATTTAACAGCGGAGTTCAAAGCTGTATTTAGCTATAATTGCAGAAATATGTAGACACAGAATAAAATAATAAATAGTTATACAATATTATTCATGCTAATCCTTTTGCTTATCAAGAAAAATAATGCGTCTCACTATGCTTCTTTATAATACAAAAAAATGATATACTATCACGGCTCTATTTGGCGAAGGGTAAAGCAGAGGTATACCGTTGATGTGCACCCATAGTTAGCCGTTAGGTATGGCTTAGATCCCATGTAATAGAGGGCGAGCCTATTGCGCTTAACAGGGCACAACATCAAACCCTGAACTGCTACTAAGGATTTCTAAAAAGAAAAATCCGATAATCCTTTCCTTGATATTGGCATAGTATCTGGGACGTCAGCGCCAGCGATCAATACACCTCTGTTTACACTACTTACCCTTCATTGATACAGGCGTGATTGTATGTGACAATATTGCTGTCCTTATTTTATAAAGTGCGTAAGAAAGAGATATAGTCAAGCGTAAGCCTATCAAAAATAAAAAAAAAAATATTCACCTGTAGGAAAGGATAGATGTTTGAGAAATAATTAATAAATAAATAAAAATAATTATCTTATTATCTTTTTGTGATTTTTTTGCACTTTCCATGCTAAGATTATTAAGTTATTTTTTAGTAAAGGAAAAAATTCAATCGCGCAATCAACGTCACCTGACGTAAATTCAGAATGTGAAGGCAAAATTTCAATCATGCGGGTAGGGTTCGCCGTGGCTTAGAGGGTCTGGTATATCAAACCAGAAGACGCAGATTCGAATCCTGCCCGCGATTGAATTTTTTCCTTTACTAAAAATAACTTAATAATTCTCTTATTGTATAATAAGAGCATTATATAAAAAATGACACTGATTGCGTGAATTGCGAAACAAAATTACACAATGTTTGTCAAGACACAAATGTCGTTAGCTCGCTGTTTATCTAATTCTTTTCTACTGTACACACGACAACACGTCATGTTGTACAGTTAAACTACAATAATCACCGCTATTGCCACAGAATACGGGCTGTCGAAATAGCAAACTTAATAGCTTGAATTTCGTCGTACTTGTCGTGTGTATCGTTAATTGTGACTAATTCTTCAAATGGCTGATAATTTGGCGAACGCACTTGGCCTCCGTGAAACACATATTGCTTGAGCCTTCGTCTTGTCCCCCACAGAGGCATACGCTGCAGTGTTGCTGCGGATTGTGGATAAAGGTGCCTATAGGACACGTCACATTGCCTGCGAATACGACAAAAGAATATTATGCTCCCATCCCAGTGTGAGCTGTAATAACTGCGCCCTTGAAATGTTCCAGAACATTGGTTATTTCGATGACCCACCAAGGTCCAAGCCCTGTGCCTGGACACCGAGGTCCCTGTCCTAGTAACGGCACTATTAGGGTGGTAGGTATCTGCTATTGAACTTGTTTAAATGAGTGTAGACAGCTGCAGAAGTAGATAAGTGTCCAAAGAATTGAACACAATAAAGATTTTATTATTAATTCCCGAACTTTCTCCTGCTTTCCATTCAAGAAATGAAAAGTTATACTTACTGTAATCTGAAATAGAAAGTAGACAAATTAATTAATTTAATTAACGGATTATTTTATACTGTATAGGTTCTAAAATAATTAACTAGATAGAGTCATGGGTGACCATTCTTAACACACCGAGAACCTTCCGTGGCTTGGAGAGCACATAATACCGCCAGTCCCTGTTATGATATGTGCAGTTAGTGGTATTCACAACTTCAATAACCCAAAAAGCCTGACAACTAGTTTACCCTTATCAGTGTTGCCGAGAAATTGAGTTGGATGAGATCGGATAATATTCGGTTCATATAAAATACTGAATGAGATGAGATGACCTCATACTTGGAAAAACGCTAGGAGGATGATGAGACACTCCATCCCCGTGGGGCCCAAGTCAGCTAACAATAAACAAAACAATTGTATCAAAATGGGAGCCCAATGGCACTAAATGACATAAGAACTGACAGATTCTTCAGATTCAGATTCACAAACTGTCAAAAATCAACAGATAAATAGACTTGAGGTCTTGAAAATGTGTAATATACTTAAGTATAGTCATTATCATTAGAGCGGTGATAGCCTTGTGGTATGACCGTTGGACTGCCAAGTCAAAGGTCTCGAGTTCGAATCCAAGGCACGCACCTCTGACTTTTCAAAGTCATGGGCGTATTAATAGTTAATTATCACGCGCTTAAACGGTGAAGGAAAACATCGTGAGGAAACCTGCATGCCTGTGAGATTTTCTCGACGGCGTGTGAAGTCTGCCAACCCGCACTAGGCCAGCGTGGCGGACTATTGCCTAATCCCTCTCATTGAGATGAGACCCGTGCCCAGCAGTGAGTGGGACAATGTAATGGGTTGGTTATGTATAGTCATGTTGTTTCATTCGTGCATATCAGTATTACTGTTTGAAAGAAAGAGACGACCCAATTTACATACCTTGACAGGACGCGCTCTCGATAGAACAGAACCACTCCTTGACTGAACAATTGCATGTAGCGCAGAACGGATGGAATCCCATATGGAACTCGTCTTTTTCATCGCAGTCCCGTTCTGTAAACACATCCTCATACAGATATTAATGGGGAAAGAAAAAAAAATCGATTTCAGGTACGCCCTAAGCCGAGGTTCGAGTCCCGTTCAGGGACACCCTTAGCTGCAGCTTATTTATAAGTTGGTCCTGGCTGGAGGCATTCGTTACGCTGTAAAGATTCCCTGAATCAACAGCTATTGCCATACATAAAAAAAAACGATGTCAGGTAGTGGTCGAGTACACCGGAGGCTTTAACTAAGCTATCGAGACCACTGCCTGTGATGTTGAATTTCTCTTCCACATCCTACGTCTTATGGGTCCGGCAGAGCCTGAATCGCCCTCAAAAACGTAATACCAAAATAAATCGTGATCCAAACAATATTTTATGAAATTGTATTATTATTCGGATTCGGATACCGTTAATCTATGTGTGTACTACTACTTCACTGGAAATAAAAATCGTTCCAAACTAGCTAAAGGTATCAAAAATTGCATTTGCTTACATTTATTTCCAGTGAAGTATTTTGGACGAAATGGTAGAGTAGGAACCTAGATTAATGGTATCGGGTCGCTATTTTTGAAATAAAAGTGAATTATGATTAAATTAATTAATTAAATTAAGTTATTATTACTCGGAGTTTGTCCGGTTGACAATAGGCTCGCCCCCTATTACAGCGTATAAATGTTTTTTTTTTAAAAAGCTTACTAGTAATGTGGGTCGCATATTACTAGTATTCTTGTTAACCCTTCGTGCTAAGGTAAATGCTTGTGTTACTAGTGGGTTCACGTCGGTAGTGCAATGGTGGGTTTCGAACCGGCAACCACATGATCGCAAGTCCGAAGCCCTAGCCAGCGCTAGCAGTCCTAGCCAGCGGCCTATGTGTGTTGAAATTATTGTAATTCATTGTTTCAAGACTAACCATGGCAGAATGCTAACTCCTCTCTGGTGCAGATCCATTTGGCTTCGTCTGAACAAGTACAGGTGACGCATTTAGTTGGGTACCCTGTCTCACCAGGCGTACACATGTCATTCAACTCCTCTGAAATTATTAAACAGATTTTTTTTACACCACTAAGGTGGCAAACAAGCATACGGCCCGCCTGATGGTAAGCAGCCAAGTAACGTAGCCTATGGATGCTTGAAACACTAGGGGTATCACTCGCGCGTTGCTTTTCCTGTAAATTAAGGAGGAATAGTCGGGTTGGTAGCATAGAAGACCTGCTGCCATGCATGACAGCGGCGGTAACAAAACACCACTGGTCCCCCATATTGCCAACACAACGCTTCCTCACGGAGCTCTGGCTACCTTGCTCACCGTTATGAACACAACATAGCACGGAGTTATGTTATTTGGCTACGATTTTCTGCAAGGTGGAGGTTCTCTTGTCGAGCAGCTCCAATTGTGAGTGGAATTATTCGATTCCACTGTACTATACTTCTCTTACAGATCTCAGATCTCCAGAGGTGCTAACAGAGTAAGGTTGCATTTAACCAAGACTAAATTAAAAACTGGAACGGTAGTGGTATGATCAAGGAGTATCTATGGAGATTCTTGCCGGCTCTTCTCCATAAGACCTACATTTTGGAACGGTGCAACTACATAGTTTGGACTTGTACAAAAAAGTGCCTATTTTAGTAGTCTACTGAATGATAAAACGTTTTATCGTTTTGACTTTTGATATTAACTGCCGTGCAAAGATATTTAATATTACTATCGATACATGGGACATTACGGACAAAAACGTAATCTATTACAAATCAGGATGAACAGTTTTGTTTAATAAATTCCAAATGTTCGGAATGTAACTAAATCACAAACATTAAAAAAAACCATTGGCCGCAGTTTTAATAAAATTAAAATTAAATCACTTACGAGGGGAATTATTGTGTGGTATATCTGAAATAAAACCAAGTCCAAAATTAATATGAGTATTATCTACGTACCTATCAGTTATTTTGGGAAAACTAATAGGACAGTTACCTACTTTACTATTCATTTATTTAAAACTAGCGACCTGTGCACAGCTAGTCCATTAGTAAATTTTCCCGACATTTACGGTGGACTTTAAAAAAAATCAAATAAATCTTGTTCTGAAAATTAGGAGCACAGCAAAAATAACGTAAAAAATATCAAAATCGGCCTACAGCACACAGAAACTGCGACGAGATGGCGCGACGCAAAGGAGAGTAATGTACTCTCTTTTGCGTCGCGCAGTGGGGTAACATCAGCCAAATCGGTCAAGTTATTCTTGAGTGATGATTTTATTTAAGCAGTTAAACTTACCCTTAGAATATTTGCACAGATTCAGTAAACATAACGCAAGGCCATTGTGTAAGCAGAAACAATTTCTGCAAAATCTATTATTATCAGGGCTGAAGAATGTGAAAGGTTCACAGAAGGTACCCTTCTTCTTCTTCTCCATATTGCCTTTAATAACCTTGCTGGTTTTCACTGCTTTATACCCTAAAAAAAATATCAAAGCGTTAATGAGTAAAAAAATCAACTATTACCTTTTTGTGTTTTTATAAACTAAAATAACTTTATAATCATAAGCATGGAAAATGCAGAAAAAAACACCAAAAGATAGTTAAAAGGTATGGTGGCATCGTACGACATCGAACTACCTGTAAAGTAAGTCGTGTCGGTTGAAAAGCAAAGTAACTTGCTTTTAGACGTAAATTCAGAATGTGAAGGCAAATTTCGATCTGGCGGGTGGGACTCGCGGTGGCTAAGAGGTCAGAGCGTCTGGTGTATCTAACCAGAAGACCCTGGTTCGAATCCCGCCCGCGATCGAATTTTATTTTATTCACTAAAATAACTTTAAAATCAACTATTGTTCGAGACAAGAATAATCTACTGCCTCTTTAGCCTAGTGGTCCCAAGCGTGACTGCAACGCTAGAGGTCCTGGGTTCGATTCCCAGGTCGAGCAAAGTGTTATTGGGATTTTTATGAAATTTACTAGCAGCTCGGAGTTTGGAATATGTGCCCGGTTATGGCATAGCTGTATTACATGGGAACTATACAAACGAACAGTGGATATTATCACGCTTCTGCCTAACCCTTCGGGGAATACAGGCGTGATAGTATATATGTTAAAAATCTAAGAATACTCACCCAGAAATATTTCATCAGAATCCATTTTAGTTTCGTCCGCTTCGGAACAGGGGATGATGGTACAAACTTTCCTATCATTTATACAAATGCAAGTATTACATGGATCATCAGATGGTAGTGGCTGATTCTCTTCACACACCTCCTGTTTTAACACCCGTTTTGGGTAGCGAATTTTTTCATTTTTGTTTGGGAAAGGATTTGAGTATACTGCAAATAAAAAAAAAGATTTATTTGAGCATTGAGCCACTAAGTAATTATTTATCTCATTATAAACGTATCAATTAATGTAAATAAAGGATTTTATCAGAATTGTATAGTCTGATTCTGATGGTACTTATATTTTTTAAATCTCATTTGATGATGCGTTCATTTGTTTTAATAGGCGTTTCGGCCGCTGAGTTTCGTCCAGTCCGGTCGAAACAGGAATTTCATTATCATTACTAATATTATAAACGTGAAAGTTTGTGAGTGTGGATGTGTGGATGTTTGTTACTCTATCGAACGGCTGAACGGATCAAGATAAAATTCGGCACACAGGAATTACATTTTTTTTTGAGTGGTGTTTCGGACTATTCTTTTTTAGAGTCATGACGACACGTTTGGCGTAGCGGCTGAGCGATCGGCTTCTGCGTCACGTGTTGTGGGTTCGATCCCCACACGGAGCAAATATTTGTATGATCTACAGGTAGTTGTTCCGGGTCTGGGCGTTTGTGTATGCGAGAATTTGTGTTTGTAAACGCACCCACGATACAGGAGAAAATCCTAGTGTCGGGCAACGTTTTATAAAAAAAAGAGGCAAAGGTAATGGCATATACATACACATTTAAATAATATCTATTTTACTTTGTGGCCAAAGGGCTGATATTATTTATTTGTTAATATTTAGAATAACAAACAGTATTAGTGTACCTTACAAAACTAGATTAGGTATACATTTATGGAAATATAAATAAAGACAACATATTAGGCGTAGCAGTGATAGCCTACTGGTATGATCGTTGGACTGCCAAGTCAAAGGTCTCGAGATCGAACCCAAGGCACGCACCTCTGACTTTTCGAAGTCATGTGCGTATTACCACGCGCTTAAACAGTGAAGGAAAACATTGTGAGGAAACCTGCTTGCCTGAGAGATTTTCTCGATGGCGTATGAAGTCTAGAAGTTATGAAGTCTGCCAACCCGCACTAGGCCCGCGTGGTGGACTATAGCCTAATCCCTCTCATTCTGAGAGGAGACCCGTGCCCAGCAGTGGTACAGTATAACGGGTTGATTATGTTATGTTAGGCGTAGCAGTTGAGCTAGTGGTTCGATCCCCACACGGAGCAAATAATTGTATAACTAACTAACTAACTACTTACCTATGTACATTTTTCTGGTGTGATGGTGTGTACACTTATATAGTCTGCTGATGAGATGTGTATACATTATGATCTAACGACATTATATGTGCATTTCTATGGTCTGATATATAATTCATTGTATATTTTTATGGTCTGATGAGATGATGATGATGATTTGTATGTGTCTCTGAATGGTAAAAGTCAGATTTACCAAATCTGACTGAACATAAATACATTTTTATTCTCTGAAATAATGATGTGCATAATGATCAAACTTACTTATTGGATTATTTTTATTACACTGCCTCTTCGTGCACAGGAGTTCATTCCTATCACAAATACAATGATTAGGGCAGTCAGGGTCTTCCCCTTCTTCTATATACGTTTCTCCAGAAACGCATGATTGAATGGGTTTCCTTTTTCTAAATTGTAAATGTCTTGATTTTCTATCACGTAGTATTGCATCCGGCCCTGTAAATTAAATAAGTAATTCATGTTAGTGTTATTTGTGTAAGTTATAAAAGCAACGATAGCCTAATGCTGATGAATTGTCAAGTTATAGGTCTTGAGATCTGCTTGAAAAAGGAAAACTTCGCTGGAAACCAGCGTTCTTGAGATATTTGAATTTGGCAGACTTAGCGTCTCAGATCTTTAGTATAAGTAATAATATGACATAAAGGTAAGCACACGGGCCGCCTCATGGTACGCGGCAACGACAGCTTCTAGATGCGAGCAACACAGTGGTATGATTACATCTTGAGATCTCAACTAGTAATTTCACTAGCCAAATGAGAATTAACAACTGTCCTTCAAGCCGAAACACAACGATGTTAGCATAGTCACCGACAGAGCGTAAACACCCAGACGAACTCAGCTCAGAGGGCCTATTGTGAGTTTCATTTCACCGACTCGATTTTACGCATCGACTGCGTTCGGCTCTCTGATTGGTGGAGAGTGGTGAAGGTCACGGAAATCGCCATTCAGCACGACAATCGCGGTCGATGCGTAAAAGCGAGTCGGTGAAATAAACTCGTACTTGGCCCTCTGAACTCAGCAGCACTTTTAGATACACATGCATAACATAATTTAGAAAGAAAAATGTTTATTTAGCCCATAAGGAGGCATCGTAAACAAAAAAAAAATTGAATACATAATTAAACTTGAAAAGTACTTATAAGTAAAATAAAATTAAGCACCCCTATTTACACCCCGTGTGGGGACGAGTTAGAATACCGCTCCACACTGCCTATTAGATAGGCATCCTGTAAGAGGCATGAAAATATCTGACTTTTTGGACCTCTTGGGGTCTGACTGGCTGGCCACCACCCCTACGTCGGAGTCTGTCGCGAAGCATCTCGGTGTGTGTTTCGACTTTTACACGTAAGAGCCAGTTCCCCTCGGTTGCTGCAGCTTTGGCAGTGTGCAGTTCGTCCAACCTTTTATGGACTTTTACAAAAAAGATATAAATTTACATATTATGTTATGTACAAATAATAATAACACTGTATAGAAACAATAATAAACTGTCATAACGCCCCCCGCTATACTTAGACTAGACTAGTATAGAATTAGACTCTCGTAGTCTAGAACTCTTCTAGACTACGAGAGTCTAATTCTAGACTTAGACCCGTTGCCTCTTGGGGGCGGTACCACCCCCGTTGGGAACCTATCGATAAAAAAACCTACTCACCAGTCCGTTCCATGTCTGAACAATCCCTGTTGGTGCATGTAATCTTGCCCTGGAGACACACGCACATGTTACAGCTGTCTTTGGCGGGTATCATCTCTCCTTCCGAACAAACTGTTTTTCTGTCTGTTACACCATCTGGGACTGGGAGTTAACATAAAAAAAAAAACATAAAGTCATAGGTTTGATACCCAGATCGAGCTGTGGTGTGTAGCAGCTCGGAGGTTCGCCTCCTATAAGATGGGATCGACAATCAGTTGGTGTACAGCCGTACACCTTGATGGGTTAAATTCTGAATAAGTGTAGCAGAATTCCGAATTTAACTAATTACTAACTGCCTCATTAGCCTAGTTATCCTGGGCGCGTCCTGGGTTCAATTCCCAGGTCGAGCAAAGTGTTATTGGGTTTTTCTACGATTTTCTCAGTAGCAGCTCGGAGTTAGGAGTTTGTAACCGGTTAATGGCAATAAGCTCGCTCCCTATTTACGTGGGTGCATATTAGTACGCCTCTGCCTAACCCTTCGGGGAATAGGCGTGATGGTATGTTATATACTAACTAGTGGTTGCTAAAATAGTTTTGTTCCTTTATTTATAGGTACTAACACAAACTGTAATGGAATTTTCTATATTTTATTACCTATACTTTTTTATAGTTATCTGAAAATATAGAACTATCATTACTATCCTTACGACGGTTTGTGAGTATGGAGGGATGTATGGATGTAGGTATGGATGTTTGTTACTCTTTCACGCCAGAACGGCTGAACGGATCTGGATAAAATTTGGCACACAGACAGATTATATCCTGGAATAATAGCCTGGTTAGATCCTGAAGTCCACGCAGACAAAGTCGCGAGCAAAAGCTAATTATTACTATTAACTTACCAGTGACTAAGCAAGCCCTAGCCGTACAAAACTCCTGCCCTCCCTGACACACGCAGTAGTTGCACCCATCATCCAGCTTATATTTGTGTCCTTCTACACAGTCGCTTGAAGACCTTTGTTGACCTGTCCCTGATTAAAAAAATAATTAAAAAGGCGTTCCGCATCAGGTAACAAGGTTTCGGAAATGATGTGCGTATTAAGGACTAGCGACTCGCCAGCGGTTTCACCGGCGCTGCTCCGTTCCTAAAAGGCGTAGCGTGATGTTATATCCTTCCAAACACAAAAAGATTTTTTTAATTCCAACTAGTAGTTCCTGAGATTAGCGCGTTCAAACAAAGAAACAAACAAACTCTTCAGCTTTATAATATTAGTATAGATTAAGGCTCACATTCAGAGGCGATTCTACGCGTAAACTTACGCTTCCATATCAGAAAACTTAATATAAACACTAGACAGATTTTCAGGTCGAGAAAAGTTTTATCGGATTTTTCTATAAAATTCTCATTTTTTTTGGGATAGGGAAGCAAGGGATCGCCTGATGGCTTACTAAGCTTACAATTACCGCCGCCCATGGACACCCGCAACACCAGGGCCGTCACAAGTGCGTTGCCGGCCTTTTAAAAGGGAGTACGCTCTTTTCTTGAAGGTTTGAAGGTCGTATTGGTCCGGAAATACAGCAGGTGATCGTTCATTCCACAGTTTTATTGTGGAAGGCAGAAAGTTTCTAGAGAAAAGAGTAAGCGTTTGGATTTGTGACCGTCTAATGGCAATAGGCTGACTCCACATGGGACCTAAACATGTGGCTGTATAATAGTAAATTTCTGCCTAACCATATAGGAGTACAGGCGTGATGGTATGTTATGTTATGTGTCATTATTTACTTACTTGGTGGTTTGTCCGGACAAGCTTCGTTTGTGCAGAATTCGGCACCATTTTTGCATATGCAATAATTACAAGCATCGATCTCTCGCCGACTGCCTTCACTGCATCGGAACTCATTTGTGCGAGTACGTAAATTGTTTCCTGTAAAATGTACAGACATTTTTGACATAGGTATACTGCTAACAACGTATGTAGGAGTCGAAAATAAACTTTAAACAAAAAGTAGAACCGCTTTCAAAAACCTTAAACACAAACTCCAAACCAACACATTACCCCAAAGGCAACACCGAAACAATTAATGCATACCTACAGTAGATATTATTGTTTTAATTCGTTATAATAAAACCCTTGTATCAAATAGCAAGGGATGAGTACAAATTTGCAATAAACTCCCTCTCGGGGCGGGTTTACCCCTGAGAGGTAAATAAAAAAAATTAATCAGTCCACCATTGACAAAAATATCGGTGAATATACATAAAAAACCGGCCAAATGCGAGTCGGACTTTAGCACGAAGGGTTCCGTACCATTATCTATAAAATCGGCAAAAAAATCATGTGTGTTGTATGGGAGCCCCCTTAAATATTTATTTTATTCTGCACTTGGCCGTTTTTTTTTTAAATCCATTTATATCGTGTTGTGAGGTGGAATCATTGATAAGTTTATAGCGATCAAAGGATAAAATCACAATGTTTGTATATTTTTTTAATATTGTGGTGGAGTGTGAGTTATAAAGATTTTCTCGCATTATGTAGCCAAGTGCTGTGGACACTATATAATAGTGTATATTTATATATATGTGTATATTTTTATATAGATAAAGCCGGCAAACGAGCGCACGTACTACCTGGTGGTAATTAGTCATCGCCCGTGGACATCTGTACCACAAAAGGAGTCGCTGATGCCTGCAGTCCGTAGATTGCTACGCTGTTATTACAGCGCGCAAAAAATTGAAACACACCAAACTGATTTACCTACGACCGACTCCGACGTAAGTAGTAAGCCAGTCAGACCCCAATAGGTCCTACCACCGAGCACCAAAGACTAATTGAATTCCACTCAAGTTACTTACTTTCAAGTGATGGACAGGCCATGCGAGTACACACTAGCGTGCCAGATGAGGAACAGAAGCATTCATTACATGAATCAATTTTGTAACTTTCTCCTGCCTTGCATCCCTGGCGCAAGAAAGCTAGAAAAAGAACCATATTATACACATCTTATTTTATTGCACAGGCGTAATTTTTTTCTTTTTATAATTAAGCATGGGAAGTAGCTGGTGTCTACGCTAATCATTGGATTTGCAAGGTTAAGCTGCGACTGCTGCGGGCAGTATGCGGACGCAAACACCTATGACAATTGTTAATGAAAGCTCAAAAAGCCTGACAACCAATTTATCCTTGGGGTATCGTTGCCCAGATATTGGGTCGTGGGGTCTAATGGCAATTGCTTCGTGTAAAATTATGATGTGCAGCCGAATCTGGGTACGAAAATGCTAGGGGGATAAACTAAGATTTTTTAGGGGCCCATTTATTTGACAATGCGATGGTAACAACATGACATATATTAAATACTAGAGGGCCGGCAAACGTCGTCCTACCCCGAAAAAAAACCGTAGGACCCGATTGCGGTGCTACCTACAGGCTCATATTGTGAATCTAAACCATTTGTGTTTGTATTTTTAGTTACCTATATGCTAATTTGTGCCTAAAACTATGTCAATAAATTACTCTTTCTTACTTTCATCTAGGGACCTCTTTTAATTAATCTCACACAAAAAAAAATTATATGTAATCAACGAGGAGTTCGGACAATGCACACAACACCATTTACTGGCCTTACTGAAATAGCACATAACGCCATGTTCATTTTTGACCGTTTTTATTTCTTTTAATCCGTCCCCGATAGAAAATATATGACAAAATAGACTTTCTTCATTATTTTCTTTTTCGATGTTTTAATAGTCATTCTGTTATTCGGGGTGGAAACAACTCCAACAAATCAAAGATCATAAAAATCGGTCCCGCCGTTCTTGAGTTGTAAATGGTGTAACTAAGTGATTCGATATTACAGATAGGCCCGCCTCTGCTTCATACGAGTGCAATAAACTAATATTAGGTGTACATATGTATAAACCTTAGTATGTGTGTGTGTTAATGTAGTGTTGATAGTACTAGCGATGGTGGTGTAGTGATAACAGTGATATTCTATATAGTCATAGTGATGATCGTGCTAGTAATAATAGTGTAGTGATGTTAATGACATGGATGATAGTGTGGTGATGATTGTGTGATGATGATAGTGTGGTGATGATAGTGTAATTATGATAGTGATCGTGATGATGATACTATAATATGATAGAATACGTACGATCGCCTGTAATGGGATCAATTCGGCATTTCTTTCTCAGCTTACATTTCCATCCGTCTGCATAACATGAACAGCGATGACACTGATGTTTCTTTGAAGAACCTATTTTACACTTTGAGTCTAGGACAATTGGAGCTACAAAAAAACAAAAATGAAATCTTTATGGGTCTAGTAGTCACAGCTGAGTGTCATGGGTTTATTGAGGGTTATCAGGAGGTACTGCGACCAGTGTTATTGGGATTTTGTACAAAATTATCCGTGACAGTCTTCTTCTTCTTAAGGATTGGTGGTATATTTGATAATCGGCTGTCATTACTGCTGTCTTTCTGGTGCACTAATAGAGGGAACTGTTTAACAGCCTTTATTTGGTCAGCTCAGCGTTTATGCGATATGCCAGGACCTCGTGTGCCTTGAACATTGCTCTGCACAACATGGCGCTCCACAGAACTTTCTAATAATTGGATGTAATAAGTATGTAAGTTTTTGTTACAGGAGTAAAATAAACATGCGTCATTAGTCTAGTAGACCTAAGTGCGACTGTTACGCGATCCTGGATTCAATTCCCAGGACTTTCCTCGACCAAGTATTATTGGGTTTTTCTATGAAATTCTCAGTAGCAGCACGAAGTTTGGATTTGTGCACAGTTAACTGCAATAGGTTGCGCCCTATTGCATGGGACCTAAACATACATAACTTATTCTTTTCACGTGGAAGAGCCATGCTCCGGCTCGAATGGGGCGGGTCGACCGGAGTGATACCACGGCCTCACAGAAAACCGGCGTAAAACAACGCTTACGTTGTGTTTCGCTGAGTGAGTGAGGTTACCGGAGGCCTAATTTCTTTTAAAAGGTCGGCAACGCACTTGTGTGACTCCTATAGTGTTGCGGGTGTCCATGGGCGGCGCTAATCGCTTACCATCAGGCGATCCGTCTCGTTTGCCCACCTGGGCAAACGAGCAGACCTATCCCATAAAAAAATAACCTGCACCTCTGATTAACCCTTCGGGGAATACAGGTATGATAATTTGTTATGTTAATATAAAATAAATATTATTTCTAATTACTTACCCGATGATCTTAAATTGCAAAGGTTCTCTGTGCACAAAATCTCCCCATCTAAGCAAACACACTCGTTACATTGGTCTGGAGGCGGCACCGGCTCTCCTGGTAGACATTCAGGCTCCATATCATAGATTTGCACTGAATAAAGAAAATACAACTCAGGCGGTTTTCCCCGGAAGACCCAACTCGGAGTAACACACGATTGACTGGTTGGTTTTAGTCAACGCACACATCGTGACGAAGCTGGCGAACGACGAGTGAAGGAGATGATATGATTATGTCCCGGAACATATTTTAGCTTTTTAGGAGCATCAACGCACATTTATGTGACATCCGTTGGCAAAATCGGGTGCAACTCCATACGATTCGGTGTGAAGAATTTTTTTTATCGTATTATGATAACAAACAAAGCGTTGATGGTAAGCAGCAATCCCAGCTTACAGACACCAGCATTATCACCTGCTGTATCAGCAGCTGTATCACCCGCGCGTTGTCATTTTTTTAACGTGGGAGAGTCACCACCAGAGATACCACGGCCTCACTGAAAACGGCGTCAAACAACGCTTACGTTGTGTTTCGCCGAGTGAGTGAGGTTACTGGAGGCCCAATCCCCTTTTAAAGCTTATCATAGGCTTACGCTTGATCGCCAGTTTGCCTGATGTTAAGCGATACTGCGATCTACGATGGAGCGCGCTTGCCTAGAAGAATTATATAAAAAAACGCTGATAGTCACCACTAGCATTGCAATGCATGTCGTGGATTTGATTTCCACCCGAGGCAAATATTTGTGTTCCACGAATCAGTACCACTATAGGCTGTAGTTGCCGCTTACCATCATACGACCATGCTTGTTTCTCATCGTAGTACAATAAAATATCTAACTAGTAAACAGAAATGCAAATCTGAAAACCAGTTTCTCACTAGGATATAAGTAGATGTCCAGTTTGAGACACTGGGGTGATGTCGGGGTCAACAGTGTGGAGTTACGAGATGTGTTGTCCTTCCAACCAAAGGGAGATCTTCCGACTAGGCGGATGTTTTGCTTGGCGAGCCACCATATACACGTAGCGTTGCGAATGTTACTTGCGTGATTCAGGATTTATCCGTTGAATTTTGCATGTAGCACGATAGATGTCGCTATATGTTAATGCCTGAAGATTTTCTTGACGGCGTGTGAAGTTTACCAACCTACACTAGGCCAGTTTGGTGGACTTTAGCCTAATCCCTTTCGTTCTAAGAGACAGTGCCCAGGACCGGGACAATGAATGAGTTGATGATGACTATACTTACTTGGTGGATTGTCCCAACAAGGTTTTTGTGTGCAGAACTCGACACCATCGTAACAAATACAATAATTACAAGCATCAACTTCACGTTTAGTACCTTCAATGCAAAGCGTCTCAGGAGCTCGTAAAAGATATGCTAAAAAAATTAAATTGTTAGTGAATTGACAATTCAAAATGATTAAGCCACCAAAACAAAAATAATGTTTCTTGAACTCAAGATTTCTTCATTTTGAAAAAAAAAAACGTGTGATGATGTCACTTATACGGCGGAAACTGAGACAATTAAAATTTTGTCGAAATAATAGTACCTAAATCAAATAGGTAATGTAATGATTTTGGAGTAATTGTGGCCATTTGGACACCTTGAATTTTAAACTTCAATAATATGGTTACTTTCATGAATATTTAATGTTTCTAATCTTATTTGGTGATGTGATTGGGATACTTATATGCCCCTTTCGGATCGGACAGGATTCTTATAAAATAGAGTATGTTGAAAGGTTTGTCAACGAGCGATGGAGCGCAGTATTCTGGGAGTAAAACTCACTGACTGTATACGGATTACTGCGCTCCAAAACTCAAATATCTGATGTCACGCGCAAAGCCCGGCTTAAATGGGACTGGGCGGGACACGTCTGCCGCATGCCAAACGAACTGTGGGCAAAAGCCACCACAAACTTGTGGCTGTACGTGGTTGGCGCAGACGGAGGTGGCGCGATGAACTGGACTCTTACGAAAGAGATTGGGTGGCTAAAACCACAGACAGAGCGGTTTGGAAGGAGGGAAGGGAGGCCTTGGCCCAGCAGTGGGACAAAATAGGCTAGAAAAAAAAAGAAACTAAGTATATGTAGTTAAATGTCTTATTTGCAGCTGAATAAATGTTTTTTTTTTCCTCTCAATTGGCATTACGGCGGCACAGTGCCGTAGTGTTGCCATGTGTGTGAGTAAAATAAAAAGTAAAAAAAAATACGCACGCGGTGGCGCTTTACGACATCTAGAAGAAGGAATTTTTCTACATGACCACTTTTTAAGACGCTTAGGACAGTGACACATATAACATGGCAGCCTTTTTATCTTGCCCGGTATACACGAGCGTTTACGGCCACTGGCCGACTGGTCTTCAGAAACTAAAATAAAATAAAAGTAAAAAAAAAATCACAAAGTAATTTATGTTTAGTAACATGAAATACAGCTCCTTTTTACGGATTTTATCGTTATAATAATATTATTTGATTCCCGACGTTTCGGATCCTTTACAACATCCATGGTCACAGGTAGACTGAAGTGTTGGACGTCTTAATGTTAAAATTACTAACGGCTACCTTTTATTTTTTGTTAATTATCATCGGGAATCTAATAATATTAATATAACGAGATATAATAAGTAAAAAGTAGTTTTATTTCAATGTCTAATATTCGCGTAAGTGTCAGAAACCAAAACCATTGTTGTAGTTGCATAGAGGGCCATTGAGCGGACTATGCTCGGAATCAAACTAGAAGAACGAGTTCCAAATCCGACCGAGTTCAATATCTGGTATCGGACAAAAGTAGTGTTTAATGTGGGGGACCGGATAATGGGACTCAAGTGGAGTTCGAATCCAACCAATCCAAATCCAATCGAAACCTCTGACTTTTCGAATTCATGTGCGTATTAATAGTTAATTATCACGCGCTTAAACGGTGAAGGAAAACATCGTGAGGAAACCTGCATGCCTGAGAGATTTTCTCGACGGCGTGTGAAGTCTGTCAACCCGCATTAGGCTAGCGTGGTGGACTATATAGCCTTATCCCTCTAGATCTGAGAGGAGACCGTTCCTAGCAGTGGGACAATGTAATGGGTTGATTATGTTATTATGTAAGTGGACAAGATTAGCACAAAAACGGAAAATGTGGTATAAGCAAAGGGAGCCAGCAATGCGCAAAATCGAGTCGGTGAAATGAAACTCGCACTAGGCCCTCAGTTGACTTCGTATGAACATTATGTGTAGCAATATGTATACAAGTTACATGGGACAGAGTATACAAATTTTAATCTTGTCTGTCGCTGCGGAGAGACACATAAAGCACCTGCCTCTTTTTCTTCTTCCACACATCTATAACAAAGTGTGTAGAAACCTACCACAAGTAATAAACTTACTAACAAGAAAAATCAAATCTATCATAAAGAACTGGCTTATATGGATGAAATTTGGATGGATAGATTATAATCTGGAATAACACATAGGCTACTTTTTATCCAGGTCGGACTCAATCCTGAAGTCCACGCAAAGTCGCGGGCAGATGTTATCTATACTTATAATAAATCTGTAGAGAGGTCAATTCTGTACATGAAATATATTTCCAAAATAACTATCAGCGGGTGATTAGTGATCGATACCAGTGACGCCAAAAATGCAATCAGTAAAATTTTTGTCTGTCTGTCTGTCTGTCTGTCTGTCTGTCTGTATGTTCGTTATAGAAACAAAAACCACTCGACGGATTTCAACGAAACTTGGTACAATTGTTCATATTCCTGGGCAGGTTATAGTATACTTTTCATCACGCTAAGATCAATAGGAGCAGAGCAGTGAAGGGAAATGTTGGGAAAATGAGTGATTCATGAGAGGAGGAGTTCAAGCTATAAAACATCACGCTACAACCCTTAGGAACGGGGCAACGCAGGTGAAACCGCGGGCGAAGAACTAGGGAACAAAGTAACTATTCCACGCGGACGAAGTCGCTGGCAAAAGCTAGTTCCAAATAAAATTGAATTTAATGTAGCAATTATTTCCAGCTACAAGAACGTACCCAAATCGGCCACTCCATAAAAATACAGTAAGTACAATGTTTAAATAACTTCAATAAATTCATACTTACTCAAAGAGACCCCACATTCTTTATTTTCGCAAAACCAAATACCCTTACGACAGAAGCACTTATTACAAGCATCAAATTTCCTCTTCATTCCTGAGACACATTTTGGAATGGAAATGTCTTCTAAAAATAAAAAAGATATATACAAAGGTACATATATATATTTTTTTAAAGCTTTCTAGCAATGTGGGTCGCACATTAATTACTAGTATTCTTATTAGCTCATCGTGCTTAGCTAAATGGTTGCGATACGAGTGGGTTCACGTCGGTAGTGCATTGGGTGAGTTTCGATCCACCAACCATATGATCGCAAGTCCGACGCCCTAGCCATTAGGCTATCGTCCTTCAAATAGTATATAGTAAATTCAATATATTTTAAAATTATGGTAAGTTTTGTGAGAATTCTGCCCACTAATGAGGTAAGGGAAGTGCGGTTTAGTCAGAGGTGAGGTATCATCTGACAACACCGCAGACGATCCATGAAGATTTCTTGTGATCAACTTGTAATTTTTTTTAATATTTGTTATTGTATGGTGTAAGGCCAATATGATCATTTAGAAAATATTTTCCTCGTACTGATTAATCGCACTTACTTCCGCTTGTTCTTTAATGAATATTCAGTAAAATAGAAAAATAATGAAGTCTTTCCCCGGAAAAATAGTAAAATTAGGGAAACCCTAGTATATTGTTTGTAACGTGTATTCGGTAAGTTAGAATTATAGGCGATATTAATTATATATGTATTTTATTTGGTATGTATTTTTTTTATCTTGTGGGAATCTTACGCTTAATAATACTCGTATATAGAAACTATTTACCTAATTATAAAAAAAAACGTGTGGCACTCGGGGACTGCCGCGGTAAAGCTATTGCATAACGTTTTTTATCAACTTATGTAATACAACCAATGCCACCTAAAGGCGGGTTGCTGAACTAAAGAGACAAGCGTGATATTTCAAAAAGTCATTAAAAGTTTTGGTATTTATCGATAGATGGAAAAACTAAAAAGTATCACCGCTGTGCCGGTCGGAGTGGGGGGTGTTAGGTTTTTTTCGTTGCGGAATTTCTGGATTCGGTCCCCACGCTCAAGGCCCGCGATAGAAGCTATGCAATAGCTTAAAAACAATGTATTCACTTACCGGAAACTCTTAGGCCACAGGGATTTACCGTGCACAAAATTTCCGAATTTAAGCAAACACACAGATTACATTCATCCGGCGGAGGCACAGGCTCTCCGTAAAGACATTCAGACTCCATAGAATACGAAGGGGCTGAAAAAAAACAGTGGTATCTTATTCAGTGATAGTAGTAATTTGACCAATGACCTAAAGGACATTGATCGAATCGACTACGAACAACAATTTTTTTTTTATGACCAAATTTTTCTCCACATCTCGCTCATCTTTGGTATAAAAGATGTAGATCCGCGTGGAAGTGCGCGAAAATTGAAATATTTTTAGCACAATATTGAATACTACTGCTGCAAGAATAAAGTATTTATTACTTTGTACAACGGATACACCAATTTCGCCCGGTCTCTCCCCGTTAAGCCGTCAAACGTTGCGAGTCCGGGCGAGACGTCTTTCGGTGTAAAAGGATCAGCGTGATTTCAATTCATGCCCATAATTATACATACTTGGTTCATTGCGCCAACACAGTTTTTGGGTGCAGAGCTCGACACCGTTGTAACAAACGCAATAATTACAATCATCGACTTCATATCGGCTGCCTTCTCTGCAGTGCGTTTCATCAGTACGTAAGGGCAACACTAAAAAAAATTCTATTATAGAACTGCCTCATAAGTCTAGTGGTCCTAAGCCTACTAAGCTAATGCTATCAAGCTAGGCAAGAGGTATCGTGAAATTCTATGAAATTCTCAGAATTTGGATTCGTGCCCGATTAATGGCCATAGGCTAGCATCTCTATACCTGGGACTTAAACATACCGGCAAACTGTGTCTGTACATTAGTAGACCTCTGCCGAACTCTTTCGGGATATAGGCATGATGGTATGTTGTTTATTAATCTGATACCCCTCCAAACAAAGGGAGGATCCTCTGACCAGGGACCGTATTATTACGTGTTAACGCCAACCTTTTTAGGTTGTGAGAAAGAGATGCCGCTCTACATATTAAATATCCTCATCTCTTTCTTACAACCTAAAAATGATGGCGTTAACACGTCATTATACGGCCTCTGGCGGGTGTTTTGCCTGGCGGGTTAAGGTCCTTTGATTTTGGTGTTACGGATGTCCATGGGCGACGGTAATCGTTTACCATCAAGCGATACGTCTGCTCGTTTGCCCCCTATCCTATAAAAAAATGTTACTAGCGCGATTTAGGATTTGTCCGTTGAGATTCGATGTAGATGTAGATGTCGCTACAACTGATTTACTAGTCTACACGTTCGAATATGATCGAATCGAATTCAAAAACGTGGAGCATGTTCGTACACGGAGACAGTACATAATTGTGCGAACGTCGAACGCCATCTCGCTTATAGTTTAGGTAATTCAGCAGAGCCCGTAAGGACCCTTGGATTTCATTGACAAGACAATAGATTTTGCATTGTGTCTGTAATTAATTACTTGAAGGGTTAACTAGGCTGCAAATTCGCCTCATCATCATGAGCCTACAGCAGTCCACTGGTGGACGTAGGCCTCCCTCAATGTGCACCATATCACCCTGTTCTCGGCTTGTCGCATCCAGCTTCCGCCAGCAACCTTTCACAAATCATCATTTCATCTTGCCGGATGGCAAATCCGCCTACTACGTGTGTAATAAATGTGCCCCAAAAGAAAGTCTTCCAAAAGAAAGTGTCCCAAATCCCGAACGAAACGCTTTAAGTCTACTTTTATCTATTATTTTTCCCGATGGATATAATCTGGGTGTTTTCAAATGACATGTGAATCTGTTTCTTCTAGTTAAGCGCGCTCCATCGTACATCGCAGTGTCGCTTAACATCAGGCGAACAGGCGGTCAAGCGTAAGCCTAACACCAATAAAGTGTCAAAGCTCAAACGCAAGCATTACATTAAAAAAGACAACTAATACGCACTTGTATTTTTCTTTGGGCAAGCATAGAGACAGTCCCATTCGCCCTCATCACAGAAACAAAAATAACACCCAGATCGCTTGGTCGATCCTTCTTTATCGCACTTTTTGTGGCGAAGTTTCTCAGGGACTGAAATAGAAAACGAAACTCTGTGCATGAGGCCTAAAATGACCAATATACCAATATCTGATATGATCCATGGACACATGGACGGACACAACGTGGTATTACATAATATACCCTTACGGCTGTATTTCCCAAAGGGTTAGGCAGAGGGGTACTGCTGTAGCCATAGTTCGCCCGTATGTTTAGGTCTAATGTAATAGGGGACAAGTCTCTTGCCCTCAACTGGGCACAAAACCCAAACTACGAGCTGCTACTGAGAATTTATAGAAAATCCCAACAATATTTTGCTCGACCTTGAATTCGAACCCAGGACCTCTAGCGTAGCAATCGTATTTGGTAAATACCAGGCTAAGCTGACCTCGCATTTCATAGGCTTTTGGTACAAGGACAGGTCAGCTTATACTGGCACTTACACCTTAATGTGTAACCGTGTGTACACTCAGATTCAGATTCATACCAACTATCTGTGGATAAAACAAATATCTGCCATCTTCTTTTTAAAAACGTTAACCCTTCTAGGATTTTTCCTCTACTCTGAGTTTTCTCTTGTAATAACTGTAGGTCACACAAATATTATATAGGTATTTGCGTGGGAATCGAACCCATAATACTCGGACAGTAATTGATTGCCCACGCCAAATATGCCGTCATATTTAAATTGCATCGTTTGTTGATTTTTTTGCATTTTCATTTATTTAATATTGCTTTTCAATAGATGTCGCTAACGTAACCTTAAGACATAAATTCAAAATGTGAAGTCAAATTTCAATCTGGCGGGTGGGACTAGCGGTGGCTTAGAGGTTAGCGTCTGGTTTATCTAACCAGATCCAGAAGACGCAGGTTCGAATCCTGCTCCCGGTCGAATGTTTCCTTCACTAAAATCACTTTACGGATTCTATCGTCCATGGTCACGACCAGACTGAGGTGTTGAGCGTCTTGATGAAATAATGTCAATATAACACCATAGAATCTGTAAAGTGGTTTTATTTAAATAAGTCCAATATTCACGTAAATCTCCGAACTCAGGATACGTTCATTGGATTTAATTGATGTATGAGTGACGTTGAATGTTAAGTACCTACAGAAAATTTGACTTAAGTTCCCATTTTAATATTATTAGTATATGGTAGGGTATAGTGCATACAAGACAAGAATAAGAAAAAAATTAGAAATACCGTTTGATTCACATTCTTTTTTTTCGCAAAACCACAGTCCATCGCGGCAGTAACACATATTGCAAGCATCTGCTTTGCGCTTCGTTCCTGTTTTACATTTTGGAATGGCGAGAGTTTCTACAATAACAATAAATTTAAAATTAAAAAAACCCCCGAAGCATCAAGTCATGGTTACCATGTTCTTGCAATATCATTGAAGTAACAGGATACTAAGTTCCAAATCAATCAGACATACGGAATTTGCTCACATCCCCTCATGAACTAGAAAAGAGTGGATAATCTTGAAACAGCAGGCCAAGTTTTCTTAAATCAAGTCACCTTTCAAACTAAAAAAAATGAATCAAATCAATCGGTCCATTCGTTTAGGGGCTACAATGCACGTTGTGGAAGAAGCGCTTTGATCAGTATTTTGTAGCGGATTACAGAGGATAAGGAATTAAAATTCACCGAGTTCTTCTGGGCAAATTTCTTGATACAGGGTGACTTGATTAAAATGATTTAATTAACGATTTACTTTCCTGTATTTTATGGGTGGGATTTGTATTCAAAAAATCTGTAAATCTACAAATGCAAATGAACGTAGATCATCAAAACGTAAATCGCAGTGTCACTTAACATCAGGGGAACTCGCGGTCAAGCGTAAGCCCAAATCTGACGAACCTGGGAATCTAAAGAGGTCTTCACATTGACGGTTCTATTTCAAATTTCATAATTACTATTCAAGTCTGATTTTTCTTAAAAATACATACCTATTCCAAGAATTTTAGCAATGTCAATGTTGCCATGATTCTTGAACCTCAAAGATGTTTCACTGTAATCATACCCTGTGAATATATAAATACATGATCATGCCGATGTCTGTATATTATAGATATAATAAAGAAAAACTAATATGGGGGGTCTTTATTATAGCAACAGAAGGCAAAATATACATTTTTAGGATTTTTATCTGTACATTGTACGCGCATTACGTAAAAACTACTACATAGAATTGAATGCAGTTTTTACCGATGTATTGATAGAAGTCTATATTAAAATTAGTATTAGTATGTTTCATCTTGATACGCTGCCTAGAAGCGGACTTATAGCATGTTAATCTTTTTGGGACGTGAGTGGAAACTGCGGGCAACAGCTAGTTATATAATATAATACTAGTTATCTCCCGCACCCAAACTGTCGTGGTATCAATGTCGACCCCATAACCCATCCCATGTTCCAAGCTCTCCTGGAATTACCGTGTAACGGCGATAATATACCTCTCTGGTTACTTGTGCCGACATAGAAGACTGATCGCCTTTGAGTGGAGAAAGGCTGGCTAGTTCCTAATAGAACAAATTAGCATTGCCATTCAACGTGGCTATACTCATGTATCAACGCGGAACGTGGAACGTGAGTGCATGACAAGATGTATCAATGTGGAAGAAGTAAATGCAGAATAAAAGAATCATAGCAAGTGGCAGGTAAGTGCAGCTCTGTCTGCCACAGTATATTGCAGTTCTAATATTAGGTATCATAATCTTTTTTTTTTTTTTTAAACGTTGCCCCACACTAGGAATTTCTCCTGTTTCGTGGGTGCATTTCACAAACACAAATTATCACTTACACAAACACCCAGGCCTGGAACAACTACCTGTAGATCATACAAATATTTGTTCCGTGTGGGGATCGAACCCACAACACGTAACATAGAAGCCGATCGCTCAGCCGCTACGCCAAACGTGCCGTCAAAAAATCAAATTATGAATCTTACCTTCCCGTAAAGTCCCTGGAAAAATAAACAGTCGATATTTATTGTATACTTCATGGCGTTGGTGTTTTCTAACTGACGACCTCTGAGAAGAAACTCCGAAACAAACTCAGAGAATCGTGGTCTTGTTAAAATCCAGACAGTAGTCATAATTATGTTCAACAACGTAGGGCAATATCTGAACTGGCCTTTTGAAGAAAGAGCCACAGTGGATTTCAGTAGACCAATACCAGCCAACGGCATGCATTATCAGTCATTGTGGAGCTCAAGATTTTGGTTAATTTATCATTTCCATATTTTTATGGTGCTTCTATGGACTAGTAGAAGCTTTACTACACCTTTATATTTGTGAACACTGGTAAACTATACCGAAAAAAAATTGTGAAAATTGCGAGTAGAACGCCAATAAAATATTATGGAATAATGGAACATACCTTCAAACTGACGTGCACAAGTATGATTGGAGCAAAGCCATTTCCGATCGTAATTGCACCAGCAATAATTGCAAGTATCTATTCGTTGTCTTCTACCTACCTCACACTCAGGGTTTGAGCGCAGAAGACCTGAAATAAAAATGGAGATAGTAAATGAGTTGTGGCAGTCTGGTTGTTGGTTATTGATGCAGAGGTGAACCATGACCATAGGATAATTAACAGTACTGGCATGGTCATGGATGCTGCAAAGGGTCCAGCCTTTAAAAAAAATCAAAGGAAAATACGTACCACCATTAGCGAAAAAGAGGCGGCATTTTTTGTTTTTTTTCTTTTTACAATTCCATGTTCCGTCTTTAGCACATTTACAATCTTCACAAGTAACTTTTTTCTTTTTTCCCGGCGTACATCTTTCTATTTCGATAGATTCATCAGGTACTGAAATGTGTCATGTTAATAGTTCAGTTTAAAATATAACAGCTAGAATTAATAAACTATCCCTCACGTCGTCATGACGTGGAATGTGGAAGGATATTTACGTACTTATTTCCATTCTACTACAATCTATTTTACAGGACCACTGGCCGTTGTCGCAGTAACAAACTTTACAAGTACTTGGAGCATGTGTTTCATAGCCTGGATGACAAGGATACGATTCCAGGGGATTAGGCTCTGCAAATTAGAAAAAAAAATACAAAATTGTGCTTCAAAACTTGAACTTAAAAAAATACTGAGTTAGCTTAAAAGGTCACTAAGTTTAAATGAAGGTGAGCAGGCCTGCAGCATGTCTTTTGTTTATTTTGGCAAACGAGCAGACGAGCCACTTTGTGGGCAGTAGTCATCATCGCCCTGACACCTGCAACACTAGTAGAGTTGCTGATGCATTGCCGAGCTTTAGGAGCCCCAGCGCATAGTAACTACTGTAGGCGGGACAACCAAGGAGAAATTTCTTGGAATTGGTGGATCAAAAATTAGAGCCTGGGTATATTAGCTTGCATCATGGCGGAGTAAAAAAAAACAGATTGCGTCATGAGTCGTGACGACCTTGATACTTTTAAACGCAGCTTGGGTACAGGGTCGAGGTTGATGGTGGCATGTGGGGGAGGGCTTTGCTCAACAGTGAGAGACACCAGTGTTATCGTAAAAAAGCAACGTGTTTATGCATGTACGTACCGTCAAGATTTCCAGTTTCCTCATCGGGATGATGTTCTGCATCCATAATAGCAGATTCTTCCCCACTAATATCAGTATACGTATTATTGTCATCATCATCGTTGCCATTGTCAGTGTTTTCGGAAAACTGCTGATTGTTACTTCCATCAGTCAACAACTTTTTACTGTCCTTATCAGGGTTCCCGTTAGGTTCAGATTTACTTTCTTCTCCACAGTTTTTAGTTTGGCAGAACCATTGCCCATAGCGGCAGTAGCAATCATTACATGAATCTAATTTCCGGTTTTCACCTGGTTTACAAGTTTGTACATACTTATCTGCAAATAAAGATTTAATTAGTTAATTGGATAACGATTGAAGGATCTCTATAAATCATTTAGTGCTGTTAATAACCATTGATGATGTACTAGACTTTTAGGTTCTGTTGTGGCCGGATTGGCTAATATTGGCTCTGAACGATATTCATATTTACAATCATTTATATTCTTATCAGATCCTTATTTAATGTGAATCATAATATATGGCCCTACGAAAGCGGCAGTTTTAACCAAGCTGACTACATATATGAATTGTGTGAAGTAAAAATAAATTACACACATTCCTCGTCTCCTTGCATCCCTGGATCAATTTCCCCACTTGACTTTTGTTTCTTGCACTCCTTCGTGGTACACACCCAACGATGGCCAACACAGTCGCAACGATTATCACACTCAATGTACTTAATATCGAAGTTATCACACACTTTTTCTTTTTGTTTAGATCCTATAAAACAAAATATTTTTCAATAACAAATATCATATTATTTTACAATTTCTAGGTATTTTAGTACAGGATGAAAGTAAACTTCGCATTAAATAAAACCTAGACGCTGACTTTCTGCCATAAATAACTTCAGGAGATAGGATAAATATTTTCAGTACCGAATGGTACAGTTATTTATTTTATATATTGTTTGTTATCTGATCATTCGATCAGATACTAAACCATATGGCATCAAATCAATTAAGAAGTATATAGGGTCGAAACAAAATGCTTGGACCATGGGGTTCGAGTGCGCATCTCTTTTTTAAATTCTAAGAGACTTATCGACGCTTCGCGTGACAAGACGGCTGGCTTATTATATTCTTAGTTCGATGAATTAGCATTGCCATTCAGTGTCGCAAAGCTGTCTGCCTTCTGGGTACGTTATCAGATGACAGCGATGTGGAGGAGTACTTTGACGTCGACGCTTGGCCATTTATATTTTTTTATTTGGTATACGAGTATATGTAGGCTGTGTGGATTCTGTTAAATAAATTAAACTCCAATTAAAAGTATATAAAATAAACATTGAAAAGTTAAGAATTAAGAACCACCTCCTTCTCATTCCCTTGATAATACTAATAGT
Source organism: Acronicta aceris (assembly GCA_910591435.1). Classification (NCBI taxonomy): domain Eukaryota; kingdom Metazoa; phylum Arthropoda; class Insecta; order Lepidoptera; family Noctuidae; genus Acronicta; species Acronicta aceris. Next base: position 3,812,666 of record OU342776.1, on the reverse strand, counting down.
GTCCCACTTGTGGTCCCAAGTGCGACTGCTACGCTAGAGCTCCTGGGTTCAAGTACCAGGTCGAGCAAAGTTTTATTAGGTTTTTCTATGAAATTTTCAGCAGCATCTCGGAGTTCAGATTTAATGTCACTAGGTTCGCCCTCTATTAGGTACATGGGACCTAAACATACTGGCGAACTCTGCTTTTTTCCCACCTAGGAAGGCGGCAAGTTATGTCAGATTCGTAGTAAGTAATCACCGTTCTTTCCTTTATTTACCTGCTTTACCCTATAGTTATAGCCTACAGGCGAGTAAAGCGGGGTAAAGCGGAGTAAAATACAGGCGTTATAGGATGTGATGTTATCCTATGTAGTATTATATGCGGTAATACAAAAATATGTACATACGATCATGCTTCATGGCTTCGCAAGAAAATTCGGTACACTTCCATTGCCGACGACGGTCACACCAACAATAATTACAGCTTGTGTTGTAGCGACGTGTTGTACCTACTCTACACTGAAATTTCGTGCGTAACAACACTGAAAAAAAATTATACTGAAAAATTTCAACTTTGCCGACATTCTTGTATCATGGCTATGTAATAATAAAGCTGATCGGTTGCTTAGCAAAGTTTAGCTGCGCTAGCTGCAATCAATCAATCTGTAGATGGGTGACCATTCTTAATACATCGAGACTTCTCGTAAAGAGAGCACGTAAAGCCTAGTTGTTATACAAACATAAAGATTAGAAGCCCAAAAATCTGACATCCAATTTATACTGAGGATATCGGTACATATTGCCTAGAAATTGAGTTGTGGAGGTCTAATGGCAGTCGCTTCGTGTAAAATTCTGATACTGAAATGCGGCTGATTTGGTTAGACTGGGAGACGATCCTAACATGGCAAAAGGCTAAGAAGATGATGATATTGGAAGACTTCAATGACATTACTAGGCAAAGAGACTTTACAACTGAGGTCTCATGTTGATAACGCGCTAGTGATACTACTGGCGTTGCTGGCGTCTATAGGCAGTGGTAGCCGCTTACCAGGGGGACCATCTGCTTGTTTGTCATCTTAAAACAATAAAAAAACATACAATCGGTTGATGAACCGACGACACGACACGTCTTCCTTCGATTACATCTCCATCCATCACGGTAACAGATGCACCGATGACAGTCCAATCTTTTCTTTGTCCCCAACTTACAGTTGGAGTCGAGTTCAATGTCACTCAATGTCATAATTGCTGCAATACAAGATGTAAATAGATCTTTTAATCTGTCAAATAAAAAAATAAAAACAACTGACTGTCCAAAAGATAAAAAAAAATGAAAATAAGATGACCTAGTTCTGTCTTCTTTATAGAAAGAAACATTGGAAAAGTTTCCTGGACTCGGTTAACCCGTTTATACCAATGAAAGAGTTATCGATTATGCTACTATAAAAAAGCATCGGTGGTAGACCAACCTGATTCTTTTGTACCACAGTCTTTTTTTTCACAGAACCACTGGCCATTGAAACAGTAGCAGAGATTACAGGAATCCAGCTTATGTTTGCTGCCTTTAACACACCGTGGGCCAAATGCATGTCCTTCCATGTTATCTGGATACAAAAAAGAAATTGGGAAGAAAATTGGACAGTGTTGCTCTGGGCCATGATCCAGTTTCCCCCTTAGAACCTTAGACCGGTAATATTCGTCCGTTTTTGTTTCCCATCGGATCGGATTCATTCGATACACATCCGATTTTTCTGGGCGACTCAATGTAAACGTGTTACGTTTGATCTCATATGGCAAATTATTATCTCCTACAGTATTTCGGATGATGAAATAATTTTATTTATGCAGAAAATACCTTCGGGAATGAAAGGCACTAAATGCTTTGATACTGTTTCCGAATCGGATGTACAATCTGACTTTCGGATCGGACGTGCATTGAGTGTTCGAACAAATATATGGCGGGAACGCTTTCCGATAGTCGGATCCGATTATTGTATGGAAAATCGGACGTCTATTCTGATTTGTTATATTAGAGAACACATTTTTTAAATTATAAAGCTGAATTTAGACGATGTTTCGTTTGTTGTCAGAATACCGATTTAACATGAATTGACCTTCATGAACTCCCTCATTAGTCTAGTGGTCTCAAGTGCAACTAGCTACGCTAGAGGTCCTAGGTTCGATTCCCAGGTCGAGCAATGTGTTATTGGGTTTTTCTATGAAATTCTCACTAGCAGCTGAAACTGGAGTTTGGGATTCGTCCTTTCCTTTCCTTTCGGTTAACGGCAATAAGCTCGCCCCCTATTACATGGGACCTAAACGTACCGTCGAACTGTGGGTGTACATAGTACATTTCTGCCTAACGCTTCGGGGAATACAGCTCCACTAGGAGAGGCCAATGTCCAGCAGTGGACGAATATGAATTGAAACGACGATAGCCTAATGGCTAGGGCGTCGAACTTGCGATCATGTGCTTGCCGGTTCGAAACTCACCCATTGCACTACCGACGGGAACCCACTCGCAACACAAGCATTTAGCTCAGTACGACGGGTTAACAAGAATACTAGTAATGTGCGACTCACACAAATAATCTGATGATGATGACCTTCATGAAGGAGAAGTTTAAAGAGATTCGAACTTACTCTTGTGCACGTCCTCCACGGGAACCTGTTGAGATACTTTACAGGGATTTTTAGTGCAATATTCTTCTCCGTTATGACAAACGCATCGATTGCAGTTGATTCTTCTCCGTCGTCCTTCCTGGCAGACAGGACGCCGCAACGCTGAATGTCCTGTAAATAGAATCAATTATTATTTGCAAAATATTCAAACGACTGATTGATTGATCTATGAACGCACAGCCAAAACTAGTCTAGTCAAAAAGCTGGAATTTCGAACATAGATTTATTTTATAACGTAAGCATCAGCTAAGATTTTTCAACTTTATGAGAGTTAAATGGGGGGAGATCTGTGTAGAAAGTCTTTGTTCTTTAAAGTTAGAAACACCAAATTTTGAGTTACTGTTTTTTTTTTCAGCCGTAGTCGTCCCATTGCAGGTAGAGGTGGTCAAAACGGCTACTTTTCGATAATGAATTATACTGTTATGTTATTTCCCAACAACTGTTATTGTATACTGTTGTTGTTATTCTGTTGGGTTGCTTTGAAACTACGACGTAAATATTCGGCGGTTTGTCAAAAGTTTTGTCTCAAAACACAACTTTGTTTACGACAAATGTTAGTGTTGATGACATTGACAAATGTCAACTGTCAAAACTAAAAAGCCCACGTTCCATTCCATCGGTTCCATAGATATTGCATACCACAGACAATTTAAGCGCTCTCACACGTGCCAGATTTTTAGTTGATTGATGTGACCACCATGACAAAGTTTTATTAAAGCGGATCGTTCAGCTGAGCCCGCGAAATTCAAATTTCAAGTGATTTTTCGCTGTTTGTAGGTCTATAACAAGTTCTAGATTCATGACAGTAGTAATCGCGACATTAAATAGACAAAATTCACAACTGAGAACTAAAACCTTTCACGACAGCAAATGTCTATCTGTTATGGTTGACTCACAATAACACGTGTAACTCCCGATAGCTTAGCAGTTCGGAGCTTTCTGATTATATTTGTCTACTCTTACGTTAGGTGACTGACTGACTGACATAGTGATCTATCAACGCACAGCCCAAACCACAGGTTATAGTATACTTTTCATCACGCTACGATCAATAGGAGCAGAGCAGTGAAGGGAAATGTTGGGAAAATGAGTGATTCATGGGAAAGGTTTCAAGCTATAAAACATCACGCTACAACCCTTAGGAACGGGGCAACGCAGGTGAAACCACGGGCGAAGAACTAGGGAACAAAGTAAATATTCCACGCGGACGAAGTCGCTGGCAAAAGCTAGCCATAAATAAATGTCTTCTCCAGCGACTTTATATTTCATTTTGCTATGGTAATCTGTGAACAGTGCCGTGGGCTACATTATTATCTATATAGGTACTGTATAACTATATTTTGTTGTTTATATTTTATAGTGTAGCTGTTTACTATTCCTGTGTAATAAAATAAAATAAAAATAAATAAATAATGACGTATTTCAAGGACTTTGGATTTTTTCTAAATCGCTGAACAGATTTTAATAGGCAAGTACATATGTAGGCATCCTGAGTAAAACAACATAACATCCCATCACACCTGTATTCCCCGAAGGGTTAGGCAGAGGCGTACTTAATGTACACCCACAGTTCGCTGGTATGTTTAGGTCCCATGTTATAGGGGGCGAGCCTATAGCCATTAACCGGGCACAAATCCAGACTCCGAGCTGCTAATGAGAATTTCATAGAAAAACCCAATAACACTTTGCTCGACCTGGGGATCGAGTGTAGCAGTCTCACTTGGGACCACTAGACTAATGAGGTAGTCAAACTAATGAGTAAAACAATTATATTCACTACATACCGTGATCTAGTCTACAATCCTTGGTGGAGCAGGTTTCATGACCGTTATGACAGTAGCAGTAATTGCAGGAGTCAATTTTGCGTTTCTTTCCTTCTCTACAAGTTGACAAGAATTGGGGTCCTGCAAAAGAATGAGCAAATAAAATTGTGAAAGATTATTTTAAGGTAAGTACTATGTGCCTTCTATAATATTAACGTAACATACCATCACGCTTGTAATCTCTGAAGGGTTAGGCAGAGGTGTATTAAAGTACACCCTCATTTCACCGGTATGTTTAGGTCCCACGTAACAGGGGACGAGATCATCTGACTCTCAACATGGTTGAGTCAGACGACACTGACAGACTTATCGGCTCTTGACATGCTATGGCAGTCACTTTCCTTTTCTTTTCTTTTGGAAGGCAAGTGATCGTAGTCTATTAAATTATACATGTAATGTTTTAACCTTTACATCAAGCTACATGAATCTCACATTATAATAACAAAATTGTAAAAATCACTGTTAAATATTATTTTTTAAAGGAGTAGCTATGGAATTTCTTGCCGGTACTTCCATAAGACCCATTATTTGGAACCGTGCCTGTAATATTAGTCCAATTGAAATATAATATTTGACTTTGAATCAAAACTCCGAGCTACTACTGAGAATTTCATATAATTTCAGAGAATTTCATAATGTGTTATTGGTTTTTTCCACGAAATTCTCAGTTCATGCAGCTCGGAATTTGGGATTTGTCCCCATTCAATTGTAATAGGCGCGCCCCATATTACATGAGATCTACATACCGGCGAACCGTTGGTGTACTTTAGTACGCCTCTGCTTAACTCTTATGGGAATACAAGCGTGATGATATGTTATGTTACGAGTCTTACGTCCAGCTTGCTCAGGGCAGATCATTCCGGTGCACATGTACAGTTGTCCAGCGACGCACGTGCAGTGGTTGCAGTCCACTTTGGTGTGTCTCCCCATTGTGCAATATTTTGCTGTAGATATAAAATATAAGTAAAACAAATGCGGTGGAAATGCGATCCTTGCGAAGTATGTGCGGTGTAACTCGGAATGATAGATTGAGAAATAGAGTGATAAGGCAACGTAGTGGCTTAAAAGATGATTTAGTCACACGAATTGAGAAGAATATGTTGAGCTGGTTTGGGGATATCGAGAGAATTGATGAAAAGCGGTTAACGAAAGGGATTCGTAAAGCAAATGTCAGTTGAGCTGCGGGGAGAGGATGCTTTAGAAAGACAAACACCGACCTTATCGCTGAGATCCTACAAAAAGGTCAGGTGCGTAGTACTCACAACCAGCGCGTGTGTAAGACAAGATGTGTGAATGTGGATGAAGCAAAAGAAGTATGCAAGAATTGTAGGAAGTGGCGTTCTGTTGTTGCTTACCCTTAAGGGAAAAAGTGAGTGTATGTATAAAATTAAGAAGAAATGGAGAAGCACCAAAAGCATATTAATTTTATGGCTACAAACATTAAACCTATAATATTTATTATAATATTATCAAAGAAAAAGTTGCGTTTGGCTTTGCCATATAAACGTTGGAGTGACATCAAACATTGATGATTTAACGACCTTGTATAATTATTTTTTTAATGAGCACCAATTGGCATCAATGATTGATTTGAATTCATTTCATTTTTAATGGATGGTGGATATTCTTAATATAGAAAATAGAAGGTAAAAAAAATTATTAAACCCTTAGGTTGCGACTCCTATCCGCAATCCTATCCTGCTGTCCATAGTGTCCATCTTTCAGTCTATCAGGGATATTTCAGACAGTAGGATTCATGTTATTTAATTGAAAATTTGTGAATTTTGCCGCATTATCATCACTGAGTCAGTCTATTGTGTAATAGGTGGGTTAGCGTTCATTGCTAAAATAGATGAATCTATTTTATCAACGGAAAAATACGTAAAAATCCAAAAACGTCAGTTATAATTAGAGGATAAAATACTTCCTTACCTCCTTCGGATAGTGGTAGCATCTGCCCATTGGATTCATCTAAAAATGATTCCTGAATAATTATTTTGTATCCAGTAGATACATACATATTGGACTAATAGCTAAACTTGTATTTCTTTATTCATTGAATTGTACATGTACGAACTGAATCTGATAAAGCTCCATGCGGATGCGTGCTTCACTATTCTCAGTTAAGATTGATAAGAGCGAGAGAGAGAGAGAGAAGACTGATAAGAGCATTTGAGCCATTTGAGAAAATTTCCATTGCTATGTATTCATTGGTACACAATGCTAGCTGTGTCTGAAGTAGAATGAGGGGTAATAATAATCTAAGGGTAAAAATAATCTCCGGGTAAAAAAGATCATAGGGTAATTTTTTTGTAATGAATAGTAATCTAATTGTATTGAGTCTTACCAAAGTCGAAGGAACTGCCAGTGTATTTGAATACCTTCAGCATTCGTAGTCCTAAAAAATATTCGAGTATTATATCTCTTAATCTAGGTGAAAATGAATATAATAAATCTTTTTTATGATCTCAAAAGAGGTTTTCTTTATAAAAATATTTGGATTTTCCATACTACATACAATATAATAAATCATCCAGTAAGTGGTTGGTGATTTATTTTGTTTATAAATAAATGGTTGTTATATTTTTTCTTTTTAATAAGACGAGAAATGAGGGCTCGAGATGAAATTGCGCCAGTGATACTATTGGTAATGCTGGCATCATAGACTGCGGTTGCCGCCAGTCAGGGGGCCCGAATGGTTATTTGTCATTATTATTTGAATAAAAATAAAATTAATTGACCAATGTACTTTAAACTAAGTTTAGATCGGAAGTGTGTAGATAAAATACGCATGAAATAACTCACTTGATTTGGCTTTCTGAATGGTCATCTCGTCATCCCCTTCTGTAAAAAAAATACATTTTCAAAATTAATGTTTTAAATCGTCTTACCTTATTATCATTTCGGCTTGAGAACCGTGCAATTTTTCAAAGTATTAACGAAAGTGGTTTTGATAATAATCACGAATGTGTTAGTATATGTATATATCCCTCGGTTCTTGTTTTATATATTTCCGAACTGTTTTACTTTAAAGTTGTTCTTTAACATAGATCATGATTTCGGAACGAAAGTTATGATCTATGGTACTATTTATATAATACGAAGTACATATTTATTGTCATAGATATGTTTAATTACTATAAATTAATTAATGGTATTTAGAATGATCCTCGGGTTTTATTTTGTTAATTTAATTTATATAAGACGGTCAATTGATGTAATGTTTATCAACTTAAAGCTTAAGGTTAATACATTTGTTGGTTTTCAAACTTGCTTAATTATCCTATGATGTTTTAAGATAGTTCTATTGAATTGTATCTTATTATTATTGTTAATGTTTGTAGATATTTGGCTAAAATGTATGACGATCTGTGATTGGTAGAATATGGCGCCTTATTGCTAATATGGTGCCATTGTTTGGATAAAGTATAAAAAGGGAGGTATTCCTCAAAATCAATTAGTTGCATTAGAGTTATAGTTAGTTACAGTTAGTCAAAGATCGGCTGCTGGATGTTAAAGTTAAGTATTCTGATTGTTACTATGCTGTGTTATTATGCCACTGTTACTATGCTGTGTTATGTTCCTGTTTGTTACAAATTATATGATGGTTGTTCTATGTTGGACTGTACTTTGAATATCAAATGAATATGGCTATGGAGTTTCTTGCCGGTTCTTCTCCATAGTAAACTATTTGGAAACGAGCATTAATTATCAGATTATATTGGACTTTCCATTGAAAAATATATTAAGTTAAAATCAATTTATGCATTGTTTCATTCCTTATAATAATTATCGATAGCAAATATTTCCAATAGTTATTTTATTAGCAGATAACCAATAACTTGGTCACGTAGTTATAACTTTGATAATATCATAATCCTGATATTTACATATTTATATACGTAATATGTAACATATAGTCCTTTTCTGACAAATGCGACACAAACAATCACACCGTTACATTGTAATTAACTATAGTTAGTCTTATCATTATTATCAACTCATATACTGTCCCACTGCTGGGCACGGGTCTCGTCTCAGAATGAGAGGGATTAGGCTATAAGTTTACTTCGCTTGCCTAGTGCGGAATGTGCAGACTTCACACACAAATCTCTCAAGCATGCAGGTTTCTTCACGATGTTTTCCTTTACCGTTTAAGTACGTGATAACAGATTATTAAAATCGCACCTGATTTCGAAAATTCAGAGGCGCATGTCTTAGACCCAAAATAGTGACCCCTTTGGCAGTCCATTGGTCATATCACTAGGCTATTACTGTTGCCTTAATATGTATATTACCTACCAATAGTAATGTACACAATCTATATTATGTACTTAATTCCTAGACTTATCTTTTTTTAATCATTTTTCAATAGTACCATTATTTTTAGTAAATAAAAAACCAGTCAACTACCCTATTTTGTACATAACGACTAGCATAGCGCTGTCCAATGTTTATATCAGGCTCAAATTATTTGTTCTAGAAAAAAAGTGTTTATTAACTTTTAGTAAGTAAAATACCAAATATGCAGGAATTACCTCGGTCAGACCGATACGCCTTCGCAAATGTTCTTAGATTTTCACTGAAATTATCGCGAACAAATCTTTGCCAGTCAAATGCCAAGTTCTTGGCGTCACCTGAAAATGAAAACTATAACTTTACCTTCCGTTACTTAGATGTTATAACACACCTTTATGATAGCTGTGAAAGTGGGTAGTATACATTTCGAAGAGTGTACATAAGGACGACCAGAAGCACGAAAAAGTTGATATTGATTCATGGTGGACATTCCAATAATCCGAACGAAACGCTTCAGGTCCACTTTTGTCATGTGTACCGCTGAAATGTGAAATGCGCTTCTCGAGTGGGTCTTCCCCGATAGATATAATCTGGGTGTCTTTAAATCACGAGTGAATTGGTTTCTTCTAGACAAGCTCGCTCCATCGTAGATCGCAGTATCGCTTAACATCAGGCGAACTGATGTTAAACGAAAAGAAGGTAGGTAAGTAACTATAGTTTTGTTTTTGTGTATTTTTTTATAATTTATAGTATATTATAATGTTTTGTTTTGTAGTGGCAAATAAATCGGCTTCCTTTCTTTCTTTGTTTCATTTTCTTATCCTTATTCCCAATTATGTAGGGGTAAACCTCGGGTAACTCAGGGTAAACGCATCTGTATGTTTATTTTTTGTACAGAAAAAGTGTCCGAGGTTGCCAAAAGTAAAAGTATGTTACAGATAATAATGTGTATTTGTGACAATTAATGCATAAATTGCTCTTAATAAAACATAACATCTTACCATCTTCTGTTGTATACCAGTTATTTTCATCGTAGAACGCTTCACCCACTGTGGCCTGAAATACGAGCATATTCAACATGTTAAGAAAACCTTATCCGATCCATAAAGGTATTGTTAGGTATCGAGATCCGGTTCTATTTAAGTAATAATTTTCACTTTACAAGTAAAAAAATACCCTGATTTTTGTTTTATAAAACGAGGAAACTGTAATGGCAAGAATGTAAACGGTGGCACGGTGACACCGTCCCTAGGTTCCAAACATACTAAGGTCTGTGTTGGACTTATTACATGTTTGAAATTTGCTAGATTTTGGGGTAGGTAATTGCGGCAATTTGGGCACGACAATAGTGAATACTTCATTAATATGATTACTTTCATGGATATTTAATTTTTTTTTATCTGGTGATGTGATTGAGGTACCTATAATGCACCTTTCGGATCGGACAGGTTTTTTTAACATAGTGTAGGATAACAAATCAACAGCTTAGGGTTCACGCCGTTCACGCAATTCAAGAGTTGGACAATAAAAATATTGTGTGACCGGACAATACGGAGATTCACGATGTATTCGAAACATGCATTGATACACTGATTTTGTGACGAAGCATCCAGTGGTCCTAAGTGCGATTGTTGACTAAAGGTGGAGGGTTCGATTTCCAGGTCGAGCAAAGTCTTATTGTGATTTTCGATGAAATTTTGTGCTCGAAGATTTGTGCCTGGTTAATGGCAATAGGCTCACCTCCTATTACATGGGACCAAAATATACCTGCAAATTGTAGAAGTACAATAGTAGGTGCACCTCTGCCTAACTCTACGGGCAATATAGGCGCGATGGTATGTTATAAACAGTCTACCACTAGGGGAGGGTAAGTCTGACTTTCCTACTCTTACCTGAAGGTCACGGCTATGAAAAACGTTATTACATTCGTGAAGATTCCGACAAAATATTGCCTATCTTCTGAATCATAATTACCCTCATTATCTAAATTACCCTTAATATAAAAATCCTTACCCACACTGTGAACCACAGTATTCCCAACATGGTCGCCAAAAAATGAACAGTTTCGTTAATATACCGTGAAGATTTTAAATGGAACTAATTGAAAATAAATTAAAATTTAATTGAAACAAATCCCGCGCATTGCGTCACAATATAATGAGCGAATAACTGATGTGTTATAAACAGTAATTTATAACGGTGCCCTGTTTTAATTTAGAGATTAGCTGCAGTCTGCCTAAGGCTGTGGTTCCACCGACGGCGGGTGGCGACTTGATCGCGTCGGAAAGCGAGCGAGATTAAACGCGGACTATACCTGAGCCTGTAGATAATTTTCAATTTGACAATCGATTCGACGTACCAGAAAGAAAAAAGAAATATGAAATTGACAAAATATAAAACTTACTATAAAACAAAAAACAGGTAAAGAAATAATATTATCGGAATTAAAATTAGCAAAAGTCATTTCGATAAATTTTGATCGATTTGAAAGGATTAAGAATGTCTATGTGGGCGTCTAGATACAATGCGAAACCTAAAGTGCTGATCTACACAATTGAGGCGTACGTACTCACCTAATCTTTTGGGGAATACGAGTCATTCATTCTCATTGAATCGAAGAGTCGTTGATCGGTAGGCGCTTCCACGCTAGCAGTGAGACATGACTCTAACGGATTGAGTCGAATGCAGTCACGTGCAGCCCACCATATTCCAATGTTATGGGGTTTTATTATAATATTTACCATCACGCCTGTATCCCCGAAGGTTTAGGCAGAAGAGTAGCTACTAATTTACATTTACAGTTCGCCGGTATGTTTAGGTCCCATGTAATAGGCGGGCACAGATCCTAAACTTCGACCTACTGTTACTGAGAATTTCATAGAAAAACCCAATAACACAATGCTCGACTGTCGTTCTTGCGCCCACTAGACTAATGAGGTAGGTATTATAATAAATTTTATAAAAAATATTATTCGTAATGCTCGGTATCGGAAAGTAATTTTTCTGATCCACTATTTAGTGTCCACGCGATTGTGGGCACTAAATAGTGGACTAAATCTCTGTTACAGCCATTAATAATCTCAGAGTTTGTACCATTTTATGGTAATAGGCTAGCATTACTTATTTTAAATATCGTAGATCGCAGTGTTCCTTAACATCAGGTGAACTGAAGGTCAAGCGTAAGCCTATCAAGAATAAATAAACACATATTACATTGATTTTAAAACATACCGGTGAACTGTAGATATATCAGGATAACACCTCTGGCTAATACACCGGGCCTGAGTACAGTCAATTCCATAATTAATGCAGGCTTCCCTTTCAGCAGCTTACCATTACACGTTACTACTTTAGAAAAAAACTATAACGTACATCATCTGTCAGCGTACGCTCAAAAACTATTTCGTTTTCCTCAAAAAACACGACTCGTCAGTTCCCAATTGGGATTGGTAATTAAAAATTCGGACAGTGCACAGTGGAAGGATCTCTAAAAGTTTGAAAAATAAAGGTTCTAGCATTGCCGGTGTAGTTTGAGCAGTTGATGAAAAATGCAATCCTTAATGCAGGCAGAATTTTAAAAAGGTACTTTATTTTTCGTTCCGGAACGAATGTTTGCACTCGCTCTCTGTTAATGGCAGGTACGATTCGCGAAATAACTGTCGATTCAAAGCTAGTTTTTGAGTAGGTTTACTTACTCAAAAAGTTTGCTTACTTGCGTTTTTGATGGACCTGCATTATGATGGGTCTAGTGGACCTTCCCTGATAGATATAATCTGGGTGTCTTTAAATCACGAGTGATTCGGTTTCTTCTAGGCAAGCGCGCTCAATCGTAGATAGCAGTATCGCTTAACATCAGGCAAACTGGCGGTCAAGCGTAAGCGTATCACGAATAAAAAAAAATAATGAAAATATGTACTTTGTGTGTTTGTGAATAAAATATTAGAATTAGTTAGTTTTCCCTTTAATAATGTGGGTATCCTCTCGAAGGTGCGTCGTTACTTCACGCTGGAAGAATTGCTCACATTGCGTCAAGCATAAGTTCGGTCGTACATGGAGTACTCTTTGCACCTTTGGGATGGATCGACTAAGCGAGTATCTATGGAGTTTCTTGCCGTCTCTTCTCCATAAGACCTACTATTTGGAACCGTGCATGTAGTATTGACATTTCAAAAGTACCTGTATATGGTCTAATTGAAATAAAAAAAATTAGTTTGAGTTTGAATTTGAAAGCTCGAGGCGTTTGAATCCGTCGAGAAACGTGCCAAGAGGCTGTGAAATGTTAGTGACTGGCTCGTGGCTCGACCGGAGAAATACCACTATTACATCGGTCGAGCTGGCCCATTCGTGCCGAAGCATGGCTCTAGACATTCAGAGCTTTCATCTCATCAAAAATAATAAATTCTTAGGGTTAATTTCTATGGATTCGATTGTATTATATAAAATGAAAATCACGTTTTAAAAAAGCTTTGAAGACAGTGCGTTAATTTTTAAATTAATAAAAAACTTAATTATGATTTCACAGAATTTTTAAATTAAGGTGACCTTTTATAAAATATACATAATAATTTTATGATGAGCGAGAGCATTTGATCGTCAAATTTGGAAAAAATCTCTTTGAAGCCTAACGAAGGTACCTTTAGTAAACAGTCAAATTTTATCTACACCTATAATAAAATTGTAACAAGTCGATGTCTGTACATTATAGATATTAAAGAAAAACTAATATGGGGCTCTTTATTAGAGCAACAGAAGCCAAAATATTTTTTTTCGAATTTTTGTCTGTCCGTTTATACGTTTGTACGCGCATCACGCAAAAAGTTACTGCATAGAATTGAATGATGTTTTCACCGATGTATTGCTAGAGTTCTAACTTAAATCTGGTGCATGTTGTTTTTATGTGATAGGTGGGCAGGCAAGCCGACGGATCGCCTGATGGTAAGCGATTACCGCCGCCCATGGACACCCGCAGCACCAGAGGAGTCACAGGCCGTGGTATCACTCCGGTCGAGCCGGCCCATTCGTGCCGAAGCATGGCTCTTCCACGTAAAAAAGTTTAATCTTGTTACGCCGCCTAGGAGCGGACTTATAGTATGTTAATCTTTTTGGAACGTAAGTGAAACTGCTGGCAACAGTAACTACTACATAATATTTTTGTAATATAGGTACATAGGTGTGATGAATATGGACATATTTTCTCGTAATAGGTACCTATATGAAAACGGACTGTTGTCTCAGGACAACTTGACTCCATAAACACTGCCGGCAACTTATAAAAATTATTGTTATGATTACGCACTCACTGTATGTCAGAGAATAAAGGGTATTTTATTTTATTTATTACTAGTGACCCGCCCGCGGTTTCACTCACGCTGCTCCGTTCCTAAGAGGCGTAGCGTGGTGTATATATAGCCTATAACCTTCCTCGAGTAATGGACTACCCAACACAAAAATAATTATTCAATTCGAACTAGTAGTTCCTGAGATAGTGCGTTCAACCAAACTAACAAACTCTTCAGCTTTATAATATTAGTATACCTAGATACGAAAACGGACAGGAAGAATCCTCCGTTCTTCAACATATTGGGCTACCGAGATCATACATAGGCAATCTTAGTCTGCCTCATTAGTCCTGATTCGCAGGTCGAGTCGCGTTAGGAGTTGTTTACCCAACTGCGTCAGAAAGGGGTTTATTTTATGAAATTTTCAGTAGCAGCTCGGAGTTTGGATTTGTATCAAAATAAATTTGGATAATGCAAAAAAAATCAACTTTTACTAAAACATTAATGTCAGCTCATCATTTTTATTTGTACTTCTAGTTACTACTTCGAGATACAAATTTTGTTTTCATTCATGCCACAGATAGATCAACAAATAAAATAACTTATCATCACGCCTGTATTCCCCGAAGGGTTAGGTAAAGGCGTACTTAATGTACACCCACAGTTCGCCAGTATGTTTAGGTCCCATGTTATAGGGGACGAGCCTATAGCCATTAACCGGGCACAAATCCAGACTCAGAGCTGCTAATGAGTATTTCATAGAAAAACCCAATAACACTGCTCGACCTGGGGATTGAACCCAGGACCTCTAGTGTAGCCATCGCCCTTGGGACAACTAGACTATTGAGGCAGTCAACAAATCTTTACATAGTACAAAACAAAGTCGCTGTCGCTGTCTCTCCGTCCCTATGTATGCTTAAATCTTTAAAACTACGCAACGGATTTTGAAGCGGTTTTTTAATAGATAGAGTCATTCAAGAGGAAGGTTTTAAGCTATTTAACATTACGCTGCGACTCTTAGGAATGAGGCAACGCGGGTGAAACCGCGGGCGGGCCGCTAGTAACAAATAAACAACAGCTAAAACGTCGACAGGCGTCTTTTTCCGTGAAGGAGTTTTAAAATGTGTTCTAGTTCACTGCGCAAAAATGTCTGAAATGTGAAACAAATAAAAGTGGAGGCTACGGGATTATTATTTCATAACTGTAAGGCATTCGTCTTGCCGGGCTGTGAGAACCCTGCTCACTCGGGTCACGTTCACGTAACGTTATAAGGAACGGTTCACATTGGATGAAGATACGAGAAGGTAATACTTTTTTTATTGGTTAAGTCGGCAAACGAGCTGACGAGCCACCTGGTGGTAAGTAGTCATCGTCGCCCATTGACTCCTGCATCACCACAGGAGTGATGCGTTGCCGATCTTTAAGAGCCCGTACAGACTACAGGCTGCCAGAGCCGCAGCAACCGAGGAGGAACGGGCTGTTACGTGCAAAAGTCGAAACACACAACTACGACAGTCTCCGATGCTTACGTCGTAGCGTAGGAGTCTAAGGACACCGACCTGCACTTTCTGTCTAGCATAAAATTAAATTGCTTATAACTTCCATACTGTTGTACTGATTTTAATATTATTGTTCGGCTCTATTTATGGTCTACATTACATCATTACATCATAAATTAAACATTTGAAAGGGAGAAAAACCCCTTATTTAGCCAACATCGAGACACAGGTAGGTACAATACAAAGACTTAAAAGAACAAGAAAGAAGAACAAACTAAAAAAACTACAAGCTATGCAAATCCAATGCAGCAGTCAACCATGTGTCTCACGGCTGGACCAAATGGGTCCCGGTCAGCAATATGCTTGACGCTGGTTTTCATCGAGCCGTTGTGTTCCACGGATGTCAATCAGGGAAGTTGCGTCTGTGTGTAATTAATGAATGAGTAATGAATGCACATTGTGCCTGTGCGCAAGTGTGCGTATATTGGTACATTGTATATAATTATAAAATTATATTATTATAAATTATAATAATATACATATATTATTATATATTATATTATAAATGTTTTATTATTATATATTGTTCATAAGTTAAATAAAGTGCCCGTAAAAATATGATTTTTGCGGACTATGTATAGTAAAGGATGATCTTGTGACAACACGCAAGGCACAGAACAGACAAGCCTTTACTGCAGAAGATTTAGCCTTCGAATTGGTTAAACAATACTCTGTATTGCACCAAAATGAACGGGACTTTACAAAAAGGCTGAATAAGTGAAATTTGGCGGCGCACCTCGCTCTACGCTGAAACATTTACACCAAACAGCTTGTTTTACATTTTCAGAATACTGAACGCTTTCAATGTTAGTGTTGTGTGGATATCCCAATTTCGATTTTTTTTTTAATTTCGAAAATTTAAATTGTAGAATGGTTTTAGATCTTCGTGGACTATTGTGTTGTGTTGCTGGGAAGTATGTTGCTTCTTCTTTCCAGAGAAAATACTAGGAAAAGGCGAAGGGCGTTTTGGAGGATGTCTATAATGTAAAATTACCTTCAAAAAGTACTACTTAGTAGTCTTTCTTGAATATGTGATTTTGACTTGACTACTACTACTACTACTAACTGTATTATTAGTCTAGTAGTCGTAAGTGCAACTGCTATGCCATTTTTCTTGAGTTCCATTTCTAGATCGAGCAAATTTTGTACAGGTTTACCTTTGAAATTCTCTGTAGCAGCTTGGAGTTTGGTTCGATGACTCCCATTGCTTGGGACCTGTACATATCGGCGATCTGTGGGTGTCTATTAGTACACCTTTCCCTAATTCAGGGAATAATTAGACAGTGCTGCCTAACCCTTCAGGAAATAGGCTCGACCGATACATGGGACCTAAACATACTGGCGAACCGTGGGTACTATCTTATACATAATACATGAATTTATCCGGTAGTGCATGACAGTAAAAGGCTGAGAAGGTGATGAATTTATGATATCATTATCATCAAGTTGTTTGTTGATTTGGATCTGGGCATACTGAGATTATCTTATAAAGATATCCACATTATGTTTATCGAAAAGCTAGAGCATTCTACAGCTGGATGGCCAACAAATATTTGATATCGGACGTAGCTCGACATAGTGGCATTTGCCATAGTCATTCCGCTTTTTAGAATTTTATTTAGTTACTGTGGTGTAGTAAATATGAATGTGGAGGGACGGAGGGGTAGAGGAAGACCAAAGAAAAGATGGATGGATTGTGTTAAGGCCGATATAATGGGAAAGGAAGTGAATGATGATGTGACGGCTGATAGGGATGAATGTAAAAAAGGACATGTTGCGCCGACCCCAAATAAATTGGGACAAGGACAGGAAGAAGAAGAAGAAGATTTAGTTACTGTGGAGAGCACGTAAAGACGTCGGCAACGGTCTTCAAACTGAAGACCAAAAACCCTGACAACCGGATATGGGTAGTGTGAGATAAAAAAAAGAACATTGAAGCACTTATGTTAAGCACTCTTTTTAAGAATCACTTATGTTAAGATAGATCAGAATGTATATATATAAGAAGGTATGTAGAGAGAGAACTTAGTGGAGAAATAGTGTGATAAGACAACGATGATGTGGTGACACGAATTGAGAAGAATATGTTGAGATAGTTTGGGCTTGTCGCTGTCCACTAAAAAGGAATTTATAGAGCGAAGCGAATGTTAGTGGAGTCGCCCGATGGAGACACCCTGGAAAGCCATACACCGCACCATATCGGTAAGCTCCTTCAAAAAGGTCAGGTGCGTCATTAACTTCATCCTAAAGATAAGAATGCAGATGTTTAAAATTATGATCAATTATGATCTAATCAATTATGGTCAAGCAATAAGACAAGAATAAAAACAACCTGAACTATGAAAGAGAGAACTACTATGATGATAAGAATGATTTGTTAAATAATATTCACCCAGTAATCCCAACCGGTGCTTTGTATGAATGAGGAAGAAGTAAAAGAGTTAGACAAGAATCGTAGCAAGTGGCACTCTGTAGTTTCAGCCAACTCCTATGGAAAACAGTCGCTAGTGTAGTCGTATGCATGTAAATGGTGAATGTAAGAACTTTATTTATCTGCAAATAGTTCAGGAGACAAGATAATTTTCTAAAATGATAACTAGCTGTATCCCGCGGTTTCACCCGCTAAAAAATGACGGACTTTCATACAATTTTCACACCCGTTTTCACCACCTTAGAGGTTGAATTTCCAAAAATCCTTTCTTAGTGTTCGTGTACATTGCAATAAGGAACCAGCATGCAAACTTTCGTATACATATTTCCACAAAAAACGGCACGTTGGACTCTTACTGACTACTACTAGGTAGTCCTCACTGTCTGCGTCACAGATTTCAGCAACCACAGGTCACTCGTGAGGAAATGTGTCACCAAACGAAAGCGGAGGGTTATGTCGGACACTTACGAGATAGTTACATACACGGCTTACTGTCTGTGTCTAGAGATGAAAAATTACGTAATTTTTCCGCTTGACATGTCTGTGTCCCACAATCCAACACTCACAGGTGACCTCAGAGAAATATACTCCAGACACCTCCAATAACCTTACAGCAAGATAATTTTCTCTTGAAAACATATTTTAATCCCATTTATCAAATAAATTGTGAAGTCTTTAGCTAACGTGTTATGCGAGGCAATTTATGGAATATTTGGCATAGAACCGCACGAGTTTGCGCCAGGCTCACCAATTTATATGGCTACTTTAAGTGCTCCTTAATATATGAGGAGCTTAAATGTTATATTTTCTCCTCATTGAAAATTATTAACTGGGGCTCAAATGTTGGCGTCGTGCCTCCGACCTCGTACATGTAGATGATATACTTTAGGATAATTTGGACGTTAAAGAATGCTTGAATATACATTTGGAAGAATTTGTGTCGGCCATTTTATTTATGTAAAAGTTGAAAGAAAAGCTCAGTGACAATATCATTCCACATTGATAGCTACTATAATTAGCGATAAAATAAACGAAAATAAATAAGTATTTTGTTTCATGCCATTTCAATTATTATTTTTAATACAATTATTTTTAAGTATATTTTTATTTAGTTAACATTTCATCACGCCTGTATTCCCCGAAGGAAGAGAAACACTTATGCCTCAGTTCACCGATCACAGTTACCGAGCCTATTGTCATTAACCGGGTAGGTACAAATCCAAACCCCAAGCTGCGACTGAGAATTTAATATAAAATCCAGGAATCCAGGAATTCTAGCGAAGATTAAAGATGATATAAGTAATTAATAATAAATCTAGAATAAAAAAAAACCCCGCAGCATCAAAACAATGTTGTCATGTTGTTGCAATATCAACAGGATACAAATTTCAAGTCGATCAGACCTGTGGAAGTTGCGTACATCCCGTCATGAACCAGAAAAGAGCTGATAATCTTCAAACGGCTGCCCAGATTTTCTTAAATCACAGCTAAGAACAATATCGTTTTTTTTGGTTTGGAAAAAAAAACTGAATCAAAATCGGTCCATTTGTTTGGGCGTTACAATGCAACAGACAGACACACAGATACACACTACAAACTTATAACACCCTTCTTTTTCGTCAGAATGTCACTTGTTTAATTGTGTTATGTACCTAGAGTAAATTCTTCTTACTGACCCACTAAATATTCCACCATGTAATTAATCCAAGGTTGTCCTACATTTTTAATTACAGGTACATTTGCATAGATAGAATCCCTCCATTTAATTTACTTCTACTGAACTGAACCTGCTTGACCGATTTTTATTCCTTTAAGAAGATTGCAACGTAATCCTCTGAGATGGTTCGTAACGGAATATTAATCTAGGCTTTATTAATGCCTTGCAAGCGAGGCACCGAGGCACGCGGGCTAAGCTGGTACGAAGCCTGCACAATTAAGGACGAGGGTACATGAAGACACAGATTATTTTAAACTATTTTCTAAGAAGCACCCTATGTGGTTAGAATAAAATGACTCGCTGCTATCAAATAAAAGAGAGAATATATCTGATTTGGTCGGTAGTTGACTGGCTGGCGACCACTGTTACGGCGGATTCTCTCGTAAAGCATCTTGGAGTGTGAGAGCAAGTTCTCCGTCAGTTGCTCTAGGAGTATACAGTCCGACAGGCTCCTATGACTCGGCAACACATCAGCAAGTCCTCTGGCGTTGCAGATGTCCATGGGCAGCTATGACTATTTGCCCACAGATGGCACGTCTGCTCGTTTGCTGACGTGAACAATAAAAAACTAAGTGTTGTATAAAATTGTAGACAAAAGGAAGCCAATAAAATACATACATAAACTGTTAAAATCATTACCCATTCATTTTCGTAGTCGGGTAAAAACACCTTGACGTAGAAACTCTAGGGTGTTATTAGTTTTATTTATTTTATTTTTAAGAGGTACATAGTAGATCTTATGAAGTAATACAACGCCCCACATGGAGTGCACAATTAATGGGCTTATCGATGCTAATAATGGCGATCAATATGGCTATCACCAAAATTGACAAATTTTCACAAATCCATTCGTCTGTCCAGGCCCTATCTGGTGAATATCCGTATCCTCCGGTCAGAGGCTACGTCATAACGGTTGCGGTGTGTCAAAGTGCAAAGACGACTGTGCATAATCGCCGGGGATTACGCAAATGATCCGCTCGTACCGGACCTGCACTAAGACGGTATTTGCATTAAATTATTTTGTATTTTATAATATAACGTGGACACTCGAAGACGCTAATACTTGGCCTAGTTTCACAAAGAGGAGACAGTTTCTAGGATTAAGTGGTGTACTAATGTACATCCACCCAAGGGGACAGCTTAGTACCACTAAAGGGGCTTAAATCCTACTGAGAATTTAACAGAAAAACCCAATAACACATTGCTCGACCCGCGAATCAAACCCAGGACCTATAGCGTAACAGTCGCTCTTGGGACCACTAAATTAAACTAAAGATGTAGTTAGTGTAATGTTGTAAAATGAAATGGGAGAAAACATACGTGGGAGAGTCATGCTTCGACATGAATGGGCCGGCTCGTCCGGAGTGATACCATGGCCTCACAGAAAACCGGCGTCAAACAACGCTTACGTTGTGTTTCGCCGAGTGAGTGAGTTTACCGGAGGCCCAATCCCCTTTTAAAAGGCGGGCAAGGCACTTGTAACTCCTCTGGTGTTGCGGGTGTCCATGGGCGGTGGTAATCGCATACCATCAGGCGATCCATCTGCTCGTTTGCCCCCCTATCCTACAAAAAAAAAAATGGTAACCAAGTTAAAAAAAGATATTCGATATGGATTTTGTATGACCCAAAATGCTACATTCATTTTCATCAAATATAGGGACTACTCCGATTTACATGAAGCGCCAACTGATACCGACCGCATTGAAGCCGGTTGATACATTTCGGAGAAACGACGGCGTAGTCTAACAGACGGGACCTCAAAGAACCATCTTTTGTCAAGACAATAAAATATATTTTCTTAAATTAGGGTACAAGAAAATTTGAATACAAAATCTTACAGCATGCCACGCCACATGCAATACCCCACCAGCAAGCGCAAATTTCAAGCTGTCGGATTATACAGCTTGAAATTTCAGTTTAATAAATCAACAGAAATATACCAACTTTTCGCTGTAATTCGGGCACTTAATATCTGAATATAACCGGACTGGAACGCTTCGTTCCAGCATAAAATGATTCAGTAAGATAGTCTCGGCCCGGCCGCTGCCAAATCCACTTACAGAAAGCACTTAGTTAGTAGTTTTTCTACTCTGTGGCTAAAAGAGTTATAGGTTAAATTAGGCGATGCGGCTCAGTGTCAGTTGGCATTGGCACCTCGCTTCGATTCTTGGAACCTTGGAACAAATGTTGGGATGACGTATTGTGTGAGAGTTTGATATTGGTCATTGTGACATTTTTATCCGAAAATGCGGATGTATTTTCAAATTTAAAACTCTAAGTTCTATTTACTTTTTAATTTAAGCGCCAGATAACTTTATCAGGGGAATAAATTCGATATTTTGACAGTTCTTCTCAAGGTTTTTCTGTAACAAATCTGTCAAACGTTAATTTTATTTCTCAGTTTAAAGTTGTCTGGTCATGGAATAATCGTCCCATATTCTTTCAGTCAACACAGAGCTTTCTCGATTTGTTAAGAATGGTCACCCATTCAAAGACCACTTTTTTTTATAGGATAGGAGGGCAAACGAGCAGACGGTTCGCCTGATGGTAAGCGATAACCGCCGCCCATGAACACCCGCAACACCAGAGGAGTCACGAGTGCGTTGCCGACCTTTTAAAAGGGGATTGGGCCTCCGGTAACCTCACTCACTCGGCGAAACACAACGTAAGCGTTGTTTAACGCCGGATTTCTGTGAGGCCGTGGTATCACTCCGGTCGAGCCGGTCCATTCGTACCGAAGCATAGCTCTCCCACGTAAAAAGTACGTGTATTGTTGATGTTAATAATGAGAATAGCTGCGCCGATGGTCGAGTTGACGTTGCGACTTCTGTGCAAGTGTTACTGGGTTTTTCTTTGAAATTTTCAGAAAGCTCGTTCCGAAAATTACCTCTGCCTAGCCCTTTAGGGAATACAGGTGTGATGGTATGGCACGTTGATCATGATATTTATTCAGAGTGCCAAACCGGCTTAACTTTTTTCAACAGTGCGGTGTAAGATTAATCGCTCGACTTAAACGCGAATACAGATTAATGTATGGATGTAAATTTTCTTTTATTTTAAGGAAGCTGCTGAAAAGGACCGTTTTTATTAGCATTCGTAAATAGTGGTGCGGATTGAGTGGACAGTTTTTCCTTTTGGTATAAAGTACAAGTCAACTTATGTAATGTACTATAATATAATGAAGGGCCTTTTTGGGGTTTGGAAAATCCTCATTTTATCGTCTACGATATGGGAAGGGGCAGGCAGAGCTCACATTATAATCGAACCTATCTTGCTTTGATACTAAAAGATTTGATATATAACAACATACCATCACGCCTGTATTCCCTGAAAGGTAAGGCAGACACGTACAAAATGTACACCCACATTTCGCCGGTATGTTTAGGTATTGAAATATAACTACTTTTTACGGATTTTATCGCGTTGTATTGATATTATTTGATTCCCGACGTTTCGGATCCTTTACAGCATCCATGGTCAACAACTTAGTCTACCCGTGACCAATACAACGCGATAAAATCCGTAAAAAGTAGTTTTATTTCAATGTCTAATATTCGCGTAAGTGTCAGAAACCAGTATGTTTAGGTATGTCAGTATGTCTATGAAATTCATATTAGTATTTCGGAGTTTGGGATTTGTGCCTGGTTATTGGCAATAGGCTCGCTCCGTTTTACATGGGACCTAAACATACCAACAAACCGTGGGTGTATATTAGTACATCTCTGCCTAACCCTTCGGGAAAAACAGGCGTGATAGTATCTGTTATCTATGTAGATGCAATATTTTAATCAGTTTTTTCGTGGTTCGACTATGATGTGAGCTCTGACTGCCCTGCACCTTCCCAGATCGCAGACGATAAAATGAGGATTTTCCACACCCCAAAAAGGCTATCCATTATAGTACATTACATATATATGTAGTGTAGAGGTTACCGCAAAGAGGCGACATCACTATGGGTTGGCTGGTTTGAAATTCAATAAAAGGAATACACTGCTCATTTAAAAAATAATTAGAATGTGTTGAATAGTTAAGTGCGAAAAAAATTGCTTTCATTCGTCAATTGGATATCTGCTGGAATACAGAAAGTTTAATCTAACCGTCAATTTTCCTTCACAGTAACCCATAGAAATCCTGGTACTCCTATAGGACCTACACATTGATTCAAAATGTTTGAAAGATGATAGCATCTTTTAAACACTTTTTGTTTTTTCAAACGGGTGAATAAAGGTAACTATAGAACTTACCTTTATTTGCTCACCAAGATCGTTCCTTCGTTGGCCATGTTGCTGGGCAAATCTCAATTTCTCATTACAACTTTCCGCTACCGTAATGACAGGGGACGAGACTGCAAACAAAGTCTCTTTTTATCATTTTGGTACCAAAAAGTTTGAATGTCCCCCGTCCTAAGCCATAAGTTCCATATTATGCGAACTGTTAGAGTTTCAGCTTGCTCCAACAAACACGTCACAAAGAAGAAAGATACAGAAGTACATTGATACTCTTTTTAAAGGTGATAGAATTCTTCTGCAGAGTTCGTTTGCCAAATTGCCAAAATTATTGTATCGCTGAGCAATAGTCTTTTGAAAATAACCACACGAGGTTTAGGCGGGAAAATGTAAAGTGCACTTTGTCGGTTTTATATTATTTTCCAAAACTTGTGTTTCTCCGAAGTTTAATGTGTAATTATAGTGGATAGTTAACCATTAAGTGTTCGTGAACGTGTGCAAGTGTAGGCAAATGATATAAAATTGAAAATCGTGACTTTTGTGTTCACTCCTAAACTCTATCCAAGCCTTAGTAAAGTTTCCACTGTTTTAATGGGGATTATTCTGTATACTTGACACTGGCAAACACAGAAAGTGTGGCGCCATATATTATAATCTCATGATGGGAATTAATAAATATTACTTGTTTACTCCATATACTTGACACTGGTAAATATACAAAAAGTGTGGCGCCATATCCCATAACGGGGAAAAAAAAAATAACCACACTTTTGATCTGTAATTATGCAAACATGATGAAAAATTATTGGAATAAACTATGTACTTACATATTGTCTACACTTACATCTTCGGTGTAACATAATTTAAAGTCAAATTAGCAAGCTGAAGTGGCAGTGGGCTGGCCATATCTGTAGAAGAACCGACAACCGCTGGGGAAGACGTGTTCTCGAGTGGAGACAGCGACTCGGCAAACGTAGTATAGGACGTCCTCCGGCAAGATGGAGTGATGATTTTCCGAAAGCTGGGGACGACCCAGCCTTCGGCAAAGCCGAGGACATGAAATGGCACATATTGGGGAGGCCTACGTACAGCAGTGGACTGTATAGGCTGGTGATGATGATGATTGGATTAGACTACAGTTTTATTTATACTAATGTATAGTTCATACTTCAAAAGAACAACATTCAGTCCAACAGTTGCCGCGGTAAAGTATTTGCAAAGTTCATCAGCATCACGTAAGAGGCGTGAAAAAAGTGTTCCGTAGGATCTCTTGGGGTCTGACTGGCTGGCGACCACCCTTACGTCGGAGTCTGTCGTAATGCACTTTGGTGCGTGTTTCAACTTTTGCATGTAAGAACTAGCGCCCCTCGGTTGCTCCGGCTCTGGCAGTCGGCAGTCCGCGGGGGCTCTTAAGGGTCGGAAACGCAACAGCAACTCCTCTGGTGCTGGCTGGTGTCCATGGGCGATAAAGACTACTTACCACCAGGTCAGCTCGTTTGCCGACTTAATCGATAAAAAGTGGACCTTCGGCATATAATTTGTATTGTGTAGTCTACAGATAATCAATTTTTGTCGCAGAAAGTTTTAATAGTGTCACTAAGTTAATCTTTCTTGCTTTGTGATCACAAAGGGAGTAGGAATGGCGTGGAAAGTTTAGCTGTCGTTAACAGAATTACTTACAACATGGAGTTAGGTAACTAATTACATACATCCCCACGCGTATATTCACTGTTTTTTAGCATACGATAGCATAGCCGGTAATCGGTAACCGGAACCTATGATTGACCAGTAATTTGATCGGCTACATTAGGTCCTTTAAACGGGACTATAATAATCAAAAGTCAAAAATCATTTATTCAAGATGACTACTAGGTAGTACTTTTTGAACGTCATTTTACATTATAGATAGCCCCAATGATATAATACTATTAGATACGCCATGTTCATAGTAAATGTCATTTAAAATTGAGTCGCGCTACATGTCCATAACTGTAATCCTAAACATTTTAGGCTTTCCTAATGAGCGCGCGCATAGATACAGGCAGTCTAAGATGAAAAGAAATAGCAATAAACAGTTGTCTTAAATGACACACTTGATATGTCCACTATGTCCGTATATAGTGACGAGTGACATGAAAAGTATTGGGTCCCTTTCTCTCATACTAATAAGGCATGCGCTGACTCTTTCTTTCATTTTAAATTTTATTAGCAACAAAAAAAATTAAATAAATTGTACGGAAGCTAAGAATTTATTAATTTACTTGTGATAAGATACTACATGCTCTTTTCTTACTTTAGTATAATAATTTATGTAGTATCGCAGCACAAGACGGCACATATATATAAATAAAATTAAAATTTATTGTTGTCAATAGCGCTGTCAAACACACTTCTGCGCCTTAGGTTGGTCAATCGCATAAGTGGCACTACAAATTACACGTTGCCCACGAAACAATATTCGCATTTGAATTATGATAACGTGTCTACCTCTATTTAACTATATAATGTCATTGGACAGCCCCCAAAACGCCCGCCCCTCACCGCCTCCTAGTGTTTTCGCTGGAAAGAAAAAGCGACGCAACAAACTCCCCATCAACACATTTCTGTCTGATAAATTAAGGCGTAAAAGGCAAAAAATATAATTTACATTGTTGTTTGGGGTAATTAATAATAATTATTTTTTTCATTGCACATTTCAGCTGGCCCACAATGGAATGGTGGAATCAAAGTTAACACTCAAACATTATTTTAAAATATTAGCATGCCTCGTGTCTAGTGATTTAGTTGTCAAGTTTAGAAATGGTGAACCTGCTCACACTAACAATGACATTAATATGAATGATAACTGCATGATAATAATGTTATCATATTATTGCTTAGCACCAAAATATTTGGTAATACGGTTGTACATCACCACAGACAAATTCAGAAGCTCCAAAAATTATTGGGCGTAAGATATAGTCCACCACGCTAGCCGACGCGGGTTGGCACACTACTCACGCTTTTGAGAAAATCTCTCAGGTGTGCGGTTGTGTGGTTTCTCACGATGTTTTCCTCTACCGTTTACGCACATGATTCCGAAAAGTCAGAGGTCCTTGGCTTTGAACTTTTAGAAAAAATTAAAAAATTGTTATTTTGGCTTCTGTTGCTCTGTAATAAAGACCCCCCATATTAGTTTTTCTTTAATATCTATAATATACAAACATCGGCCTATAACAATTTTATAATAGTTATAGATGGGCTTGCTCTTAACTTCAATTTTGTCTGAATCCTTTTGTATGAATGATGCCTGTTCACCATACTTTTGAAAAGGTTCGGGTTCTACTTACTTGGAAATAGCGACGCAGGCAGGAAGTGCCACTCCTTGGCTGTGCGCATTATAAAAGATTGTATCTCGCGGTTTCACCCGCTAAAAAATGACGGACTTTCATACAATTTTCACCCCCGTTTTCACCACCTTAGGGGTTCAATTTCCGAAAATCCTTTCTTAATACTCGTCTACAGTGCAAAAGGAACCAGCCTGCAAAATTTCACGGATCTAGCTCCTGTAGTTCCAGCTGTGCGTTAATACGTCAGAGTCAGTACGGTTTTTCTTTTATATATATAACGCTGTGTGCGAATATGTGGAATATCAATATTGGCAAAAAGTACAAGAATTTGGTGGTCTAAAGGATGATCAGCCTTACGGAGCTATTACACGTCTTAATGACGAAGTAAACGTTAATTGTTTGCGATCAATTTGCGGATACGTTGCACGACGAAGCGGGTACCAGCTACCTATGTGGCGATTAATTCGGTTCGTTCGTAGTACTTCAAGTGTTTGGAATTTTTAATTTATTTGCCGAGAAAATTGGATTTTTAACGTATCGGTAAACCAATATTATCTGCGAAATCGTTTGAATTTTCTTCATCTATACTTATAATAAATCTGTAGAGAGGTCAATTCTGTACATGAAATATATTGCCAAAATAACTATCAGCGGGTGATTAGTGATCGATACTGACGCCAAAAATGCAATCAGTAAAATTTTTGTCTGTCTGTCTGTCTGTCTGTTTGTCTGTATGTTCGTTATAGAAACAAAAACCACTCGACGGATTTCAACGAAACTTGGTACAATTGTTCTTCTTACTCCTGGGCAGGTTATAGTATACTTTTCAAGAAGAAGAAAGAAGGCGGGCGAAGAACTAGGGAACAAAGTAACTGTTCCACGCGGACGAAGTCGCTGGCAAAAGCTAGTTTCAAATAAGGTTTTACTCGCGTTTATTAAATGTTTTATTTTAGCTGAACGGTTCCAAAAGGTTGACACTATGGAGATGAATCTGGCAAGAAATTCCATGGACACTTTAAAAATAAATGATGTTACAATCTTGGGTCCTAACAAACTGTGGGTGTATATCGGTACGTCTCTGCCTAACCCTTCAAGGAATTCAGTCATGATTATAGATGGGTTTCTGCCCAGGCATTTTGGGCGAAAAAAATAAATGCCCTGGCATAAACCCATCTATATAGATGGGGTTCCGCCCAGGCATTTTGGGCGAAAAAAATAAATGCCCTGGGATAAACCCATCTCTAGTCATGATGGTAAGCTCTTAAGTTCCAAAAGTCCGGACGAAAAAAAATCTGCAATCCAATTTAAACTCTGCAAGAAATCCTCAAACCGTTACTTCTTAAGAGCACTAGAAATGTAAAAAAAAACGTTAATGGAATTAAAAGTTCAGGCAGCTTTGAACGGAATCCTGCTAATCGCCTTACATTAAGACGGTAAAAGCATTCTAGACTACAAATCGTCTAGGTCGTGTCGATGGCTTACCTAATGATCCTTTCACACTGCATTTAGTAATTAATAAAACATACCATCACGCCTGTATTTCCCGAAGGGTTACACAGAGGTATTTAAGTACAACCACTTTCTTATTGCCATTATCATCATCAGTGTATAACAGTTCACTGCTGGACATGCGCCATTTCACCCTGTCCTCGGCTTGTCGCATCCACCTTCCGCCAGCAACCTTTCGCAATTCATCACTCCATCTTGCCGGAGTGCGTGCTACGCTACGTTGGCCTAGTCGCAGTCTCCACTCATGAACGCGTCTACTCCAGTGGTTGTCGGATTTCTACAGACATGCCCAGTCCACTGCTATCAATCCAATCTTTCAGCATTAAGAATTTCATTTAAAAAAAATATGACACCACTTTATCACAAATTGTGGACTGCCTCATTAGTCTAGTGGTCCCAAGCGTGACTGCTACGTTGGCGGTCCTGGGTTCGATCCCAAGGTCGAGTAAAGTGTTCTTAGGTTTTTCTATGAAATTCTCAGTAACAGTTCGGAGTCTGGTTTTGTGCCCGGTTAATGACAAAGGCTCGCTCCTATTACATGGGACCTAAACATATCGGCGAACTGTGGGTGTACATTAGTACGCCTCTGCCTAACCCTTCGGGGAATACAGGCGTGATGGTATGTATGTTATTGTAAGAGAATATTAGAATATCTCTAGTTCGCATTGACGTGGTAAACTAGTACCTAACGTGTCTAAATATAACTTCAGATATATATAAAACTCAAAGGTGACTGACTGACTGACATAGTGATCTATCAACGCACAGCCCAAACCACTGGAGGGATCGGGCTGAAATTTGGCATGCAGGTAGATGTTATGACGTACGCATCCGCTAAGAAAGGATTTTGATAAATTCTACCCCCATGGGGATAAAATAGGGGATGAAAGTTCATATGGAACAAAGTAACTATTCCACGCGGACGAAGTCGCGGGCAAAAAGCTAGTGTCTAAATATAACTTCAGTTGAATAAACATTATATTAAGTAAATAACATGTTTTTAACACGTAGAATAAACATCGTTAGCTTGATTCAATTCATTGTTAATACAGTTTTGATTCAAACAATACGTGTGTGCTTTAATACGGTAAAATACGATTATATTATATATAAAATTGTAATTTATATCTACCTATTATATTATCTCTCTTCTCTTATTAAATGAAACAAAATCGTGTTTGTTACACCATTTATAACTATAGAAAGGGTGGAGCGATTTTTATTGATCTTTGATTTGTTGGATTTGTCGGGCCCCGAATAACAAAATAAAAGATTGGAAAAAAAATCGAAAATAAAAAATACGGGACTCGAAAGAAACTGTGGACGGGTTACGTATGTTTCTGAATGACTTGTATTATTTTGATAAAAGCCCCAAGAATTGCTTAAAATATGTTCAGAGTATCGATTTGTAATAATGTAAGTATTTATTATCGAAATAATACTAGAGCTGTAAGTAACAGTAACAATTTAGAACATCCGTTTTATAAATAGCTCAAATACAATGTCAAAAGGAGACAGATGTATGCGTAGAAAAGAGACAGAGTAAAGATCATGCGTACTACGTTCCGCGTGCCTTACAATCGCTTTTTTTGACGCTTCTCTCAGCGGTCCCATGGTGTAATGGTTAGCACTTTGGACTCTGAATCCAACGATCCGAGTTCAAATCTCGGTGGGACCTGGCCTTTTTATTTTTTTTGTTTTTTTTTTGCAGTAATATAATATTATTGTGGTGTTTTTTTTCTTTGAACATACGTACATAAACCAAAACTTTAACGAATTTCTTTATTACAAAGCTTATGTTCGTAAAAAATTAGTGGAAATTAGCAATTTACTAATATATTTCCGCGATGCAATAATTTAATCATTATTTTGGTTGATTTTATTTCAGCAATTGTTACTATTACGCCAACAGATTTTAAATTCAGTAGGTACTTATTAAGAATTAATAGATATGATATGGTAAATAAATATCTTATTCATAGCCACTATTTCTGAACAATTTCAAAGAGGGTGAAATTATAGTGGGTTTGTATTTGGTATATATTTATTTTTATTGGAATACCTACTTATTTTCAATTCAATTCAATTCTATAATTGCATGTTGTCACCACATTCAGCTAAAAAGCATGCAAAAATTAGTCTTCATATTTCATATTTCTTAAATCTTTGTACCTCTAAGCATATTGCGAGCATCGAGGAGCGTGAGATTGTACCTACATAGTTAAAGTTTTTATCGAGGAGAAGTGCAGAATGCTAATATTTTTTTATAATAATGCTTTAAAAATACATTAAATTAATAAAAAAAACAATACCATGCACTTAACCGTTTGACACACACTGAATGTTACTAAATTAATGTCATACGAAGTTTAACCTCAAATAAAGAGGTTATATTTTTTGACAATAGATTCTTTAAAACGTTCCAACTTAAAATTTAAATGAATTATGGTTGAATTTCGGCCACTGAACGATACCTAGTTATAGTTTAGGTCATTAATAAAATACCTATCGTGTTTAATTTAATTATGAGTAGCGACTGAGCGCCGTTACTAAAAATATGTGATGATCCTCGTATGTTTGCCTTTAAAATAATATCAGGCGCTAAAAAAATAATTTTTAGATATTTTATTTATTTGGCTCACCAACAATTGAATACGCTAATACAAACACCACGATACACATACATCCAATAAACCTATGACCTACTGTATCAGTCTCTTACAGGCAGCATTACTGTTGAGAGATACTGAAGCTAAGAACTAAATTAATTATTAACAATATCAACCAAATTATCATTGAAATCAACCCTTTTCTGCCCCTTGCTGGGCACGGGTCTTCTCTCTGAGAGGGGTTAGGCTATAAATCACGCTAGCCTACTGCGGGTTAGCAGACTTCATGTTCACACCCAGAACAGCAAATCTCTCAGGCATGCCGGTTTCCTCGCGACATTTTCCTTCACCGTACATGTGTGTAAATATTGATCATTATTATGCATACTTAGGTATATGTTTCCGAAAAACCCGAAATACATTGACCTTTGATTTGCGTCATCACGCCTGTATTCCCCGAAGGGTTAGGCAGAGGAGTAATATAATGTAAGTACACTCAGAGTACGCCAGTATGTTTAGGTCCCATGTAAATGGGGACGAGCCTATTGCCATCAACTGTATAAACAACAAATGGCGTAGCGCTGAACGATCAGCTTCTGTGCCACGTGTTGTGAGTTCGATCCCTACACGGAGCACATAAATTATTTGTATGAGCTACAGGTAGTTGTTCCCAGTCTGGGCGTTCGTGTATGTGAGAATTTGTGTTTGTAAACGAACCCACAAGACAGGAGAAAATCATAGTGTGGAGGGCTACGTTTTTTTATATAAAAAAAAAACTAAACTCTGCTTAGCTACTGAAAGTATCATTTAGAATAACTCAATAACAATGTTCGACCGAGATCCCATGTAATAGGGAGCAAAGCTATTGCCATTAACAGGGCACATATCCAAACTACCGAGATGCTACTAAGAATTTCATTGAAAAACACAATAACGCCTGGGAATCGAATCCAGTGCCCCTAGCATAGTAGTCGCGCCACTAGACTAAAGAAGATTTTCTGAAATTAATTCTGGCTTACCATCCGTGGGCCTGGTTGAAAACCAGTGCCAGGCATTCCGTCTGGCATATGCTGAACCAGCTCAATCCTGGGGCCCACGATTTAGACATAAGTACATAGCTATAGTAATAATTGTACGGAATTAATGTTTTTTCTTTCATTCAAATTAATCATTATCTGAAAATCAACTAATCCATTTTCAATTAAATGAAAGAAAAGTCAACTGCTATACATAATCTGATCAGCTTTTGTAAGAAAACGAAGGTGTGAAAGATATTTAGTGTAACGAACAGTACGTAGTAGTGTCGCAACGCAATTACCGCGCTACTTGAGTCGCCGATAGAATTGGAAAAGCGGGGAACTGATGCTACAAGGCCGAGGTGACACTGTCAGCGATTTTGTCTCTATTTTTTTAAAAAAAGCTTACTAGCATTGTGGGTCGCACATTACTAGTATTCTTGTTAACCTTATGGTTGCTGGATCGAAACCCACTCATTGCACTGCCGACGTGAACCCACTCGTAACACAAGCATTTAGCTTAGCACGAGGGGTTAATAAGAATACTAGCAATATGCGATTGCCTACATTGCTAATAAGCTTTTAAATAAAAAGGATAAATTTTAAATAATAAGAATAGTCTATTGTATGTACAATAGACTATTCTTAATTGCACACCTTACATACATTGATGTCAATGTATGTAAAATTTTATTTGCATACTTACCATCAATAAGGATACCCATTTTATGTAACTAATATCATGAATTATACTTACCAATATTTGTTTGAATTTGAATTAACTATCTATATGAAATTGATTCTATTTTAGTATTCAGTATTCATTCATTTATTGCGTTCCACAAAGTTTTTTTTGGATGGTAAGTATACATTATTAATAGTACATTGTGGACCCTGTCGGGCACAGCAATATAGGAGAGAGGAAGTACTAATTTATTTATGCCATTTAAAATTTTTTATATAGAAGCGAAATTCAACTTTTTACACTTACTAATCACGATATCTCAAGAAAGAAGAAAAGATTCTTTAAATTTCGTTAGATTTAGTTTTGATTTTACGATTTTTTAATATTGTGCTACATAGGTAAGTCACACTTATAGTCATTTCATAAAATTTATTAGTGCTATTGATATAGAGGTTCAAGTAAAATTAAATTCAGTAAAAACAACAATATTTAATTCAATTTCAGAATGTATATCACAAATATAACACAATATTTGTATTAATAAAATTGTCACCCGCGATAATGAAGGTAAACATCGTGTAGAGAGATTGCCTGCATACCTGAGAGATTTTCACTTCGGCGATATCGTGTAGAGAGAAGACCTAACCCAGTAGTTGGACAGTAAATGGGTTACTGAAATGAGGTATTCAGAGAAGCACAACCTAAGCTAAAAAAGTCATTTGTTGAAAAAATAATATTAAATTCTCCGCTTGCTATAAGACCTTTTCCTTACCCCAGCTATTTAGTTAGTAAAGAAGAAAGAATAGGTGCCGTTCTCTTTGCATTTTTATTGGACATTTTCTTTCGTTCCGACATTGGATTTGAATAATATTCTTTTTAACAAAGACAAAAAGAAGTATTCGCGATTCGATGTTATGATAATTTTAAAAGTATAGATAGCTATTAAGTGCCTTCTGGCTGTAAGGGATTATGTCGTAATTTTCGGTCGTTATTTATACTTTCCCATATAATAAACATAAAAAATACAAGTTTGACAATTTCTTCGTTGACATAATGGTGATTTGAAAATAAACATACTGTTGAATCATGTTGAATTTTGGCCATGCCATTATGACATTGAACTGGCGATTTCTCCAAAACGGTAGATTTAAAAAAGGCGTAAATGAAATCTAAATCGTTTATCGCTTACTTCAAATTACTTACTTATCATTTAGATTGTCATTAAGCTAGATGGGCATGACCCATCTTAAACTTTAATCATTGCGAAGAGTGGCAGAATTCACTTTTCTTTTAAAAGTGGATTTTCTTGGATACCCTAATTTATGGACCCTTTGTGCGTTATTGAAAAAGCTCTCTGTCTTTTGGGAGTCCTTCTGAATGTAGGGAGTCTACATATTCGTGGATTACAGGATTAGGTCTCTTTTTTTTGTTGGCGTAACATAGCACAAAGTTTTAAAACTTCCAAAAACTTCATTTGTTTTTATTGAACTAAAAGTTATTTCATTTCTCATTGGTTACATACCACGCCTGTAATCCCCGAAGGGTTAGGCAGAGGCGTACTAATGTCCAACATTTTACCGGTATGTTTAGGTCCCATGTAATAGGGGGCGAGCCTATTGCCACTAACCGGGCAAACTCTCAAACTTCGAATAGCTACTGAGAATTTTATAGAAAACCCTAATAACACTTTGCTCGACCTGGGATTTGAACCGAAGACCTCGAGCAGTCGCGCTTGGGACTACTAGACTAATGAGGCAGTTAATCTCATTGGTTAGTCAGTCCTTTTTAAAAATATTATCAAACTTCACATTCTGAGAACTTTATCCTTTAGTGTGCGAGTGGCGTATGTACCACATAATTATTAAAAAAAAATTCATTTATTTAGATTTAGGTAAGGAAATACGCCTACATTTATGTTTACAAATATTGTGTACAATTACTGTACTTATGTATACTTTATTTGTATATAAAGTTTGTATGTTTGTTACCTACTCAATCACATAAAAATGGCTAAACGGATTTTGATAAAATTTGGTATTACCTACTACTACTTGTACTAATTTTTACCGAGGTTGGAATATATTCTGAAGGCCACACAGATGTAGCGTGTAAAAACTAGTGATGAATAAAAATACAAAACGAACCAAATCCTGAACCTAAATGTAATCATTGTAACCCTACCTAGAGGTGAAACTGGTTTGGAATTAACACAGCTATCTCAACTGATTGGAATTTCGGAGTGATATTATCAAGATAATGAATTTAATACAACACTTAGATTCTCCTCTTTACCATTGTCTCAAGTTTAATTTCAGCTTTTTATTAGAGCATAAACGTTTGAGGGTTATGTACTTTAAAGAAAGGGTCGCGAAAGCTATAAAAAAATCATAAAAGTATGTATACCAATATAAGTATACTTATAAAAAAGAGTTCTTTTTAAAATACCTAGTGAAAGTTCCATTAAAATTACGCCTGGTAGATTTTGAGTGAATTTTCATTTGGTGTCCCCGGACGACATAACTCCACAATTTATTTACACCATAATAATATCAACATAATCTAAAATATCCACAGTCATATTAAATGATTAAGGAAATACTCTAATTTACACATAAGTAACAAATAAATAACACTACTTTTTTATGAGATAGGAAGGTAAACGAGCAGACGGATCGCCTGATGGTAAGCGATTACCGCTGCCCATGGCCACCCGCAACACCAGAGGAGTCACAAGTGCGCTGCCGAACTTTTAAAAGGGGATTGGGCCTCCGGGAACCTCACTCACTCGGCAAAACACAACGTAAGCGTTGTTTAACGCCGGTTTTCTGTGAGGCCGTGGTATCACTCCTGTCGAATTCGTGCCGAAGCATGGCTCTCCTAAAAAACTCGTTTAAACGTGATCCCAATCCATTACGGGCTTTCGTAGAGGCAATATTTCCCTTGCAATCATACGGCACGGGACGCAGAGTATACGGCAAACAACGTAGCCGGGACAGTTTACTTGTTTTTATTTTTTACCGGTATTCTATGTACAGAGATCGTGACGACGAACCGGGTCCGGAAAATTAGAAAAAATACAATAACGATGCTTCTTGTAATTAATTATTTAAATCAGTGTTTGGAAAGCGGTACAGCTTTTATGGAGAGAGTAGGTAATGTATAAATAAATTATTATTATTTCTGAAATAAGTACCTACTTTGGTTAGAAAAGCGGCGGTAGCCTAATGGCTAGGGCGTCGGACTTTAGATCATGTGGTTGCCGGTTCGATAACCCACCCATTGCACTACCGACGTGAACCTACTCTTTACACAAGCATTTAGCTTAGCACGAGGGGTTAACATGAATACTAGTACGAGTAATGTGCGATCCACATAACTAGTAAGCTTTTTTAAAAAAAGTACCTATTATTTCTTATTTGGCATATTTTGAAATCAGTTTTATTATTATTGACTTGATTGGTTGACTTTATCTTTGCTGGATGGAGTAATTCTTTGTTTTTATAAAACGTTAGATTAACGACCTGTAGGTCATTCAAATATTTGCTCCGTGTGGGGATCAAAGTCACAACATTTGGCGCAGAAGCCGATCGCTCAGCCGTTACGCCAAACGTGTCGTCAACTGAAATCATAAAAAGGGTTTAAGCTGGAGTACACAATTCAAGGAAATAATGGAACATAATACCTATAAAGACTAAAGTGTTAAAAGAGCAGAACGCCTACAAACTGCTTAGCAATTTGCAATAGCGATAAAAAGTTTGTGAATATTATGTTCAAAAGAAATTTAAAAAAAAGTGCAGTCAACAGCACATCCAAGTTACCACAAACTGTAAAATTTTCCCAATGGATAATAAACTCTATCATTTGGAGATAAAATTTGAAATCGATTGAAGAAATTTGACAGTATTGGATACCATGAATTGCTGACCTGGTGTGCTGTTGACCGTACTTATGTATTATTGTATTATGGGTGTCAAAACTTTTTGTTTAGAATGGCCTTTGAAGAAAGAACTGTAGGTTTGATTAGGCCCACTTGTAAATATCCTGAAAATGAAACATAACCGTGGCTCTATCTATCTATACTAATATTATAAAGAGGAAAGATTTGTATGTAAGTATGTTTGTAACGAATTGGCTCAAAAAGTACTCGACCGATTTCAAAAATTCTTTTGCTGTTAGAAAGCTACATTATCACTGAGTAACATAGGCTATATAACATCACGCTACGCCTCTTAGGAGCGGAGCAGCGCGGGTGAAACCGCGAGCAGGTCGCTAGTAATTAACTAAATAAATACAGTTCCGTTTAATTTTAAACTGCAAGTTAAACTCGTTAATGTACGTTAGTGTTTTCTTTTAGTTACGGCATCCTCACGTTAGCCGCTGTCCCGAAGGAAAATAAATTGGTTTACTTTACAGAAGCTTATAGCTTTGTTATCTCTGGATATATATTTTTTTGCTTATATATTTTATATCGTAATTATAGTACTGTATGTTTCTTTTACCGCAATAAATAAATAAATATTTACGGTATTACTAATTATAAACTATGTAGTAAGTACCTACATACGAACTATACAGTTAGTCCTCTCATGTCAGTTTAAGTAGTCTGTATAATTCTCATTTAAACATAATATTAACAATTTTTTGTTTTGTCTACTGTAACACTTCAACGATTAATATATTTCAACTCTTCCTTTTTGTAACCTTACACCTTCAGTAGCTATCCTTTTAAATTTTTATTGTTAAAAATTAAGTACTTGTGTTTAGTTATTTCTATTATGCATGTTGTGGTCTCCTATAAGTGAAGGAGTACACTGACTTGACTGATTCCTAATGTTATATTTTGGAAAATTGTGTATGTCCTTTGTTGGAGATCCTAAATAAATAAATAAATAAAATAACCAACGAAAAATATTTTGAAAAAAAAATACTGGAAATTTTCTAATAAACTTTTTTAATTCACTTTTAGTTTTAAGAGGCATCTATAGGTGTATAGGTGGTGAATGGTAAATGGAAGAGTTTTAGAACGGGAAAAGTTACATTTTCTATATATTTAAAAAAAAATCCAAAGTCATTGCTCGGTAGGTACTATCGGCCAACGCCATATCTAGCCACCGTAAGGGCTATATTTGCTTGCAGCTTCGGCTGCTATACCAGTGCTTACCTACGCTTATCAACCAATAGCATCATCCTTTTTATGAAGTCGAAATCGTATCTCTAATCATATAAACAAAAAAAAAATGAAATTAAACTACTTTTTATGGATTTTATCGCGTCATATTTATATTATTTAATTCCTAAAAGCCAACACCACGGTGTGCACGGGATTTTGTTTTCAAAATGGCTAGATATGGAGTTGGCTGATAGTACCTATATCAGCTTTTATTTCCTATCTATACTAATATTTTAAAGAGGAAAGATTTGTATTTTTGTATTTAACGAATAAATTTAAAAACTAATGAACCGATTTCAAAAATTCCTTTGCCGTTAGAAAGCTACATTATCACTGAGTAACATAGGCTATATAACATCACGCTACGCCTCTTAGGAACGGAACAGCGCTCGTGAAACCGCGAGCGGGTCACTAGTAATATTATATTCTTGTCTATTTTACTCGAACTGGTCAAGACTAAAAAAAATATTAAATTAATTATACTTTTAATATCTACGTATTAAAGTAATGTATGTATGAGAAGATGTATGAATGTGGAAGAAACAAAAGAAGTATGCAAGAATCGTAGCAAGTGGCGGTCTATAGTTTCTGCCTACCGTGTGAGGGAAAGGCGTGAGTGTATGTATGTATGTATAGTAATATAAATGAATATGTTAATATCGAGTCTCACCGTTAATTCGTCATAAAAACAAAAAAATATTGTCACTAACTTTATACATATTTCCTTCGCAGCAAATAAGAAAAAAATAGCCCCCAATTATCCGACATTTTGACACGAAATTGCGCACACGACTAAAATATATCTCCCGTAATATTTCGAAAAATCCTAAGCAATGTTTAGCGAAACAAAAGGCTATATACACATCAGCGCACGTGACCTGCTATGTAAACGGACCGTGACGTAACCTCTTAATAAAACAGCTTGACGTATAGCTACGATGGGCGACGACCAAATGGGTACGGAAATATTCGGACCCGGTATATATACGCTAGTCTGAACACACCTTTTCTGCTCCGATAAAAATACCGTGAGAATTTTTGTTAAAACAACAATTTTTTTTTCTACCACCATGTTCGTAGACGTCAAATCTTATGTGGTGGCTTTTAGGTTGATTTTTCATTGATTATCGTTTTTTGCAATGTTTTTTCCTGCGTTCTCACTTTCGAACGTGATCGTGGGATTTTGAACGCGTGGGAAAAACTATACAGGGTGAATTATCTTGCCCTGAGTCGATTTAAATGTACTATATGTAGCGGAAGAAAAAATGTAGCGATAAAGAATAAGTGTTTTATTGGCGTATCTATAAAAATTGTTGTTTTTATTGGACCTGTGAAAATTACTACACTTATTATACTATACTTATTTTCAAAACATACCATCACACCTGTATTCCAGAAAGACTAGGCAGTACGGTGTAGACGTAGGTGCTTAGGTACACATTAAAGGTAGTTGTGTCCTTTATAGGGCGAATCTATTGCCATTTACCGGACACAAATTCAAAACCTGAACATTTACTGAGAATTACTTACATAAAAAATCAGCACTCCACTTGGGAATCGAACTCGGAACTTCAGATTCGATAGCAGTGCTTGCAATCACTAGACCAATGAGAAAATATAATTATCTTTATTTTATTATTTACGACTCTAATAAGGTGATAAGTATTTAAATAAGAAAATATTGCTACGTACATATGTTAAACTGATTTTCATAATAAAAGGATCTCTTACTACACACTTTGTTAAAAAAACCCTGTCTGATCCGAAAGGGGCATGTATCCCAATCACTTTACCAAATAAAATAAGAAACATTAAATATTCATGAAAGTAAATATATTATTGAAGCTTAAAATTCAAGGTCGTCATGCCCAAATTGCCACAATTACCCCAAAATCCTGCAATTTCTTAAAATGTTATAAAAGTATCATAGTTCTTAGTATGTTTGGCACCCAGGGTCGGAATCACTGCCACCGTAAGTATTTCCATTTCAGATTCCTTGTTTTATACATTTTTTTCTTTATTTTTTTTTGTACCTACCTACCTAAATAAATAAGTAAAAATAAATAGATATTCTTCTATTTCTATATTATTTCTATTCCATCACGGGTCGAACAGGGTTTTCTTAACACATTTTATATTACAAAGAACCAAGGGTCATTGGATATCTTGAATCAAGGCCGCGAAGGGCGAGTTACTGGGGCGTGTGAACTTGCCTGCTCGTGAGAACCGAGCGATTACTGGAGACAATTAACTGAGAGCTACAATAGAGTGATTTGAATAAAATACTGTCTCAGTTGTCTTTTATTTTTTAATTTCCTGACGATGTCGTTGGAGTGTACATTTTTTAGATGCTTTTGCAGCTTTACGCATATAAATTCTACCACTCGTTTTGCCCGTTTTCGGATGACGAGTAAGAATACAAAATATCGTCTCCGTGCAACATGATGATAACCGTAGACAGATTTTACCCTTCCTTTATTTTATTGTTTATGTCGGCAAACGAGCAGATGAGCCCATGGAAACCTGCGATACCAGAGTTGCTAATGTGCTGCAGAGCCTCAAAAGTCCCTACGGGCTACGTTCTATGTGAGCCGCAGCAATCGAGGCTTTCACGTGCAATACTCGAAACACATATCAGGGTGCTTTACGACAGGTTCCGATGTAGTGGTGGTGGCCTGTCAGACCTCAAGGTGTTTTACCACCGAACAGGTTAAATATTTTCGTTTTCATATAAGAAGATAAGAGGAGTGCCTTACCAGATGCCTATCTGAATGGCAGTGATAAATTATATTATAACCCGGACCTATCGAACGACCTCTAGCGTAACAGAGGCTGTTAGTAATGCTAATAATAATCATGTATAATGTAATCATATTACAAATGCGAAAGTTCTTATCTATTTGTTTGTTAGTTTTTCACGTCTAAATTGCTGAAACAACATTGATGTATTTTAGTATAGAGATAAATCGGACCTTGTAGAAGGACATAAACTACCTTTTGTCTCGAAAAGTCTTTGGGATACGAGTGAAATCGCGGGCAATAGCTAGTTAAAAAAAGAAAGGTCGCTACCTGTCTGGCCATCTGTTGCGAGGTGATTCAAGGTCGCGATGGGCCTGCACTGGGCGTGTGAACTTAAACTGTATCCGTGAGAACCAAACATTATGTTAGAGTAGTAAACTTTACTTTATGTAATATGGGTTCAAATATATGTAGTTATAGGGAATAATGCCAG
Source organism: Acronicta aceris (assembly GCA_910591435.1). Classification (NCBI taxonomy): domain Eukaryota; kingdom Metazoa; phylum Arthropoda; class Insecta; order Lepidoptera; family Noctuidae; genus Acronicta; species Acronicta aceris. Next base: position 3,771,121 of record OU342776.1, on the reverse strand, counting down.
TTGCCCGTTCAATCCTTACTAATATTATAAACGTGAAAGTTTATGAGTATGGATGTTTGTTACTCTTTCACGCCAGAACGGCTGAACGGATCTGGATGGAATTTGGCACAGAGATAGATTATAGTCTGGAATAGCACATAGTCTAGTTTTTATCCAGGTTGGACCCAATTGTGAAGTCCACGCAGAAAAAGACACGGGGAGAAGCTAGATAATCAAATAAAATGTACCTAATTAACGTTTTTTTTGACTAATAAATTATATTTTGTCTATTTTGTTTCTTTTTGATATACCTACCTTCCTTCATGATAAAAGTCGACATGTTTGGCGTCGCGGCTGAGCGAACGGCTTCGTGTTGTGGGTTGGGTTTGATCCCTACACGGCGCAAATATTTGCATGACCTCCAGATAGTTGTTCCGGGTCTGGGCGTTTGTGTATGTGAGAATTTGTGTTTGCAAAAGCACCTAAGATACAGGAGAAAATCCTAGTGTGAAGCAACGTTTCTATTTTTTTTTAAAGTTTATAAATATAAGTAATCAGATACTTACGTGTTAATACATATGTTTTTAAATAAATTAAAGGAGTGATTGTAGGATTTGCATAATATAACACAGATTATGATTTATACAAATTATTTTTACCATCGTCGGACATGAGGATTTTAATAAACAATATTAATTTATCTTTTTTGTTGTTTTTTTTTAATGTATTCTTATCATAACAATTTATTATTATTATTTATGTTTTTAACCCCGTCTATGCTACCTCTAAATTTCAATATTTATGTAAATCTTGTCAATATACAGAATTGCGTTAGTGATTTTATTTTCTTATAGTTATGAAATTCATATATACTTAAATATTTTATTGTTATATGAACCGGCGGTAGCCTAATGGCTAGGGCGTCGGACTTGCGATCATGTGGTTGCCGGTTCTAAACCCACCCATTGCACTACCGACGTGAACCCACTCGTAACACAAGCATTTAGCTTAGCACGAGGGGTTAACAAGAATACTAGTAATGTGCGACCCACATAGCTATAAGCTTTAAAAAAAAAATTGTATACAGTAGGTTCCCACAGATTTTTACCCAAGAATATATTTGCGATAGATAATTATGCAAAAAATCTGATAAGTATCATTGCCAATGTCAACGTTTACATCCATGCGATTGACATTCAGTCAATAACAAACTTCGGACAACCTTGCATTATGCAAAAAATAGCTTGAAATATTAAAACGACTTTATTTTCAAGTCTCTAAAGTATAAATTTGTTAACACCAGTTAGTACCAGAATATACAAACAGTGGTTGCTAGGATTCCCACAAAGAATTTTTCACGTGAGAATGGAAATTTTGTGGGAATATTTTGTGGTGTTTGAGGGTAAACCCGGCACGTGCTGGTAGGGTATCGGACCGCATTAGGGGGGTTAAAAGATTAATATTAATCAATTATTGGGTGATTAATGGGTGAATATTATTTTCATAATATTATATTTGATATCGCATCGACATTCATGTATTAGAAATGTAGTAGCATTTTGTACTGCGTTAAAATTATTAAAGTTATTACTATAATAATTTGTATATTAACTTGTTGTATAGTTAATGTTGCTATTACTACTGCCATGAATCTATAACTTGTTATAGACCTACAAACTGCGAAAAATCACATGAAATTTGAATTTGGCGGGCTCAGGTGCACGATCAGCATTAAACAATTTTGTATAAAAATTTGAATATTCTCTGAACAAATTGGTGACAGATTTCTGGTTAGTAAATAAAAGTAAGAACTACATATACTTTATGTTCTGGTCTGGTGTTTTTCATCAAGTACATTTTTTTAAAGAGTTCTCCACATTAGGGAACAACCAACTGTATATCTGTGGAACATATACATATTTGTGTCAGGAGAGAATCGCATCCAGGACACGTTATTTTAGAGGCGGTGCATCAAAAATGCAGTCAAATTATACGTGCAGGGCATATATTTTAAATATAAACACATACACATACATACCATCACGCCTGTATTCCCCGAAGGGTTAGGCAGAGGCGTACTTAATGTACACCCACAGATCGCCGGTATGTTTAGGTCCCATGTTATAGGGGGCGAGCCTATAGCCATTCACCGGGCACAAATCCAGACTCCGAGCTGCTACTGAGAATTTCGTAGAAATACCCAATAACACTGCTCGACCTGGGGCTCGAACCCAGGACCTCTAGTGTAGCAGTCGCGCTTGGGACCACTAGACTAATGAGGCAGTCAATATTTAAAATATACATAATATATCAATTAATAACTCTACATAATATAACGTTATCTCACATCTCGAAGTTAAATATTCACACCCGCCTGAAAATACCTGCTTGGGAAACTCAAGACCCTCACTATTTTTTTCCCCTAAAGCATGGTGTTATCGAGTGAGGTCAACTGACAAGGTCGCGGGAATCCCATGGGAAGACACTGTTTCCTATGTGAACTGGGTCGTCATGGGAATGTAATTTTTTATGGTATTTTCTTAAACCAAATATAGGTGTAATATTTACTTTTGTTGGCATAAGGCCACGGAGTGTTAATTTTTTGTTACTAACAATGTTGGACCTGAATAAGTTGTTTGAATAAATAAAGATTAATAATAATTAATAATATGGATGAAGATATAATTACGGATAACGATATTGTGTGCTTTCGTTGTCTGTGTTAAGATTTTTATTAAAATATTGTATGATTTATCGTATTTTTTATTATTTGCAATATTTAAATATAAAAAAATCATAAAGGTAGGTACCTAATAAATAATAGATAATAATAATACAATAAAAAAAGTGTTTGTGATAAAAAATATTGTTGAAAATATTTATCAGTAGGTATGTACAACATTACCTAAGATAAAATTAAATTAGAACTTAGGTACATTCTACTACGCCAAAAAAACTGAAATAAGAAATAAGACGTACAACTCATATTATATTATATCTTTCACAAATTTGTTGATTCTCACCTAAGATACAGGTAAAGGCAAAAGAAATAAAGAAAAAACCTTTTGCTTTACGCACGTAAAAGACACGTTAACCCCCCGCCAGCGACGACGACGGGACAGTTAATAAAAAATCCCACGTGCCAAACGTTTCACACACGAAAGCACGCACAACATATCCCACGAATATTTGATTTGTATAAAAATGAAAGACAAACAAAAAACTAGGTACAATATTTACGTAGCTTTCGAGGAAAAACAATTTCTAGTGGCTCTCATATTTAAAAGAAATAAAGTCATAGTAAAAATGTTTCATTTCATTGTATAAAAAAATAGATAAGTGCTTTTGAAAAGTAAGTTTTGTGAATCTATTCCATAAAACCCGTCGAGATATTCGATTACGTTTAAAATAACATTATTAATTCTGCGTGCGTGTCGTGCGTGTCTTTATTTACATAAATATAGAAATATGAAATAACTCTTACCTAATAATTCTGTAAAGTGGTTTCAATTTCAGTATGTTCAAATTCATATCTTTTAATATTAAAACACAGCTCGAAAACCGAAAATAAAACTACAAAGCTACTAGGTAATAAATTCATTACAACATTCGATACAAAACACTGTAAAAGTTTCGAGTCACGCACGTTGGGTTAAGTACATTGAAGTTATCGCTTTGTAATGGATTTCCGGCTCGTAGCACACGACCCCAGAATCAAAAAGTACTATGATACCCTGTGACCACTGACGGAATCACTGTGAAGTGATTTTATAAAAAAAATGTCCGCAAATTTGACAGCATTTCAGTAGTCATTTTTTTCCCAGTATTTCCGGATTCCAGAACTTGTAGAACTACAGTCGTTGGTTTTAATTATAGAAATAATGTCCTAGACGATGTCTACCGTTCAATCAGTATAAAAAAAACCTCACTGTTGTACTAATTGTAAATTTTTAAGACCAAGACAGGTAAGTTTCTCACAAAATGTTTAATCACATACAACCGCTGTATTTTATCTTTTTTGTTGGCTTTTGACAGAAGTGTGGTGACGAAACATTGGAGTTTTATGGGACTATCTACTCGTATATATACCATCGCATAGTACCCCTCTCTAAAAATATTTCTAAGTTTATCAAACGAACTAGAGAAAAAGGTATATAGGTGTTTATTTTTACTTTTTTATGTTTATTGTCAGTAATATAAAAATAGATTAAATATAAATTGCCACTAAATATCAGGCTTGAGTCCGTCACATGGATTTATTGGTTTGTGGAGAGACAAAAATAAAACATAATTTTTACATTATTTTAGGAGCCAGATTGAGACTGTGATTATTATTTTGGAAGTTTATAACCGAAATCTGTAAAACATTTACCTACACATAAAAGAAATCTGCAAAACATGAAACGTACATATTGTCTCATTCATTTAGGAGTGCTGTTAGTGCGTGGTCAATTTGAACAACTGCAGGGAAATTTCTATTGAAAATTATTAAAGCCCTTTTACGGGTTCCGAAAATAATTTGATTTCAGAGGAACTGCCCAATGTAACGAAAGAAAATCAAAACCCTACAATTTTATGGTCACCCTATTCGTAAGTTGATTTCACGGGATATAAAATTAGGGTGAGGTCGCGTGCCATGTCGCAACAATGTCATTACTTAGGTATGTAAATACACACGTCGCGGGGTCAAAATTATTGTAATGTGGGGTCCTAGCCGTATAATTAACATGACATTTTAATTTCTTTTTGTTGGTTACGGTGATTGGAGGGTTAAGTAATAGAGTGCTAATTATTTAAATGCAGTTTATCTTAATGATAATTATGTCCATTTACTGACTGCCTATTTACTGTGCATACTCTGTTTTATTTTACCTGGGTATGAATGAATACGTAGGGCATGAATCCCAAACTTCAAGCTACTACTAATAAACTTCCAATATGAACTCTGGTTCTCACACATAATAGTTATTTATTTGCAGACCAAATAAATTATACCTACCTTAGATGTAAACCGTAATTCAAACCAACATTAATTAGGTCAATTTATGAAAAAAGACGTTGAAAAAAATGAATAATGATATATATATCAACAAAACCATAAAAATACCCAAAAATTAATTATCCTTCGAAAAAATAATAATTATGATAACAGGTATACCTGCACGAAATAAACAAAAATTAATTACATTCGAATATTTTTAACCTGTTTGATGCTACTAAAATTATTTTCCCAGGACCTTTTTTGGACAAAACCCTATGTTTCCGTTCCCATGGTTTGTGGTTCTCTTGCGAACTGCACTTTAGAATGGATAGCGTGGGACCGTTTCAAGGGATTCGTCATTCGGCCATTGAATGAGCGATAAGGAGGACATGGTTAGCGATTTGAACATTGTTATTTAAATATAGTTTTTAAAGTTTTATAAAAAGCTTTTACTTTAGTTTGCGAGGTTTTATTCTTATATTACAACTAGCTGCACCCCGCGGTCGTATTCGAAGCGTAATATTAAAACGCCTATAATCTTCCTCCTTAATGTGGTAGTTCCAGAGATACGCGAGCAAAAAACAAACAAAGTCTTTAGCTTTGTTATAGTAAAATATAGTAAGATTGGCAACATTTTAATCGGTTGTTTATTGACAAAATTACTTTACACTAATCATAGTGTAAATGCTTAAAAATACTTTTAAAAAAATTGACTTTGTAAGGCTAAAATCTATAAAAATACAGGGATAGATGTATTAAGGACATTATATCGGTCAAATAAAAAAAACTAGGGTGTTTAAAGAAGTTTCTAGTGGAATCCTTATGTGTGTTTGCCATATAAAAAAATATGTTATACTTAAGGTCATCAAAAACAAATTGTATTGTTTAATTTTTTTATAAATTTGCCCCAATTTAGGATAATAATTGAAGTATATAAGCCTTTTTAAACATTGTATTTTTTCTCTTTAACGGCTTAATAGTTAGTCCTGAATTTTATACCAAAAAAATTTTAAGACGTAATTAACAATTTGTATTGTTTTTATTTTCTTATTTCTTTGAATATTTTGAAATAATAAAGAAATACCCGAAACCTCACTGGCAACCGGCGTGAAGCACCCCCGAAATGCCTGTGACTAACAAATACTAGCACAAAGACTAAATCCTCAAGGTCATTGGGTAATGTAATACCCTTAATAAACTTTAAATTCCACATTCAAAGAAAAGAACTAAAATAAAGAATAGGCTTGCATACTTTGATACGAAATTGATGCTATATCCGTAAAGTCTCATAATTAAAAAAAAATAAAAGTAATTCTACAAAGTTTATATGTAGCTTCCCGCTAATTTTATAGCCTATAAGGCCCTATTAGTGTCAGGAAAACATTGTCGCGTGCCAAACCTTTCGTGACAATTTTTATCACAATAGGTCGAGCGCTATGGGAAACCATAGAACTACCATCGTTGCCATGAGACTTCTATGGCATTTGTTTACTTGGCGTTTACAAAGTAGTTACTATTTTTTTTTTTATGGTTATAATTCATAATTATTTCGGTGGATTGTTATTGCTTGCGTTGTTAGTTGCCGTGGGGTGTAATAGGTCATATTTTTAAGACGCCATTTTTCTGTTTTTATTTGATTACTCTCTTGATGAAGGTTTTTTACACTTTTATTCCATACTTTCTTTTAAAACCTTCGCTTTTTTTATTTAATAGTGTGATCACGTTGGACTGATTGTTCCAAAAGAGAGGATTTTTTTTAATCTTCCATCCGTCAACAGTGCCTAGCATTACTCAGTTAAATTCCAGCCAGAATTATGGAACGATATCTTTTAAAAAGGAAACGAAATTCAATGAATATTTAATGACCCTAAAAGATAATTAACCGAGTTAATGTTACAAAAAAACGATGCCATAAAATCAGGTAGCAATGCAATTCCTTCGTCCCTTCCGTATTTCCACGGTAATTTTATTATTAAGGATTTTATTTCACACGAGAATTTGTAAATTCCCAGCGGAGATATTTCGGTGGGAATTCCAAGACGTACGTGGCGAGGGGTTAATGGTTGTAGAATGGAATAATCTGAATACGATATTTTATACTGATGGGTACTTATTTTCATGTAATATTTTATAAAATTTGAGGAATAGTTTTATGATTTGATGATTATCTTTTTTTAATTGATTATGTCGGTAAACGAGCAGACGAGTCACCTGATGGTATGTAGTCATCGCCGCTTATGCAACACCAGAGAGAGCCCCTATGGACTGCAGACTGCCAGAGCCGCAGCAACCGAGGGAGCTCTTACGCGCAAAAGTTGAAACACACACCAAGATGCTTTACGACAGACTCCGACGTAAGGGTGGTAGCTAGCCAGTCAGACCACAAGAGGTCCTAACACCGAGCAAAAACTTTACATCTGTATGAATAAAAAGTGCTCAATGATTAAAAGGCCTTACAATCTATAAAATCTCTTAATTTGTTATTTTTATTATAAAAAAAGTTGGTTCTCGTCTAAAATATTATGCAAAAACCTATATTAACTCTGATCCTTGTATCCATTCCCACGATAAACCCAACGAACATTTTTTTGTAGGAACCGTTTTTCTTTCACACGAGATTCCGTCAGTTCTCACTGGAAATAAATTAGGGGTGAGAATTGTAGGGTAACACCGCACGTGGCAATATCTGTGGGTTTTATCAAGATTGAATGTTTACGTGCGAATTACAACATATTGTAGGTAAATTAGAGGGTAATTTGTATCGAATTATAAATAAATTAATAACAGATTTTTAGATAAATTATTATTATTAATACTTTATTAATTTAATTACTTTTTTAAATGAAATATGAATAAATCAATAATTAATGAATATTTATCTTATTTTTTTAAAACGTTGGAATTAGGGAATGCTGATTAATTGGATCTTAATGGTTTTAAATACGCTACGCCTAAATAGTTATTCAATTTTCATTTATTGTATAATTTTCTATTTTTTTAATTATACATAATTTTCATTTATCGTAAAGCTCTCATCGAAAATATTTTAATCTTTTTGAATTATTTTCTATAGTATATAGTATAGGTATATTTATGACAGATTATGAATACTTACCTAATTAATAAAAGTCATTTTATTGGCATATACATTCTTACGAAGGAGTCTCATGCATACTAATAGATCCTATTTATTATCAACTTCTCCCACGGTCATTTTAACGAACCTTTTTTATTTGTAAAATCCATTTGTGGTTCACACGAGACCATGTTGGTTCTCACTGGAAATAAGTCGGGATGGGAACTGGGAATTTAGGGTAGCTGCGTGACGCGTGGCGACACTTGTCGCATTTATAGGGTTAATTGGTTGTGAAATTATTTTAATACAGGTGAAGCTTGCCTAATTATAGCTTTTGTTTATAAAATATGATGTTTAATTCAAATGCATATCTTCTATATTTGATTTATAGATCTATCACGAAATCGTAACTTGAATAACAACAATTTTATTAAGTAGAACTTGTCTAAATAAATAAAAAATATAAGCATTCAATTTCAGTCAAACAATGTTATCTTTCTTGAATCAATTAATTCAATAATGATTTTAGTTGAAATAAATTAACTACTTATTTACAACATTTTTAATAGACTGAATAATACTTTTTATTCTTAAATTAAATAAAAAAAACTGCGCGTCTACGGGACATAAATTAGGAGTGCGCTCGGAAACGCAGATTATTACATAATTACACAAATACCCAGACCCGGAACAAATAACGTCCTGTAAAAATGCAGTAAATTTTCGTTTGTTTTAGTATTTTTTCCCACATGAAGCAAAAGCATAGCGCACCACAAACATATATCCATAAGTACATACCAAAACTCATACAAAACTATGTAATTATTACAATATTTCGATATTCTCACGTTTATTTTCCGTAAATGGACCTTTTACCCGCAAAATTCGTTGATGTTTCACACGGGACTACATCGGTTCTCACTGGAAAGTTCAGTGGTGGGAAAAATGTGGTGCGTGCCAAAATGGGCCGCGGTTGCAGGGTTAAGTAGCTGTGAAATTGTTCTATAGTAGGTATTGTACTGGTTGAATGCCCAAAGTATTGTATAGAAGCTTCTATTATGTATTAGATGATTGCTTTACTTTGGAGAATATGTTTTGGTATTTATTTGATTGTATCGATATTGAACACATTGATTTCTGAGACTTACGTGAATATTAGACATATCGAAGTAAAACTACTTTATGGATTTTATATCGTTATATTTATATTTTTAAATCCGGATCTGGCCCAGGACCATGGAACATGGACGCTGTTTTGTCTTAATATAATAAACGGCGGTAGCCTAATGGCTAGGGCGTCGGACTTGCGATCATGCGGTTGCCGATTCGAAACCCACGCATTGCACTACCGACGTGAACCCACTCGTAACACAAGCATTTAACTTAGTACGAGGGGTTAACAAGAATAAGTACTAGTAATGTGCGACAGACATTGCAAGTAAGCTTTATTTAAAAAAATATATTCAGTAAACGTAAAACCTACCTATTGATAAATTTATTAGGAAAAAACACGCATGCGAAACACACAAATGTCTCTCCAATTTTGGTCCCACGATAATTCCATCGGACTTTTCCGAAATCCGTTGGAGCTTCACATGTGAACATGTCAGTTCTCAGTGAAATACATTGTGGGAACTTGGGGTGGCACGTGTCGCTATATTGTCGTGTCGCAGTAGCAGGGTTAAGTGGCTGCCAGAAAGTTATAGTACTCTATTTGTTTAAACCTATTAATATTGTTGACCATGTGATTATGTTTAGATGTATTATTGTTGTGATAATTAGGTATTTGTTTCATGAACAAGCATAACCGGCAATGAAAATTGGGGTAACTTATATGTTTATTTAGGTAAGATATGGTGGACAATATTCTTCTAATAATACATATATTATAAATTTATAACACTTTAGGTTTGGACTTTCACAATAGATGAACACTTTCTTTATAGATTGAATCAGACAAAATTATGGAATTTATTAAGTATTCCATTAACGTGGGCATTGCATCTTATCATTTCTGTTAAAGGCCTCTAATTGTGCATAAAGAAATAATTTGAAGAAGAAAAAAAGCATATGCAGTCCATCGTACAAGAATGGTAAGCAGTTTCTTCTTGAGCACAGAGAAATATTTCACTAAAATGCCAACCAAGTAGTTTTATTGCCTGACGTTATGCCACAATAATGGGTAATAGTCACACAGGTTATAATAAATATAATGGTATATACATAATCGTAGTAAGTATTCCTTTATGTATTGCAGAGCTTAAATCCTAAACGCAACTATTTGAATCTTGTATTTGTTTTGTATTCTCAAAGCTTACATTAAAAATTTGTCCTATTTTACTCACCGAATTCTTTATTCTCACGGCATTGTTGCACATTTTTTTTCCGTTAAAATCCGTTGACGTTTCACACGGGATGAGTTTAGTTCCCACTGGAACGAGTAAGGAGGACAAGTGCCTGTACATGCCAGTAAATGGGGTGAAAAGTGACTACTTATAATTATAAATTCAGTCTTACTCTGTGAAACATTAATCTTTGGTACAATAGTATTAAGTATTACATATTTAGATACCTAGTTATGTAAAATTATGTTTTAGGTAAAACATAATATTGGCTCCATAGAGTAAGGTGCCGTAGAAAAGTGATAAAAAAAATATTTGATAGTAAATATAACATTGATTTAATAAATACATTATTTACAAAAAAACGTTAATAAAACAATTTTAGGTTACCTAGCGGATAAGGATAAGGAAAATAAGTTTCAGCTTTTTTCACATTCATAATATTCTCACGCTAATTTTATGAAAATTCATAGATACGTTAAAATTCGTTGAAATTCATACGAGACGAGTTGCATTCTCACTGGAACAATATGTCGTTGCTGGTGAGAAATTGGGGTGACGCGTGCCAGAACTAGCCCCGCTTGTAGGGATAAGTGACTGTCACTTATTAACTGATAAAGAGAGCCAACCCCTGTGTTTAAATAAATTGGTCTGTGTGTTTGAATAAGTATGCGAACGTATTAAATTGCTTATTTAACTTATCTGACGGTGGTAATACAACGGTGAAAAGTAGGATCTGTTTTTATTGTGTCTGTAATCGGATACACAAGATAGAGTGATATAAGTATTATAATTCCATAGCAATAACATAATCAACCCATTATATTGTCCCACTGCTGGGCACGGGTCTCCTCTCAGAATGAGAGGGATTAGGCTATAGTCCACCACGCTAGCCTAGTGCGGATTGGCAGACTTCACACACCATCGAGAAAATCTCTCAGGCATGCAGGTTTCCTCACGGTGTTTTCCTTCACCGTTTAAGCGCGTGATAATTAACTATTAATATGCACATGACTTCGAAAAGTCAGAGGTGCGTGCCTTGGGTTCGAACTCGAGACCTTTGACTTGGCAGCCCAACGGTCATACCACTATGCTATCACTGCTGCATTCCATAGCAATACTGTGACATTATACGCATATTTATAACGCTAGGTGCAATTACGAGTGTGCACTGCTGGATGATAATATGATAGATTATGAATTATTAAGCCCTCTGACAATGCGTTTTAATCCAGCAGACAGCCTACTCTCTTTCTGAGTGTGTCCGAATGACAATGATGAAAATTATATGCTTACATATATTAATCATCTTAATTGCAAAAAAATACATTACACTTTTTACACAAAAAAAATATGACAATATAAAATGGGTTTCACAATCTGATAAGAAACTGAAATTATTATTCCTACATTTATATTGTAGATGTGTGTCAAGAGAATGATAACGATATTGGTTTGAATTTGCTGGATGATTGTAAAGATTGAGTAATTTTTAAATATTCTAAAACTGTAGCATATTCACGAACCCAATAAACCTTTTTGACAAATTGATTTTCAAAGCAATCTTTCTCTTTATTTAAACAAAAAAAATATATTAAAATTTATTCTTATGATAGTTATTTCTAATTAAGAACCTAAAACGTAGTCGTATTTCAACTAAACTAAATAGTTAATTGATTTAAAAAAAATATTTACGTAGCAATACGCAATCATAACTATACTCGAGTTTCAGTTCTCACAGATTTTTAACCGCCCTTTTATAAAGTCGTTTGCAATTCACACGGGACAACTTCCGGTGGGAAGAGTTAGTTGACGTGGGGTGGCACGTGCTGATACACTGCGTTTGAAGGGTTAAATTTTACATCAACTGTTCAAATAATCATACATACATAATCAACCCATTATACTGTCCCACTGCTGGGCACGGGTCTCCTCTCAGAATGAGAGGGAAGAGGCTATAGTCCACCACGCTGGCCTAGTGCGGGTTGGCAGACTTCACACGCCATCGTGAAAAACCAAATAATCCGTTCAAATAATCAGTGAATAAAAAACTATTTTTATGGGTTAGGGGGACAAACGAGCAGACGGATCACCTGATGGTAAGCGACTACCGCCGCCCATGGACACCCGCAACACCAGAGGAGTCACAAGTGCGTTTCCCGCTTAAAAGGGGATTGAGCCTCCGGTAACCTCACTCACTCGGCGAAACACAACGTATGCGTTGTTTGACGCCTGTTTTCTGTGAAGCCGTGGTATCACTCCTGGCCCATTCGTGCCGAGGCATTGCTCTCCCATGTAACTTGCTTTATTTAGGGTATGTATTTTTACGGTCTGGTACAGAAACAGAAATCATTATTTTAAATCATATTTCAGCTGGGGCACAACTACTTATACCTATAATAATAGATTTTGTATTGAGTCTGTAAATTGATCTTTAAAGGGATAAAGATTTTATCGTAATTAAGAATTCTTTATGACATTTATTTATTTTTATTTTATTATCTTAGGAAAACTTACAGCTAGTACAGTCATATAAACAGTCGAATGTAGCCGTAGATGGCCAATTACAAGTTTTTACAAGTTTATCAATGATAAATATTTGCAATCTCATTTAAAATCTTCACCCAAATCTTCTTTTGATTGTCATTCAATAAATCTTATCCAAAAAGACCTGTCAAAGTAGCCTAAACAAGAATTAAAACCAAAGCACATAAATCAAAAATTCTGTTATCTCTGAATAAAATGACCCTTGATTCCTTTTCCCATTCTCACGGAATTGTGTAACGATCCTTTCACACGGGACGTTTTAAAGTGGGAAGAGTTTTTTCGGCACATGTCATTTGGTTACCGTGTGACTCCGCATTTATTGGGTTGAATAAGCGGATTATTTTATCCTTTTATCCTACCGAATATTTATCATTAATAAATGCCTCATTAGCCTAGTGGTCATGTGTGCGACTGCTACGCTAGAGTAGTGTTATTGGGTTTTTTCTATGAAATTCTCAGTAGCACCTCGGAGTCTAGTTTTTTGCCCGGTTAGTGGCAATTGACTCGCCCCCTATTATATGGGACCTAAACATTCGGCGAACTGTAGGTGTACATTAGTAAGCCTAACCCTTTGGGAAATATAGGCGTGATGGTATGTATATTTATCATTGAATGAGTCTTTAATTGGTTTTTAATTGAATTCTTTCAACGTTTTTTGTAATGATAGCTCAATTTGTCACATAATAAAAATGTCTTGCTGATCTGGTATCATCGTGCGACAGGTCGTTGAGCTCTCTTAATGATGGTTGAGCTACACGATGACTGTTGTATGCGTGCCGTCAGTCAGGACAGGTCAACTCAAGGCTGCTAAGGCTAAATATTGCCCTACATCGTAACACACATATAATATTATACATAGTTGTAATACCACTACTACTGACTGGACTTTAAAAGAGACCATAATTCTCTGAGTTTGTTTCGGTGTTTCTTATCAGAGGTCGTCAGTTAGGACTTGTAAAAGTATCCTTTTATGATCTATTTACAGAAATAAATATCATTTCATTTCATAATTATTATTAACCTCCAACGAAAAAGAGGGGTGTTATATGTTTGTAGTGTGCCTGGTAGGGTGAACCGATTTTGATTAATTTTTTTGGTTGGAAAGGTGTGTTAATCGTTTCAAAAAAATCTGCTCAGCCGTTTGAAGATCATCACCTCTTTTCTTGACGAAGAGATATAAACAACTTCCACAAGTTTGATCCATTCAAAATTTGAAATCCTGTCACTTGTCGATGATATTACAAAATTCTGCAGCATACCCAACCCGTCAGAGGAACTCCTCAAAGATGTACGGCATCTACGTTGTGTTTGGGTTCAAACGATGCGTTTTGACGAGCCCATGAGCGGTCCCCCGATACAACGACACTTGAATTAAAATTCTACTATTCTACTCTTATATTAAACGTAAAGGGACAATAATTATTTTAATATATTTCTTTCCTTTTAAATATTTTTGTGTCGGGGGTTTTTTGTAAAATTTTAATTTAATTTAATATTAATTAATACTTGTACTGTGTCATGTCATGATCAACATAATTATGTATTTGGTTATGATCATGATAAATTATAATAATTAATCAATGAATGAATGATCATGAATTAATGAATGAACGGTGTTCTGGGTGTCAATGGCCGGCGGTGATCACTTACCATCAGCTGACCCACTTGCTCGTTTGCCTCCCTATTCTATAAAAAAAATCATCAATTAATGATCTTACTGGTTTCTGACACTTACGCGAATATTAGACATTTCGGATCCTTTACAGCATTCATGGTCACGGGTAGACTAAGTTGTTAGACGTCTTAATGTTACAATTACTAACAGCTACCTTACATTTTTGTTAATTATTGGCGATCCGATACGGCTCACCGTATCCTTCGGTGAGCTCGTTCTGCGTGAAGGATCCGAAACGTCGGGAATAAAATAATATCAATACAACGCGATAAAATCCGTAAAAAGTAGTTTTATTTAAATGAATGATCATGATAAATTATAATAATTCAACATTAATATAATTTATAATGATCATTTGCGAGACAATGTTTATTTCACGAGGTTAACCTGTATCGTAAATGTAACAGTAGGTAAATTTATGGCTTTAACTATTTGTGGTACGTTTTAATGTTCCCGTGGGGGTTAGCGCATGGACACGACCGGTAGTGACGTGAGACTGAAATGATGTGTTGTAGGGCCCCTAAATCAGCGATTTTATTTAGCCTCACATCCGTATTATTTATTTTGAATCTAGTAATCGGTATTTCCATTAATACTCTTATAGTTTCATGTCAACTTAAATTGAACACGTGTAGATTTTTGGAAATTAGCAAGCTATTTCCGTTAATAAAAAAAATCTTTAAAAACTTTTCTAATGGGCTAGCTTGACCGGAGTGATACCACGGCCTCACAGAAAACCGGCGTCAAACAACGCTTACGTTGTGTTTCGCCGAGTGAGTGAGGTTACCGGAGGCCCAATCCCCTTTTATAAGGCGGGCAACGTATTTGTGACTCCTCTGGTGTTGCGGGTGTCCATGGGTGGCGGTAATCGCTTACCATCAGGCGATCCGTCTGCTCGTTTTCCCCCTATCCCATAAAAAAAAAACTTATTGGTTCCGATTTAATGTCAGTATCACAAATGTTAACTCATAGTATTTATTTTTTATTTTTATGGGCCAAGTGATGTTACAGGACACCCAGCCTTTAAATGTCAGCAACTTCACTACCTAGTAAGTATCAATAGCGCGTTGTCATCCTGAGACCTCATATGCCCACTAATTTTACTGGCTAGGTATATTATTCTTAAAACCGGAATACCAATATTACCAATAACATTGGTGTTGCCAACGCCACTGCCACGATGCAATAGACAGACACACAGATACACACTAATAAAGAGGGTGGAGGGTATTAATAAAGAGTATCTTCATCATCCCATTTCCTGCTGGGCATCCCACTGCTGGGCACTGGTTAGGCTATATTCGGGGCCCTCATAACTTATTCCGGGGCCCAGGGCATACGAGAATGTTGAGCCCCGATTAAAAAATATATTTTTGTCAAGTAGGTAAGTATCTAGTTTTTATTTTTCCGCTTGAATCTGGAAATCTTGTAGAAGTTTCGGAGAAGTCACAATTTTTATTTTAGAAAAACTCTGGCTACCTTAGCAAGTAGACAGCCCAATAAAAGCCTAAATGGTAGCGA